>CM061552.1:101964176-103214176 GCA_030864225.1 Capsicum baccatum var. pendulum
TCAACAACATTCATGATTAAAAGCATAAGATGAAATCACGATAATCACAAGTAAGAACCTAAAACCTTAACTGAATTAATCAACCGAAATCAATACAAGAGAATTCAAGGACCAAAATCAAATCTAAGAATCAAAATATGTTTGTAAGTATCAAGAGTGCATAACTTCTACTAAAAATACATAAGGGGTATTTATAGTACATGAGGAAACCTTAAAACCAAATCCTGAATAAAATAGGAGAAAAAAGGGTTGGTGGCTACATGTGGTCTCCATATGCTGCCAAGCCTTGAGCACATCTAGTACCTGTAGCTTGAGCTGCGCGCATGTGTTGACCACATGTACCCAGACCAAAAATTCCTGTAGGTTCGCTCTCAGGATTTTGGACTCTTGACACATGCTTTTCCTACATGCAGTCCACTTGTGCTATATGCGGTCTGCATGTTGACTTAGCAAGTGCCGAAAGTCATTTTTAGCTCTTCTTCAATTCCGCACATAGCCTGTCATGAATAATATGAAAAGTTGCATGAACACCCATTATTGATCAAATAAGTAGCCTAAAACACTTTTTTCCTCTTTTTCATGAACTTAGTATGAAAAACCTAGTTTCCTACAAAACATACCCAAAATGCATCACATCTACAAAAATAACCATAGAAACATATATATTTTCCTCGTTTTAAGCATCAAAAGAGATATATTTCTTTATCACATCAACACCCTCTAATTGGAACGTTTGCATATCTTTAGGCTACACAACATAATAAAACTAAACCCGGCACTTAACCAGGATAATATAATATATTCAAGGTAGTTAATCAATCATTTTAAGCTCAAATCAAAACACCCCCTCTTATATTACTTTTCAAAACCAACTGTGTATGAACATGGAGTACAACAATGTGACACAATAGGATCAAGGTATGTCATTACATTAGAAATAGAAAACCATGCATAAGTACAAATTACATTACCCAAACCAAGCAAATAGCTAGAAATATGAATTAAGTACCCTCACAACAAAGAAGTCCCAATTAGTCATATGAAATAATGTATGTCACTGTAGGGACAGTCAAGAGACACTCACACTCAGAAGAGAAGTTCCAATCAATGTGCATCAAATACCACAGGCTTGCACTTATTTTATTTACCTTAGCATTTAAAAAAGTCAAGTTAGAATCACTATAAGACTTTTCTCAGCTTTTAATGTAGGCTTGGGTGGTGGTGGTGGTGGTATAGTATATATGGACATATTGTAATACCCTGCAGGTTTCTAAGATAGGAAGTGAATAAGTATTCCTACGTATGAAATCTCCTATCCTATGATTCATACTTGAGTACACGACTTACAATGAATATCCTAGTGATAGGATAGCTTATGATGCATTAAGCATGTTCATATGAGTAACTTAAGGTAATACAAGCTAAGAGTTTTTGAATCCATCAAGTTTTAATGTTCAATTTTGCAAGGGTCATCTTTGAACGAGAATAACTCGATGTTAATATGGTATTTTGGATGATTTAGACCCACCAAATTGTAGAGAATCGAATTAGCTTTTCAACGATACTAATTTTGGCTTAATCCAATACCCGAGCGAATAGTTATGCCCATTTTTGTGAGAGATAGTAAGCATAGGCGATTGGTTAGGCGCCGCCCAACCTAACTTAGGCAATCACTTGAGAGCCGCCTAAGTCAATTCCAGGTGCCAAAAATACTCCGTTTTGTGTTATTTTAAGGGTAATTAAGTCTTTTAACACTCCTTACACGTCCTGAAACTTAACCCTATGAAATATATAGCTTCTAAACATATTACAACCCTATTTTCATCTCAAAGATCATCATCCAAGAGAACTAAAGGAGAAAAACAACTAGGGTTGTTTAACTAATGTTGAAAATCCAATTTCAAGGAAATTCCTCCGTCAATCATCAAGAATGTTCCTTCTAAGGTATGCGTGAGTTGATTTATGGATCTCTTTCATCCATAAAGCTCAAAACCCCTCTTTTTCATTATAAAGTATGATTTCTATATTGTTGGGTGTTGATGATCATGTTGTTGATATTGGGTGATTCCCAAGATGGAATCTTTATATGGTTTTTTTTGAATTTCATGATATCATATGAGTTGGAAACATGTAAATTTGGTTGTTCATGATGTATAATTTGATGATTTCACCTATGCTGAAGATGTGCATGTAAGGTTTTTGATAAAATGCCTAAGAAACTACAAATCATGCAATATAGCTAAATTGTGACTAAGTGAAGGATTCATGATATGCCCTTACATTCCAATGACTTCTATGTTTTTAATGTGCCTTGTAATTGTTGTTGGAATACTCATGAACTATTCTTATGAGATTATGCTATGGTTACTTGCAAATCCTACTTATGAACAAGATGTATGATAACCATGAAATCCACATGAACTTCCATACTATAGGTATGTGTTGCCAATATGATTATGCAATGAACATGATATTAAGATTGTGCAATTACTTCCGTGTGATATGAAATTCTTTCCATGCAATACATTGTTGATAACCATGCTTAGTATGAGATCCCTACTTATGATATTTTAAATTATGGACTCTACTCTTATGATCAAGTCAGTCATGTGTGTCAGTTTCCTTCCATCGAGTCCTAGGGGTACTTGTACCCAAAAACTATAGCTGTGTGCCTAAATCCATGTTATGTTTCACGATATTCAAACTTAAGCTATGATTCTATAGACTTCAGTCAGTCATGAGACTCAGAAAAACCTCATGATCTTAGTCAGTTGTTAGATATCAGTAACATTCCGCCAGTCAATGGAATTCGGTAAGATTAAGTCATGTGCAGTCAGTTATTCATATCCAGTCCCTCCAGATGGGAGTAGAGGTTAGCACCGAGTGAACCCAAGGATGGGACCTCACTCGCTTGTTCAGGGTATGATTCTTAGTAGTCATCCTTGTGTTCCAGAACTACATAGCCAGCGTAGGTTGAGACATCTTAACCCGTCAGATTAGGGTTGATGAGGTGGCTTAAACAGTTAGTTTAGGGTCCCACCGTTCTCATTGAGTACCCACCAGATAAGGGTCACTCATAGGCTGTCCTTACCCGTGGCACATTATAGACACCTCTCCAGTCGGGGCATAGATTGGACCCCAACTTATCCATAACAGGCATACATGGGGAATGTCGGTTAAACATTACTTCCCACAGTTTTAGTATTAGTCTTAGTAAAAGAACTCAGGGTGTTCTTCAAATTTTAGTATATACAGGACTGTCAGATACTGTCGTCCATGTTATCAGTTTCAGTATGAGTCTTGACAGTTATTAGCAAACCATGTATTAGCTTACAGGTCATGCTATCACGTATTAACGGTCCTAATTTCTATATATGTGTGTTTGCACTCCCACGTTCATATTAGTTAGTTAGTTTTGCTCATGCATGAAACCGTTGATGTTCATCCTACCTTCCTCGTATACTCAATACTCCAGTTGAATTGATGCATTTGCGCTATGGTGCTTTCTTTTCATATTACACCATAGGTTCTAAGACACGTGCTCCAGCCCAGCAGTAGCGGTAGCATTCCAGTTTTAGAGACACAGTGAGTCCTTATTGATTCGAGGACAATATGATTTGATACATTTATTTATTTCTTCAGTTTAATTTTATAGAGTTAGTTGGAGACATGTTCCTTCAAATCCTTATTCAGATAGTTAAGAGGCTTTCAGATTTATGTTCAGATCTACGTTCAGATTAAGTTGTTTGGGATATTTTCATCCACATGGTTTTATTCAGTTGAACCTTATGACCTTACATTTCTATGTATTCCACATTATTATATCATGATTTGCAGTATACAGGTACAGATATCAGTCATGGGTTAGCTTCTGGTCCCTCGGGGTCATGAGCACCGTGTAGTATTCCGGTTTAGCGAATCGGGGGTTACAAACTTGGTATCAGAGCCTAAGGTTCAATAGAGTCCTACGAAGTCTGAAAGCCGCATCTAGTAGAGTCTTGTACATGGGTGTGTTGCGCGCCACATTTATGTGTGGGAGGCTATAAAATATTTTAGAAATAGTCCCCTTTCTTTATTATTCATGTCATGCTAGTGAGCATAATCACAAGTTAAACTCTCAGTCTAATCCATTCTTCTTTTATCCCAGACTATGGCCCCAAAGAGAAGAAACAAGCCAGCTCCTCAGCCCGAAGATCCTTTGGGCGAACATGTTTCCCATGCAGAGTTTAGAGCCGTATTTACCACACTTGCTAAGTCTATGGCTAGACAGAATGAATGGCCACCAGTCATTCCGGCCAATCCAGTGGCCAATCCCAAAGCAGCTAGGGTTCGAGACTTCACCCGGATGAACCCTCCATTTTTCCATGGGTCTAAGTCTGATTAGGACCTTCAGGAGTTCATTGACCAAGTCCAGAAGGTCATTGATATCATGGGTGTTACTTCTATCGAGAGTGCTAAGTTAGCCGCCTACCAATTACAGGATGTTGCTCATGATTAGTACAAACAGTGAAAGTCTGAGAGGTTAGATGATATAGGCCCTATCGAGTGGGAGGAATTTATCACAGCCTTCTTAGACAGATTCTTTCCCAAAGATTTGAGGGAAGCCAAAGTTCTTGAGTTTATTAACCTCAGCCAGGGGAATATGACGGTTAGGGAGTATTCTCTCAAATTTGCTCAGCTAGCCAGGTATGCTCCTCATGTGGTTGCAGACAATAGAGCTAAGATGAGTAAGTTCATGTCAGGGGTCAACGATAGCGTCGTAAATGAGTGTAGGTCTGCTATGCAAATCGGTGATATGACCTTAGCAAGACTCATGACCCATGCCCAGAAAGTAGAAGAGCAGAAGTTTAAGACTAGGGAGAGGCAGAATAAGAGAGCAAGGTCAGGTAATTTCAACTTTACTCACCCTAAGTCAGATGGAGAAAACCGTTCACAGTTTTGCTCTAAATCAGCCATTCCAGATCCTTCCTCTGCCAGCGCTCCAGTGCCAAAGTTCAGAGACGACAATAGAAACAAAGCGCCAAACTCTAAATCTCAGGGCAGTGTTAGCAGTACCCGAATGAATCCCGTTTGTCAGACTTGTGGTAAGAACCACAAGGGCATTTACAGAGCCGGTAGTGATGTCTGTTTTGGTTTTGTCAAGACAGGACACAGGATTAGGGAGTGTCTGCAGTCAAGTCTTCAGGGTCAGCAAAATTATTCTACAGCTCAGTCCAGTTTCCTGAACCAACAGGTGCCATTTCCAGTGCTACCAGTGGGCAACGCCCAAAAAGACTCTATGTTCTTCAGTCCCGGAAGGATCAGCAAAATTCTCCTGATGTCGTTACTGGTACGTTACAGATTTTCCATGTTCATGTTTATGCTTTGCTAGACCCAGGTTCATCTTTGTCTTTTGTTACTCCATACATAGCAGGTGATTTCGAAATTAGTCTTGAAGTCCTAGCAGAGCCCTTCTCAGTCTCTACCCCAGTGGGTAAAGGCATCATAACCCGGCGGGTATACAGGAACTGCCCAGTTATGATATTTTCGAAATCCACATCAACAGATTTAGTGGAGTTAGAGATGACTGATTTTGATGTCATTTTTGACATGGATTGGTTTCATTCCTGCTATGCCACAGTCGACTGTAGAAATAGGATAGTTCAGTTTCAGTTCTCGAATAAGCCCATCCTAGAGTGGAAGGGTAGCATTTTAGTATTCAAGGGTCAACTTGTTTCCTACCTTCGGGGAAGGAAAATGATTTCTAAGTAGTGTGTGTATCATCTCGTCCATGTTAAAGATTCCATTTTTGAATATCCCAGCCTTGAAACAGTCCCTGTTGTTAATGAATATCCAGATGTCTTTCCCAAAGATCTTCTAGGCATTTCTCCTAAAAGGGAAATAGACTTCGGTATAGACCTTCTTTCGGATACTCAACCTATTTCTATTCTTCCATACAGAATGGCATCAGCAAATCTCAAGAAATTGAAAGATCAGTTGAAGGATCTCTTAGATAAGGGATTCATCAGACCCAACATTTCCCCATGGGGTGCGCCAATATTATTCGTGTGCAAGAAAGATGGTTCTCTCAGGATGTGTATTAATTACCGTTAACTCAACAAGGTCACGGTCAAGAATAAATATCCTCTTCCCAGGATTGATGATCTATTCGACCAACTTCAGGGTGCCAATTACTAGTCCAAGATATACCTCAGATCAGGCTATCATCAGCTCAGAGGTAGAGAATGTGACATTCCGAAGATAGCTTTCCGTACTCGGTATGGTCACTTCGAATTTTTAGTCATGTAATTTGGTCTTACTAATGCCCCTGTTGCTTTTATGGATTTGATGAACCGTGTGTTCAAGTAGTACTTGGATATGTTTGTCATAGTATTTATAGATGATATTCTAGTTTATTCTCGCATAGAGCGTGATCATACAGACCATCTCAGGATTTTTCTTCAGACTCTCAGGGATCACCAGTTATTTGCTAAGTTCAGTAAGTGAAAATTTTGGCTAAGATCAGTAGCATTCATTGGCCATATTGTTTCCAGTGATGGAATTGGAGTAGATCCTCAGAAAACTGAGACAGTAAGAAACTGGCCTAGACCCGTATCTCCATCAGATATTAGGAGTTTCTTGGGTTTGGATGGCTATTACAGATGGTTTGTTGAGTCATTTTATTCTATTGAATCTCCCATGTCCATATTGACTCATAAGAATATTAAGTTTCAGTGGTCAGATTCATGCGAGAAAAGCTTTCAAGAGTTGAAGACTCGACTCACCTCTGCTCCAGTTTTAGCTATTCTAGATGGTTCAGACAGTTTTGTAGTCTATTGTGATACATCCAGAGTGGTTTTAGGTTGTGTCCTCATTCAGCATGGTAAGGTCATAGCCTACGCCTCCAGATAGTTAAAGCCACATGAGAAGAATTATCCTACTCATGATCTTGAGTTAGCAGCGGTAGTTTTTGCCTTAAAGATTTGGAGGCATTATCTCTATGGAGTTCATGTAGATGTCTTCACAGACCATAAAAGCCTCCAGTATGTCTTTTCCCAGAAAGATCTCAATCTTTACCTGAGAAGATGGTTAGAGCTCTTGAAGATTTATGACATGGGTGTTCTTTATCATCCGGGAAAGGCCAATATTGTGGCCGAAGCTCTCAGTCGAATCTTCATGGGTATTATTTCTCACGTTAAGGATAGTAAGAAAAAGATGGCTCAGGAGATCCATTAGCTTGCCAGACTACGCGTTTGCTTAGTCGATTCTACAGAGGGTGGTGTATGTGTTCATAGTAGTTTAGAGTCATCTCTAGTTTTTAAGGTGAAAGAAAAACAAGACAGTGATCCTAGCCTTGTCAAGATAAAAGAGTCAGTTCAGAATCAGAAAGTCGAGGTTTTCTCCCAAGGGGGAGTGGTGTTCTTCGTTGTCAGTGTCGTCTATGTGTTCCAGGTGTAGATGGATTGATGTAGTGAATACTTCCAGAGGTGCATGGTGCATAATACTCTATTCATCCAGGGTCCACTAAGATATACCGCGACATGTGGGAGATCTATTGGTGGAGTGGGATAAAGAGAGATGTTGCAGAGTTTGTGGCTAAGTGCTCTACATATCAGCAGTTTAAGATAGAGCGCCAGAAACTAGTGGTTCCATACAAGAGTTCACCATTCCTACTTAGAAGTGGGAAGAAGTTGACATAGACTTCGTGAAGGGTTTACCTAGAACTCGTCATCAGCATGATTCAGTCTGGGTCATTATAGATAGAATGACCAAGTTAGCTCATTTCCTTCCTGTTCGTACTTCTTATTCCACCTAGGATTATGCCAAAATCTATATCAGGGAGTTAGTCAGATTATATGCTGTTCCACTATCTATCATCTCAGATAGAGGTACCCAGTTCACTTATCACTTTTGGAAAGCATTCCAAAAGGGTCTCGGTACCCAAGTCCATCTCAGCATAGTATTTCATCCTCAAACAGATGGTCGCGTAGAGAGGACCATTCAGACTCTTGAAGATATGCTAAGGGCATGTGCAATTGACTTCAAGGGAAGTTGGGATGACCACTTGCCTTTGATTGAGTTTGCATACAATAATAGCTATCATTCTAGTATTTAGATGGCTCCATTCGAAGCTCTCTATGGTAGGAGATGTAGATCTCTGATTGGTTGTTTCAAAGTTAGTGAGGCATCAATCATAGGTCATGAATTAGTATTCGACACCTTAGACAAAGTTCAGTTGATCAGAGAGAGACTCCAGGCTGCTCAGAGCCGACAGAAGTCCTATGCAGATGTTCGTAGAAAGGATCTCGAGTTCGAGGTCAATGACTATGTCTATCTTAAGATCTCTCCCATGAAGGGAGTGAAGAGGTTCGACAGGAAAGGGAAACTCAGTCCCCGGTATGTCGGTCCCTTCAGAATTCTTTGTCGCTTCGGCAAGGTAGCTTATGAGCTTGAGTTGCCTTCAGATCTAGCCTCAGTCCATCTAGTCTTCCATGTCTCTTTGCTAAAGAAGTGCATAGGTGACCCAACAGTTGTTGTCCCTATTCAGATCATCGACATTTAGAACATCCTCTCTTATGAAGAGATTCCAGTCGAAATATTAGATTATCAGACTCGTAGATTGAGGAACAAAGAAGACCATCTAGTCAAGGTTCTTTGGCAAAATCAGTCTCATGAGGGAGCTACTTGGGAAGCAGAAGCACATATGCGTACCAAGTATCCTTACCTCTTCCCCGCCAATTTAGATCAAGCTCAAGATAACAGTTCTCCTTAATCTTATTTAGTTCACGTTCATGTTTCAAGTATAAACTTGGTACCTATTAACCGTTTCATACTTAGTCATAAATTCATGTGTCAGTTGTCCGTGCATCAGATATGCACGAGTTCAGTATGTTTAGCATGTCAGTCATGAGATCAAGTTTTAGTTCTTCATATTTAGTTCAGGTTCTATTGTCTTGTATCCCTTCTCAGTAAATTCTCATTCGAGGATGAATGTTCCAAAGGGGGAGATATTGCAATACCCCGCATGTTTCTAAGCTAGGAAGTGAATAAGTATTCCTACATATGAAATCTCCTATCCTGTGATTCATAGTTGAGTACATGACTTACAATGAATATCCTAGTGATAGGATAGCTTATGATGCATTAAGCATGTTTATATGAGTCACTTAAGGTAATACAAGCTCAGAGTTTTTGAATCCATCAAGTTTTAATTTTTGATTTTGCAAGGGTCATCTTTGAACGAGCATAACTTGATGTTAATGTGTTATTTTGGCTGATTTAGACCCACCAAATTGTAGAGAATCGAATTAGCTTTCTAACTGTCACGCCCCAAATCCTATTAAGGCGGACTGGCACCCGTTGCCGGTAAGGCTCGGGAGAACCAACCTGTAGCAATACATTACCTATGAACATTATAAGTTACTTTTATACTAAACATGCCCTCAAAAGATAAATGGAACTAGCAAGCCAAAAGATGTTGTATGACTAGGCCGTTGGAGCCACAATGTCTACGATACGATACATGACCATACTATACTTTACATAGTCTACAAAGCCTCTAGACAAGAAACATTATCTTATAAGGGTCGGGACAGGCCCCGCCTCATGATAAGATACTATACAATGCAAAAAGATATGATAAGACTCAAAGCCCCGAAGCAACCTGGAGCTCAGTGACTGCAGTTGATATCCTGTACTCTTACTGGGGAGGTTTATTAGCTTCTGCACCTGCAGCATGGAATGCAGGTCCCCCAACAGGGATGTCAGTACGAAATAATGTACTGAATATGTAAGGCAACATGTACCATATATGAGATAAAAGCTCAAATGAAACCATACACTGCTGTAAGGTAAAAGACCACCTTTATGAATATTGTGGAGTCATGCATCTTATAACAATTATGTTACTTTACTCTTATCACTTGTATAATCTGTGCACATCATGTAATACAAATGACCAGCTGATCAGTGGTAAATCTATATCAGGATCGACCCATGCTAGGCTTTCCATTCACCCCTGGGATACCCCCTGTAATACAGGGATTGACCCATGCTAGGTGATTCTTTCACCCCTGGGATACCACCCAACAGAAGCAACTGTATACATATATCTTCTTATTACTTTTGATATGAATCTTTGGTGGTCGTAAAATTTGAGCTATAAGACTATAAGCATGACAAGTGACAAGTATGTGACCATGTAACATCATATCACAATGAAAAGAGTGGGTTATACAATTAGTGAAACATGTAGGACATAAACAACGTATGAACTTTATTTTGCTAAAAAGAAGACTCATATGTCATGGTGTCCAATGTATGTATGCAGCAGTGACAAGGCTCGAATCTGGACACACAAATACATGTGAAAGAGTGGAGTGGTTATATCGAAGTTTGTAAAGATCTCTATGTGCCAATAAAGACTTTGGATTCCATGCCAAATAATAAGAGATCGAATAGCCTTACATACCTCGACATATCAACTTGTTTTTACCTCGAAATGACTTCCTTTCTTCCAACTATTTATCTACAATATCATGTTTTAAAGCTAGTATTAGCAGCTAATCAATGCATCTGGACAGCCCAATCTCACAAAACACAACACTTTGGCAACAAACGTATAACCATCGACTCAATGGTGTTATTCCGACTTTCTCAATTCTAACTGTCTTCAACCAGTACACATTATCCTATACATGATGTACACAGCCTATATCAGCTCTACAACATGCTGGCAACAGTCCATAACTACAACACAGAACCATTTTACAAAATGCTCAACTAAGAAGCACAACATCTCGTCGTCTCCCTACATTTCGTCGTTAACAATTCATACTTGTCCCAACTTTGAACCAGATGCTCCCAACATATATATACATCAAATAAACCTTAACACAGTCACAAAATAGCTCAAAACACAGGGGGGGAAACGTGAAACATCAGCCCCCTCATCAAAACAGTCCAATACCATTTTGGAAGCACAAAAGATCATATAAGGATACTTGTTTCCAAAGAACTTGCAAAACAGTCCAGCAACCTTGGCAACCATATACACACTATAACATATTAATAAACTCAACTTTATATCATATCAAAGTCAAAAATCAGGGTAAGAATCGTTCCAAAGCCAAGAAAATCAAACAACAACTTTCAGGACACAAGCTGTCCAGAAATTCCTGCACAGTACACCAGCCAACTTATCTTGTTTTCCATAGAAAATTCATATCAAGTATATGGTTATTTTTACATACCTTAACTCCCAAGGTGTAAGTATAATTCAAGAACTCAAAAAGTAGCCTTTGGTTGCCTTCCAAGGTGAAGAAATGCCAAGAGAAACTTAGAGAGAAAAGCTGAAATTGTTTTGGTCTCCTACTAGTTAACCTAAGGAGCTCGGTTTTTGGTCCCTTTTTAAAGGGGCCTTAGACCGACTTTCTCCTAATATTTGCAACTGATTAACTCAAGTTGGTCAATGACCAATTTTCCCCTTTCACTTGGGCCTTTTGGATCTCTAAATCAATGGGCTTTAGTGGCCCATTTTTCTTAATCTTGCTTGCACTTTGTTTGGGCCCAATTTTCTTAGTAGTGAATGAATGTAGTTGGGCCTATTATATAAAAATCTTGGGCTGAACATCTTGGCCCAATATAATGCTAAACCATTGGCTTTAATAGCCTCCCTAACTTGGGCTTCGTTTGTCGCAAGACTTGGAAGGTTTCGGCGTTAAGCCTTGTCTTCGTTCCCCTTTCTTTTTACTAACGTCTAGACTTCAAGTGAGTTCACTTATGAATGAATTATTCTCCCTCATGTATATATACATTTTTTTTAAGCCAACCACACAGGTGACTCACCTGCTAGCTTCCTAAGTTCCATAAGCACGTCAATGATTTTCTCCGTTTAAGGCCACAGTCTCTAAATAGACTTCCATATAGTGCCCCAATCTAACACTTGAACACTTGAAAAAAAAAGTTTTGGTAGTAATTAAATCAAGTCGTATGTCATTTTATGTGAACATTACTAGTACATGCAAAATGTGGGGTGTTACATCCTCCCCCCCTTAGGAACATTCGTCCCGAATGTTAACATAACTGTATAGTCTAGGCAGGTTTGAATTTCTGGTCACACAACTGTTAATAACATAACTAGTATTCAAACACATACCTATTAATGTTCCTCCTCTGTATCTTTTAGTCCCTCCTTGTCTTCAAATAGATGAGGGTATTTGGATATCATTACTTCCTCCGGTTCCCACGTTATTTCTTCCACTTGGTTGTTTCTCCAGAGTACCTTTACTGATGCAATTTCTTTGTTCCTTAACTTTTTAATTTGGCGATCTAGAATAGCAACCGGTACCTCTTCATAAGTAAGATCCTCTGTGACCTGTACATCTTCTATAGGAGTGATACGAGAGGGGTCACCTATGCATTTCCGAAGCATTGACACATGAAACACTGGATGAACCATTGAAAGTTCCTGGGGTAGCTCTAATTCATATGCAACTTGTCCGACCCTCTTAGTAATCTTATATGGCCCTATGTAACGTGGGCTTAGTTTCCCTTTCTTACCAAATCTCATAACTCCTTTCATCGGTGATACCTTTAAAAATACCCAATCTCCAATAGAGAATTCCAGCCCTCTTCTCCGCATATCTGCATATGATTTATGACGACTTTGGGCTGTTTTTAGCCGTTGTTGTATCACCTTAACTTTTTCCATGGCTTGTTGGACTAAATCTGGCCCGAGCAAGGTGGTTTCACCCACTTCGAACCAACCAATTGGTGACCTACATTTCCTCCCATACAAAGCTTCGTAAGGCGCCATCTTGATGCTCGAATGGTAGCTGTTATTATAGGCAAATTCAATAAGGGGCAAGTGTTCTACCCAGCTACCTTTAAAATCTAATGCACAGGTTCGCAACATATCCTTAAGTGTTTGAATAGTACGCTCTGCCTGGCCGTCTGTTTGGGGATGGAAGGCTGTACTCAAATTCACTTGCGTCCCTAAACTCCTTTGAAAGGACTTCCAAAATTTTGCCGTGAATTGAGCTCCTCGATCAGATATAATAGAGAGTGGGACCCCATGTAGCCTAACTATCTCTTTGAGGTATAATTTGGCATATTCTTCAGCTGTATAATCACTTCTAACTGGCAGGAAGTGCGCTGACTTCGTGAGTCTATCAACTATCACCCATATGGAGTCAAACTTATTAACTGAACGAGGCAAACCAGTTACAAAATCCATATTAGTCATATCCCACTTCCAAGTTGGAATCTCTATACATTGCATGTAACCACCTGGCTTTTGGTGCTCTACTTTGACTTGTTGACAAGTAGGACATTGAGCCACAAACTCTACAAGGTCCTTTTTCATGCCTCCCCACCAAAACACTCCCTTTAGGTCATGATACATCTTAGTAGATCCTGGGTGGATGGAATATCTTGAATGATGGGCTTCTTCCATTATTCTCTTTCTGAGTCTATTAACATCAGGAACACACAATCTATTTTGGCAATAAAGTACTCCATCTTGTGTAAGCCTAAACTCCTTCATTATACCTTGACTTACTTTCTCCTTAAGGCATTGTAGAATAGGATCATAATACTGTTTTTCTTTCACTTCCCTTATCAATGAAGAATCGGCAGCATTATGTACAATAATGTCCTTTCTTGGAGTTTCGAGTAGACGAACACCCAGATTGGCTAGTTGACGCAGATCCTTAGCCATGCCTTGCTTTACCCCTTTCTGATCACTGGTACCCATGAGTGTCTTACGACTTAGAGCATCAGCCACCACATTTGCTTTCCCTGGATGGTATAATATATCAATATCATAATCCTTTATTAACTCTAGCCACCTCCGCTGCCTCAAATTTAGATCTTTCTGCTTGAAAATATACTGTAAACTCTTATGATCTGTACATATGTCCACGTGCACCCCATACAAATAGTGGCGCCATATCTTTAAAGCAAATACAACCGCTGCTAGCTCAAGATCATGTGTTGGGTAGTTTTTCTCGTGTGGTCTCAATTGTCTCGAGGCATAAGCAATCACCTTACCATGTTGTGTTAGTACACACCCCAAACCAACTCCGGAAGCATCACAATACACTGCATATCCCTCTGAGCCTTCTGGAAGCACTAGCACAGGTGCTGAGGTTAGCCTGCTTTTCAACTCTTGAAAGCTCCTTTCACATGCATCATTCCATTGGAATTTGGTTTCCTTGTGAGTTAGCTTAGTAAGAGGTGCAGACATAGAAGAAAAACCTTCAACAAACCTTCTGTAATAACCTGCCAATCCAAGGAAGCTTCGAACTTCTGTAGGTGTCGTTGGCCTTGGCCAATCTTTCACAGCCTCTATCTTTTGTGAATCCACCCTTATTCCTTCATCCGATACAATATGGCCCAAAAATGCCACTGATTTTAACCAAAATTCACATTTGGAAAACTTAGCATACAACCGGCGATCACGGAGAACTTGTAGTACTAGTCGTAAATGATTTGCGTGGTCCTTTTCTGACCTTGAATACACCAGAATATCATCTATAAATACTATCACGAACACATCCAGGAAAGGCTTGAATACCCTATTCATCAAATCCATAAACACTGCTGGTGCATTCATTAGCCCAAACGACATAACAAGAAATTCAAAGTGACCATATCTGGTTCGGAAAGCTGTCTTAGGTATATCTTTTTCCTGCACTCTCACCTGATGATAACCTGATCTCAAATCGATCATTGAAAAGTATTTAGCACCCTGTAACTGATCAAACAAGTCATCAATTCTGGGGAGGGGATATTTATTCTTAATTGTCACCCTATTCAGTTGTCGGTAGTCAATACACATCCTCAATGTGCCATCCTTTTTACGCACAAATAAAACCGGTGCACCCCAAGGGGACACACTAGGTCTTATAAAACCCTTTTCTAACAAGTCTTTCAGTTGCTCCTTTAATTCACGTAATTCTGCCGGGGCCATTCTATATGGAGGAATAGAGATAGGCTCGGTGCCTGGTAATAGGTCAATACCAAAATCTATTTCTCGTTCTGGAGGCAAACCAGGGAGTTCCTCAGGAAAGACATCAATAAATTCATTCACTATTGGAACAGACTGGATAGTTGGTGATTCTGCCTCCATGTCTCTCACTCTAACGAGATGACATATATATCCCTTTGATATCATTTTTCTGGCTTTAAAATAAGAGATAAACCTCCCTTTTGGTGCCCCAATATTGCCTTCCCATTCAAGGACTGCTTCATTTGGAAAGTGAAAGTACATCCTCTTGGTTCGGCAGTCAACGGTGGCATAGCAAGAAGCCAACCAATCCATACCCATTATAACATCAAATTCTACCATTTCTAACTCGATAAGATCAGCTAATGTATCTCGGTCGCAGACAGTCACTATGCAATCACAATAGACTCTTCTAACTATAATTGACTCCCCAGTTGGTGTAGACACCGCAAGTGGTTTATTCAATAATTTAGGTGTTCTACCAAGCTTCCCAGCAACTAATGGAGTAATATATGACAATGTAGAACCAGGGTCAATTAATGCATACACTTTATGTGAGAAGATGGACAATGTACCTATAACCACATCGGGTGAAGCTTCCAGGTTCTGTCGAGTCCCTAGAGCATATGTGCGATTTTGGGCCACGCTGGAACTAGCTGCCCCTCTAATACCTCTGCCGCGACCTATGGGAAATTGCTCACCTCTACCTGATGGAGGCACTGATGATGATGATACAACAGCTGATCTAGTAGGTTGTGCCATATCACCCCTGCGTCTTCTTGGGCAATCTTTTATTACATGCCCTGGCATACCACACCAATAACAAACATCTGTTCCCCTGCGACACGCACCTATATGATATCTCCCACATTGTCTGCAAGGCTGCCTAGGAGGCATTTGCTGGCTTCCCGAATATCCTGTTGTCCGTGTACCTTGGCCCTCACTTCTCTGCCCAAATTGATCATTTCTAGACCCTTGAAGTGGTGGTGGAGCACTAGCTGTAGAGTAAGAGGATGATGGCCTGGGTGGCCTATGAGAAAATCGTGGCCTAAACTCACCCTGGGGTGGTGTAAACTGTCCTGTAGATCTGGCCCTCTTGAATTGCCCCCTTTCTATTTCTTGTGCCCTCCTTCTTTGTCTCTGATCCTCCAGTTTCTGTGCAAAAGATTGCATCCTCGCTATATCCATGTCTTTATTTAAAGAGGCAATGGTACAATCTCTAACCAAATATGAATCCAACCTATCGACATACCGATGGACTCTATCTGCCATAGTAGGAACAACATTAGGAGCGTACCTGGCCAGAGAATTAAATTTAAGACTATATTCCCTCACGCTCATATTCCCCTGATGGAGGTTCAGGAACTGATCTGCACGGGCCTCTCGGATCTCTAATGGCAAGTAATGATCAAGAAAGGCCATTTTGAACTCCTCCCAAGTAGTTGGAGATGTATCTATGCCTTTGGAATGCTTCCAGGCTTCGTACCACAGTATAGCCACACCCTTCAATCTATATATTGCCAACTCAGCAGCTTCCGAACCACTTACATGCATAACATCTAAGGTGCGTTGGATCTGATCAATAAAATCTTGTGGATCTTCATTTGGATCTGTCCCAGTGAATGATGGGGGGTCTAAGTTGAGGAAATCACGTATTCTCGTACTGGCTGCCCTACCTGCACCAACTGCACCTGCAACTGGGCCTTCTTGTCTTTGACCTTGGCCAGCAACTATACAAGTCAACAGTTGAACTGCATTTCTCAAATCCTGCACAGAAGCATCAACAGGTGGTTCTCGGGGGTTTTCACTACTTCCTGGTGCATCAACAGATGGAGGGGTTGGAGATGTCTGTGATAGAGACTCATCTAGAGCCTCACTCTGTCGTCTCGCCCGATTGGGTATACCAACTACCACTTCTACTTCCTTTCCTTTACCTTTACTCTTCCTTGTCTCTGGCATACTTACTGTACAAAATAATTCAGGGATTAGACATGGTACACTTATAATATTTGGCTCTATGGCACGATCTAAAGAATGAAAAGAAGTGATAACTCCTAAATGCCACGTAGCCTCTTGTTTATAAATGTGGTGCACAACACATCGATAAACATGATTCTACATAGACACGGCTTTGTAGACTCCCTAGGACAAACCGCTCTGATACCACTTCTGTCACGCCCCAAATCCTATTAAGGCGGACTGGCACCCGTTGCCGGTAAGGCTCGGGAGAACCAACCTGTAGCAATACATTACCTATGAACATTATAAGTTACTTTTATACTAAACATGCCCTCAAAAGATAAATGGAACTAGCAAGCCAAAAGATGTTGTATGACTAGGCCGTTGGAGCCACAATGTCTACGATACGATACATGACCATACTATACTTTACATAGTCTACAAAGCCTCTAGACAAGAAACATTATCTTATAAGGGTCGGGACAGGCCCCGCCTCATGATAAGATACTATACAATGCAAAAAGATATGATAAGACTCAAAGCCCCGAAGCAACCTGGAGCTCAGTGACTGCAGTTGATATCCTGTACTCTTACTGGGGAGGTTTATTAGCTTCTGCACCTGCAGCATGGAATGCAGGTCCCCCAACAGGGATGTCAGTACGAAATAATGTACTGAATATGTAAGGCAACATGTACCATATATGAGATAAAAGCTCAAATGAAACCATACACTGCTGTAAGGTAAAAGACCACCTTTATGAATATTGTGGAGTCATGCATCTTATAACAATTATGTTACTTTACTCTTATCACTTGTATAATCTGTGCACATCATGTAATACAAATGACCAGCTGATCAGTGGTAAATCTATATCAGGATCGACCCATGCTAGGCTTTCCATTCACCCCTGGGATACCCCCTGTAATACAGGGATTGACCCATGCTAGGTGATTCTTTCACCCCTGGGATACCACCCAACAGAAGCAACTGTATACATATATCTTCTTATTACTTTTGATATGAATCTTTGGTGGTCGTAAAATTTGAGCTATAAGACTATAAGCATGACAAGTGACAAGTATGTGACCATGTAACATCATATCACAATGAAAAGAGTGGGTTATACAATTAGTGAAACATGTAGGACATAAACAACGTATGAACTTTATTTTGCTAAAAAGAAGACTCATATGTCATGGTGTCCAATGTATGTATGCAGCAGTGACAAGGCTCGAATCTGGACACACAAATACATGTGAAAGAGTGGAGTGGTTATATCGAAGTTTGTAAAGATCTCTATGTGCCAATAAAGACTTTGGATTCCATGCCAAATAATAAGAGATCGAATAGCCTTACATACCTCGACATATCAACTTGTTTTTACCTCGAAATGACTTCCTTTCTTCCAACTATTTATCTACAATATCATGTTTTAAAGCTAGTATTAGCAGCTAATCAATGCATCTGGACAGCCCAATCTCACAAAACACAACACTTTGGCAACAAACGTATAACCATCGACTCAATGGTGTTATTCCGACTTTCTCAATTCTAACTGTCTTCAACCAGTACACATTATCCTATACATGATGTACACAGCCTATATCAGCTCTACAACATGCTGGCAACAGTCCATAACTACAACACAGAACCATTTTACAAAATGCTCAACTAAGAAGCACAACATCTCGTCGTCTCCCTACATTTCGTCGTTAACAATTCATACTTGTCCCAACTTTGAACCAGATGCTCCCAACATATATATACATCAAATAAACCTTAACACAGTCACAAAATAGCTCAAAACACAGGGGGGGAAACGTGAAACATCAGCCCCCTCATCAAAACAGTCCAATACCATTTTGGAAGCACATAAGATCATATAAGGATACTTGTTTCCAAAGAACTTGCAAAACAGTCCAGCAACCTTGGCAACCATATACACACTATAACATATTAATAACCTCAACTTTATATCATATCAAAGTCAAAAATCAGGGTAAGAATCGTTCCAAAGCCAAGAAAATCAAACAACAACTTTCAGGACACAAGCTGTCCAGAAATTCCTGCACAGTACACCAGCCAACTTATCTTGTTTTCCATAGAAAATTCATATCAAGTATATGGTTATTTTTACATACCTTAACTCCCAAGGTGTAAGTATAATTCAAGAACTCAAAAAGTAGCCTTTGGTTGCCTTCCAAGGTGAAGAAATGCCAAGAGAAACTTAGAGAGAAAAGCTGAAATTGTTTTGGTCTCCTACTAGTTAACCTAAGGAGCTCGGTTTTTGGTCCCTTTTTAAAGGGGCCTTAGACCGACTTTCTCCTAATATTTGCAAATGATTAACTCAAGTTGGTCAATGACCAATTTTCCCCTTTCACTTGGGCCTTTTGGATCTCTAAATCAATGGGCTTTAGTGGCCCATTTTTCTTAATCTTGCTTGCACTTTGTTTGGGCCCAATTTTCTTAGTAGTGAATGAATGTAGTTGGGCCTATTATATAAAAATCTTGGGCTGAACATCTTGGCCCAATATAATGCTAAACCATTGGCTTTAATAGCCTCCCTAACTTGGGCTTCGTTTGTCGCAAGACTTGGAAGGTTTCGGCGTTAAGCCTTGTCTTCGTTCCCCTTTCTTTTTACTAACGTCTAGACTTCAAGTGAGTTCACTTATGAATGAATTATTCTCCCTCATGTATATATACATTTTTTTTAAGCCAACCACACAGGTGACTCACCTGCTAGCTTCCTAAGTTCCATAAGCACGTCAATGATTTTCTCCGTTTAAGGCCACAGTCTCTAAATAGACTTCCATATAGTGCCCCAATCTAACACTTGAACACTTGAAAAAAAAAGTTTTGGTAGTAATTAAATCAAGTCGTATGTCATTTTATGTGAACATTACTAGTACATGCAAAATGTGGGGTGTTACACTAACGATACCAATTTTGCCTTAATCCAATACCCAAACGAAAAGTTATTCCCATTTTCGTGAGATTCAGTAAGCATATGCAATTGGTTAGGAGCTGCCCAACCCAAGCATAGGCGATTGGTTAGGCGCCGCCCAACCTAGCTTAGGCAATCACTTGGGCGCTGCCTAAGTCAATTCCAGGTGCCAAAAATACTCCATTTTGAGTTATTTTAAGGGTAATTAAGTCTTTTAACACTCCTTACACGTTCCTAAACTTAACCCTATGAAATATATAGCTTCTAAACATAGTACAATCCTATTTTCATCTCAAATCTCATCATCCAAGAAAACTAAAGGAGAAAAACAACTAGGGTTGCGTAACTAAGCTTGAAGATCCGATTTTAAGGAAATTCCTCCGTCAATCATCAAGAATCTTCCTTCTAAGGTATGCGTGAGTTGATTTATGGATCCCTTTCATCCACAAAGCTAAAAAACCCTCTTTTTCATTATAAAGTATGATTTCTATATTGTTGGGTGTTGATGATCATGTTGTGGATATTGGGTGATTCCCAAGATGGAATCTTTATGTGTTTTTTTTTGAATTTCATGATATCATATGAGTTGGAAACATGTAAATTTGGTTGTTCATGATGTATAATTTGATGATTTCACCTATGCTTAAGATTTTCATGTAAGGTTTTTGATAAAATGCCTAAGAAACTACAAATCATGCAATATAGCTAAATTGTGACTAAGTGAAGGATTCATGATATGCCCTTACGTTCCAATGACTTCTATGTTGTTAATGTGCCTTGTAATTGTTGTTGGAATACTCATGAACTATTCTTATGAGATTATGCTATGTTTACTTGCAAATCCTACTTATGAACAAGATGAATGATAACCATGCAATCCACATGAACTTCCATGCTATTGGTATGTGTTGCCAATATGATTATGCAATGAACATGATATTAAGATTGTGCAAGTACTTCCATGTGATATGAAATCCTTTCCATGCAATACATTGTTGATAACCATGCTTAGTATGAGATCCCTACTTATGATATTATAAATTATGGACTCTACTCTTATGATCAAGTTAGTCATGTGTGTCAGTTTTCTTCCATCGAGTCCTAGGGGTACTTGTACCCAAAAGCTATAGGTGTGTTCCTAGATCCATCTCATGTTTCACGATATTCAAACTCAAGCTATGATTACATAGACTTCAGTCAGTCATGTGACTCAGGAAAACCTCATGATCTTAGTCAGTTGTCAGATATCAGTAACATTCCGTCAGTCAACGGAATTTGGTAAGATTAAGTCATGTGCAGTCAGTTATTCATGTCCAGTCTCTCCAGATGGGAGTAAAGGTTAGCACCGAGTGAACCCAAGGATGGGAACTCACCCGCCAGTTTAGGGTGTGATTCTTAGTAGTCATCCTTGTGTTCCAGAACTACGTAGCCAGCGTAGGTTGAGACATCTTAACCCGTCAGATTAGGGTTGATGAGGTGGATTAACCTGTTAGTTTAGGGTTTCCACCGTTCTCATTGAGTACCTGCCAGATAAGGGTCACTCATAGGCTGTCCTTACCCGTGGCACAGTATTACACCCCTTCAGTCGGGGCAGAGATTGGACCCCAGCTTAGCCATAACAGGCATACATGGGGCACGTCGGTTAAACACTACTTCCCACAGTTTCAGTATCAGTCTCATTAAAAAAATCAGGGCGTTTTTTAGATTTCAGTATATACAGGACTGTCAGATACAGTCATCCGTGTTATCAGTTTCAGTATCAGTCATGATAGTTATCGGTAAACCATGTATTAGCTTATAAGTTATGCTATCACGTATTCACGGTCTTAGTTTCTATATGTGTGTTTACACTCCTATGTTCATATTAGTCAGTTAGTTTTGTTCATGTATGAAACCCTTGATATTCTGCCTACCTTCCTTGTATACTCAGTACTCCAGTTGTACTGATGCATTTGTGCTATGGTTCTTTCTTTTCATGTTACACCATAGGTTCGGAGACACGAGCTCTAGCCCAGCAGTAGCGGTAGCATTCCAGTCGTAGAGACACAGTGAGTCCTCATTGATTCGAGGACAATATGATTTGATACATTTATTTATTTCTTTAGTTCAGTTTTGCAGAGTTAGTTGGAGACATGTTCCTTTAACTCCTTATTCAGATAGTTTAGAGGCTTTCAGATTTATATTTAGATTGAGTTGTTTTGGATATTTTCACCCATATGGTTTTATTCAGTTGAACCTTATGTCCTTACATTTGTATGTATTCCGTGTTATCGTATCATGATTTGCAGTATATAGGTATAAATATCAGTCATGGGTTAGCTTGTGGTCCCTCAGGGTCATAAGCACCATGTAGCATTTCGGTTCAGTGAATCGGTGTGTTACACATATCAAGTAATTAAGCCTCCTTGGCACTACACTAGCCTTGGGGTCTAACTTATTTGCCAACTTTCTTTTTATTCTACCCTTAGTTCTCCATTTTTATTATTTATTGAATATTTAGGTAGGGCGTGGTGTTTTATTCTTTCTTTTTTCAGTTTTTAATAATTTTTCTTTCATTTATATTGTTCCTTTTATTTATTTTTTATACCAAACCCAACCCTACTAACATTTTCTCTTAGTTTACTGACACGACCTAAACTAGGGGCTTGCCATAATGGGCAATCTCAAGTCCAACCCAAATTGGAGACCCTCCCTCCCCCGCCCCGATACCAAACCTAACCAACCAAAATATATCCTGAGTCGGATGAACTCTGAGCATGTAACAAGATAACATATCCAATATATGGTGACTTTGGGATAAGCCTATATTCGAGGCCCACCTAATTAAGTCAATCCACCCAATTACCAACCAAACCAACCAATAGCCATGCCAAACCATAAACCAAAACAAAGACAATAGCCCAATGTATATTTATATATATATATGTAACATAACATGATCAAACCATACCTAAGTCCACAGTTGTCCATACAAAGCCTCTAAACCAAACCAAAGAGTACCTAGTTGGGATATGCCCCCGACATAGACATAATCCAAGTCTATGAAAGAAAAAAGTACATAAAGTAATCCATGACATTAAATAGATGCCTTCCGAACTAGGGAATCTTGCAACTTCAATCTAATAACTGATCCCAAATTCGATCACTAAGCAGGAGGAGTAGAAGGGCCGATTCTTTCAACTCATGGGGATACAACCGCCAGAAGACGGGTTAGAGAGTGAATGCTAGTATGTCCTCAAGATAAGGATAAAATAATTCCATCCAAAAAAATCATGTAAACCAACTATATACATACAAACCATACATATATATAACCACATCGAGAAAAGGAACCAAGTTTATCATGTTTAAAACCTTTAACCTGGGTATGTGACGCTTAACCATCCTAAACCACCCACGGGCTATATGGGTCTAGTGTAAACCCTTGAACGGGCCCCGATGTGTGTATCCGTACGAATTAAAGACCCCATAAGAGTTAGGGCTTCCCATATACCCTTCACTCTCCATGATACATATGTATACTGTACATAGAGGATTCCCATGTTCCTCATAATTATCGTACAAGGTTGCCATGATCTACCCCTTATGTCGGCAAACAAGAGTTTTTGCTGTTCGTCCATTAGATCCCCACCTTTATGGTTATCTTTCACCCCGTAATTATTGCCTAATTAAAATTATTTTTTAAACCAAACCATTATTCCATTATTATAAACCAAGGCTATTAGTAATGTTATCGCCATACCAATAATAACTTACAAGTATTGACCTTAGCCAAACCTTTTTGTGATCAAGGGAGTCCTATGTACCCATAGATCACATAATGCAATTAACTTGGGGGAATCCAATAAAGCCTATTGTTACACCCCGTATTTCCTTAGCATAATCTAAGTCCCAATACATGAGTATTCATACATAAAATTTTTGAAAAACTCATTATTCTTTAGTTTAGAACCTTCCATTATGTAGGAAATTGAATTATCTTTCCAACAATATAAAATTTACCTAAATCTGATAACCGGGTAAGAAGTTATGGCGATTTTAAGTTTCAGTCATTAGACACCATTATTTTGACACTTAGCGCATCGCGGAGCCAATGTAAATAGAAATTGTCATTTTTCAATGAGGGTCTTTTATTATGGAGCATCACGCCATAGGCCCAGTTCAGAATTGTCAATTTCCAGTGACCCTATGCGATAACACCACATCGCGATGAGTCCAGATTTCACAATCAAAGGGGCACCGTGATTCCGCCGCGTCGCGCCAAGGGTAAATATTGGGAATTTTCAGTTAATTCTAAGATTTAATTTTCAAGGGCTTTTAGGTCTTTTTCCCTCATTTTAGTCTGCCTAAACACGGGATTAAAGCCCTAAATACCCTATTATGCCATAATTTACTCACTCTTCTCATGAAATTAAAACATTCTTTCCCTAATAGCAAACACTAGCTTAAAGAGAATAAAAAACAAGCTCAAGAACTCACCAAGAACTCTAAGAAATTCATCCATTAAGGTATGTTAAATGTTCATCCATGGGTTCCTTTCACACATGGAGTCCAAGTATCCGGTTTTAATCATAAAGTTATCATCTTTTCAAGATTCATGCTATTTAATTGTGATTTTAAACCATGAGTCTCCATTAACTTCCATGAATATTGATTTATGCCTTGTTTTATTGAGATTATCATTGATATCAATTTCCACATGACTCAATATTGTCATTCTTCGAATTAACTCATGATTAAGTGTCATTGGTGTTGAAATCATGCTATTATTTAAATTTTATGCAAATTTTCATGAGTGGCTTAAACTATGAACACCAAGTGTTTGATAAAATACCTATAAGAATGAATATTTGATATAGGTTTTCATGCTTTATCCTCTAAGCTTGATATTATTTTACTATTATTGCTTTTGAGTCCTAAGGGTATTGAATTCCCAAAAAGCATAGATGTTTTAATTGTCTAGTCTCATTACATTAATGAATAGTCTCCAAATTATACTATAAGAATTATCAAAATAGTCAGATATTAGTTATTAAACTAAGAACAGTCTAGTATCTTAGTGTCTTTTAGTTGCGAGTAGGACTTAGCACCGACTGAGTGTAAGGATGTTAGCTTCACTGTTTGATAGGCAGAGTCATTAGTAGCAGTCCCTATACTCTATAACTATGTATTGTGCTTAGGATATGAGTAGTCACTAATCAGATTAGGCTTGACTATCTCGTAGTGGTCACCCGTCAGTTCAGGCTTAACACCCTTAGTCCTTTGGTTATGATATCAGTTTAATGGATCCAAACAACTAGCGTTAGTACCTGTGGCATGGTATTAACACCCTTCCAACTGGGGTTATAGGTTGGACCCCAATTAGCTCAAATTAGGGAACATCAGTTAGATGATACCTCCCATAGTCTTAGATATAGTCTAAGTTACAGTCCCAACTTAGTTATTCAGTCTTAGTGTCGTTTAACCAAAACATACAGAATTTAGTTATTTTTAGTATTTTAGTTTACAGATCTCATCCAGTTCATGTCATATGCTTGGTCATGCATCCTCCGTGTCTACAGATTTTCATTTATCTTCAGTATTTTACAGACTTTCATGTATGTTCAGTATCTATAGATTTCATATTCTCTATTTAGTATTCCATTCTTTACATGTATATTCAGATAGATCATTACTCCTATTCATGAAACCTTGCAAGTTAACCTACCTCATTTAGTATACCAGTACATTCAAAGAACTGATCGCATACCTTTGTTTTGCGCTATGATGTCTCATATAATAGGTGCTAATGCTCAGTTCCCAGATCGCACTTAGTCCCTCAGATTCTCAAAAGTACAGTAGCAGTGGTGAGTCCTCATCACCCGAGGACTGGCTATCTTATTTCATATCTTTATTTCAGTAGTTATTAGAGTTAGTGCGGGTGTGTCCTGTCAAATCACAGTCTGTCAGTCTTAGAGGATTTTCAGACATTACCGTCAGTTAGTTGCTTAGTTTATCAGTACTTTATCAAATTCAAACAGTCATTTTACTAGATAAATATTTCAGTTTGAATTCAAATATTTAAAACCTTATGCCAGTTCAGTTACTCTTCCGTATTCATGATTATATTATTCAGTTGTCACAGCAGGTACCTACTCATGGGTTAGGTTATGGTCTCTCAGGATTGTAATCACCGTGTAACGAGTATGGGGTAGTCTAGGGTCACTACAAACTTGGTATCAGAGCCTAGGGTTTTAAAGTGTCCTAGAAAGTCTGAAAGCCGCATCAAGTAGAGTCTTGTGGATGGGTATGTAACGCGCCATACTTATGGACGAGAGGCTATAAGGCATTTAGGAAAAGTTTCCCTTCTTCCAAGAATTCATGTCGTGCGATTGAGCATGAGCTCAAGTTAAACTCTCAATCTAATCCATTTCATCCTTCTTTTTACAGAACATGCGTCCCAAGAAAAACGAAAGAAGAACAGGAACTCAGCCAGCCCCACAGCCCATCCAGGAAGATCCTCTGGATGAGCATGTCTCTTACATATAATTCAAGGCTACGTTTACTACTCTAGAAAAATCCATAGAATCACAGAATAAATGACCAGCTGCTCTTCCGGCCAACCTAGTGGATAATACTGCTACAACTAGAATTTTGAATTTCACTCAGATAAATCCTCTTTCTTTCACAGGTCCAAGTCTGAAGAGGATCCATAAGAATTCTTAGATATGGTTTAGAAGGTAACAAATTCTATGGGGGTGACTCCTAGTCAGAGTACTGAGTTTTCTCCATATTAATTGCAGGATGTAGTCCATACTTAGTTTAAGCTGTGGAAAGTTGATAAAGGTGTTGATAAAGGGCCTATAGAATAGGAAGAGTTTTCCATGACTTTCTTGGAAAAATTCTTTCCATTAGAGTTGAGAGAGGCCAAAGTATTAGAATTTATTAATTTAGGTAAGGCAGCATGAGTTTGAGGGTGTATTCTCTCATGTTCACTCAGTTAGCTAGATATGCTCCTCATGTGGTGGCTAATAGTAGGTCCAAGATGAGTAAGTTTATGTCTGGCGTGTCTAATAGTGTGGTCAAGGAGTGTAGGACCACAATGCCGATTAGTGAGATGGATTTTTCTAGGATGATGGTCCATGCTCAAAAGATAGAGGAGAAAAAGATTATGGAAAAGGAGAGAGGAAACAAGAAGGCTACAACAGGCAGTTTTAATTTCAATCAGCCAAAGTCAGAAGGTGGTCACCGTCCTCAGTTTTATCAGAGGTCTTCAGCCCCAGTACCTTCTTTAGTCAGTTCCTTAGTGCCTAAATTTAGAAATGACAATAGGGATAGGGCACCAGGCTCTAAGTCCCAGGTGAGTGTTAGTAGTGCTCGTACACTTCCTTTATGTCAGAAGTATGGCAGACACCATTAGGCTGAGTGTAGAGTGGGTAACAACGTGTGCTTTGGGTGTGGCAAGCTAGGACATCAGATTTGAGAGTGTCGAGTAGTTGCTCAGAAAGGTAGGGATGCACGCCAACAGGGCCAGTCCCATCAGTCATCAGTTCCATCTAGTCATCCAACTCAGAAGGGTGCCGCTTCCAGTGCTACCAGTGGTCAGTGTTTGAATATATTATATGCTCTTCAATGCCGCCAATATCAGGAAAATTCTCCTGAGGTGGTGATGTTAGGCGTATTTACACGCCTAAAGCACCTTAATTTACCCATATTTTAGCTAAGTTTTGAGGACAAAATATATAATTCCTGCACTTTTAGTCCTTTTTCCTGTAAGTGAGCTAACCAACATGATTAGCAAGTTTTCAGGTATAAATGATGAAGATTTCAGCATTTTATGGACTGTTTGACGCCAAAGGAAACCTCACGTAAGAAGGAAGGCAGCTTTTGGAAGCCTATGGACTAAAAGTGATGCATGGAGAACTTGTCCCGGGCAAAAACAACATTTCTAAAGACTTGAGGAATCAGCAGTAACTTAGTAGGATTAGGACAAGTATGCAGTAACCTAGTAGGACTAGGACAAGGATAAAAACCCTATTTCAATAGGACTAGGATAAAAACCCTATTTCAATAGGACTAGGATATGGATGTTATATAAACCCTATTTTGCTGAAACTTTTCAGCATTCTCTTCTCATCCCCCTTTCTATTCTTTCCCTTCTTCATTAATTCATTGTTGACATTATTCTTCATCTATTCGACTTTTAATTTTCACGACAAGAGAAACGCTACTAGCAAGGAAATCACGCCACAAGTGACACCAAAACATACTTCACGTGAGATTGTTATTATTTTGGTATGATGATAATGTCTATTGTGTTTTTCGTTGCACTCATGAGTAGCTAAACTTCTCTATTAGGGTTATGAAAGCCTTGTGATATACTATCTATTGCTATGAGTTTGTGAATTCTTGATACATATGCTGCTTATATCATTACTCTCTTCATCTTAATTGAATTCTTATGGTTGCAAACATATAGAATACGCCAGTATAGCATTAACTTGTTCGAAAGAAAAGTTACATGTCTGGAAAAGAGAGAATGACAAGGAAATAGGGCTACCAACCCCTGTTTAAAAGTTAGTGCCGTAACTGGATTAACCTCTTGGAGAATTCGTACCATTAGCTATACGCTTTAAGCTCGAAAGAGTTAAAGTGAGATAATCTTTGATGGTCGAAAGACGCTAGGATTTACCATAGAATACGAATCTCTATAAGCGTATGCATGTCTGAATTCCGCATAACTCATCGCCAATAGATACGTAGAACTCATAAGGTGGACATAACCCTAACTTACAATTCTCATTGATTAAAATCTTACTAAACATTCCGTTTTTACTTTGCTATTTTGGTAATTTTACTTCACGCATAAAACCCCCCTTTTTGTAGACTTCTTGACCAACAGTCTACTAATAGTTGCATACTTAGTGACCGAGTATTCCCTGTGGGATTCGACACCCAACCCAGTTGGGTTCTATATTTGAACACGACCGCTTACACTCTTATGAGAGCTGTAGTTTGATCGTTATCAGGTAGTTACTGGTAAGTTGTAAGTCTTTCACTTATATGTTTATGCTTTAGTAGACCTTGGAGCTTCTCTTTCTTTTGTAACTCCATATATAGCCATCAATTTCATAGACAGTCCCGAAAATCTAGTGGAGCCTTTCTCCCCAATAGGCATTTCCATTATAGCCAGAAAGGTATATAGGAACTATCCGATCATAATTTCTTAAAAAGTTACTTCAGTTGATCTTTTAGAGTTAGAGATGACGGATTTTGACGTCATTCTCAGCATGTATTGGCTCCACTCATGCTATGCCTCAGTTGATTATAGAAATAGAATAGTGTGTTTTCAGTTTCCAAATGAACCAGTCCTTGAATAGAGGGGTAGTACTACAACTCTTAGGGGTCAGTTGATTTCTTACCTTAGATCCAGAAAGATGATATCCAAGGGGTGTGTCTACCATCTTGTGTGAGTCAAGGAATCTAATTTAGAAACTCCTACTCTTGAGTTAGTCCTAGTTGTAAATGAATTCTCAGATGTATTTCCTGAAGATCTTCCCGGAGTTCCTCCTAAAAGAGAAATCAACTTCGGAATAGACCTTCTTCCAGATACTCAGCCTATATTTATTCCGCCATACAGAATGGCTCCATCTGAACTCAAAGAACTGAAAGAATAGTTGAAGGATATCTTAGATAAGGGATTCATCATACCTAGTGTCTCCTCGTGGGTTGCACCTGTTTTATTCATGTGTAAGAAAGACAGTTCTCTCAGAATGTGTATAGACTACCATCAGTTGAACAAGGTCACAGTCAAGAATAAATATCCACTTCCTAGAATCAATGACTTGTTTGACAAACTTCAGGGTTCCAGTTACTTTTTCAAGATAGAGACTAGATTAGGCTATCATCAACTTTGAGTTAGAGAATGTGACATTCTGAAAATAGCTTTCCAAACTTGGTATGGTTACTTCAAATTTCTAGTTATGTCCTTTGGTATTAGCAATGTCCTATCAGCCTTCATGGACTTGATGAACTAAGTGTTCAAGAAGTACTTGGATATGTTCGTCATAGTCTTCATTGATGACATCCTTGTCTATTCTCATAGTGAAATAAATCATGAAGACCACCTCAACATAGTGCTTCAGACTGTTAGAGCCTATCAGTTATTCGCTAAATTCAGTAAGTGTGAGTTATGGATAAGATCAGTAGCTTTTCATGGCCATATTATTTCTGGTGATGGCATTAGGGTTGATCCTCAAAAGACCAAAACCGTGAAAAATTGGCCTTGACCCATATGTCCATCAGATATCAGGAGTTTCTTGGGTTTAGTTAGCTATTACCGTCGATTTGGTTAAGGGGTTTCTTCTATTGCATCCCCCATGTCCAGATTGACTCAAAAGAAAGTTAAGTTTCAGCGGTCAGATTCATGCGAGAATAGTTTTCAGGAGTTGAAGACTCGACTTACCTTAGCCTCAGTCTTGACTATACTAGATGGTTTTGTTGTGTACTGTGATATATCCAGAGTAGGTTTTGGTTGTGTACTCATGCAAAGAGGTAAGGTCTTAGCCTACGCCTACATAAAGTTTAAGCCTCATGAGAAGAATTATCTGACTCATGATTTTGAACTAGCAGCTGTAGTGTTTACCTTAAAGATTTGGAGACATTACTTGTATGGGGTGCACGTAGATGTGTTCACAGATCACAAATCCTTCAATATGTGTTCTCTCAGAAAGATTTGAATTTGCATCTGATAAAATGGTTAGAGTTATTGAAGGATTATGACATGAGTGTTCTGTATCATCCTGGCAAGGCCAATGTAGTGGATGATACTCCCAGTAGAATGTCTATGGGTAGTATAGCTCATGTTGTGGATGGTAATAAGAAGTTATCTCACGAAGTTCATCAGCTTGCCCGACTAGGTGTCCGTTTACTCTATTCAGCAGTAGGTAGTATATGGGTGCAGAGTAGTGCAGAGTCATCTCTAGTCTCTGAAGTGAACAAAAAACAAGATAGAGATCCTAGTCTAGTTAAGCTGAAAGAATCAATCAGAGATCAAAATGTGGAGGTTTTCTCCCAAGGGGGAGATGGTGTTTTGCGTTGTTCGGGTAGATTGCGTGTGCTTGGTGCATATGATTTGAGGCAACGAATTCTTGCAGAAGCTCATGGGGTGCGTTACTCTATTCATCTAGGGGCCACTAAGATGTACCGTAATTTATGAGAGATCTATTGGTGGAGTAGAATGAAGAGAGATATTGCAGAGTTTGTAGCTAAGTCCTCTATATATCAGCAAGTTAAGGTTAAGTGCCAGAAACCTAGTGGGTCCATGAAGGAGTTCAGTATTCCCATGTGGAAATAGGAAGAAGTGAACGTAGATTTTGTGACAAGTTTGCCTTGTACATGTCATTAACATGATTCTATTTGTGTTATCACAAATAGGATGACAAAATCAGATCATTTCTTGCCAGTCCATACCTCTTGTTCAGCCGAGGAATATGCCAATCTCTATCTCAGAGAGTTGGTTAGGTTGCATGGTGTTCCCTTATCTATTATCTCTGATAGAGGTACTCAGTTTACCTCTCACTTCTGGAAAGCATTCCAAAAGGGTCTTGGTACCCAAGTCCACCTCAGTGAAGCCTTCCACCCTCAGACAGACGGTCAAGTAGAAAGGACCATTTAGACTCTTGAGGACATGCTGAGAGAATGCGTTGTAGATTTCAAGGGTAGTTGGGATGACCATCTTCCTTTGATTGAATTCGCATACAATAATATCTATCATTCTAGTATTTGTATGGCTCCATTTGAGGCTCTCTATAGAAGGAGATGTAGATCTCTAATTGGTTGGTTTGAAGTAGGTGAGGCTGCTGTAGTAGGGCCTGACTTGGTATTTGATGCTTTAGATAAGGTTCAGTTGGTCAGAGAAAGACTTAAGGCTGCCCAGAGTTTAGAGAATCATATCCAGATGTGAGGAGAAATGATCTTGAGTTTGAGGACAGTTGCTTTGTGTACTTGAAAATTTCTCCCATGAAGGGAGTGAAGAGATTCGGAAAGAAAGGGAAACTTAGTCCCTGATATGTCAGTCCCTTCAAAATTCTCAGTCATTTTGGAAAGATAGCTTACGAGCTTGAGTTACCTTCAGATATAGCCTCAGTACACCCAGTGCTCCATGTCTCATTGTTGAAAAAGTATATTGGTGATCGAGCTGTAGTTGTTCCCTTAGAGAGTGTAGATATTCAGAATAGTCTTTCCTATGAGGAAGTTCCAATCAAAATTCTCGATCATCAAGTTCGTAGAGTAAGGAACAAAGAAGTTCCATTGGTCAAAGTTCTTTGGTGGAACCAGTCCGTTGAGAGAACCACTTGGGAAGATATAATAGATATGCAGACCAAGTTCCCTCATCCTTTCTCCGTGAATCTAGATTCAGTATAAGGTACCAATCTCTTTAATATTTCTCTCTATCATGCTTAGTTTCAGTTGCACATCATGTTCATGTCAATCGTGCTTTCGTGAATCAGTTTAGTCATGCATTCCTTGCATTATATAGGCATATTCAATGTCTAAGTTCAGTCTAGCAGTTTTCCTCAGCTTAACTAGTTTCATTTGGGGACAAATGATCCCAAGGGGAAGATATTGTAACGCCCCGCATTTCCCTATCATAATCTAAGTCCCAATACATGAGTATTCATCCATAATTTTTTTTGAAAACCTCATTATTATTCAGTTTAGATCCTACCATTACGTAGGAAATTGAATTATCTTTCTAATGATATAAAGTTTTCCTAAATCCGATAACTGGGTAAGAAGTTATGGCAATTTTAAGTTTCAGTCGTTAAACAACATTATTTTGACACTTAGCGCGCCGCGGAGCTAGTGTAAATATCAATTGAAATTTTATGGCGCGTCGCGCCATATGCCCAGTTAAGAATTGCCAATTTCCAAAGGCCCTACCTGATACCACCACATCACGATGGGTATAGATTTTAGAATCAAAGGGGCACCACAATTCCACTGCGTCGCACCAAGAGTGAAAATTGGGAATTTTCAGTTAATTCCGAGATTTAATTCCCAAGGGCTTTTAGGTCTTTTTCCCTCATTCCAGTCAGCCTAAACACGGGATTAAAGCCCTAAATGCCCTATTATGCCATCATTTACTCACTCTTCTGAAGAAATTAAAATATTCTCTCCCTAATAGGAAAACCCTAGTTTCAAGAGAATCAAGAACAAGCTCAAGAACTCACCAAGAACTCAAAGAAATTCATCCATTAAGGTATGTTAAATGTTCATCCATGGGTTCCTTTCAACCATGGAGTCCAAGTATTTGATTTTAATTATAAAGTTATTATCTTTTCAAGATTCATGATATTTAATTGTGATTTTAAACCATGAGTCTCCATGAACTTCTATGAATATTGATTTTATGCCTTGTTTTACTGAGATTATCGTGGATATCAATTCCCACATGTCTTAATATTGACTTCCAGGTTTCGAATTAAACGAAAACCATTTAAAATCAAACCATGGCCACCAAGGCCTTTCCAAAATCATTTGAATCCAACCAAAACTTATTCATGCTCCCTTAACCATTTATGCAATGCAAAGATTCAAGAATAGTCAAATCATATGACAAAATTATATTTAAAGGAAAATTTCACAAACAGTTTGAGGGCATATAATTTCAAATACCAGAACCAATTAATTGGGAAATCCATAGTACCCCAAAATCTATTTACCATTCCCATACATCGTGCAATATTCATAAACATTAATAAAGCAATAATAATGCATCGTAATTCATGGAAAATCAATTAAATGAGTAATCATGTCAAACCCCATAATTTGTACCAAAACCTACTTTCCAAACCATGAATTTAATAATCAATTTCATGACAAAATAAAGTACAATTTTATGGACAATGATATATGCAAGTTCCATGATCTAACCCATCGAATGACTAGATCGCTAGTCCCTCCAATCAACTTAAACTTCCAGCCTATATATCACAACTTTCCTCAGTTATCAGTCTCAGGCCCTCCAAAAATTCCTGGATTGCTATCCCTAAGCTAACATACATCCCTTGCAAAGATCCAGAATCTAGGTTCAAGCCTAGGATCTACTAACTACCATGTACTACTAGCAAATTACCCATATAGAATATACCTATGCATGGTCCACCCCACTAGGGGAGGCACTCCAAATCCTTTATTCACCCACCAACAACCTATTCATTTCTAGGGAACCACTTCCCTTATATATGAAAGCACGAAAATACCCCATGAAGAAACTCTAGAATAGATGGAACCTTATCTAAAAGATCCCTTAATTGCTCCTTTAACCCAACAAAAATCATTCTATAAAGAAAGAATTGAAATTGGACAAATGTTTAAAATAAGACCAATCCCAAACCAACCTCCCCATTAGGAAGACACCATGATGGTCATCAAGAAGACCTCAGGAAATTCATTCACCACCGAAACCAAATGGAAAGAAAGACCTTCCGAGTTAGAATCTTTAACCTTGACCAAATAATGAAGACACCCCTTTGGAGATCAATCTCTGAGTTATAAGATATAATATAACCTTTCCTTTAATATCTAGGGAATATAATCACCTGCATATTCTAAATAACTGACACACCAAGGAGCCTAAATACAACCTTTAAGGATCCGACAGCCTAATAAGGGATATCATGATTGCAAATAGTCCATCCCTCAAATGATATTAAATCCACTACATCCGAGTCAAACAAATTCACCAAGACCCGTTTATTACCAACAGATACCACATACCCCATAGACTCTTTTGGCAATGGCAGAGTCACCTACCGTGGCGGAAACAGAAAGGAAAATAGTTCAAGAGAACCTTAGAACTAAGACCAAAATACATAACCACAAATGAGGCCATAAAAGAGAGGGGACCCCAAACCAAGTTAACCATACACACCATAAAAAAGGAGTCTTCAACATACTAGTGTCGGCATCAGAAGATGCCTAAGACTCCTGAGGGATAATAAGAACATTAAGATAATCCCAACCCATGCCAAAACTAGAAGTATCACCTAATATCCTATTTGCCCCAGTGGTAATACATTTGGAACACTCCCATTGTATGTGCCTTAATTGGCCACAACTAAAACTAATTCCATGTTTCCTCGCCATAACCATGGTGTGACCGACCGGAAAATCTATAAAGAGTATAGAACGATGTGGATTAGGACTTATTAGCCCAAGATTGGGTACCTTGTGCCCTAGAAGAATTTACCAATCTGAAAACACCTGCCTCCTAAGGGATTTGGGTAGGGAGCGCAAGACATAAAATAGGAGTTAGGAACCACCCAACTCTTTCTCTTGGACCATCTACAACCATACACATTGGTCTTTATTTCACCCAGAAACTGAGACCTACTACCTTGCCCATTTCCCAACCTTACATTATTCCTTTCTGTACTAATAGGATCAAACTAGTATGATAAAGTTGTCACTATCCAGGTCAATATATTAATAGAATGTTAGATCTATTGGTAACCTCCCCTTGAGGTAACTGAGCATGAGTGTCACTTTCCAAAATAGGGTCAACAGAGGCTAGTGGGATTCTAAGAGAAAAACTAGAAGCTATGACCCTTGACCTAGTCTGCACCTCATGAGTTGGTCTAGATCCATCCATGTTTTCCTCGAATAGGATGGGAAAGTTTCCACGAACTTTAGGCTATCCAGAGGATAAGATCTAAAAAGTAAACCAAAGAAGATTAAGGAAAGAGTTCAAGACCTTAGACTCTATAGCCCAAACTTTGAACACCAATAAAATGAAATATTCCTAAAAGCCTTGTAGCCTCCTGATTATAAGTGTGGTGCATGACATACCCATAAGCAAGACTATACTCGACATGTCCTTGTAGATACCCCATGAAACTGAAACCTAAATCCTATGATACCAACTTGACGCAACCCGAATCAGGGCCTTTCCATAATGAAAAATCTCAAGTCCAACCCAAACTAGAGACCACCCTCGATACCTAAACCAACCAACTAAAATGTACCCTGAGTTGGATGAACTCTGAGCATATAACAAGATAATATATCCACCATATGGTGAATTTGGGATAATCCTATATCTGAGACCCACCTAACCAAGTCAATCAACCTAATTACCAACCAACCCAACTAGCCCAACCAAAAGCTATGCCAAACCATAAGCCAAAACAAAGACAATATCCCAATGTATACTTATATATATATATATATATATATATATATAACATGATCAAACCATATCCAAGTCCATAATTGTCCATACAAAGCCTCTAAACCAAACCAAATAGTACCTAGTCGGGATATGCCCCTAACAAAGCCATAATCCAAGTCTATGAAAGACAAAAGTACATAAAGTAATCCATGATATGAAATAGATACCTTACAAATTATGAAAGATTTCCACTTCAATCCAATAGGTGATCCCAAATTCAATCACTAAGCAGGAGAAGTAGAAGGGTCGGTTCCTGAATTACATGGGGATATAATTACTCAAAGATGGGATACCGGGTGAACACTAGCAAGTACTCTGGATAAGAATAAAATAATACCATCTAATAAAACCAAGTAAATAAGAAATATGCATACAAAACATACCTATATATATAACCATGCAGAGAAAAAAAACTTGTCTTAACATACATTTAAAACCTTTAACCTGGGTATGTGAAACTTAATCATCCTAAACCACCCATAGTCTATATAGGTCCAGTGTAACCCCTAAATGGACCTCAATGTGTGTAGCCACATAAACCAGAGATACCATATGAGTTGGGGATTCCTATGTACCCTTTACTCTCCATGATACATATGTACAGTGTACCTAGAGGATTCTTTGTACCTCATAAGTATCATATAAAGTTGCCATGACCTACTCCTTATGTCATCTAATATGAGTTTTCAGTGTTCATCCATTGGACCCCTACCTTTATGATTAGCTTTCACGTCCCTCCATTATTGCCCAATTAAAACTATTTTTCCATTATTATTGACCAAGGCTATTAGTAATGGTATCATCATACCGACTATAACTTGAAAGTATTATCCTTAGACAAACCTTTTAGTGATCAAGGGAGTCCCATGTACCCATAGATCATATTACCCAATTAACTTAAGGGATTCCCATGTACCCCACAAGTATTCATTACCATATTAGCTTAGGGGATTACCTTGTACCCTATAAGTATGTTTATTAAGCCAACCATTATTAAAACTAATTTCATTAAATAATTCACTTGGGGGATTCCTATGTACTCCATAATATTTTTAAACATAACAACCGTAACCACTAAGACCTAACCATTTGACCATTCCAATCCATTTTAAACCATTCCAAAAATTTAAAGCATTTATAAAATTTAAATCATTTAAACCATGAAAAACCAGCAAATCCATTCAGTGTTCCATTATAAAACCAAACCATGCAAGAGTTCCAATGAAAGTTCAACAATAAAGTGAAAATATTCTTTTAGGCATTTTATCAAACATGTTGAGGGCATACCTTTACCAAGACCAAAACCAAAGTATAAAATATCATAATTAGGGTTACTCAAGACCCATTTGTTAAACCATAACCAAAAAAATCCCACATGTTCAAACCATTACCAAAAACATGTAAAAATATAGTTTAAGCCAAAGCCCAACAATATGTATCTAGACCCTCTACATTTATTTTAAAATCCACTACTTATGATTCATAATCCACATTTGAAATATAATATAACATGCCTTTAGTTGGAGCTAACAATGAGGGAAGAAGTACAAGCCTTATGTAAGAAAATTTTGAAGATAAACATGACTCTTAAGCCCTTTGAAGAACACATGAATAAACCCTGGCCTCTATTCTTAAAGAGTAAGTTTGATAGACTATTTTGAGTGTTTCTATCTTTTAACAAGTGTTATGAAAGGCCACCAAGGGTTATATAAAGTGAGGACATAAGGGTTTTGTAGTAGGAAATGTTTGAAATATCCTTGACTTCAAATTAAAACTAACCATGATGTAGTATACGAGTTACCTATGTGACCCATACCATAGGGTACGAATGGTACCCCAAATCGCACTGAAGACCTTTCTAAGACCCTACACACTGGTTCCTATACGACTTCACCAACTTAACTCATACCTACGGGTATGAGTGGTACACAAAACCGTACCCACATCTCATACTATGGACCTATTCTGTAGGACCAATTATCATGCAATATATGGCTTGCCTTGTACCCCTCGTATCTTTCTATAGGAATCATACATTGTTGAGTCATACCTTGGGTAGTAAATAAGCTAACCACACTTTCTAGTGTATGACTAAGCCACCTAGCTACCCCTTAACTCATATCCAAAGGTACGATTGGTACCTTTGAGCTGTACCAAACCTAGTAAGTCCAAAACTCAAAATTTTTTGTAAGGGTCCAAATCCTGAGATGTTTCATTTGACCTTCTTCATACCCACTTTACATCATATACCCCTATAATTTCCAATCTCAACTTAAGCAATTTTCCTAAGTTGAGGTGCTCAATGTCCAAGGAGGACCAGGGCTAAAACAAGTTTATTGTAATGTAAAATAAGAAGGTGAAAGATGAAGACAAGAAAAATAGGCTATAAGACTCATATTTAGGGATCAAGGGATATTATTTCACATTAGGAAGGTCATTTGTGCTACATGTGGACTAAAATAAATGATGACCTATAATCCTTTCCTAACCAAATATCCTTCAACCTAGGCAAGACTAACCAGGACAGCTCTAAATTTAACACACAAAGAAAACTAAGTAGTATCTCAAACACACACAACACAGTCAATATCATGAGCTACAACCTATCTGGTTCATACAATTGTTAGCAAGTGATTATCATGTCTTTCATCCTAATTCCATAATAAGATCCATAATGTTCATACATATATACATTCACATAGTTTTAAAACACAATTTTTAGAGGGGTGTAAAATCAATCAAAATATTACTCTGCCCTAAATACTTAAAAATCTCCTAATTACATAGAAATACAACACAATATGACACAAATTTTAATTTAGACATTCCATTTCTACAATCATACCATGACTGATAGGAAAACAAAAATGATAAGAAAACCATGGTGGTTATGGTATACCCTACCCCAACTAAAAAACTGCACACTATTCTCAATGCGCTAAAATAATACAAAACAAAGAAGAGTAAGAATATACCTAGGATACACTAAGTGTCTATGTTATTAGCATCCCTATATGGAGGAATATCAGTTAGTGAAGACGGTGGTGGTGGTAGTGCACTACTAGAAGATGCACCCACCACTATCGTTACGCACCTCTGCCTATCAATGGCTATGAAATCTATCGAATCATGTCTTTCCATATTAACAGCCTGGTCATATGAAATATTAAAATCCAACAAGTCTCCTATGTAACCTCTCTTGGCCCCAACTATTGAGACCTTCTTATCATTCTTGGAAAAAAAATCAACACATCTGGGTACGCATGGAGGTAAAATCTGGTCCACTACGGGTATGACAGAAGGAGTGGATTTCATATAGCTATTTGTGAAAGAGTGTACCTTTTATCACAATTTATCCATCTCCTCCCTCATATGGTCTAGATATGATACCTTTATCTCTATAAATCAGGCTGTAACCTATCTCTCAAACTCATCAAGATATGTCTATATATCAATACGTAGCTCAGATAGGGAAGCTGTCTGTGTAACCTCCCATCTAGTCATTGCCCTCTTGAAGTAGTAGGGAATAGTCAATATCAGATAATCAATCACCAAAACATGGCATCAAATATCAATGGATCCTTAGTTATCACACCATGACCCTCGATCTATGGGTCTCATCACCCAAAGGTAAAATATAGTTGGCTATCCACCTAGCCATCTTATTTTCTATGATATTTGCTCATCCTCTTGCATAATTTTTTGATCTTATGAGACTCTCATTCTATATTCACACATTGTTGTTGATGTGGGAGTGATATAATCTAGTCCAAAAATAACCTGATGGATAGTCTCTGCTGAATGATCAACTATAACCTATCTCTCAAGGGTATAATCAAGCTGTGGCTGCTCCATGTGTCTCATTAGGATTGGATATCTGTGCATCAAAAAATATACTTTGGCATGATAGGATACTTAAAACTCTCACACCATAGTTGGGCTATAAGAACTGAGTAGTCTGGGCATCCACTCTAACTAATATAGATCAAAGGTAGCTTGTAACTGTGGTGTTTGACTTAGCCCACATAGATTGATCCAAAACTCATCATAAATAAGCCTCTTGGATCTTCCTAACTTTGAAATGTGACTGTCTATATAAAATATCTCCCATATGTCCTCTATATACCACCTTATATTTTCCTCCTCAAGAGGTGCCTCCGAGGTCTGTGTGGATGTGGGACTCTGCCCCTTTTGTACTAGTGCCTCATAAGTATCCTACTCTATACCATCTTTAGTCTAGGGTACATCTAACTACTGTATATGAGTGGTGGTAGCCTCCTCAAATTGGGGCACTGCTAATGACTCCTCCTACTCTGCATCCTTGGATTAATCTTGGGATCCCTCCTCATACTGGGGGTCTTAAGATACTCTATTTGTATGTGATGCATACTCTTCCTTATCATTATTATGATCACTCACTAGATAATAATGTGGAGGTGATCTTCATGCTGACATCATCCTCGATCGGGCTATACGTGCCTGTACAATTAGAGCAGCCTCAACCTGAGACCTAGACTAAGCGAAAGTTGTTCGTCTTCCCTACTATGATCATTCAGGTAATGGCTCTCCTATAGTGCCCAATGTAATAGCATCGGTGCCTTGTGTATCTTTTCTCTAGTAACTCTGCAAGTCACCCAATCTGCAGCATCTCTATGTTATGCAATCGGGTACTACTCAACTGAACCATTACGCTTGGGGGATGATGATAGGCGAATTTACGCGCCTATATCAATATATTTTGCCCATATTTTAGCCTAGTTTTGAGAACTAATTATCTATTTCATGCACTTTTAGTCCTTTTTCCTGTAAATGAGCTAACAAACATGATTAGGAAAGTTTCAGGTATAAATGATGCAAAATACAGCAATTTATGGCTTACTTGACGCAAAAGAAAGCTCACAAACGAAGTAGAAAGGAGCTGGACGCCTAAAGGACCAAATCTGCTGCATGGAAAATCTGTCCCGGGCTAAAACAACATTTCTGAATACTTTGGGGACTGCATGGAAAATCTGTCCAGGACTAAAACAGCATCTCTGAAGACTTTGGGGACTTACAGACACAAAGCTGGATTTTGACAATGATACATTAACCTAGTACAATTGGGTTATGTATTTCATTAGTTTATTTGGATTAGGAGAATGTTACATTAACCTAGTACAAATGGGTTAAGTATTTCCTTAGTTTAGTAGGATTTGGTTATTTATTTCATTAGCATAGTAGGAGTAGGATAGGAGTATTATAAATACCCTATCATGCTAGAGATTTTAATCAAGTCCTCCCTTAGTGGAGAGGCAACTCCTCCCTTAGTGGAGAGATACATTCAACTATTAATTTTCCTCCATTCTTCTCATCTTCCACCACAAACACTTCTAATCTATTCTTCTATTCTTAAATTCCACAACAAGAGAATCGTTACTTGCTAAGGAATCACCAAAACCACACGCTAAACACCTACTATTCACGCCATCCACCATGCAAAACGTGATATCCTTCGCATTCATGGGTAACTAAACCTCTTAGTTGGGGTTATGGAAGCCGAATGAGTTACTATCTATTGCTATGAGCTTGTGAGTTCAAGACACGTATATTTCTTATATCATTATTCTCTTCATCTTAAATCTACAATCTTTGCGGTTTCAAACACATGAACACGCCATTCTAACATCTAACCTGTTCGAGAGAAAGGTTACTTGTCTAGAAAAGAAGACGCATAGACTAACGCCAGTCTAACATTTAACTTGTTCGAGAGAAAGGTTATTTGTCTGGAAAAGAGATAATGTCAAGGTAGTAGGACACCCTTTCCTATTAAAAAGCTAGTGCCGTAACTGGACTAACCTCTTGGAGAATTTGTACCGCTAGACACACTTTAAGCTCGAGAGAGTTAAAGTGAAATAGTCCTTGTTTAGGTCGAGAGACGCTTGGATTTACCATCGACTACAATTCTCTATAAGCAATTGCATGTCAAGACTCTACACACTCATAGCCAATAGAGACGTATACCTCGGAAGGTGGACATAACCCCAACGCCTCAATTCTCATTGTTTCACAACCTACGAAATACTCTCTTTTACTTTATTATTTTCAGCTTTTTCATTACTTTGGTTACTTATTACAATCCCCCCTTCTTACGAGACTTGCACCAAAAGTCTATTAATTTTGCGTACTTGTTGACCAAGCTATTCCCTGTGGGATCGATACCCAACCCAGGTTGGGTTCTATATTTGCTAACGACCGCTTTACACTCCCACGAGAGCTGTAGATTGAGCGTTATCAAAAACTGGCGCCGTTGCCGGGGAATACGAGTGTCAATCAAGTTTGTGATAATTACTAGACCCTTTGGTCAAAGATTCTCGTACTTTTACTTTTAGTTGTTGTTTTTGTTTTATTTAGGTTTATTCAGTGCATCAATGGAGGCACAACGTGAAATTGAAAGGATGGCTGCTCAAGTGCATCAACAGAATATTGATAATCGTAGGCGAGCAACAAATCCTGACGATGAGGATCTGGGCGATGAAGAGCTATTAAACCCACAGCATACTGCTGAGATGGCGACACCAGCAAACAGAAGAGATCGTCAAGCAAGATATAGGCCCGAACGCCGAGCTGTGCATATACCGTTTGATGATGATGAGGATGATCTTGATGGACCTGGTGCCACCGGAGCTATTATTCTTCCGCCATTAGCACCTGGAGCAAAGTTCAATATCACTAGCGCCATGATTCAGCTTTTGCAACTCAAGGGATTATTTGGTGGACTAGCAGGCGATGATCCGAACATGCATCTGATCAACTTTATTTCTACATGCAAGTCATTCGACAATCCTGGAGTTGGACAGAATGCAATTCGATTACGTCTATTTCCATTGTCTCTGTCTGGGGAGGCAACTATGTGGTTGAATGGGCTGACTCCTGATTCTATTACTCATTGGAGGCAATTGAAAGACGCTTTCCTAGAAAGATTCTTTCCGCCATCCAAAAAAGCACAATTGAGAGATGAAATCAGCAACTTTCGTCAGCTTCCCTCTGAAGCTCTCCACGAAACATGGGAGAGGTTCAAGACGAAGCTAATGCGATGCCCAAACCATCATATGACCAATGTCCACTTGATGGAGATATTATACAGAGCTTTGAATTCGGTGACTAAGCCAGTGGTTGATAATGCGGCAGGTGGATCATTTATGAACCTCACCTTTGTGCAGGCAAGCAATATGCTAGATCGGATGACGAAGCAAAGTAGAGCTTGGCATACTAGGGATTCTGAGGTAGCAAGCTCTACTGTATCTTTTGGTATGACTGCAGAGCAGAGGCAAAGACAAGAAGATCGTGACCAAGACATGGCTCACATGAAAATGCAGATGGATCTTCTTACCAAGCACTTATTATCAGGGAAGACCGAAAAAGTGAAAGATGTAGCGCTAAAAGGAAGAGACGAGTCTGATTCTAAAGAGGAGGCCAACTACTTGAACAATCAGAGGGGTTTTCGTGGGAATTCCCAAGGAAACCAAGGTCGGAACCATTATGATAAATCTGGAAACAAAGACCAAGGTAGTTGGAAAAAATATAATGAAAAGAGTGGTTTGTACGTTCCCCCTGGTAGACGTGATACCACCACATCTAATTCTGGGAGTATGGAAGACATGATGGCTAAGTTATTGAAAGGAGTGGAAGCAACGAGCGCGGGAGTTAAGGAGGTGATTGATGATTTGTCCTCCATGAAGCAACTAGTTGATTCTCATTCCACTTCTATCAGGCAAATAGAGCAACAATTGAGCCAACTTTCAGCAGCATTTAATCAAAGAAAGGCTGGCACTTTACCTAGCGATACTGTGCAAAACCCAAGGAATGATGGGTCATGCATGGCCATAACTACCAGAAGTGGTAAGGTGCTAGAAACTTCAGCAAAAGGCAAGCAAGTGGTTGACGAAGTGGTACGGTTTGATATATGCAAAACAATGAAGCAGCCCAGCGATATGAATGAGTCATCTGTAGCTGATGTTCATTATGAGGATATGAAAGCATTATCTATAGAGAAACAACCTACTGTTGAGCCATTGTCTGCTGCGCCACTGAATGTTGAGCATGAGGATAATGAAGATTATGAAGAACTTATGGGTGATCTAACAGAAATAGAGTCTTATACTCCTAAGAAACCGGATTGTGATCTCAAGAATCAACCAACAGCGAAGACTCACTTTGACGAGCCACCAATGCTAGAATCGCAAGAGCTCCCCGATTATCTAAGGTATGTGTTCTTGGAAAGTAGAAATATACTTCCAGAGAGAGCAGATGATTTAAGTGAACAGCACGTAGAAGCTCTCATCTCTGCTCTGAGGAGATACAAGAGAGCTATGGGTTGGACTATTGATGATATAATTGGTGACTCTCCGGAGAAACGTAGGAGCCATCTTGCAGAAGATCGCATGCCCACAGGTAAGCCTCATTGTCGTCTAAATCCTTTCAGAAAACGATCCATCACTTACCTCGACGAAGTCTGAGTACTCGAGGTAACTACATCGAGCCACGACAATAAATAAGGCGCTAGATGGGAGGCAACCCATCGTTTTATCATTTTTTCGTTTTCTTTCATTCTAGTACTTGTTTTGTTTTATGAAAAATCCAAAAATAAGAGTCGTGCCACGACCAAAACTAAGGCGCTAGGTGGGAGGCAACCCATCGTACTAATCGTTTTCATTTGGTTTTGAGCAAAAATAGGTTCAAGAAGTATGCAACGAGGAGATTGATTTCAATTGACGATTTGGTCGCATTGTATGGTAAAGTCGGTAAGTTAGGAATGGTGATGCATAAGGCTATGAAGTGAGCCTTTCTCACGTCATAATAGGCTTCGAGGAAGGCTAGGCCTTGGTAAAAATAGGTCACGAACGATGCACAACCTATTCTATAGCCTAAGGACTCAGAATCTAGTGTGCTATACACTATGCGCCGCCTATTCCTAGGTGTGCTTTTGACTATGCGCCGCCTATGCTATGGCATTTGAGATACTGAGACCAAATGCCATAGACTATGCGGCGCATATGTCTAGAAATGCCATAGGATATGCGGCGCATATGTCCCATTATGCCATGGACAATGCGCCGCATATGTCATTGATATGCCAAGAGATATGCGCCGCATATGTAGTGAATTTTGTCTCCAAAACCGATTGTAAATGGGTCAAAACCCGACCCATTCTCTTCCTATATAAAGGGGACTTAGTTTTACAACACAACCACACTAAAAATTGACCTAAGGGCGCCGCATATACATCCAAATCCTCTCAAAATTTTCTTCTTTTGCTCTTCCAATTCACAACACCGTCTCCACAAGCTTCAAGCAAGTAAGTACTCTCATATTCTTCATTTATTTATCAAAAGTACTACGTTGCTATGATTATTATAAATTGCTAAATCATATAAGATTGTTGGTGATGTTCATGTGTTTGAATTGTTGTTGCATAATCATGTGAGTGAACATATACGTAGGGAATTCTTGACGTATTTCCGACTTGAATTTGGTTTCAATAGCATTGTTATGATATTTTCTGAATAGATATGACTATGAATATTGCTTAAGAGTGTTGTTTGGATGCTTACATGTTAGACTATCCCGACCATCGGGATAAGATTATAGTGCCTATCGACTTAGGAGGTTGTGCTTGTTGTAAGAATAACGATTCCATGTGGTAACCCCTATGTCGTAGTGTTGCTATATCTACCATGAAATTAGTCCAATGGCTGCAAATAAGTGATACAATGCTGATTTTCTTGTTGGAATACAATCCTAAAACGTATGTCGACGACATCTGAGTAAATCGACTACGTTCACCTCGCTGATTTGTGCAACAAAACTAAGTGTGGGGTGGTACCCCTAGTACTTGCTTATAGATTGTATCAAGTGAGATTGTGCTACAACTAACACTATTTCTAGTCTCAGGTACAATGGCACCTAAAGCGAGACAAGGCAAGGAGAAGGCTACCACCCCCCAAAAGGGCAAAAAGAGAAGTTTCAAGGACCAAGGAGAACCCTCCTCACAGCAAATACCTCAACTCACGCTTGGAATTAAGTGGGATACTTATGCGGAACTTATGAGGATGATGACTCTTATGATGATCCCAACGCAAGGGGTATGACCCCAGACATAGAGGAGGAGTCCGACTGACCAGGTTCCTTGTATTTATTTTCCACTGAGGACAGTGTCCCGTCTAAGTGTGGGGTGGCATTGCATGCTATACTTCTCTGTATCACCTATGTTTGTTTGTTTACTTTGTTTATTTGAGTTCGTTTTTTTTTTTTTTTTTTTCATTTGGCGTTTTTTTTTAAGTTTTTTTAGGAGTCAAATCTTTTCTAGCTTCGCATGAAATCATTTTGATAGGCAGCATGAGATTATAACAAGAGTATGTATTACAATTGTGACTATTGAGACGTTTAGGCTCTAGTTGTGACTCATTATGTGATATTGTGTGATTCAATTCCTTCAATTGTTGGGACGAGAGTCTATATTACTTCCAAATAAGTCGACCATGTGCCGTGTATGTGTGAGATAATAGTATATTCTATGTGTGCGGCTGATACTAGAACTTGCCTGGTATGTATGCAAAGCGAAAATAAGGAGTGTAAGTTAGGATATGATTTAGGCATTTCTTTGGCAACCTATATTTGTTTACCTTCAGTTTTACCTACCCATGAACATCATCCTAGTTAAACCCTTTTGAGCCTTTAGCCTATTTCTTTGAAAACCTTGTATGTAAGCCTAATCCATTTTTTTCAAGACCGTAATTTGATCCAAATTCCTAAGTGCTTTAAAGTGAAAAAGTCATGTGACAACATCAGAGGAAATTGGGTGAGTATTATGCTTTAAATTGCAAGGGTGCTTGAATATGTTATGAAAAAGAAAGGGCTATCATAAGAGGTATGTTGTGAAAAGAAAAAGGACAAGAAAGCTGAAAAGTGAGTTGTGCTTAAAATTGAAAAACAAAAGATGATAACAAGGGTGGAAAAAGAAAAAAAAAAAAAAGGTTGAAAGAAAAAAGTGTCAATAATACAATGTGATGTATTAAAGTGCTTAGGAACTTAGTCACTATTTCTGGCCAAAATAGTTGATCCTACCCGTCCCTTAGCCTACATTACAACCATCAAAAGACCTACTTGATCCTAACCTTAACATTCCGACATTTAGTGGAGTACTACATTAAGGGCAAGCCTATGGTCATTAGTTGCTACATATGAATTTTTTGTGAGAGCGAGAGCAAGGACATTTTGATACCCATGTTTGAAAAATATGCTATACTTGTGAGTGATTATGGGTACTATATTGTGAGACACACATGGTTGATGAGTCTTGGATAGTTGTACATGATTCTATGCACCTTAACGTTTGCATGCGAGTTGTTCATCATCACGAGTCTATGCTTGAGGTTAAATTGTTTCTACTTAATCGGAAAGCTACTCTTTGTTGCTAATTGTTGTGCTTGTCTTGAAGGATGTTTTGTGTTGTTGCTGTAAAAACCTTAAGTCGATGCTTAGAAGGACATGATATGTTCGAGGACGAACAAAGCTCTAAGTGTGGGGTGTTGATGATAGGCGAATTTACGCGCCTATATCAATATATTTTGCCCATATTTTAGCCTAGTTTTGAGAACTAATTATCTATTTCATGCACTTTTAGTCCTTTTTCCTGTAAATGAGCTAACAAACATGATTAGGAAAGTTTCAGGTATAAATGATGCAAAATACAGCAATTTATGGCTTACTTGACGCAAAAGAAAGCTCACAAACGAAGTAGAAAGGAGCTGGACGCCTAAAGGACCAAATCTGCTGCATGGAAAATCTGTCCCGGGCTAAAACAGCATTTCTGAATACTTTGGGGACTGCATGGAAAATCTGTCCAGGACTAAAACAGCATTTCTGAAGACTTTGGGGACTTACAGACACAAAGTTGGATTTTGACAATGATACATTAACCTAGTACAATTGGGTTATGTATTTCATTAGTTTATTTGGATTAGGAGAATGTTACATTAACCTAGTACAAATGGGTTAAGTATTTTCTTAGTTTAGTAGGATTTGGTTATTTATTTCATTAGCATAGTAGGAGTAGGATAGGAGTATTATAAATACCCTATCATGCTAGAGATTTTAATCAAGTCCTCCCTTAGTGGAGAGGCAACTCCTCCCTTAGTGGAGAGATACATTCAACTATTAATTTTCCTCCATTCTTCTCATCTTCCACCACAAACACTTCTAATCTATTCTTCTATTCTTAAATTCCACAACAAGAGAATCGTTACTTGCTAAGGAATCACCAAAACCACACGCTAAACACCTACTATTCACGCCATCCACCATGCAAAACGTGATATCCTTCGCATTCATGGGTAACTAAACCTCTTAGTTGGGGTTATGGAAGCCGAATGAGTTACTATCTATTGCTATGAGCTTGTGAGTTCAAGACACGTATATTGCTTATATTATTATTCTCTTCATCTTAAATCTATAATCTTTGCGGTTTCAAACACATGAACACGCCATTCTAACATCTAACCTGTTCGAGAGAAAGGTTACTTGTCTAGAAAAGAAGACGCATAGACTAACGCCAGTCTAACATTTAACTTGTTCGAGAGAAAGGTTATTTGTCTGGAAAAGAGATAATGTCAAGGTAGTAGGACACCCTTTCCTATTAAAAAGCTAGTGCCGTAACTGGACTAACCTCTTGGAGAATTTGTACTGCTAGACACACTTTAAGCTCGAGAGAGTTAAAGTGAAATAGTCCTTGTTTAGGTCGAGAGACGCTTGGATTTACCATCGACTACAATTCTCTATAAGCAATTGCATGTCAAGACTCTACACACTCATAGCCAATAGAGACGTATACCTCGGAAGGTGGACATAACCCCAACGCCTCAATTCTCATTGTTTCACAACCTACGAAATACTCTCTTTTACTTTATTATTTTCAGCTTTTTCATTACTTTGGTTACTTATTACAATCCCCCCTTCTTACGAGACTTGCACCAAAAGTCTATTAATTTTGCATACTTGTTGACCAAGCTATTCCCTGTGGGATCGATACCCAACCCAGGTTGGGTTCTATATTTGCTAACGACCGCTTTACACTCCCACGAGAGCTGTAGATTGTGCGTTATCAGGGGACTCATCCTGTCTCCTCAAAGTCTTAGGAATTTTCTTCTTAGTATATTTTGGTGCCATATATACCTGAAAAACTAGTCGTTAGTTTCAAACAAAAATGATAGATTGCAAAAGTTGAAAAAAAACTCAAAATTTGAAAAGTTGATTTTTCCTCAATTTTCACACCCTTATAACCTATTTGAAGTCCCAACAAGTACAATGTGCACACACATATCAAGAGTCATGATTTTCAAGTCAAACTAACTTGATCAACCTTTGGGATTATGCTAAACATTTAAGTTCAACTTCCGGTTTGGGCCTAACATTAGAATTTAATTCAAAACAAGGCCCTACATCAAGATTATAGGCTACTTCAGTACCTCTACATACAAGCATGATTGATTCTATATATTTTTTATGGGAATACACATATAAACTTGTTTATTCTATAAAAAAATCAATACATAACCATTAGGAGCTGAGAAAGTTCCCTCTTTTATGAAAATCCAAAAGTGAACAGTGAAAAAATCGAGCAAATCCCAAGTTGGAACTTATTTTTAGTGCATTAGGACAAGTTGGTAACTCAAAAAATTTTCAAATTATTTGTTCATTAAGCGTAAGATTAGTTTATGATTTAAGAGGGAACTTTGAATTTAAAGAAAAAAAACGAAGTTTTGAGGATTTGAATGAGTTAGAATGAGGCTAAAGATGTTTAAATAAGGACGGGGGGAGCTTTAGGTCTTACATATGTGTTGGTGGGTCCGAAATTTTAATTAAAATTTTGGCCCACAAGTGAGCTACCTGAGCACCCACATGCGCCTTCCAGATACAACCAGCCATGGGGCGCATGTGCCACAAACAGCTCGCATGTGCAGGGCACATGTGGGCCATGATTTTTTAGCCAACTTTCCTGCATTCAGGACTTGGTATTTTGATAATTTCCCAGGTACTTATGGTCTTGTTATGTAAATTTACAGTCCCAAAAGTATAAATATGTACCAAAGTCCATGACTTTCCATTCTCATCCTTAAAAATTTCATTTTTTCAATTTAATGCCTAACTTACCTAGCCTGTGTAGGACTTGTGACTATGATTGGTTAGTTACACAGTCCCCTTACTTGGAAATTTATGCATGTAGCATTCTTATAATATTTCAGGTTAGTCCGTAAGCTAAAAACCTACCATAGAAAAATAACAAAAATGTGAACAATAATATAGTGGGTTGCCTCCTGCCCAATGCTTGATTTAACTTCATAGCATGATGTGGCTGTGTTGATTACTCATTCTTCACCAACAAGCCCATGGGTTGCCTCCCATGTAGCACTTGATTTAACATTATGGTATGACGTGGGTACCTTGATTACTCAGAATTCATCAAGATACCCAAAAGTGTACCCTCTAGGGTCATCGTTACAATATATCACCGACACCACCTTTATGTCGGTAGGCTTCTTCATTAATTTTTGGATGTTGAATGTTGCCTCCTTACCATTGACTCTGAACTTCAAATCTTCTTTCTCCATATCAACCACCGCTCTACCTATGGCCATAAATGATCTCCCTAATATAATAGGCATCTTAGTGTCAACCTCAAAATCCCAAATGACAAAGTCAGTTGGAAAAATAAAGTCATCGACTCACAATTATATCAAACAAAATTCCTATAGGATTCTTTACTGTACGGTCAGCTATCAATAGCTTCATTAAAGTTGGTTGAGGAGAGTTTAAGCTCAATTTCTTGAATACAGCCAGCGACATCAAATTTATACTGGCTCCTAAGTTATACCAGGCCCCAACAAATTGGGATGACCCAATTGTACATGGTATAGTGAATGCTCCAAGATTACCCCTTTTCTGGGTCAGAGAACTAGTAATAACTACATTATAGTGGTGCAAGCCATCAATATTTTCAATCATAGCTCCTTTCATCTTTGTAACCAATTGCTTCAAAAACCTGGCATATCTAAGCATCTGCTCCAACTCCTCAAGAAGAGAAATATTAAAGCTCAACTTTTTCAGCATCTCAAAAAGTGCTTAAATTTTCCTTCTTTTTTTCTTCTTTTGTCGTCGAGGAAAAGGTGAGGAACGTCTTAGAATTTGTCTTATTTTATGCTCAACAACCAAAACCATACCTCTTTCCTTACCAACTACATCATCACTACCTATTTTTTGTTTTTGACTCCATAATAGGTATCTCATCAATAATAGCCTCATCATCCATTAATGCTTTTGCAATAGGTAATAGTGGATTCATAGTAGTTATACCACTCTTTGTGGTAATGGAAAGGATGTGACCATTATTTTATAGATTTTGCACAGTATTGCTCGAAAGGGTACCTAGTTATCTCTGGTTCAGAGTTTCTGACATCTTCCCAAACTGGTGCTCCAACTGTTTAATAGATGTGGCATATGATTCGACTTGCTAGGTCAACCCTGAAATGTCGGCCTAAATCTCCTTAAGGTTGATCTCCTAATTTTCTTCACCCTTTACTAGCTTAGTCAACATCTTTTCCATTCTTGATTTTGTATGTCTTCTGTCAGGTGGAATGTATCGATCTCCCTTCTCTTTATAGTCATTCATTTTCCTCCTATCACCATCTCTCTCTACTATGATCTCTATAACTATCATAGTAGTTCAGGCTGTGGTTTCATTGCCCTTGCTACTGTAAATTACTTCACTAGTAACCCTATATCATTTCTTAGTAATGAAATCTCTTACGCTACTGAATTATCAACTACTTTTTGGTTATAGGAGGCACCAATAGCATATGTGCCAGATCCCCTTTCAGCCTCCCGAGTTTTCCACCCTCGATTAGTGAGCAAGATCTGATCTAGCATCTTTGAAGATGCCTCCCAATGTAGTCTCATAAAATCTCATTTAGATATGGTGTTTCCCATATCTCTGGAGCTAATGGTCAAGGCTCTATAGAATATCTCTAATCAGCTCATCCCTAATTTGCGATGGTTGGGCACCATACTCAGCTTCTTCTTGAACCCTAATAATGCCTCAGTCATAGATTCTGACTACAGGTGCCTCAAATTATAGGTGTCTCCCTTAATCTGCAACATCCTGGATAGAGGAAAGAACTAGTTCAATAATTTCCTACATAACTCATTTCATGTAGTGATAGATCCTCTTGGCAGTTCCCCTTGTCATAAAGATTCTTCTCAAATAAGTGAGAAGGGGAACAACCTCAGTCTAAGAGATTCCTAATTCACTCTTAGAATAGTATACAAACTGCAGATCCCAATAATATTTTCAAAATGGCATATTTGCATCTTTTGCAGGCAAACCCGCAAACACACCTTTCAAATTAAGAGTTAGATCATTGCACTCGTTTTATCAAACTTGATTCCTTGGGGTAAAATAGAAGAGATAATGGATCGTTATATCAAACTTTATGCTTCGAGGTAAAATAGGAGGGATAATAGATCCAATATATGTCGGTTTAACGTATACCAAATCTTCTTTATCATCTATATATGGTTGTATTTAATGATATGCTGGGATCACTTGATCATAGTCACCTATAGCTCTGTTATGATTTCCACTGAGTGCTGCTCGGTGGTATGCTTCTTGTCTTTTCTTAGCTAGCTCTACCTCCCTATCTACCCGTCAAGCTTTTTTGGTTGCCCTCCCTCATTTTTAGCTTGAGCTAAAATCTCATAAGTCTATTGATCAACAATATCCCGTACTTCTTTAGAGGAGGAGGAGTCACATCACCACGAACCCCTTTAGAAATATCATCTCTTTTAAGTTTTATCACCCTACTAGGTATTTTTAGATTCTCTCTAGATTTGAATTCATTGGGAGAAAGGTATTTCCTCTATTCTGTGTGTTAGGCATACACTAACGTATACCCAACTAAGAACAAACACAAAAAGAAAAACCCTAAAACTATAACAACTTCAATTCATAAATCAATATTGTATTCCTCGGTAACAATGCAAAAATTTGGTGACGCCCAAGCTATACCTCCACACTAAAGATGATGCAGTCATTACCAGGTATAGTAACCCAATAAATGTTGGGGTCGAGTCCCAATGGAATACATGAAATTATGTCTATCAGCTAGTGTAATAACTGGCTGAACTAGAAAAGTAATAGGGGTTTTGATTAACAATATCAAACAAGTGGCAAATATCAACTTTGTTTATAGTCAGTCGTAGGTGAACACTAGGATAGTGTTCCCCCTGGCTTCTTAACTCTTTATACTTATCATGCTTTGTCGAAACAACTCGATATCTTGCATGCAAAGTTAATAAGTAATGTTCCTTCTACAATCTTTTGGACGAGCAAAAGGATTTCACCCTTTACCTTTTGAGTCTCAGGATGTTGCCTTAATAACCATTATCTTAATTCCATTTGATTATAACCTTTTGAGTCTATAGTTATTAGATAAAATCTAACAATCTAACTTAGATAAATCCTAGTAGTGTAGATCAACAGTCAAACTCTAAATTACTGTTGTCATTATCTTTTCCTAGTCACTACTCCTCTTTTGGAGTACGTATCAATAATCATCGTGGGATCCTAACTTTTACAACCGCTAAGATAACTATTAAAGTGAATATAATGTAATGCATGCATAGGTATCAATTTAGAACAACAATAGAACTTCCCCTACTTCATTAATCCACTAGGATTTCCACAACCTTAGCTAAGGCTTTTTAACAGCCCATTCTTTTGGAGTAATAAAAACATTCATGATTGAAAGCATAATATGAAATCACAATAATCACAAGTGAAAATCCGAAACCGTAATAGACTTAATCAACCAAAATTAATATAAGAGAATTCCAAGACCAATATTGAATCTTGCAATAAAATTATATTTGTAAGTATCAAGAGTGTGTGACTTCTACTAAAAAATACATAAGGGGTACTTAAAGTACATGAGGAAGCCCTAAAACCAAATCCAGAATGAAATAAAAGAAAAAAGGATTGGTGGCTACATGTGGTCTCCTCATGTGACCTGGCCTTGGGCGCATTTGGTACAAGATTCCTAAGGTTGGGCATATGTGGTGACCACATATGCCTAGAACATTAATTCTTGCAGGTTTACACTTGGAATTTTGCACTTCTGACACATGTTTTTCCCACTTAACTTAGCAAGTGTCTAAAGCTATTTTTCATCTCTTCTTTAATTCCCGCACATGTTTTGGTCACGAACAATCTAGAAATTATTCGGAACACCCATTATTGATCACTTAAGTAGCCAAAAACACCTTTTTTCCTCTTTTTCAGGAACATAGAATCCAAAACAAAGTTTCCTGTAAAACATACCCAAAATGCATCATATAAAACAAAACAACCTTATAAACATGTATATTTTCCTTATTTTAAGCATCAAAAATGGTATATTTTATAGCACATCAGTCCTTTTGGTCTATTTACCTTCATCACGAATTAAAAACATATAAGAGCCCCCATTATCTTTAGTTAATCAAATCAAAAACATTATTATTGCCTGTTTAACTCCCAAGGAAAGTATTATAGGGTTTTATAAGGTAAATAATCATTCAAGACCTAGACTTTGGATTTCATTCAATTTGTTCAGTATTTTAGGCATGTCTCTCACTCCTAACTTGAATTTTATACTATGGTTTATGTTTTAGTCATTGTTCATGTGATTTAGTTGTTGAGTTTGAGATTGGGTTGAGGGATTTTTATGACTATCACTTGAATTATATTTCTCATGGTTTAAATGTATTGTGTATTCTTAAATTGAAGATTTTTGGGACTGATTGGGTGAATTATTATGGAATTTTGAAGGAGGAACATGGGTTTCCCTAAATTGATGGATTTTGACTTGGTAATGGTATTAACCTCAATCTAACTACATAATTTTGGTTTTTAAATGTGGAATTTGAATTATTTAACTCATTTTTGAAACTATTACATTACATTAATAAACAAATTGATAAAAATGGATTTGAAAGGCCTTGGTGTCCATGGTTTTGGGATTCTTAAAAGAACTTGGGAATCAATTTATTAATGGGAATGGATTGGCATGATTATATAAACTTGTAAGCATAATTTGTATGATGATACCAAGTGGTAAATGCCTTAATATATGACTCCTTGGTTTATGGTTGGGATTTTATTCAAAATGGTTTTAATTTGGTCTTTAAAGGGTTTTGTTGCTCATTGTGAAGGTAGAGGTCCTGAGAGGACCAATATAGGAAACCATGTTTGCCGTCATGAGGGTTTATATGATCGTGTTCTTGGTTCACACATTATATTTTTTGATGGATGGAACCTTGGTGCGTTTGGATCTCCTTTTAAATTCCTCGATTTATGTGGCTAGCATATGCTGGGGCCATTTCATCAGGGAAAGCTTAACCCATATAGCCCATGAGTGCCCTTAAGGAAGATAGAATTACACAGTTCAGTCTAAAAGTTTAAAGAGTTATGTTCATAACCTTTGCCCCTATCACGACGTCCTTTATATATATGAACATATGTGCATGTGGTTTGGAAATGGCATTGCTTTATCACTTTCCCTGAGTTACAAGCCAATAATTATCCCACTGACTATCCTTGGACGCTGCACCATTTCATGATGTAGGGTCCTAGGGTTTTTGGTTACTCCTCTGCAATATTATGTGGTGTGGTACATTGGTCGAGTTGCAGTAAAGTGGTGAGCCTTCATCTTTTGAAAAGCCATGCTATTTTATTTTATTTTTTGTTAGATTTTGGGAATTCTGAACTCTTTTTTTGTCATGATTGAGGGCATGTCCCAACCTAGTTTGGTATTCTAGTTTAAGGGATTTTGTGGACAAGTATCGGCTGGATGTTTTTTTGACTCATAGAGTTTAAATTTGATTATCTAACCTTTTTATTACTATTTGGTTGGATTTTGTTATATTCTGTATTATGTTCTAGATGTGGGGATAAGGGAGTGGTATTTGGCTCATGTTGGGCTTGAGATACCCAATACGACTAGGCCATAGTTTTGGTTATGACAATTTTTACACACTAGAACACAGTTTAGGGTCTTTATGATTGTGTAGCATGTTAAACTTACAAGGGGGAAACTACAAGGCATTTAGGAATACTTACCTTTATTGTGGTCTATTTTTAGCTATAGAGTCTAGTTGTCTTAAAAATTTTCTAACTCCTAGTATACTCGTATTTTAGATCATACCTCTCCAAAGATCTGATGTTAATAGAAATTCAATTGGGACCTCTGTCCTACCTGAGGACATTGTAGAGGGAACTCGTCCTTCTTATGAGTGAATACCCGATCTAGGGTCCCTTCTCCTGATTATATTACTCTATGTGGGACCCACTAGTCCCTACTAGTCCTCCTTGGGATGGTGATACTTATGATCAACCACTTCAGGGAAACATCTAAAATATGGAGTTTCGTCAGTCTATTCATATGCTTGTCCAATTTGTGGCATCACTATCTCATTAGTCAGATCGGGTTGGTTCAGCTGTGAGTTTATCAGAGGCCACTCGGGTTCACCAATTTATGAGGTTGAGTCCCCCAACCTTTATTGGCTCTAACTTTGAGGAGGATCTTGAAGGATTTATTGATGCGATGGATAATATTTTCATGGTGATGCATGATACTAATTCTGATGGCATTGAATTTATTGCGTGTCAGTTATAGATATGGCATATCAATTGCATGAGGAGTGAGAGAAGATAAGAGGTGATGATACTGATTAGGTAGTGTGGGGTGAGTTTTTGGGTTCTTTTGTTAGTCACTTCTTTCCTCAGGAGTTAAGAGAAACTAAGGTAAAAGAGTTTATGTACATGAAACAAGGCAAAATGAGTGTTAAGGAGCATGCTCTAAAGTTGCAGCAGTTGTCTCGATATGCTCCCAAATTGGAGTCTAATATGAGGTCCCAAATAAGGAAGTTTTCTTCTAGTTTGTTTCATGACTTGTTATTAGATTTTAAGGATGTGATGTTGAACACTAATATAGACATCTCCAAACTAGTGATTTATATGCAGTAGGTAAAGGATAAGAAGAACAAAAAGAAAAATGTGGAGATGGGAGAGAGGTAGAATAAAAAGTCCAGATATTCATAGTAGGGTGCTAGGCAGCAAAACTATGGGAGAGATGGTATGTAGTGGACCAAGATGAAAAATTAGGGAGGTTCTAATTTATATTCGATAGCTATTGCTCCTTATCCTAAGCCACTAAGTGATCATTGTTCCTAGACTAGTGTGGTCCTAAGTCATAGAGTGCCCAGTCTAAAGCTAGCAGAGCTCAGTCAACCCCTACTCATCCTTCTTTTCAATTTTGTGGATAGCTTCACCCTGGTTATTCTAAGGAGGGAAAGAACTTGTGTTTCAATTTTTGTCAGCCTGGAAATATACAAAGAAATTTCCCTATGGCTAAGGTGTTCACTGTGGTTAATAAGGTTCTAGGTTCCACTTCTTTGGCTCCTACACCTAAGGGAACTACTTCAGGTACTAGAACTGACCATAATTATCTCTTGCACTTGCTACTCATCAAGAATCTGATGCATCCCCAGATGTTATTACTAGTACGTTACAACTCTTCTCTCGTGATGTCTATTGTTTGCTTGATACGGGTTACACCCTTTCTTATATGACCCCATATGTGGCTGTGCACGTTTGTTTTGGTCCTGTAAATAATTTTGACCTCTTTTCTGTATCTACTCCAATGGGTGATTCTACAGTTTCTAGAATAATCTATAGGGGTTGAGTGGAGTCTATCTTTCATAGTGAGAGATTTGTGGATTTGATAAAGATTGATATGGTGGGTTTTTATGTTATCCTGGAGATAGATTAGATTTATTCATGATATGTTTGTCTTGATTCTAGGAGCCAAAAGGTCAGTTTTCACTATCCTAATGAACCAGTATTAGAATGGAAAAAGAGTTCCTTAGTACCCAAAGGAAGGTTTATCTTATATCTTAGGGCTTAGAAATTGATTTCTAATGGGTGTCTATATCATCATGTTTGGGTTAAAGATTCAAACTCTAGAGTTCTTCTTTGCAATCTGTCCCTGTGGTCAATGAATTTCCTAAAATTTTTCTCGATAATCTTTTCGGGATTCTCCTTTAGGGAAATAGACTTTGGAATTGATCTTCTACTGTATACCCATCCCATTTCCATTACTCCTTATAGAATGACTCTGACTAAACTAAATGAACTTAAGGAGTTATTTTTCCTAGGGTTTCTTGATTGGGTGCTCTTTTACTTTTCATGAGAAAAAAATGGGTCTCTTTGGATATGTATAGACTATCGCCAATTAAATAAGGTAACGATGAAAAATAAGTACCATCTTTTTATGATTAATGACATTTTCGATCATCTTTAGGGTTCTAGTTATTTCTCAAAGATTGAACTCCATATGTGCTATCATCAGTTTAAAATTTGGGAGGTTGATATTCCCAAGACTACTTTTTGAACCCGATATTGGCACTATGAGTTTTTGGTTTTGTCATTTGGGTTAACTCATGCTCCGACTGCATTCATGGATATTATGAATTAGGTGTGTAGGCAGTATTTGATTTATTTGTTGTAGTCTTCATTGATGTCATCTTGGTTTACTCTAAGAGTGAGGAGGATCATGCCAATCACCTCCGAATTATGTTGTAGAATCTTAAAGACAAGATTGTATGCAATGTTTTATAAGTGGAAGTTTTTGTTGAGTGTTGTGACCTTTCTTAGACATATTATTTCAAGCGAGGGGATCATGGTGGATCCATAGAAGGTTGAGCCAGTTAAAATATAACCTAAACCCATAACTCCAACCGACATTAAGAGCTTCTTGGGCTTGGCTGGATATTATAAGAGGTTTATGGAGAGTTTCTCATCCATTGCATATCCGTTGATGAAGCTAACTCAAAAAAGTTTAGGTTCTTGTGGTCTAATGCTTGTGAGGGTAGTTTTGAGAAGTTGAAGAATAAGTTGACCTCCGCACCAGTTTTGACCTTGCCCGAGGGTATCGATGGATTTGTTATGTATTGTTACGTATCTCATGTGAGAGTGAGTTGTGTTTTGATGCAGGATGGTAAGGTTGTGGCGTATGCTTCTAGGCTGCTTAAGGTTAATGAGAGATATTACATGACTCACAGTCTAGAGTTGGCAGTTGTGGTTGTTGCTTTGAATATTAGGTGATATTATTTATATAGGGTGCATGTAGATATTTACTCAGATCATACGATCTTGCTGTATTTGATTACGCAAAAAGAATTGTGTCTTAAGCAGAGGTGGTGGATCGAGCTATTTATAGATTATGACATGAGCCTTTACTTCCATCCAGATAAAGCTAATATTGTTGCTGATGCTCATTGCAGGATGCCTATGGGGAGCTTATCCCACATTGATGAGAAGAAAAAAAGATTGGTTAAGGACATTCACAGGTTGTCTAACTTGGGAGTTTCTCTTTTGAACTCCAAAGATAGAAGAGAGATGGTTCAGGAGGTGGTTAAGGCATATCATGGCACTGAGGTGAATGAGAAGGAGGCTTTGGATCCCATACTTATGTTGATTAAGGATGATGTGGGTTAGTAAAAGGTTATGGAATTCGACTTTAGAAAAGATTGCATTCTGAGGTATTAAGGTAGGTTGTGTGTTCCTGATATGGATGGGTTGCAAGGTAGGAATATGCTCGAAGTTCATGGGTTTAGCTATACAGTTCATTCGGGTTCGACAAAGATGTATCATAATTTGACTGATATCTACTGGTGGAATACTATAAAGAAGGATGTGACTAATTTTGTTTAAAGTGTATAGTCTGTCAGTAAGTCAATATTAAAAGATTGAGGCCTGGTGGCATATCTCAAGAGACAGAATTGCCAATGTGGATATAGGAGATGATTAATGTGGATTTTATTATGGGTCTTCCGTGGTCTTACAATTAGTATAATTTTATTTGAATCATTATGGATAGGATGACTAAGTCGATTCACTTCTTACTTGTGAGGAATACATACTAAGAAGAGGATTATGCTAAGTTATTCATACAATAGATAGTAAAGTTTGATAGAGTGCTGGTGTCCATTATTTTAGATCAAGGTATATAATTTTATTCTCATTTTTAGAGTTCTTTTTAGAAAGGTTTGGGTACTCTGGTGAACCTTACCATTGCTTTCGACCCTCAGATAAATGGATAAGCAGAATGGACTATCGAATATTTGAAGGATATTCTAAGGGCCTGTCTGATTTATTGTGAAGGTAGTTGAGTTGGTCATTTAGTTATTATTGAGTTTACTTACAATATCAGTTATCATTCTAGTATTTAGATACCTTTTTTGAGGATCTTTATAGTATGAGGTACAGTTCTTCTGTTGGATGGTTTGAGGTTGGAAAGACTAGGTTATTTGGACCTAACCTGGTTCACCAGGTCTTTATGCTCAGACTTGACAAAAGTTTTATACGGATATGAGGCGGAGAGAGTTAGAGTGTGAGTTTAGTGATTGGATGTTATTGAAGGTTTATCCTATGAAAGAAGTAATGATGTTTGGGAAGAAGGGGAATATCAGTCCCCGTTACATTGGTCCATATTAGATTTTAAGGAGAATGAGGAATGTAGCTTATGAGTTAGATTTACCAGTGAGTTTGGCTTTGATTCATCCTATATTTCATGTGTCCATGTTGAAAAAGTATGTGGGTGATCCTTATGTGAAAATGCTTGAGGTATGATTTTCATTCTCATTTTTATGGAATTTTGAATTTTTCATTTGGTTCAGTTTTTATTCTTTCTTATTTTCGTGCCAAGGGTGCCCTAACTTCTCATTCGGGGATTAATAATCCTATGGGGGTGGGTAATGTGACACCCTAGGTACTTGAAATCTAGTACCTCCAGGTGATAAGCTCTTGAATTGGTCAATTTTGGATGTAATGGCAAAAATTCCATGACAATGACTTAGGTGATAAGCCATTACCTCACCTAACAAGCCATGATGTAGGACTCGTTACCATGGCAGTGCTGTTGCCTGAGATTTCTGCCTTAATCATGAGTCTTATTCACATGTCTTGATGATAGATAACAAGTCATGATGAGTGACTCATATTCATAATAGTAAGGCACCAAGATTTTGATCCCCAGGTAATGAGTCCAGGTAACAACTCGTAGTCAGACCTCACGAGTCATTACCTAACCCATGATGGCTGGCATCAAATTTTCCAGTACATTTTAACTTGGGTCTTTTTGGTGTTTTTCCTTCCTTCACAACTTGAAAACACATAAGGGACCTCACTATTTTTAGTTAACTAAATCAAAAACCTTACTCCTATCCTCTTTAACTCGACAGCAAGACTCTAGGGTTTTACAAGGCAAATAATCATTCAAGCCCTAAACTTTGGATGTCTTTCAATTTCTTTGGAATTTCAGGCATGTCTCTCATCCCTAACTTGAATTTTATACTATGGCATATGTTCTTATAATTGTTCATGTGATTTAATCGTGGGGTTTGAGATTGGGTTGAGGTCTTTGATGATTATTACTTTAATTATATTTCCCATGGTTTAAATGTGTTGTTTATAGTTAAATTGATGAATTTTGGGTTTGAATGGTTGGATTATTGTGGAATTTGGAATGGGTAACATGGGTTTCTCCAAATTGATAGATTTTGGCTTGGTAATGGCATTAACCTCAACCCACCTGTATGATTTTGGGTTTTAAATAGGGAATTAGCATGATTTAACTCACTTTTGAAACTATTACAATTACCTTATTGGACAAATTGATAATAATAGATTTGAAAGTCCTTGGTAGCCATGGTTTTTGTATTCTGTATGGAACTTAGTATTCAATTAGTCAATTGGAATGGATTTTCATGATTACATAAACATATAAAAATAATTGGCATGGCGATACCATGTGGTAAATGCCTTAATATAAGATTTCTTGGTTTATGGTTGAGATTATGCACAAAATGGTTTTAATTTTGGCTTAAAAAAAGTTATGTAGCTCATCGTGAAGGTGGAATTCAGTGTGTGTGTGTGTGGGGGGGGGGGGTGGCAATACTCAAAACCATATTTTCCAACATGGGGTCTATCTGTCCAGCGTGCTTAGTTCACACATTATATTTTTGGGATGGATGAAGCCTTGGTCTCTTTGTATCTACTTCAAAATTCTTCGATTAATGTGGCTAAGAATCACTGGGGCTCTTTAAGTGGGGGGATATGAACCCATATAGCCCATGGGAGCGCTTAGGACAGATAAAGATACATAGTATAATTTAAAATTTTAAAGTCTTACATTCATGACCTTTGCCCGTGTCCCGACATCCTATATATGTATATATGAACGCGTATGCACGTGGTTTTGATTGGTTTTTATAAATAGCATTACTTTATCACATTCCCTGAGTTACTAGCCCGCGCTTATCCCACTAACCATCCATGGATGTTGCATCATTTCATGATGTAGGATCCTAGGGTTTTTCTATTATTCCTGTGCAATGTTAGGTGATGTTGTGCGTTGGTTGAGTTGTTGTGAAGTGGAAAGCCTCCATCTTTTTGAAAGCCTTACCTTTTAATTCTGTTTCTTTTTAGATTTTTGGAATTTTGAACTATCTTTTTTCATGGTCGGGGGCATGTCCCGACCTAGTTTGGCATTCTGGCTTAAAGGCTTTTGTGGAGAAGTGTGGGCTAGATATTTGTTTGATTCATAGAGTTTACATTTTATTATCTATAATTCTTATTACTATTTCATTGGCTTTCGCTATATTATTTTTTTGTGCTCTGGATATTATAATAAGGGGGTGGTCTCCGGCTCACGGTGGGTTTGAGATACCTATCACAACTAGACTTTCCTCACAAACTCTACATTCTTACTCAGTCTTTCTATAAAGATAAATGGTAAGGTCACTGGATGTGAAGCAATTCCTATCAATACTAGGAGAATCTATAGTTAAATTTGTTTCTAGAGTCTGGATTGTTGAAGTAACATGCTGAATGAAAGCATGAGCCACCCTATGAAATTAACCCATATTCACACTAAATTCTCAAGCATAGGTATTGTCACAGGAGGTGTTTGCACTATCTTCAACCCCTCTATCTCAAAAGACTTGACATAACTATCAACTTTAGAATTTGAAAAGTCAATCCCAACCTAATCTCTAGCTAATATAGATGTTCTATTCTGACCTCTGCCTCTACCACTCATTGAAGATACATTCTTTATATCTCTGACTAAGGAAGAATGTGTTATCACTATCTGTGAGAGAGTGAATAAGAGGTTTTGAGTATGAAAAAGATATGAACGCATGACATTGGATGAAGAAACAAATTTCACCTAAGATCATGTAGCCTCTCAAAGGTAGATAATATATGTCTCCCTACCAATCCATAAGACTCTACTAGAATCGACTTATACTAATTACACCAATGAACCTGGTGCTCTGATACCAATTTCTCATGATTCAAAAATAGAGTACGTGATGGAACCTGTCACGATCTCTGGTACAGGTAAGACTATCCCAAACCAAAGGAAATAATTAAAGAAGAAGTAGAAGAAGAAGAATATAAAAAAAGAAAAATTTAATGCCCCAAAAACATGTCCCAAGATGTCAGATGGTGCTCAAGACTATGAGTAGTATCAAGCTAACCCTGTAAGCCTTCTACTAAATCTGTAACTCGTAATAAAGTAATTTAGGCATGTAAAAATACTGAAATACTGAATACTATCTGAACTAAACTGAATTTAACTGAACGTAACATCAGAAATTATTTAACTTAAAAGTCTAGACAACCAATAATTGAAATCTTAAATGTAAATAGCTGTAAAGCCCCACAATTCGGGCTACAATATAGACCATGATTTCGATGTATTGCTAATCCCAAAGCCATAAAATCCTATGCCAATATGGCATGTTAATTATTATGTAGCATGTGAATCCGCTAAAGCTTGAATTTAGACCATAGAGGTCTTTTAGCTCAAGGACGAGTTGAAACTATTTCGATCAACTAAGTTTTAGTAGATGTTGTAAAGTGTGTAAGATTCCATCGACCATAACTCTCTATACATGTTGAATTAGGAAGCCTTCTATGTTTCAAATGATAGGTATTCGAGTTAGCTATCCATCGATACCAATTTGGCTAAAATCTGACACCCGAGCAAGAAGTTATGGCCCTTTAAAGTGATAACCGTCGCCTAAATAATCGCCCAAGGCCACTGGAAAGCGTAGGCAATAGCCTAGGTGGCGCCTATGTAAACATAGGCGATAACCTAGGCGGCGCCTATGCAAGCATAGGAGATATCCTAGGCGGTGACTATGCGAACATAGGCAACGGGATGGGCGACGCCTATGTAAGGAATTCTAGTGATTTAAACACTCCGTTTTGAGGACAAAGTGGTCCTTTTCCACCATTACTTAGCACTAAAACACGAGATTTAGTTCCAAGGACCCCAAAATACATATTCTTTCATCAAAAGTGCTCAAGATTCTCCTTAGGGTTTCAAAATAAAAACCTAAATAGTTCTAGATTTGACCGTAGGTTTTCAAAGATTATTACATATTTGGAATCAACAATTTGCAAGCTTCAAGAAACACCTATTATCCTTGAAATAGAGGTACGTGGGGTTATCCTAAAATCTCATGGGTGTATTTTTTATGAACGTGCATGATTTTTAATGGGGGTTTTCAATTAAATGCTAATAACTTGCTTTCAATATAATTTCTAAGTCATTTTTCTTTATGTCATGGGTATTGTTTGCCTATATACTTCAATGGTTGAAACCATGCATATGTGATTTGAGATTTTCCATGGAGGTTTGATAAATATGAATGATAAATTGCTTTAAAATTCCCATGATAATGTCTTGATACCCCATATTATATTGTGACCAACAAAAAAGAGCATGAATTTGAAATAATTATTGTTCACCACTTGTAAATGATGAAGAACCATGGTTTTACATGATTATGCATATGTGGATGTGATATTGATGACTTGCAAGTCGGGTATGACGATACCCTACAGAATACGATATATGATTGAATAAAATAAAATTTAAAAGCATTGATTTTACGTGAGAAAGGTGGATGCCCGAAGAAGGCGTTTGAGACACAAGGGCTCATCCCTAGAAAAACGTGTTTTGTCAACACTGAATATTGGTACCAGGCTAAGTGTTCTTGTGTACTTGACTTTATGTCATTCCCAAATTGGGACTATAGGTAGGAGCCCGAGCCAAGTGATCTCAGGCACTACCATTGGGTTGAGACACCATGCTATGTGATCTTTTGTGTCTCTCCTTCACTTATACTCTAATCTCGGCGGCAACCGAGGTTTGGCCGTTGGTGTAAATTATGTAGGGTATTCTACCTAGCTCAGTTTCATTTCATTATTGTTGAGAAAAACTATTGCATTACACCCATGTGTTTTCAAATGATTTGATACGAAATTGCTTTATAATGGCTCTCAACTATACTTTGTAAAAATATTACGTTTTGTTTTGATATCTCTGCATGCCAGTGCTTTTGTGATGGCCCCCTCCCCTCTCCAATCTCTCAGGTTCAGAGACCCAGTCTAGGGGTCAAGAGAATCAGTAGAACTTTGAGACAGAGCTGTAGAGAAAGTGGTGAGCCTTCTATGTTTCAGAAGGTCTTATGTCCTGAAGTCCCTTTATCTTATATTCAGTTTTAGGGTCTACGGGGGGCCTTGTCCCAGTTTTCAGATAGACATTATTTTAGTCATTTGTTAGAGATTTTCATAGACAGCTATTTAAAGGATAATTGATGTTGAGGGAACCTTATCTCCCCGTTATTGTATCTTTTCATATTTATGACTATGTTTTTGAATTATTGTGTTTTTTCCATATTTCTTTGATCATATGAATTAGGTGCATGATTACCAGTCAGATAGGGGTGTTTTGGGCCTCAATGGTTTGAAATGCTCATCATGGCCCGGCCCTGGTTTGTGTCGTGACAAACTTGGTATCCAAGCATGATTTATGGTCCCAGGGTGTCTTCGAAATCATGTCAGGTAGAGTCTTGTTTATGGGTGTGTAGCACGCCACACTTATAATAAGGAGGCTGCTAGGCATTTAGGAAATATTTCCCTTCTTCGTGATTTAGTTAATGCTTCAGAGTCTTAACTGTCCCCTAATCAATGATCACTTGTAATTCAGAAATGCAGTTATGCCTTCACGTCATATCATCGATCAGAATGCTCAGGCAGATGAGGTCTATCCCACCCATGAGATATAGACCCGTAACAGGGCTTATACTTCAGAATTTGTCCCTACTCTGGGAGTCCCTCCAGTCCCAACTAGTCCACCTCGGGCTTCGTGGACTAATGCCAACCATCCCCCAACTGCTCAAGGATATATTTCAAATGCAGAATTCAGACGGTCTATTCATATGCTGACACAGTGGGTAGCTAACCACGATCAACGATCGAAAGATATTGGGTCTGCATCTATTACATCTGAGGCTACTAGAGTTGGACTTTTCATGAAGATGAACCCACCTATGTTCACTGGCACCAAGGTGGAGGAAGATCCACAGGAGTTCGTGGATGAGATGGAAAAAATCTTTAAGGTGATGCATGTGGATGAGCTTGAAGGGTGGAGATAGCAACCTATCAGCTCAAGGACATTGCGAATTAGTTGTATGCCAACTGAGAAGATGAAAAATGTGAAAGTACTGAGCCCACAGTTTGGGGCGAATTTGTGGAAGCTTTCCTTGATCGATTCTTTCCTATGGATTTGAAGAAGGACAAAGCAGAGGAGTTTATGAATCTGAAGCAGGGCAGTATGAGTGTCTTGGAGTACACTTTGAAGTTTAATAAACTAGCCCGCTATGCACTAGAGTTGACTAGTAATATGAGGGCCCGAATGAGGAAATTTGCATCTGGCCTTGCTTATGACCTGGTACTTGAGTGCCAGGGGGCTATGTTGAATAAAGAGTTAGACTTTGATCGACTAATTATTCATATGCATCAAGTGGAAGAGAAGAAAAAAAGATTGTTGAATCTAGAGAGAAAGACAGACAGGCTAAGATAGCTAGATCTGTGGACCAGCACCAGAGTCATCCGCAGAGTGGTAACTGGGGTAATAAGTGGTCGAAGAAAAAGACGTTTTGGAATAATGCATAGTCAGCAGCCAGTTCCGTAGTACCCAGACCACCGACAGACAGACAAAATTAGGGTTTTCAGAATCCTCATGGGTCCAAAGATCTAGGTACATAGTCTCAGGGCAGTGTGGCCCAGCAGCTTCGTACTCGTCCGTGGTGTGAGGTCCGTGGAAGGAATCATCTAGGTAAGTGCTGGTTTGAGGGGAGAAACTGCTATGCTTGTGGCAAAGTGGGTCACCTTCAAAGAGATTGCCCATCTTCTAGAGTAAATATAGGAGGGGGGGAGGGATAAGTCCTAAGCCGCCTCCATAACTCCTTTTCCTAAGGGTGCCCCTTTAGCTGCCGAGAGCAGTTACAACCGGTTATATTCTTTGACTAACCTCCAGGAGGCAGAAGCTTCACCGGATGTTGTCACCGGTATGTTACGAATCATTCCTCGTGATGTTTATGTATTGCTTGATCCCGGGTCTACTTTATATTATGTGACCCCTTATGTGGCTGTTGGTTTCGCGTTTGAGCCCGAAGTTATTGTAGAAACCTTCTTTGTTTCTACTCCTGTAGGTGATTCTGTTGTTGCTAGAAGGGTATATAGAAATTGTGTGGTGTCTATTCATAGTAGGAAAACTGTGGCAGACCTTATAAAACTGAATATGATAGACTTTGATGCCATCCTTGGGATGGACTGGCTCTATTCGTGTTATGCCACCCTTGATTTTAGAATTTGAAAGGTCATTTTTTATTTTCTGAATGAGACACCAGTTATATGGACAGGGAGTTCTGTGGAACCTTGAGGTCACTTTATCTCTTATCTTAGAGCCCGAAAGCTTATCTCCAAAGGTTGTATGTATCATCTAATCTGAGTAAAAGATTAAAAAGTTGGAAACCTTCCTCTGCAGTCAGTCCCTGTAGTGAATGAATTCCCAGAAGTCTTTCCCGAAGATCTCCAAGGGATACCCCCAGATAGGGAGATAGATTTTGGCATTGATGTGTTGCCAGACACTCGTCCTATTTTTATTCCGCCATATAGAATGGCTCCCACGGAACTAAAGGAGTTAAAGGAACAACTTGCAGACCTCCTAGATAAAGGTTTTATTCATCCTAGTGTTTCCCCATGGGGTGCACCCGTGCTCTTCGTGCGAAAGAAGAATGGGTCCCTTCGAATGTGCATAGACTACCTCTTCCTAGGATTGATGACCTTTTTGTCCATCTTCAGGGTGCCAAGTGCTTTTCAAAAATAGACCTTCATTTGGGCTATCATTAGTTGAAAGATAGGGAGTCAGACATACCCAAGACAACCTTCCGAACCCGATATGGTAACTATGAATTTCTAGTTATGTCTTTCGGGTTGACTAACGCCCCTGCAGCTTTCATGGATCTTATGAATAGAGTGTTCCATCAGTTTCTTGACTTTTTCATCATTGTATTTGTTGATGATATTCTAATCTATTCTAATAGTAAATAGGATCACTCCAATCACCTCCAAATTATCCTTCAGACCCTTAAGGATCATCAGCTGTATGCCAAATTTTCTAAGTGTGAATTCTGGTTAGATGCTATTGCCTTCCTGGGGCATATTATGTCCAGTGACGGGATAAGAGTGGATCCCCAGAAAGTTGAAGCAGTGAGAAAATGTCCCAGACCCACGACTCCAACCGATATTCGGAGCTTCTTGGGTTTGGCAGGGTATTGCAGAATGTTCGTAGAGAGTTTTTCTTCCATAACTGCTCCGCTTACTAAACTGACTCAGAAAAACATGAAGTTTGTGTGGTTTGACTTGTGTGAAAATAGTTTTGAGAAATTGAAGGACAAGCTGACTACTGCTCCTGTTTTGACCCTTCTTGAGGGTGTAGATGATTTTGTGGTTTATTGTGATACATCCCGTATGGGACTTGGTTGTGTATTGATCCAGTATGGTAAGGTGATAGCTTATGCATCTAGGCAGTTAAAGGTGCATGAGCGTAATTACTCCACTTATGACTTAGAGTTAGCAGCCGTGGTGTTTGCACTTAGAATCTGGAGGCACTATCTCTATGGAGTGCATATTGATATTTATACTGACCATAAGAGTTTACAATATGTTTTCTCATAAAAAGAATTGAACCTCAGGAAGAGGCGTTGGATGGAGCTTTTGAAAGACTATGATATGAGCCTTTATTACCATCTGGGCAAGGCAAATGTTGTAGCCGACGCCCTCAGCAGGTTGTCTATGGGCAGCCTTTCTCATGTAGAAGAAGGAAAGAAAGAGATGGTGAAGGATATTCACCGCCTTGCAAATTTGGGAGTGCAACTCTTAGATTCCGAAGATGGAGGGGTGATTGTTCATGAGTTAGCTAAGTCATCTCTTTGTGCTAAAGTTAAGGAGAAGCAGGTTGAAGATCCTATCTTGATGCAAATCAAGAAAGATGTGGGCCAACAAAAGGTTATGTTGTTTAAAATTAGTGGCGATGGTATTCTGCGATTTCAGGGTAGGTTGTGCATTTCGAATGTCGATGGGCTACGGGAAAGAATCCTTAATGAGGTGCACACTTAGAGGTATGTCATTCACCCAGCATCTACTAAGATGTACCATGATCTGAAAACCTTGTATTGGTCGAATAACATGAAATGTGATGTAGCTGATTTTGTGTCCAAGTGTTTGAACTGTCAGCAAGTGAAGGTAGAACACATGAGGCCGGGTGGTACTTCCCAAGAAATAGCGCTGCCTTTATAGAAGTAGGAGATGATAAACATGGACTTCATTTCAGGACTTTCGAGATCCCAAAACCAGTATGATTCTATATGGGTGATTATAGATCGGTTGACCAAGTTAGCCCACTTTTTATCTGTGAGGACTAATTATTTGGGAGATGTTTATGCTAAGATTTACATTGAGGAGATAGTTCGATTGCATGGGTCACCAATGTCCATTATATCCGATAGAGGTACGCAGTTTTCATCTCAGTTTTGGAGATCCTTTAGAAGGGTTTAGGTACACAATTGAATTTGAGCACAGCTTTCCACCCTTAGACGGATGGGCAAGCTGAGCATACCATTCATACCCTCAAAGATATATTGAGGGAATGCGTCATTGATTTCAAAGGTAGTTGGGTAGATCACCTGCCACTGGTTGAATTCGCTTGCAATAATAGCTACCATGCCAGCATCAAGATGGCTCCTTTTGAGGCTTTGTATGGGAGGAGATGTAGGTCTCCGATAGGATAGTATGAAGTGGGTTAGATTCATTTGTATGGGCCTGATCTTGTTCATCAGGCGATGAATAAAGTGAAAATCATTAGAGAACGACTCAAGACTACTCAGAGTCGTCAGAAGTCCTATGCCGATGTTCAGAGAAGAGAACTAGAGTTTGAAATTGGTGATTGGGTGTTTCTCAAGGTTTCTCCTATAAAAAGAGTTATACGATTTGGAAAATTGGTAAATTGAGCCCTCATTATGTAGGGCCATATTAGATTTTGAAAACGATTGATACAGTTGCATATGAGTTAGAATAGCCTTCAAGTTTGGGTTTCGTTCATTCGGTATTCCATGTATCCATGTTGAAGAAATGCATTGGAGATCATTCTATGGTATTGCCAGTAGAGGGTATCAAAGTGACAGAATCCTTGTCTTACGAAGTAGAGCCCGTTGAAATTTTAGATCGCCAAGTTTGAAAGGTGAGGAGCAAAGAGATAGCCTCAGTAAAGGTACTGTGGAGGAGTCAGAAAGTTGAAGAAGCAACTTGGGAGTTAGAAAATGACTTGAGAGTTAGATATCCCAATTTGTTTGCTTCGATGGAGGAGGAGACAGAAGGTACTATTCGTATCTTATCTTTTCTTGTCCTTTATTATGATTGAAATCGTGTCCGTCTGTGTCCCGCATCATCATTCGGGGATGAATGATCCTAAAGGGGGGATAATGTAACACCCCACAATTCGGGCTATAATATACACCATGATTTTGATGCGTTGCTAGTCTCGAAGCCATAAAATCCTATGCCAATATGGCATGTTAATTATTGTGTAGCATGTGAATCCGCTCAATCTTGAATTTAGACCATAGAGGTCCTTCAGCTCAAGGACAAGTTGAAACTATTTTGATCGACTAAGTTTTAGTAGATGTTGTAAAGTGTGTAAGATTCCATTGACAATTACTCTCGGTATATATCGAATTAGGAAGCCTGCTATGTGCCAAATGATAGGTATTTGAGTTAGTTGTCCAACCAAACCAATTTGGCTAAAATCCGACACGCGAGCAAGAAGTTATGGCCCTTCAAAGTGATAAGCGTCGCCTAACCAATCTCCCACGGCCACTGGAAAGCATAGGCAATAGCGTAGGCGGCGCCTATGTAAACATAGGCGATTGCCTAAGCGGCGCCTATGCAAACATAGGAGATAGCCAAGGCGGTGCCTATGTGAACATAGGCAACAGGATGGGCGGCGCCTATGTAAAGAATTCTAGTGATTTAAACACTCCGTATTGGGGACAAAGTGGTCCTTTTCCACCCTTACTTAGCCCTAAAACACGAGATTTAGTTCCAAGGACCCCAAAATACATATTCTTTCATCAAAAGTGCTCAAGATTCGCCTTAGGGTTTCAAAATAAAAACCTAAATAGTTCAAGATTCAACCATAGGTTTTCAAAGATAATTACATATTTGGAATCAACAATCCGCAAGCTTCAAGAAACACCTATTATCCTTGGAAATAGAGGTACGTGGGGTTATCCTAAAATCTCATGGGTGTAGTTTTTATGAACATGCATGCTTTTAAATGGGGGTTTTCAATCAAATGCTAATAACTTGCTTTCAATATGATTTCCAAGTCATTTTTCTTTATGTCATGGGAATTGTTTGCCTATATACTTCAATGATTGAAACCATGCATATGATTTGAGATTTTCCATGGAAGTTTGATAAATATGAATGATAAATTGCTTTCAAATTCCCATGATAATGTCTTGATACCCCATATCATATTGTGACCAACAAAAAAGAGCATGAATTTGAAATAATTATGGTTCACCACTTGTAAATGATGAAGCACCTTGGTTTTTACATGATTATGCATATGTGGATGTGATATTGATGACTTGCAAGTCTGGTATGACGATACCCTATAGAATATGATATGTAATTGAATAAAATAAAATTTAAATGCATTGATTTTACATAAGAAAGGTGGATTCCTGAAGAAGGCGTTTGAGACACAAGGGTTCATCGCTGGAAAAACGTTTTTGACGACATGGGATATTGGTACCAGGCTAAGTTATCTTGTGTACTTGACTTCATGTAATTCCCAAATTGGGACTATAGGTAGGATTCCGAGCTTAGTGATATCGGGCACTACCATTTGGTTGATACACCATGCTATGTGATCTTGTGTGTCTCTCCTTCACTTATACTCTAATCTCGGCGGCAATTGAGGTTTGACAGTTAGTGTAAATTATGTAGTGTATTCCACCTAGCTCATTTGCATTTCATTATTATTGAGAAAAACTATTGCATTACACCCATGTGTTTTCAAATGATTTGATACGAAATTGCTTTATAATGGCTATCAACTATACTTTGTAAAAATATTATGTTTTGTTTTGATATCTCTGTGTGTCAGTACTTTTGTGCTGACCCCCTCCCCTCTCCAACCTCTCAGGTTTAGAGGCCCAGTCTAGGGGTCAAGAAAATCAGTAGACCTTTCAGAAAGAGCTGTGGAGACAAGTGGTGAGCCTTTTATGTTACAGAAGGTCTTATGTCCTGCAGTCTTTTTATCTTATATTTAGTTTTAGGGTCTACTGGGGGCCTTGTCCCAGTTTTCAAATAGACATTATTTTAGTCATTTGTTAGAGATTTTCGCAGATAGTTGTTCAGAGGATAATTGATGTTGAGGGAACCTTATCTCCCCATTATTGTCTCTTTTCATATTTATGACCATGTTTCCAAATTATTATGTTTTTTCTGCATTTCTTTGACCAAATGAATTAGGTGCATGATTACCAGAGAGATAGGGGTGTTTCGGGCCTCAACGGTTCAAAATGCTCATCACGGCCAGGCCCTGGTTCGGGTTGTGACACTAGCAATCGAAAAAGCCTCTACTTCTACTAACAAGAGAGCCAGTGGGATAAACCCCTAGCTAACTCGAACTGAATTGAAAAAAACAAATCAAATATTTTATGAAGCTAAAAATTTGAATAGATGGGTCCTAAAACTATGAGGATCACCAACTGTTGGGATATAGATAGAGATGCTCTTGGTCAATCACGCTGCTGGAAATGAGCACCTGAACCTACATTATAAAACAATGTCACACATACATATATATATAGATAAGTAATTTTGGAATGTACTAAGCATATGTGGGTGAATACATAAGTAAAAGAATAATTCAATATTCAAACAAACTTTCAAAAATGTACATGCTAAGTGTAAGTGACTCACATTGGCTCGAATGACTGAAAGATGAAAATCATAAACTAGGAGAAATAAAGCATACTATGTAAATCTTGTGAGACATAACACTTAGTTCTAAAAGCTGTACGTTTACTCTTTCTAGTGGAATTTTCTTCTAACCAATATAAACTATGTGAGATATCATGGATTCCAACATCTCTTACCCATGTTGGTAGAGTTGTTCTACCCTTGCCATTGAAATAGAACCTAGATAGAGTGATCACTATACTAAACCCACTAGTGGTATTAAAACCTATGGTAGCTCGTAGTTCTGGGGCATAAGACCTTGGAATCATACCCAACTCGGTGATAAATACTACTCCCTTTTAATATTTATGCTCACTCTGTAGGAAATCCACCTTAAAAATAGCATAAGGTCTTATAATGAAAACTAGTTATGCGTCTGTCTGTTTTAAACTATAATCAAAACTAACTGTGTGGATTCCATGTCTTAGCTGAGGATCAAAACATCAAATCGTGCTTAAAATCTAAATATATCCTTTTCCAAAAACACTTAAACATCATCTTTCTTGAAATATCAAGACTAAAACTTAGGGTTTGAAACCCATTCTTGATAGTCATGTCAAAATCATCACCATTCATGCTCAATAATCAAAATTCTAGAAATAATTTAACAATTCTAGTCAACATAGTGAAATTAAATTCTCGAAATATAAAATCGTGTCACATGCATAAACAATGTAGAAATAGCTATGAAATTCAACACTTAAATCACTTGTGACTTCATAAACTTCAAATACTGATAATTGGGTATGAATCCTAAATTGCAAATTATGTCAGTTCGTGTAATTTCAACTTTAAAAAACTAGTTTTGGGCACAAGGATGAAAAGAGTATCCTTGATTAATTGAATGTAGAAGCTTGAACTTTGAATTACTATCGATATTTTGAAGCTTCCCCTTGTACTTCTTGAACCTAGAAACATGAATTCCTGGTTATCTTGAAAAAGGAACAATAAAACTTTAGATTTCTTAAAGTTAAAGTTGAAGCTCTAGGGTTTTCTTGGAGAGAAATTTGGTGAGGAATGAGTGTAATATTCTTAGAACAGGGTTAAATCTTCTGTTTTTACGAATTAGGGGTATGGAAAGAGACTAAATTACCCCTGGAAATTAAAATTCATAACTGGAATGCCGTTTTAGGCTTCACCGCATGAGGGTGACTCCCTCATTGCTATACTTACCGCGATGTAGTGTGATCACAATAAGTCATAGGAAAATGATAATTCTTGTTTTGCACTCCACTGTGACGTACCAAGGCAACCATCGTTATAGACACCGCAATGCAGTGGGATACTATTTTGGGAACTCTAACAGGGTCCAGTCCTCATCCAAAAAAATTTGAGACTCACTCGAAACATGCTACTTAAACCCTGAACACGAATCAACTAAAAAACTTATGTCTCAGGGTTGGGAAGTCCACTTTAAGAATTCTCAAAGTTTAATGAAGTCAAAATATGACTAAGTCCCTCAACACTTCATTAATTTTCTAAGCTATAAGTCTTATGCGCAAATGCTAGTAGCTGGATTAAGCTAAGTTTAATATGGGGTATTTCAATATCTCCCCCTTGGGAATATTCGTCCTCGAATGAGATTGGTTAAGATAAGGATACTAAAGAATTGAGACTATATACTATCATGAACAACTAAGAACATAACTGCGTGACTAAATCTAAAACGTAATGAGTTACTGAACTAATCTGCGAATACATGAAATGTCATAAAGATAATTATATAGCTGGACTGAGACTAGAAAGAGGAAATGTATGGAAAATGGTTACCTTGAGTTGAGTCTGAGGTTGAGGAAAAGATCTGAGGGTACTTGATTTGCATATCTGTTTTCGCTTCCCAAGTGGCGTCCTCAGCGGACTGATTCCGCCAAAGAACTTTGACCAAGGGAACTTATTTGTTCCTTAGTCTACGGATCTGGTGATCAAGAATCACAACTGGAATCACTTTATAAGAGAGGCTATCCTGAATATCCATGCTTTCTAAAGGGAATATAACAGTTGGGTCACCCATACATTTCTTTAATAAAGATACATGGAACACTAGGTGAACAAATGACAAATCTGTAGGCAATCCTAGTTCGAACGAAACCTTTCAAACACGATACCATATTTTGTAAGGCCCAACATATCGAGGACTGAGCTTCCCCTTTTTTCCAAATCTCTTCACCCCTTTATGGGTGAAACTTTCAAATAAACCAGGTCATTAAATTCCTACTAAATGTCCCTTCTCTTCACATCTGCAAATGATTTCTGATGACTCTGAGATATTCCAATCTTTCTCAAATCAACTAGACTTTCTCCATGGCTTTAAATACAACGTCTTTCCCAATTAAAGATGCCTCACCCACTTCAAACCAACCAATAGTGACTTACATCTCCTCCCATAAAAAGCCTCAAATGGGGCCATCGGAATACTAGCATGGTAACTATTATTATAGGCGAACTCGATCAACGGTAAGTGCTCATCCCAACTACCTTTGAAGTCAATAACACATGCCCTCAACATATCTACTAGGGTCTTGATATTCCTCTCTGCTTGAGCATCTGTCTAAGGGTGAAAAGATGAAATGAGATGAACTTGGGTACCAAGACCTTTCCGAAAGGCTTTCCAAAAGTTATAGGTAAACTTAGTAAACCTATCCAAAATGATGGACAACGAAACTCCGTACAATCCGACCAAATCTCTAATATATAGTTTAGCATAATCTTTGGCTGTGTAGGACATGTGAAATGGAAAGAAATAAGATAATTTGGTCAATCTATCTATAGCAACCCAAATCGAATCATGCTAATGATGTGAATAGGTTAACCCTATTACAAAGTACATGTTCACCTCCTCCCACTTCCAAGTGGGAATACGAAACTCCTGCAAGTTGCCACTAGGTCCTTGGTTCTCTACCTTAACCTGTAGACAAGTGGCACATTTAGCCACAAATTCTGCAATATCCTTCTTTATACCATTCCACCAATATAGACTTCTCGCAAATCACGGTATATCTTGGTCGCTCCTGGGTGAATGAAGTAACGTGCACCATGCGCTTCTGCCATAATTCGATGCCTCAACACATCAACGGACGACACACACAATCTACTCTGGTATCTCAAGACACCATCTCTCCTTTGGGAGAAAACCTCTACCTTCTAATCTCTAATTGACTTCTTCAACTTAACTAAATTGGGATCCTTATGTTGCTTTTCTTTCACATCAGAAACCCAAGAAGATTTTGAACCATTCTATACCCATACACTACTATCAGCTGAATCAACCAAATGAACACCTAGTCTAGACAACTGATGAACCTCCTGAATCAACTTCTTCTTATCATTCTCAACAAGACCCATACTACCTATAGATAATCTACTAAGGGCATTTTCCATAACATTGTCCTTGCCGAGATAATAAAACACACTCATATCATAGTCTTTTAACAACTCCAACCACCTTCTCTAATATAGGATTAACTTTCTCTACAAAAACACATACTGCAAACTTTTATGGTCTGTGCACACATCAACATGAACCCTATAAAGATAGTGCCTCCAAATTTTCAAGGCAAACACAACAGATGCTAACTCAAGATCACGGGTAGAATAATTATTTAAGTGAGGCTTAATATATCTAGAGGCGTAGGCTATGACCTTACCTATTTTCATCAAAACACTACCCTTACCAAGTATAGAAGCATCACAATAGATAACGAATCCATCTATACTATCTGGCAAGGTCAAAATTAGGGTTGAGGTGAGTCGACTCTTTAACTCCTAAAACCTCTTCTCATAGGAATCTGTGCACTGAAACTTAACTTTCTTTAGAGTCAACATAGACATGGGGATGCAATGGATGAAAACCCCTCAACAAATCATCGGTAATAACCAGCTAAACCAAAAAAACTTATGATGTCTGATGGAGAGATAGGTCTAGGCCAATTTCTCAATGATTCGATATTCTGGGGATCAACTCTAATGCCATCACCAAAAATAACATGACTGAGGAAAGCTACTAATCTTATCCAAAATTCACACTTTCTAAACTTGGTGAAAAACTGATGATCTCAAAGAGTTTGCAACACAATTCTAAGATGGTTCTTCATAGTCATCCTCACTATGGCAATAAACAAGGATATCATTGATAAAGATTATGACAAATATGTCTAGGTACTGTTTGAACACTCGATTCATCAGGTCCATAAAGGCTGCTAGGGCATTTGTTTGACTAAAGGACATGACTAGGAACTCAAAGTGACTGTAATGGGTTTTGAAAGCTATCTTTTGAATATCACATTCCCTTAATTTTAGCTAGTGATAGCCGGATCTAAGGTATATCTTAGAGAAGTATCTTGCACTTTGGAGTTGTTCGAATAAGTCATTAATTCTAGGAAGAGGATATTTGTTTTTGATTGTGACTTTATTCAACTGACAGTATTCGATGTACATTCAGAGAAAGCCATCTTTCTTACACATAAATAGGACTGGAGCGCCCTATGGAGAGACATTGGGCCTTATGACACCTTTATCTAAGAGGTCTTTAAGCTTCTCTTTTTAAGTCTTTAAGCTCGGATAGAGCCATACAATAAGGAGGAACAAAGATGGGCTGAGTATCTTGAAGAAGATAAATATTGAATTTTATTTCTCTATCGGGTGGTACCCAGGAAGATCTTTGGGAAAGATTTAATAAAAATAATTTACTACACAAACTGACTAAACTGTTGGAGCCTCAGACTTAGTGTCTTTGACTCGAACTAAATGATAAATGAACCCTTTTGATATCAACTTTCTGGCCTTAAGGTAACATATGTAATGAATTTTTAGAGACACTGAATTTCCTTCCCACTCAAAGACTGACTCATCATGAAACTAAAACTTCACTACTCGAGTGCGACAATCTATAGATGTATAACATGAATGTAGCCAATCCATGCCCAGAATAATGTTAAAATCGTCCATGTTTAACTCTATTAAGTCTGCTAATATTATTTTATGAAGAACCGTGATAGGATATTTTCTATAGACTCATTTGGAAATGACTGACTCACCTAGTGGAGTGGAAACTAGGAAGGGCTTAGAGAGCTTTTCAAGACCTATTTCAAAATTCACAACAACTAATGAAGTCATATAAGAGAGATTTGACCATAGGTCTAACAATACATAAATATCAAGATGAAAGACACGAAGCATACCAGTAACAAAATTTGGTGAATTCTCCTGCTCCTGATAGGATGGTAAATCATGAACCAATTCTGGTGTTGATCGCTATCTGTACTGGATGATGCATCCTGGGGAGGTACTAGGCGACCTAGTTGAGCTGGTGTGCTAGTAGCCTAAGTCTAGGGACGCATATCCTGACTTCCCTACTTAGCATACGGATATTTTTTGATTTTGTGACCCAAAGTACCATATCCATAGTAACACTTCATTACCCTCAAAGATTCACCCAAATGGTTTCTACCATTCTTCATACATGGCGGATAATTGGGCCTCCCACTCCCACTACTTTGAGACCTAGAAATAAAAGTCCTGCCCCACTTCTCCTTCTTGGTTTTGGGTGTGGGGGAACTGGATGAAGATGGCACTGGCATAGATAAGTAACTCTAAAACTGCAAACAATTTCCCCCTCTAGACTTGGGTTAGCCAAACTCAAACTGTTCGATTCTAGCCTTCTTATTTTCTCTCTCTATCTCTCTCCTTTAATTTCTCTGCCTCAATTTGTTGAGCATGAATCATCAACCTACAAATATCCATATCCCTTATAACCATGGAAGTCCTACACTCTTTGACTACCAAACTAGATACTCTAGTAACGAACTTACTCATAATTTATCTAGGGTCGCTATAAAGTTGAGAGCATACTTAGATATCTTGTTGAACTTAAGATAGTACTCCTTCACTATCATTGAGACCTGCCTCAGGTTCATGAACTCCTCTATCTTAGCTTCTCTTAGCTCACACTGAAAGAACTTGTCTAGAAATACATCTTGAAATATCTGCTAACTCATGGGAGTTGCATTACACAACATACTTCAAACTATAAGATTCCAATTCTACACTCTCCTCCTTATTAACATGTATAATTTAGGTGATCTTCCTTACCTCATAAAGTTAGAATAGTGGGTCCTTACCTGCTTTTGACCCAAAGAATTCAGGCGGATTCATCCTCATGAAGTTATGAATTCTGGCTGCTGCTAACTCAATATTCTGCTGGAGTGGGACTGCAACTTGATGGTTTCCCTAAACATTGGCAGTCATAGCTTAGGAAAATGATTAAAAGGCAGCTCGAAATTTAGCATGGGACCCATTCTCATTCAAAGGATCAGTAGGCTAGGGTGGCTGGTCATTATTTCTCCGTGCATTAGCTCATTGAGGAGGCATATTCTGTCATGTAAGACCATAGGTTAAAAGTATATACAGATAACTGAAAGCACGATAGATCATGAAATAAAGGTATCATTTTCTAAATCATTCCATAGCCTCTTTCTCATAAATGTGGCACGCTTCGCACCCATGATTAAGACTCTAAGTAACACAGCTCGATTGACTCCCTAGGACTCTTTAAACCTTAGGCTCTGATACCAATTTTGTAACTCCCTAAAAACGTGTCCCAAGATGTCACATGGTGCTCAAGACTACGATTTGTCTCAAGCTAACCCTGTAAGCCTTCTACAAAATCTGGAACTCCTAATAAAGAAATCTAGGCATGCAAACTAAATACGGTATGAACTGAACTAGATATAATAAAACATAATGTCTTAAAGTATTTAACTTAATATGTCTAGAAAATGAACAGTTGAAATCTGAAATATAACTAGCAGTCGGACAAGACTCTACTTCTACTAACTAGAGAGCCACTGGGACAGACCCCTAACTGACTTAAACTGAAATAAAAACAACAAATCAAATACTACATAAAGCAAAAAATCTTTTTATATGGGTCCACTAACTATGAGGACTCACCAACTGTCGGGATATAGATAGAGATACTCATGGTTAATCACTCTGCTGGAACTGATCAACTGAACCTACATTATTAAACAATGTAGCACATAGATGTGTATGTGGATCAGTAAATTTTTAATGTACTGAGTATATGTGGTGAATGCATAAGTAAAACAATAATGCAATATTCAAACAAACTTTCAAAAATCTGCTTGCTAAGTGTAAGTTACTCACATTGGCTTGAATGACTGAAAGTTGAAAATCATAAATCAGAAGAAACAAAGAATACAGTGTAAATCTTCTGAGCCATAACACTTAGTTCTAAAAGTTGTTATTTTACTGTTTCTAGTGGGAGTTTCTTCTAACCGACATAAAACATGTGAGCTATCATGGAGTCCAACTTATATTACCAACATTGGTAGAGTTGTTCTACTTTGGCAATTAGACTAGAACTTAGCAAGAGTGATCACTATACTGAACCCATAAGGGGTATTAAAACTTACGGTACCACGTAGTCTTGGGGTATGAGACCTTGGAATCATACCCAACTCCGTGCTAAATACTACTCCCTTTTAATTTGTATGCTTGTTATGTAGGAAATCCACCTTAAAACTAGCATAAGAGTTTATAATGAAAACCATTTATGCATTTTTTTGTTTTAAGCTGTAATCAAAATTAACTGTGTGGATTCCATGTCTTAGCTGAGGATCAAAAGATCAAATCTTGCTTAAAATCTCAATACATGCTTGTCAATGAATACTTAAACATAATCTTTCTTAAAATATCAAGACTAAAACTTAGGGTTTGAAATCAATTCTAGAAACTCATGTCAAATCATCACCATTCATTCTTAATAATGAAAATTCTTGAAATAATTTAATAATTCTAGTCAACATAGTGAAATTCAATTCTCAATATATAAAGTCATGTCACAAGCATAAACAATGTAGAAATAGCTATACAATTCAACATTTATATCACTTGTGACTTGATACAATTAAAATACTGATAATTGGGTATGAACCTTATATTGCAAATCATGTGAATTCATGTAGTTTCAACTTTTAAAAAAACTAGTTTTGGGTACAAGTATGAAAGGGGTATCCTTGTTCATCACCCCGTATACCTTATTTGATTAATTGAATATAAAAGTTTGAACTTTGAATTCCTAATGATGTTTCGAAGCTTTTCCTTGAAGTTCTTGAACCTGAAAAGTTCAATTTTGGTTATCTTGAAAAAGTAACTGTGAAACTTTGGATTTCTTGAAGTTAAAGTTGAAGCTATAGGTTTTTCTTGGTAAGAAATTTGGTGAGGAATGAGTGTAATATTCTTAGAATAGGGTTAAATCTTCTTGTTTTACGAATTGGGGACATGGAAAAAGATAAAATTGCCCCTGGAAATTGAAATTCATAATTGGAATGCCATTTCAGGCTCCGCCACGATGCGGTGACTCCCTCATCGCTATACTCACCGCAAAGAGGTGAAATCATGGTGAGTCACTAGAAAGTAACAATTGTTGTTTTACACTCTATTGCGATGCACCAAGGCAGCCATCACTATAGCTACGACGATGCGGTGGAATGGCGATGCACTACTTTTTTGGGAAATCCAACGGGGTCCAGTCCTCATCCAAAAAAAATCCAAAACTCACCTGAGACATGCTACTAAAACCCCCAAACGCGAATCAACTCAAAGACTTACGTCTCGCGGTCGGGAAGCCTACTTTAAAAATCCTCGAACTGAAAGGGAGTCAAAATGTGATTAAGTCCCTCAACACTTAGTTAAATTTCCAGGATATATGTCTTATGTGAAAACTCTACGAGCTGAATTAAGATAATTTTAATACGGGGTATTACAAAAAAGTAGAAGAAGAACCCCAAATTACTTAAAGATGAAATAAAAATTTCAAATATAATCCCATTACAAGCCTCTAAATACATAATATTATTAATAACTATAGTATCTTAAATGAAGAATAAAATATATAAAGAGAGATTCGGGTGTCATCTCCCAAACTTGGGATGAGTGGCACCCAAACTAACCCTTTCATGGGAAACAAATTAACCAAATGAAAAGTTCAACACTTTGCCAAAAATAGGAATCTAAACTATTATTCATTATGAAAAACTAGTAATCAAAGGTTTTAAACATAATATAAATTAACCATAACGTAGAATAAACCATCCTCTAGAACCTAAAATTTATGGTTTCAACACTCTAATAATTGTCAGCAAAGGGTACAACCCCTTAATAACTGAAATATCTAAGTTCGACATAATAGACCATAAACTATTAGAGAAAATCATAGTAGCCCAGAAAATGCAACTCACCCTTGAGTTTGATCATTGTCTGAATCACAGATGAGGTATTAAACAGTTGCTAAAATATACTCTGCACTCAACAAATAGAAGAGCACGTATAGTATTAGTATTCAAGAAACAATGATGTACTAGTATGGTCACTTGGCTGACCCAAAATGAAAATTATAGACACATAACCATAACATAGTAATGCAAGTCAATCAATAAAAACCTATATGTAATCTTACTTTAGGTTAATAACACTTAACCTCGTTTAATATCCTTAAATGGATAACTAAATATGAGTCAACATAAATCATAATCCAAGTGAATTTAAGTCCACCAACAAAACTTAATGTCAAGAACCTTGACTCAACCAAGTATATAAATCATGTCCCAAATTACACAAGAAAATAGATACATAGAATTATTCCACAACTTATAATTAATTGGGACCACACAATAATCCATAAGACAACAAAGCAATTAATATGCAACTCTATTTAAATAAAGAAACCAACAGAAAACAACAAAGAAATTAATGTGCAACTTGATTTACACAAAGAAACCAACTTTGACAAATAGAATATAATTTCAATCTGGCTAAGGAACCAATACATCAAGAAAACACATAAACCCTGATTCACTCAAGGAAGTATCACACTCACCTATACCTTGTAAATATAAACTAAAGGTCTATGGCCACCTACTAGTCATGACTTGCAGGGGACGAGCTCTTATCCATGTTCCAAATCCCAAACATCTAGTATCTGCCCATCTTATAACAACCAATCTCATGAAGATGTCCAAATAATGGTATGTCCCATAATTATGAACATAAAGCCTTCGAAGATGTCTAAGTACCGATACATCCTATAATAATGATAGGTATTACAACAATCGCTACCATAATGATGATAGAGGCAACACTTGTAATAACTAACAAGCTTTTTATATAAGTTCATTGCATGTGATTAATATTTAGGATATCAAATAGTCATTCTATTTCCTTGAACATGCATTGTACAAGCAATATGAAGGAATAGTTATCATGCAAACATATAATAAGTTGAGTTCAACTACATTAACCATCACGTACCTCAATCTAAGCCTGAAATGCTCTATCAAACTTGATCTTTTCCATTTATTACAACCTCAGCATGATTATTGTCTAAGAACAAGAATATAACACATAAGTAATCAAATGACCTACAATATCAGGGATTATAACCTAATATGAAACTCCAAGGACAAATTCCTGATCATCCTACCTATTATAGGGTTTTTTTACTATAAATTCACCTTAATCCTACCAATTTAATGGTTACAACAATAAATTATTGATGTAAAGAAGTAAATATAAAATTTAAACTAAAACCCAAAGGTTTTACACTAAATGTAACCCCCTGCACAAGAAATTTAGCTAGGTCAAGCTAAACTCCCCCAAAACCCATAAACTAGTGATTCTAAGTTTAGAAACCAAAAAACTAGTTAATGAGAATGAATTACTTACCTTTACGAAGGAAATTTGGGTTAAACTAGTGATAATTCCCCAAATCTCTTAAGGTTCTCTAAAAAATAAGTTTAGAATAATAAACTATTTTGGGGGAATTTTCTATATTAACAATAATTTACCCAACTATAGAGGCCCGATCCCGTTATAGCATCATCTCTATAGCAGAAGTTACCTACTATAGTGAGATTGACTAGGTTTGACTTTTGCTTTAGCGGGAATTACTCTGCTATAAAGGTAGTATCATAGTCACCTGCCACCCACTATAACAGGGGTGGAGAGGCAAAAACAAATGATTTCTCCCAGTTTGCCTTTTTTGCAACACACTCTAAAACCTTGATATCCCAGAATAATCCATTTGCATCATGTTCAATATCGGGAGTTCTACTAACTGGAATTCACTTTTCAAAAGATCTAACAGATTTCTTATTCTTAGCTAACATAAAAAGATGCTAAACTTTAATAAATTTACCCAATTCATTCCAATATTTCCCTACACTGTACCGTACTTGGATTTCATCCAAGACTATCCTAGCCTAAATCTTTTAACTCTCATTCTAAGAAAAAACTTCATCCAAATTTTTGCATTCTAGATTTACTCATAAAAATAGAAAGGGTTGTTACATCGGGTAAGCTCAATGAAGCGCTAGCCACTTACTTGATCTCCACAACTTCAACAATAGAGAAATACACTTTATGATCTACTAATCAAACCAACACCTGCATGGGATGTATAAAATAAGGAAAGGTAAAAAAGAAAGGTGAGTATGAAACACGTGTACTCAACAAACATTATTAGTAACCGATCATAGTCTAAAGTAATGAAGAGAACCACCACCATAACTACCCAAGGTTTCCCTCAATATACCATTAATAAATTCACCACTTCATCATAACAAGGTATCCCACTCAACAGACATAGGAATATCAATATAAGAAGTCAACTCTTATCATTTTATGATAAACAAGTAAAAGAGGTAATTTGTGAGAGAGACTTAATAACACTGTATATCAAACTCAATTATCATGTCTAACTGGTGTGTTTATATAAATATTATACCTACAGGTGCAACACCACATTCTAACTGATCAAGCCATAGTCATACCCCACGTCTTATAATATCTCAACCTCCAGTTCAACTTAAAGAGATAATATATGATGTAATATAGTGAAATAAATGTAGAACACACAATTTCACAAATAGGATTCATTTGTGGTAATTTAATACAAAAGAAAATATTAAAACATAACAAAGAATGCAATGTGATGCAAGTAATGCAATTTAATGTAATAATGATGAAAGAATAATGCTGATATAATTCATTGCATGACTTTCATACACACCTTCCAAGCCTCAGTGTTTTAAATAGGACCCATGGGGGTTCACACCCATATACTTTAATAATCTTAATCTCATATTTCAATTCACCTTGTTGAATAATATTCACAGATGAAGTGTTTCATAAAGTGTTCCTTATTTACCTTGCTGGATAATGTTCATAGACCAAGGATCTATAAAGTGTTTCTCATTCACCACGCCGGCTAATATTCATGAACCAAGGGTTTTTATAAGGTGTTTGTTACACAGCTCACTTGCTATTGTTCATGGACCAAGGGTTTTATAAACTGTTTCTATGTAGTACCAATTTCCCTAAATATGAATGAATGAGATGAAGATGCATACTCATAAACAATTCAATATGATGATCATAAATCAATTCCATATGGTTATAAATAAGCTAAAATATCCTCAATATAATAAAAGTTAAGATATAGGCTAATGTATAGTGCCATTAGAATAAAATTCATGTAAGGCATCAAAAATATCAATGAAAATCCCTTAACTGATTTGTAACAAACTCTGCACCTTCAGAATCAGAAACATGCATCACCACAAAAATCTTTTCCATCTTATCAATAAACCCCTAAGGATTCTCCTCGATGTTAGATCGTATAAAGATTGTGGGATTCAACCTCATAAATTAGCCTACTAGAGTGACCTCAGATAAACTCATAGCTGAACCAACCCAATCAGATTGATGAGACAGGAATGCCACCAATTTAGCAAGCATATAAATAGACTAACAAAACTACACATTTGAGATGTCTCCCTGAGGCGATTGATCATAAGTATCACCAGCTCAAGAATCCCAAGGAGGACTAGTGGTGACTGGTAGGACCCTACGTGGTATAGTACAAACAGGAGCAAGGACCCTAGACCATGTTTGCATTCATAAGAAGGACGATTTCCCTCTATATTTTCCTCAGGTGGGATAAAGGTCCCAAGAAAAATTCTATAAACATTAGATCTTTGGGGATGCATGATCTAAAATAAGAGTAAGCCAGGAGTTAGAGAAGTCTCAAGAAAACTAGACTCTATAGCTCAAAATAAAACACAAGAAAGGTAAATATTCCTAAATTCCTTATAGCTTCCCCCTTACAAGTTTGGCGCTCTACACATCAAATAAAGAAATCTACTCGACATGACTTTATGGACACCCAAAGACCCTGAACCATGCTCGGGTAAAAATTTTGTCATAACCTAAACCAGGGCCTAGTCGTGATGGGTATTTCAAGCCTAACGTAAGTTGGAGACCACCCCCTTAGACTAACATCCAGAACACAATTAAAAAATACAGCTGAAGCCAACCAAAAGGTAATAAGAAGGATAAAGATTCAAATGTAAACTCTATGAATAAAACAAACATCCATCCCACGCTTATGCACAAAATCCTCTAAACAAGAATACCAAACAAGGTTAGGAAATGCCCCCAACTATGATAAAAGAGATTTCACAATTCCTAAAATTTAAAAAGAAACCTAATAAAATAGTAAGTCTTTTCAAAAGATGAAGTCTCACTAGTTCCACGCAACTCGACCAATGCACCACACAACCTAATATTGCATAGGAGTAACAAAATCATGAAATAAAGTAGCGTCTAGGGATGGTTAGTGGAATAAGCATTGACATATAACTTTGGAAAAGTGATAAAGTAATGTCATTTCCAAAATCAATAAAAACCACATGCACATACATTCATATATACATATATAGGATGCCATGATAGGTACAAGGGTCATGAACATAAGACTTTGAAATATTAGCCTAGATTGTGTAACTTTATCTGTCCTAAGGGCACCCACAGGTTATATTGAAAGGGCCTCAATGCATGTTAGCCACATAAACTAAGGAGTTTTAAAGGATATCCAAACACACCAAGGATCCATCCATCCCAAAAATATAATGTGTGAACCAAGAACATAATCGTATAGACTCCTACACCAGCAAACATAGTTTCTAGTATTGGTCCTTCCAGGACCTCCACCTTCACTATGAGATACACAACCACTTTTAATCCCAAATTAAAATATTTTTCATATAATCCCAACTATAAACAAAGGAGTCGTATATTAAGGCATTTACCACTTGGTATTGTCATACCAATTATGCTTGCGCGCTTATATAATTATGCCAGTCTATTCCAATTAACCAATTGACTCTCAAGTTCCTTTAAGAATCCAAAAACACAGTCACCAAGGCCTTTCAAATCTATTTTTCATCCATTTATCCATTAATATAATGCAATAGTTTCAAATGTGAGATAAATCATGCAAATTCCACATTTAAAGACCAAAATCACGTAGGTGGGTTAAGGTTAATGCCATTACCAAGCTAAAATCCATAAATTTAGGGAAACCATGTTCGTAATTCTAAATTCCTCAATAATGCACCCATTTAGTCCCAAAAATTATCATTTTAAGTATACATAAGACATTTATACCATGGGAAATATAATTCAAGTGATAATCACTAAAATCGCTCAACCCAATCTCAAACCCAGCAACTAAATACATGAACAATTATTAAAAAATATAAGATAGTATAAAATTCAAGTTAGGTCTGAGAGATATGCCTAAAATACCAAACAAATTGGAAAAAATCCAAAGTCTAGTGCTTAAATAATTATTTGCCTGGTAAATTCTTAAAATTCTTGCCTTCAAAGTTAAGAAGGACAAAAGTAGGGTTTTTTATTTGATTAACTTGAGATAATGAGGTCCCTTGTGTGTTTTTAAGTTGTGGAGGAAGGAAATTGACCAAAAGGATCCTAGTTAAAAAATCTAGGAAAATCTGGTGCCAGTCATCATGCCACATCCTTTAACTAGTGCTCCTTATCCCAAGTCATTGGGTGACTATTATTTCTAGACTAGTAATGTTCCTAAGGAATAGGGTGCCTAGTCTTAAGCTAGTATATCTCAGTCAGCCCCACCTCATCCTTCTTATCAATTTTGTTGACATCTTTACTATGGTTATTGTAAGAAGAAGAGGAACTTGTGTTTTAATTATGGTCAGTCTGGACATATGCAGATAAATTACCCTATGGCTAAGGTAGCCACCAGAGCTCATAAGGTTTTGGTTTCCACTTCTTTGGCTCCTACACCTTAGGGATCTACTTCATGTGCCAGCACTGATCGAACTTATCTTTATGAACTTGCTACTCATCAGAAATATGAGGCATCCCCAGATGTTTCTACTAGTATACATCACAACTCTTCTCTTGTAGTGTTTATTGTTTGCTTAATACAGGTTATAACCCATCTTATATGTCCCCTTATATGGCTGTGCACTTTGGTTTTGGTCTTGAAAATATTTTCAACCCTTTTCTATGTCTACTCGGATGAGTTATCCAATAGTTGCTAGATAATATATACAGTTTATGTGGTGTTCATCTTTAACAGAGAGACATTAGTGCTTTTGATAGAGCTTGATATGGTAGATTTTTATATAATTTTGGGGATGGATTGGCTTCATTCTTGCTATATTTCTCTTGATTGTACTACCTAAAAGGTCAGTTTTTAATTTCCTAATAAGCCAATATTAGAATAGGAAGTGAGTTCCTTATTACCCAAAGAAAGGTTTATCATATATCTTAAGCTCAAAAATTGATTTCTGAAGGGTATCGATATTATCAAGTTCGAGTTAAAGATTCAAACTCTGAGAGTCCTTCTTTGAAATATACCCTTATGGTTAATGAATTTCCTAAATTTTTTCTCAATGATCTTCCTGGGATTCCTCTAATAGGGAAATAGACTTTATGATTGATATTCTATTGGATACCCATCCCATTTTCATTCCTACTTATAATGACTAGGACAAACTAAAGGAACTTAAGCGATCATTTGTCCTAGTGTTTCTCCATAGGATGCTTCTATACTTTTTATGCAAAATAAAGATGAGTCTCTTTGAAAATGTATAGACTATCACTTGTTGAATAAGGTGACGGTGAATAATAAGTACCCTCTCTCTAGGATTGATGAAATTTTTTATCAACTTTAGGGTGCTAGTTGTTTCTCAATGATTGATCTCCATTTGGGCTATCATTAGTTGAAAATTATGGAGGTTGATATTCCCAAGAGTACTTTTCCAACCAGGTATGGTCACTATGAGTTTTTGGTTATGTTATTTGGGTTGACTCATGCTCCGACTGCATTCATGGATCATAGGAATCAGTTGTTTAGTCTGTATTTGAATTTGTTTTGTTGTAGTCTTCATTAATGACATCTTGGTTTACTCTAAGATTAGGGAGGATAATGAAAATCACCTCTAAATTATGTTGCAGACTTTTAAGGACCAGATTGTATGCAAAGTTTTCTAATAGTGTGTTTTGGATGAGTGTTGTGACCTTTCTTGGACATATTATTTCTAGCGAGGTGATCATGGTGGATCTATAAAAGGTTGAGGCAATTAAGAAATGGCCTAGACCCATGACTCCAACCGACATTAAGAGCTTTTTGGGCTTGGCTAGGTATTATAAGAGGTTTGTGGAGAATTTCTCATCCATTATTACTCCATTGATGAAGCTAACTCAGAAAAAAGTTAGGTTTTTGTGGTCCAATGCTTTTGAGGGTAGTTTTTAGAATTTGAAGGATTAGTTTTCTTCTGCGCCAGTTTTGACCCTTCCCAAGGGCATCGATGGGTTTGTTGCATCATGGTAAGGTTTTGGCCTATGCTTCTAGGATGCTTAAGGCTTATGAGAGGAATTTCATGACTCATAATATAGAGTTGGTGGTTATTGTTTTTGCTTTGAATATTTGGACCCATTATTTATATGGGGTGCAAATGGATATCTATTCAGATAATAAGATCTTCTAGTATGTCTTTACACAGAAGGAATTGAGTCTCGGGTAGAGGCGTTTGCTTGAGCTACTTATGGATTATGAAATAAGATTTCACTACCATCTAGGTAAACCTAATTTTGTTGCTGATGCTCTTATTAAGTTGTTTATGGGGAGCTTATCTCACATTGATGATGAGAAAAGAGGATTGGTAAAGGGCATTCACTAGTTGGATAACTTGGAAGTTAACCTTTTGGACTCTGAAGATCGAGGAGTAATTGTTCAGGAGTTGGTTAAGTCATCTCTTGGTGCTGAGGTAAAGGAGAAACATGCCTTGGATCCCATACTTATGCAAATTAAGGATAATGTGGGTCTATAGAAGGTTATGGAATTCGAGATTATGGGATATAGCATTCTGAGGTATCAAGGTAGGCTGTGCATTCCTGATGTGGATGGGCTTCGAGGTAGGATTATGATCGAAGCTCATGAGTTCAGGTATACAGTTCATTCAGTTTCGACAAAGATGTATCATGATTTGAATGATATCTACTAGTGTAATAATATGAAGAGAGATGTGGCTAATTTTGTTCCTAGTGTATGGTCTTTCAAGGTAAATTACTTGATGACTGATGGCATGGCTGAAGTGATAGAATTGCCTATGTTAAATTAGGAGATAATTAATATGGATATCATTACGGGCCTTTTGCAGTCTCATAATTAGTATGATTCTAATTATGTCAGGATATGATGACTAAGTCGGTTAACTTCTTACCTGTGAGAACTACTTACTCAAGCGAGGATTATGCCAAGTTGTTCCTAAAAGAGATAGTTAAGTTTCACGGAGTGTTGGTGTCCATCATTTCAGACCGAGGTATGAAATTTTCTTCTCATTTTTGGCATTCTTTTTAGAAAGTTTGGTTACTCGAGTGACAAGTCGTGGGGTGGGACTCATTTCCATGGCAGTGTGGTTTCTTGGGATTTCAACCTTAATCACGAGTCTTTATCATGACTATTGATGATATATAACGAGTCGTGATGAGTTACTTATGGTAAAAAATGTGAGGTATTAGGATTTTGATCCCCAGGTAACAACTCATGGTCAAAACTCTGGAGTCGGTACCTAACCCATGATGACCGACACCAAATTTTCCTGCACATTTTAACTAGTGTCCTTTTGGTCTTTTTCCTTCCTCCACAACTTAAAAACACATATGGGACATCATTATCTTTAGTTAATCAAATAAAAAATCTTAATCCAGTCCTCTTTAACTCCCAAGGAAACAACACTAGGGTTTTACAAGGCAAATAATCATTCAAGCCGTAGACTTTGGATTTCCATCAATTTCTTTGGTATTTCAGGCATGTCTATCATCACTAACTTGGATTTTATACTATGGAATATGTTTTATCATTTTTCATGTGATTTAATTATTGGGGTTGAGATTGGGTTGAGGGCTTTTGATGATTATCATTTGAATTATATTTCTCATGGTTTAAATATCTTGCGCTTACTTAAATTGATGATTATTGGGTTTGAATAGGCACATTATTGTAAAATTTGGAATGGGGAACATGGGTTTCCCCAAATTGATGGATTTTGTCTTGGTAATGGCATTAACCTCAACCCACCTACATGATTTTAGTTTTTAAATGTGAAATTTGCATGATTTAACTCACTTTTGAAACTATTGCATTATAGTAATGGATAAATTGATAACAAATGGATTTGAAAGGCCTTAGTGGTCATGGTTTTTGGATTTTGTACATAACGTGGGATTCAATTAGTTAATTGGAATGGATTGGCATGATTACATAAACTTGCAACAACAATTGGTATGACAATACTAAGTGGTAAATGCCTTTATATAACACTCATTGGTTTATGGTTGGGAATATGTGAAAAATTGTTTTAATTTGGGGTTAAAAAGGGTTGTGTATCTCATTGTGAAAGTGGAGGTCTTATGTGTATGTGGGGGGGGGGGCAGGGGAATACTAAAAGCCTTATTTTCTAGGGTGTGGGTTTATACGACCTTGTGCTTGATTCACGCATTGTATTTTTGGGATGGTTGGTGATTTGGTGTATCTGGATCTCCTTTAAAATTCCTCGATTAGTACAACTAACATGAGTTGTGGCACTTTCAACGGGGGAAGCTGAACCCATATAGCCCATAGGTGCCCTTAGGATGGATAGAGCTATACTGTCCAGGATAACATTTTAAAGTCTCATATTCATGACCCTTGATCCTATGCCAACATCCTATACATGTATATATAATCGTGTGTGCATGTATTTTGATTGGTTTTGGAAATGAAATTACTTTATCATTTCCCTGAGTTACATGCCAGTGTTTCTCCCACTAACCATCCCTAGACACTGCGTTGTTTCATGATGTAGGGTCCTAGAGATTTTCTATTACTCCTATGCAACATTAGGTTGTATGGTGCGTAGGTCGAGTTGTATCGAAGTAGTGAGCCTCCATCTTCTTGAAATCCTTTCCATTTCATTTGCTTTCCCTTCATATTTTTGGAGTTGTGAACTCTCTTTTGTCATGGTCGGGGGCATGTCCCAACCTAGTTTGGTATTCTAGCTTTAAGGCTTTTGTGGAAAAGTTTGGACTGGATATTTGTTTTATGCAGAGAGTTTACATTTGATTATATCTCCTTCTTATTACAATTTGGTTGGCTTCACTTGTATACTTTTATTGTGTTCTGGATGTTAGGATAAGGGAGTGGTGTCCGTCTCATGGTTGTCTTGAGATATCTATCTTGACTAGGCTCTGGTTCGGGTCGTGACAAGAGCACTAACCCAAACCACAAATATACCAATATGATCCTGTAAAACAAACTAACTTATGTAAAGACACAGTAGCTAACACGTGTAGATATTCCCACACAAGTCTACCAGTTGTAAGCTTCTTTAATTCACAACTCGCCATCCCAATAATCAAAACACTATTTAATGCCAACTGATAATATTGACATGACCTAAACCAGAGCTTGGTCATGTCGGGTATCTCAAGTCCAACCATGACCAGAGACCACCCCCAATACCCAAAGCATTGACCACCTTTCGCCCCATGTCGAATGAATTCTAACCATCTAATAAGATAAAATAGTATTAATTTTAAGACATGATAAAAAGTCTATAATAAAAACCGAAGTCCAGAACCAATTAAGCATCTAATACCAATCCCAATTCCAATACCAATACCAATGCTAATACTAATACCGACACTGCCCATGCCCATAGTTTTCCAATAAAGCTTCTTATCAAAACCAAAGAATATCCAATCGAGACATGCCCCCGACCATATCCAAAAAAAAACTAAAATAAAAAATAAGGACGTGAGGAAATCTATAGCATGAAATGGGGTGTTCCTGAGTATGGAAGTTCATCACTTAAGTCTGACTCAAAAGTTGTCCCCAAATCACCAAGTCACTGAGCAGTGGTTGTACAATCGGTTCCTGTATCGCGTGGGGATACAACGCCAAAAGATAGTTAACAAGGTGAACACGAGCATATAACTTAGGGATTAAGATAAAGTAATGCCAATTATCCAGAACCAAATAAAACCAAAACGAAAAACCATATGCAGATTCATATATATATATATATATATATATATATATCATGCCAGGATAAGAAACAAGGTTTAGCATGCATTTATAACCTTAACCTGGATTGTGTATCTTTACCGTTATACGTCCACCCATGGACTATATGGGTCTAGTGTTACCCCTTTAAAAAGTCCTAGTGCGTGTAGCCACACGAACCGGAGATACCATAGATGGTTGGGAATTTCCTTGTAACCTTCGCCCTCCATGATACATTTATACGTGTATAGACTTGGGGGATTCCCATTATTAAGTTCAACCACCATACCCATGCACCCACATGTTCAAAACCATATTTAAAACATAGAAAACAATAACTAAACCATGAGAAACATAATTCAACAATAAGCATTCAAAATCCCTAACCTTTATCCCAAAACTATAATAATACCATGAAAGCCATACATTAAAACATGTTTTAATAAAATCAAAATGAGGGAAGAGTAACAAGCCTGAAATACCAAGAAATTTAGAAAAGATAGCACCCTTAGAAACCCGGAAGATCACTTTGTTTGAAACCCTAAACTTATCTTGAACAAAGCGTTTGAGAGAGAATTTTAGGAGTGTTTTATTGGGAATAATATGATAATGAAGTCCCAAGGAATGTTTAAAGTCATGGGGTCCAAGGAGTAAAAGTAAGAAATGTCCAGAGTACCCTTAACTTAAAAGCCAAAAAAATGTCACTTTTGGCTATGAGTCAACCATTGACTCGTAACCACTCCTTACGACTCGTGACCACGAATCATAACCAAGAAAGTGACCAAGACCCCCATATACTATCAACCTTACGACTCATTCACCCAACTCATAACCAGACCCTACGACTCATAAGATCCAATCATAGGCAACACAAAATTCAAATGGGTTAGACATTGAACAACCTACGATTTCACCTAATGACTCATAACATATCCCCATAGCTCTTAGTCAGCCACTTGTACTCAGAGCGGAGTCAAGCCATAAACTTATTAATTTGGTTATGGCTCATCCTAATGACCCATCACCAGACCTTATGAGTTGTATCACTAAGTCGTAATCAAGGCAGAAACCCAAACACCCTCCACTAGACACCTTACGACTAGGGCGACCTGACACATCAAGACACTATACAATTCGTACAGTCAAGTCGTAATCAAGGAAGTGAGCTTAGAGCTCAAGAAATTTCCAATGGTCAAAATTCGAGGTTTTTCAATTATCCCCCACTTGGATCATTCATCCTCGAATGATGGGACAAGGCATTGACTAGCACGATTAAACACCAAATATCTCTACTCTTACCTTTATGATAGAAAATAAAATACCTAGAGATTCCCAATATTCTTTTAGAAAAGATAGAAAACAAGGATATTAAGAACATCACACACCTCAATCATGATTTATTGGAATATATACTTGGACTTCATGTCCTCTTAGGTTTCCGATGTAGCCTCTTTAACCTTGTGGTTCTTCCAAAGAACCTTTATCAAAGCTACGTCCTTAGTCTGCAACCGACAAACTTTTCAATCCAAGATTTCAACTAGGATTTCCTCATAAGACAAGGAATCCAAATAACCAGTATCCTTGATATGCACAATTAGCGATGGATCACCCACACACTTCCTCAACATAGATACATGGAAAACTGAGCGAATAGAGCTCAAATTAGAGGGAAACTTCAATTCATATGAAAAATTACCAACCCTCTTCAAGACCATATACTAACTGACACACCGAGAACTGAGCTTTCTTTTCTTCCCAAACTGCATTACACTCTTTATGCGAGATACCTTAAAGAACACCCTACCCCCAACCTCAAACTCTACCTTTCTACACCTCACATCTATATAGAACTTTTGGTGACTTTGGACAACTTTGAGTCTTTCTCGAATCACCTTTACCTTCTCCATAGCTTGGTGAAAGAAATCCAGGCAAAAAATCTCCACCTCACTGACCTTAAGCAACCCAATAGGAGAGATACACCTCCTACCATACAAGGCCTTACACGAAGCCATCCCAATATTAGAGTGGTAGCTATTATTATACACAAAATCTATAAGAGGAAAGTGTTTAACCCAAGTACCACTATAGTCGATCACGCAAGCCCGAAATGTATCTTCCGTTGTCTGAATAGACGTTTAGGCTTGCCCATACAACTGCAAGTGGAAAGCCGTACTAAGACTCACTTTAGTCCACAAACACTCTAAAACAACCGCCAAATGTATGATTAGAACTGAGCACCACGATATGACATTATAGAAACAGGTGCCCCAACTTCATAATTTCCTCAATAAATAATTTAGCATAATCCTCCCTTGAGAAATTTGTCCTTACTGGTAAAAAATGAACAGACTCTGTCATCCAATCAATAATGACCAAGGAAGACCGGTAATGAAATCCATATTAATCACTTCCTACTTCCACACAGGTAACTAAATTTCTTGATACAACCCTCTGGGACACAAATGCTCGACCTTCACCTGTTGACGGTCCATGCATTTAGCCACAAAATTGGCCACATCTCGCTTTATATTATTCCACAAATAGATTTACTTATGATAATGATACATCTTTATCAAAACAGGATGAATAGCATAATGTGACTCATGAGCTTCGACCAAGATTCTCTCCCGCTACCTATCTACATCGGGAACATAAAATCTCCCTTGGTACCACAAGGAACCATCACCATTGATCTCAAAGGCCATCATTGTTTGCCCACTTGAATAAGTATTAGATCTAATACTTGCCACTTGTTGAATAAACACACCACCATCATTTGCATAAAGATAGGATCTAATACTTGCCACCTCTTGAATAAACATACCACCATCTTTTGAATCCAAGAGACGAACTCCAAGGTTAGCCAGACGGTGAATGTCTTTCACTAATTCTGGAATATCCTCATCCACATGAGTTATACTCCCATGGATAACTTGGTAAGGGCATCAACAACCATATTAGCCTTACTTGGATGGTAGTGAAGACTCGTGTTGTAATCCTTGAGTAGCTCAAGCTACCTTCTTTGCCTGAGATTTAGCTCTTTCTGAGTAAAGACATATTGCAAACTCTTAATGATCCAAAAAAGGTATCCATATATACTTTATATAAATAGTGACACTAGATTTTTAATACGAACAAAACAACTAATAGTTACAACTCATGAGTTTAAAAATTCTTCTCATGAACTTTCAACTTCTTGGAAGCATAAGATATCTCCATGTCGTGCTGCATCAAAACACAATGAAGCCCCACATGGGACACATCACAATAGACCACAAATCCATCAGTGCCTTTAAGAAAGGTCAAGACCATATCCAAAGTAAGCTTATCCTTTAGCTTCTCAAAACTATCCTCACAAGCATCAGACCACAAGAACTTTACCTTTTTCTAAGTTAACTTCGCCAACGGGGTAGCTATGGAAGAGAAACTTTCCACAAATCTCATGTAGTAACTGGCTAAACCAAAGAAGCTTTAAATATCGGTAGGATTCGTGGGTCTAGTACATTTCTTAACCACTACAACCGACGACAGATCCACCATGATCCCTTCACTAGATATAAAGTGACCTAGAAAAGTGAAAACGTTTAATAAGAATTCACATTTCAAAAATTTGGCATACAAATATTGTTCTTTCAAGGTCTATAATATAATATGGAGGTAATAGGCATGATCTACCTCACTCATAGAGTACACTAGAATATCTTCTATGAATACAATAACGAACAAATTATGAAACTGATGAAAAACCCTATTTATTCAGCCCGTGAATGCCGTCGGGGCATTAGTCAATCCAAAAAACATAACTAGGTAGTCAAAATGCCCATATCAGGTACGAAAGTTAGTCTTAAGGATACTCCCTAATCTTTGAATGATTATACCCGGATCAAAGATCAATCTTGGATAAAAACATAGGACCCTGGAGCTGATAAAACAAATAAACTATCCTTGGAAAAGGGTAATTATTCTTTACTGTCACCTTATTCAACTAGCGATAATAAATTCACACACAAAATGAACCATCCTTCTTATGTATAAACAACACTGACGCAGCTCACGGGTATACACTAGGATAGATGAAACCCTTGTCTAAAAGACCCTTTATTAGCTCTTTAAGCTCCCTTAACTCAGCTGGATCCACTTTGTACGTGGTAATAGAGGTAGGATAAGTGTCCGAAACAAGGTTAATAGCAAAATCAATCTTCTTTTCAGGAGGAACACAAGGAAGTCATTAAGGAAGACCTTAGGAAATTCATTTAACACTGGGACGGAGTGTAAGGAAGGACCCTCTGTGTTATAATCTATAACCCCAACCAAATGATAAAGACATTCCTTTGAAATTAACTTTCGAGCTTTAAGATATGATATGAACATCCCCTTAGGCACTAGTGAAACACTTTCTCACTCAATAACTGGCTCATTAGGGAATTTAAAAATGAACTTTTGGGTGGGATTGTCTAAAAAGGCATAGCACGAGTGCAACTAATCTATCCCCTGTATGACATCAAAATAAACCATGTCTAATTTAAATAGATCCAGTAAAGTCTCCCAACCAACCACAGATACCACACAACCCCTATAAACTATCTTAGAAACCACAGAGTCACCCACCGAGGTAGAAATAGAAAAGGTATAGAAATTATACTCGGGACCAAAACCAAAATACACAGCCACAAATGGGGTCATATAAGAAAGAGTGGACCCTGGGTTAAGTAAATAGTACACATGATGGGAAAAGATTTTCCATATACTAGTAACGACATTAGGCGATCCCTCAGAGTCTTGACTGGTAGTGAGAGCAGCATAGAGTTAGTTCTGCCACTGTCGAAGGAAGATAATGAACCCTTTTGCGCAGGAGCTGAAGAAGAGGTAATTGGAACCATGTTTTCCCCAAGAAAATCAACATTAAAATATATGTGGAGGATATGACAGAGCTAATTGGGACCCACTATCCTAAGATTGAGCACCCTATGCCCTAGAACTATTGCCATCCTGAAAATGCCAGTAACCAAAATACTTTGGGTAGGGAGCACTAGCCATCGAGTAAGACCCAAAATTTCTCCACTTATTTCTTTGGACCACTTTTCACCACCCCTTTCGCTCTGCTGTTAACCTTTCTCTTGATCTGAATATTAGAATTTCTTGCTTTTCCTTTCCCCAATTTCAACATGCTTCCTTTTCTATTCCTCCACTTGTTACATATACACAACCAGACTAGAAATATCTATATCCTTGTTTAACAAGGCAGCCTTACTCTCAGAAATCAAATCTTGGGAAAACTGAGAAGCAAACTTCCTCATTCTAGCTCTCGTGATAGATAATAACTTTGGAGAATACCACGATAACTTGTGAAACTTTAAGGCATACTCCTTTAATGACATCTTGCCTTGCTTCAGGTTAACAAACTCTTTCATCTCCCTCATCTCTTGATGTAAGAAACAATCAAGAAAATTACTAGAAAAGTCCTCCTTAAAGGAGGACTCCACTTCCACACCTCTGAGTTGCTCCTACTCTTCATATAATTGATGAGCTACATCCTTCAATTTGTAGGTTGTAAAATTCACACTTTCCACCTTAGTAACATGCATCACCAGGAAAATCTTTTCTATTTTATCTATGAAACCTTGAGGATCCTCCTTGAAATTTTTACCTGTAAACACAAGAGGATTCAACATCATATATTAGCCAACTCTAGAGTCCTCAGATGATAGAGCAACAAAATCTACATGCTCAGTCTGATTGGAAACTAACTGAGTGAGCTAATGGATAGACTGACAAAAATCGGCATTAGATACATCAACTTGAGGTATCCGAGAAATGGAGACATGGAACCGGTGGAGCTCTATTAGGAATATTAGAGATAGTAGTCCTAGACCAAGTTTGAACCCTTAAGGTAGGACAAGATCTATTTCAACTATCCTTAATTAGGACAGAAGGGTTCCCATGGACATCAAATCTTCTTAAAGGCATGATCTAAAAGGCATACAAATAAGAACTAGAGAGATCCAAGACCTTAGACTCTATAGTCCAAAAATAGAACTCAAGAAAGAGAAACATTCATAAATGCCTCATTGCCTCTCCCTTATGAGTGTGGCATTCTACATACCCTTAAAAGATAATCAACTTGACATGGCTTTGTGGACACCCAATTGAACCTATGCTCTGATTCCAATCTGACAGGACCCAAACCAAGGCCTAGTCGTGTCGGGTATCTCAAGTCCAACTAGGGCCAAAGACTACCCTCCATACCTAACATATTGACTAATCTTCACACCATAGTGGATCAATTCCAACCATATAATAAGATAAAAAAGTATTAATTTGTAGACATGATAAAAATTCTATAATCAAAACTGAAGTCCACAACCAATTAACCATCCAATGCTAATCCTAATGCATACACTAATACCGACATCGCCCATGACCATATTAGTCCAATAAAGCCTCTAATAAAAAACAAAGAATACCAAGTCGAGGCATTCCCCCGACCATAGAATAAAAAAACAAAAAGAAATAATAAAGACATAAGGAAATCCATAGCATGAAATGGGGTCTTTCAGAGTATGGAAGCTCACCACTTCAGTATGTCTCAAAAGTTGTCCCCGAATTACCAAGTCACTAAGCAGAATGAGTGGTAATATGGTTGATTCCTATATTTCATGGGAATACAACGCCCGAAGATGGTTAGTGAATACTAGCATGTAACTCAGGGATAAAGATAAAATAATGCTTTTTATCCAAAACCAAATAAAACTAATAAAAATAACCATGTGAAAATACATATATACCATATCAGGATAGGGAACAAGGTTTAGCATATGTTTTAAAACATTAACCTGGATTATGTAGCTTTACCATCATAACTCCACCCATAGGCTATATGGGTCAAGTGTTACCCCATGAACAGGCCCTAGTGCATATAGCCACACAAACTAGAGATAGCATAGATGGTTGGGGATTCCCTTATACCCTTTATTCTTTATTTTAAATTTATATATGTATAGAATTGGGAGGTTCCCTTGTACCCCACAAGCTCAAGGTCATCAAAACCACCCCTCATGCCAGAAAACATAAGTTTCCAGTGTCTGTCCTTCGGACTCACACCTTCACGGCTAGCTATCACACCCTCATTATTGCCTAATTAAAATATTTAACACATAACTAACCACCAATACCACGAGTTAATTATTTAGACGTTATTATGTAGTATCATCATATCGACTATAGCTTGCAAGCAATATCATTAATTCAAGACTTAGGGGATTCCCGTATACCCCACAGACTCCATTATTAAAATCACTTGGTGGATTCCTATGTACCCTATAAGGTTTTAAAAACCATCATTAACTATTTTCTATTTATGCAATGTATTAATTCAAGTAGTAAATCAAACCAAACAACTTGGGGATTCCATATTACCCCTAATTCAAATTCCCACCTTTCTCATAACTATATACCAATTTTACAATACAGGGTTGGGGTCATAACCACTTCCAAAAGTCACAAGTTTAGAGAAAATTTCAATTCTTAAGTTTAATCACCATACCTATGTGCCCACATGTTCAAAACCATATTTAAAACATAGAAAACCATAATTAAGCATGGAAAAGATAATTCAACAATAAGCATTCAAAACCCCCAACCTTTATTCCAATACCATAATAATACTATGAAAGTCATACATTAAAACATGTGGCTTAATAAAATAACAATGAGGGAAGAGTAACACGCCTAAAATACAAGAAATTTGGAAGAGGTAGCACCCTCAGAACCCTAGATAATCACTTTATTTGAAACACTAGTCTATCTTGAACAAAGAGTTTAAGAAAGAATTTTAGGAGTGTATTATAGATAATAATATGATAATAAAGTCCCAAGGAAGGTTATAAGTCATGGGGTCCAAGGGTTTAAAGTGGAAATGTCTAGAGTACCCTTAACTTAAAAGCTAAATAAATATAGCCCTTGGCTACAAGTTAACTATTGACTCGTAACTACTCCTACGACTCGTAACCACGAGTTGTAACTAAGACAGTTACCACGACCCCTATACACTGTCAACCTTACGACTTAACCAACCAACTTTTAACCAGACCTTATAACTCATAAGGTCCAGTCATAGGCAACACAAAATTAAAATTGATTAGATACTAGACAATCTATGATTTCACCTCATGACTTATAACATATCCTCATGGCTCTTAGTGAGCCACTCATACTCAGAGCAAATTTAAGCCAGAAACTTACTAATTTGTCTATGACTCATCCTAATAACACGTCACTAGAACTTACAACTTGTATCCCCAAGTTGCAATTATGGAAGAAACCCAAACACCATCTACTGGACACCTTATTATTAGGGCAACCTGACCTGTCAAGACAATATACAACTCGTATGGTCAAGTCATAATCAAGGCAGTGAGCTTAGAGCTCAAGAAATTTGTAAGGGATAAAATTTGAGGTTTTTTAAATATGAATATACTAATAACTATGATTGATCCACCATTATACAACAACAGAACCATTAAGAAAATTATTCCAAAACTACCAAAATCTATAATACTCACAGAAATCAAATCTAATCCAATGACATACACTAAATGAGTCATAAAATAGGATTAACACACCCTCTCTATCATTAACAAATCATTTATAAGGTAGAAATTTCAAGAAACTAAGAAAAAACTCATGAATCATACCCAAGATCAACATAAAAATAGTAAGCACATAGGAGAATGTACAACCACATGACCAAGACAAATCAAAGGAGTATCAAAACCATACCTGTGACTACTGTACTAAAATGTACCACCTTGATCTATCCCAGGGAACATAATACTAAGATATGCCATCCTCCTAAGCAACTAATGAGGCATCTCTCAGTCGATGATATAGAAAATGCCTCTTATAGTACCTGTGATCTTCACATATGAAGCAACCCAAAAAGGTAAAGATCCACTGAACTGGACAAGATAAATCTAAATGACCACCACAATATAACCCTCTCCAATACATAGGGATCCCAACCTCTACTATGAATATTTCTACCATCATTACGTCCACTAAGTTTTTACCTGACAAATCTCATATCTTTGCCCAAACACCTCTAGAAACTCTCAAGCAAATTGATCATAAATAAAGAGGTGACCTAACTACCAATTCTATATAAAAGTCCTCCACTACTATCTAGCTCATCCAAATAACTAAAAGAAACTAAAATCTACTCAATTAGAATCCACAAAGCCCAATATGTGCAAACTCTCACGGTATCCAAGAAAGAACATATAAGCATCAAACTTAGGATCTCTATCAGAATGAGGATGATATGTCCTCATGAACTCTACATTCCTACTCTGCCTTTCTATAAACATAAATGGTAAGGTCATTAGAGGTGAAAAAATTCTTAGCAATACCTTATAAATACTAGGAGAATCTGTAGTCCAATATGATTATAGAGTCTAGATTCTTGAAGTAGCATGTTGAATCAAAGCATGAGACACCCTTTGAAATAAACCCACATTCACACCAAACAATCCTCAAACATAGGTATGTCTAGAGATACTAAACTTTGATAATAACCTAAATTATTACAAGTGTATTTATACTCTATTTATTTTCAAGCCTTAATTATTCCATAAAAATAAAGATAATAACATAAGTATCCCATAAAAGTACACCACACCCCGATCATCACATAAAAACCTACTAAACAAGATTCAAACTCTAAAATTCATATCCTTTTTTAATTTATTTTAGGTCAATATTCCATTTTTTGATAATCTACCCTAAATATGTTTGCAAGAATATCTAAGATAAGCAATTATGTAACTATAATCTATCAAAGAACTCCGACACCCTTGGGGATGCTCTCTATTTAACCTAAATGGACCCTCAAAACCTAAGTGATTCACAATATACAAGAAAACAAGCATACAACACATAAGAAGTTAAGAAAAAGTCAAGGTACATCTCTACTTGACTTGAAAGAAGGTGTGCAAGCCAAAACACGATGTAAAGTATCACCCATATGATCTAATCCCCTGAATCATCTCCAAACATAACTAATCTATTTAAATATGATATCTATAAGTCAAAAAGAGTCCAATGATATCCATATTGATAAATTTTGGTTTCGAATCTAAAATTACTTTGAAAAATGGTTTTAAAAATATAGGGGTAAAATCAAATTCTTATTTATGAAGCATGTTTCCAATATCAAGAGGTGTCTAAATCTTAAATCCAAGGAAAATAAGTAGAAATCAAACTTGAAATAGAAGAAAAACTCATTTTGCAATTTATCGGGAAAAACCCCCTAAACATGTTCTAAATCAAAGACTTATACTTGTTTTGAAGATGGAATAAATGAATATTGAGAAAAATCAAATTCAAAATCTTAAAAAAATATATTTGATGAAAATCCCTCTTTAAAATTGTCCTGAAACACCCCGCAGAAATCTTCTACGTGGTATCTCGCCTAGCAGCATGTTTAAGAGGCTAGCAACTTGAAAATTTCCTGAGTATCAAAAAGGACTTATCCATATTTTAAGCTCCGAAACTTGTGTGATCTTTAAATTGATTTTCCAATCTAGATATATTGATTTTTAAGTTGTTTCATGTTCTGGGGAGTAAAGGGGATGTGTCAGGGACGTTTTGAATTTTTTGGACAGCGTTAGAGGTGAGGTTGGATGTTGAAAATAGTTAACCAATGCATAGTGAACACACTACTTCAAAGAACACATCAATGAGATAGTGATCCGACGTGAAGTCTATGTGCTGTATCAATGAACACGTCGATGAAATAGTGGACCGATGTTATATCAATGCATGGCGTCGGTTGGCCTGTTGGTGCCCAGTTCGCGATTTCTTTTTAAATTCTGGGTCAGGAGGTGTCTATTAGTCAGTTCCCCTCATCTAAAATCTATCTTAATAAGAAATTAAATTATTTTTAGGGCAAAATACATCAAAAATCTCTTACAATCTCTCAAATCAAAAGCACTAGTCTCTTCATCTAAGATCAAGAGTTCATCTTTGAAGTCAAGAATTTCAAGAACTTAAGCGAGATTTGGATTCCACCCTTCATCATAAGTAATCTAAGGTATGTGTGATTTTCCTAAACTACATGCACATAAGAAAATTGTTTAAACAACAATTAAACATTGTGAAATCATGAGTTTTGGAGGGTTTTGGAATTATGTATACAATCTTACATTATGAAATCTTTAATGATATTATTGTTTTGGTCTTGAGGCTTTTTCCCAAAATTTAATTGTACTCATATATATGTATGTATGAAATTGGGTTTGAATATTTAATTGAGAGCATGAACATATGGAATCCATCACTTACTATGATTACCCAATCTTTTCATATGATATGGATTATTTTGAATGCATTTTGAGAAGCATGATACAAATGTCTTGATTATTTTTTATGACTTGATTACAGTTTTAAATTAAAGAGAGGGGGTTTTACATGTTGATAAATGTTCAAAATATATAATGAAATAATTGAATGGTTTGTCAAAAATACATGAGCAGCACATGTTTTGTTGAAATATTAGAAAGAGAGATTCTTTGCATAATTTAATAAATGTTTTGAAGTATGAATATTCTTGAATTGTTTGAAGTATGGTGGTCCAAACTTTATGTTTTGAAAAAAGAGATTATACGATGATATTTTATGGCTTAGAGATTCGACTTGCAAGTCAATGGTATGACTATACCATATAAATGAATGCCATAAAAGAGTAAGATTTTTAGACTTGATTTCATATAATACATGTCTTAAAGACCAAAAAATGGGATTAAAGAGGCTAAGGTGGTTTCCTAAAGAAGGCGTGAGTTCAAATAACTCCTATCCTAAAATCATGTTTTGTCGATACGGGTTTGATTACATCCTCAAGAGGGATTATACGCTGGCCTAGTGCCCTGTGGTATATCAGAGACAGTGACTCCAACTCCTACGGTAAACTTGAGTAGGGGTCTTGGCTACCGAGTCAAGGGAAAATTCCATATATCCCATGAAATTTCAGAGTTCTAGGGTATACCACCTAGCTCAGAAGTAATACAGAGCATAAAGTTGCATTAACAAGATTATTTTTAGAGCATTTGAGATGGCCCATGTATTTTGAACTATTTCATGCATTATGTTTTATGAATTGCTCTCACCTATGTTATATATGTATAAATTCATTATTTTTGAATGCTTTGCGTACTAATACAATTGTATTGACCCCCTATATTTCAAGGTCTGAGGCTCAATCTAGAGGTTCTGCTAAGCCTTAGAGTTTTTTAGAAAGAAGTGAAGTATGCAGTTGGTGAGCCTTCTCTATTCAGGAAGGCCTATTTCTTTTTAGACACTTTTCATTTACTTTGGTTTAGGTCTACTGGGGGCCTTGCTCCAGTTTGAGACAGTTTGATAATTTCTTATGTAATAGAGACTTCACAGACTGGAACAGATGTTATTTAGTTATTGATTTACTTATTTCCAAAATGTTAAACCAAATTTAGAGTATGACCATGATTTTGTTTGTTATATTCTGTATCTTTTTCTTTATTTTATGAATGTTGTTCACGAGTACGAAACAAAAAGAGATGCCCGAGCCTACATGGTTTGGGATGCTCGTCGCCGCCAGGGTCCTAACTCATGTCATGACAATCTTGGTATCAGAGCATGATATATGGTCCCAGGGTGTCTGTGAAATTGCGTTGTGTAAAGTCCTATTTATGGGTATGTAGCGCACCACATTTATAAATAGGAGGCTACTAGGCATTTAGGAATGTCTCTTTTTTTATGATTTAGTTCGTGTTATAGAGTCTTAAATGTCTCCTAATCAATGGTCTATTGAATTTTAGAAAAGCTATCATGCCTCCATATTGCTCCAATGATTAGAATTCCCAAACTAAAGATGTTCGTCCTACCCATGGGATGAGGATACGTAATAGGGCTCATACTACTAAATTTATTGCTAATCTGAGAGTCCTTCCTATTCAAACCAGCCAACCCAGGGCATGTAGGGCTCCCCAATTAGGGACTAACCAAACCCAGCCTCTGTAAAGAGAGATAGCAAATGCTGACTTCAGATAGTTAATGCATATAATTACAAAGTTAGTGGAATCACAAACTGGATGATCAGAGGATGTTGGGTCTATGTCTGCTATATCCGTGACTACACGGGTAGGTCAGTTAATGAGGTTGAACCCGCCTAAGTTTATGGGTACAAAGGTAGTGGAGGATCCATAAGAGTTTGTGGATGAGATGGAGAAGATTTATTGAGTGATGTATATGGATGAAGTGGAAGGGGTTGAACTAGTGGCTTAGCAACTTAAAGATGTAGCAAATTAGTGGTACAATGAGTGAGAAGACTTGAGAGGATAAAATACTGAGATATTTCCTGGACCGAGTCATTCCCCAAGAATATAGGGAGTCCAAGGCTGAAGAGTTCAAGAATTTGAAATAGGGAAAGATGAGCGTCAAGGAGTACACCCTAAAATTCAATCAACTATCCCGTTATGCTCCAGAATTAGAAGGGAACATGAGAGGCCATATGAGGATGCTTGCATCCGATCTTTCAGATAACTTAGTGTTGGAGTACAAAGAGGCGATGTTGAATAGAGATATGTACTTCTCTAGATTGTCTGTCCACATACAATATGTCGAGGATCAGAAAAGAGGGTTGTTGAAGTAAGGGAGAAAGATAGACAGGAAAAGAGGGCCAAACCAGCAGAACAGAACTACAATTATCACCAAGATGGTAGTTAAGGTAACAGTAACCAAAGAGAAAGTTCTGGAGTAATGCTAAGCCTGTAACCAGCGCCCCTATGCCCAGACCTCCAGTTGATTAGCAATTTTAGAATTTCAAGTTTAGCCATGGGCTTGGAGTACAGGGAACACATTTTCAAGGGAGTATGGCGCAACCTTCTAGGTTATACCCTCGATATAACTCGTGTGAAAGGCACCACCCAGGAAGATGTCAGTTTGGCAAAATGGTATTTTATTATTATGGCCAGTCAGGTCATATCCAAAGAGATTTCCTAACAACGAGAGGTAATGTTGGGGGAGCTATGTCATAAGATAATTCCTCAGTGCCACCACCATCTCCAGAAGGTGCTACATCAGCTACCGGGAGCGGTCGCAATTGGTTATATGCCTTATCTAATCTCCAAGAGGTAAAGGCCTTACCAGAAATGTTTCAAATCTTCTCCTATGATGTGTATGTATTACTTGACCCTGGGTCTACTTTATCTTATGTGACCCCATATGTGGCAGTTGATTTTGGGTTTGAACTCAAAGTTATTGCAAAATCTTTCTTTGTTTCCACTCCTGTAGGTGATTCTATTGGGGTTAGGAGGATATATAAAAATTATGTCGTGTCTATTAGTAGCCGTAATACAGTGGCAGATCTCATAGATCTTGAGATGGTAGACTTTAATGCCATTTTAGGAATGTACTGGCTCCATTCGTGTTATACCATGATAAACTGTAGAACTCGAAAGGTGAAATTTTTTTTTTTAATAAACTGGTGGTAGAATAGGAGGGGTATTTTTTAGAACCTAAAGGGAAGTTCACATCTTGCCTCAGAGCCCGTAAACTTATTTCCAAAGATTTTATGTATCATCTTATTTGGGTTAAAGATTCAAATACCAAAAGTCCTTCTCTTCAGTCTATCTCCGTGGTCAATGAATTTCTAGAAGTCTTTTTTGATGATCTCCCAATAATACCACCTGATAGGGATATAGATTTTGGTATTGATATATTGCAGATACCCATCCCATTTCTATTGCGCCCTATAGAATGGCTCTTACAGAATTTAAGGAGTAGAAAGAATAGCTAACAGATCTTGACAAAGGCTTTACTTATCCTTATGTTTCTTCTTGGGGTGCACCTATACTCTTCGTACATAAGAAAGATGGTTCCCTCTGTATGTGTATAAATTACCATCAGCTGAATAGGGTCACTATAAAAAATAAATATTCCCTTTATAAAATTGATGATCTCTTTGAACAACTTCAGGGTGCTAGGTGTTTTTCAAAGATAGACCTTCGATTGGGGTATCATTAGTTAAAGGTTAGTGAGGCTGATATTCCCAAAACAACTTTTTGGACCCGATATGGCCATTATGAATTCTTAGTCATGTCCTTCAGATTAACCAACGCCCCTGCAGCCTTCATGGACCTAATGAATAGGGTGTTTTGTCAATTTCTAGATATGTTTGTTATAGTCTTCATTAATGATATTTTGATTTATTCTAAAAGGGAGGAGGATCATACCAATCACCTACGAATTATTCTTTAGACCCTCAAAGATCATAGATTGTATGCAAAATTTTCCATGTGTGAATTCGGTGCTTAATGTTGTTTCTATCTTAGGGCATATTATGTCTAGTTAGGGAATTAAAGTTGATCCCCAAAAGATTGAGGCAGTAAAAAAATGGTCCAGACCCACGACTCCAACCGATATTCGGAGCTTCTTATGTTTGGTAAGGTATTATCGGAGGTTCGTAGAGAGTTTTTCTTCCATATCTGCTCCACTTACCAGGTTGACACAGAAAAGGTAAAATTTGTATGGTCTGACTCCTGTGAGAATAGTCTCGAGAAGAAGAAATACAAGTTGACTACTGTATATGTTCTAAACCTTCCCAAGGGTTTAGAGGGGTTTGTTGTTTACTGTGATGCATCTCGAGTGGGACTTGGATGTTTACTTATATAGTATAGCAAGGTGGTAGCTTATGTATCTAGGAAGTTGAAGGTGCATAAGCAAAATTACCCAACTCACGACTTAGAGTTAGAGGCTGTGGTGTTTGCACTTAAAATATGGCATCACTGTCTTTATGGGTTACATGTTGATATATTTACTGACCACAAAATTTTGTAGTATGTTTTCTAGCAGAAAGAGTTGAATATTAGGCAAAGGCGGTGGTGGAACTATTGAAGGATTATGACATGAGCCAGCACTATCATCCGAGTTAGGCGAATGTATGGCCAACGCCCTGAGCAGATTATTTATGGGCAATTTTTCTTATGTTGAGGAAGAAAAAAGGGAAAGGGTGAAGGATATTCACCACGTTAAAAATCTAGGGGAGTGACTTTTAGATTCTGAAGATGGCAGATCAGTTGTCTATGAAATAGATAAGTCTTCCTTATGTGCAGAAGTTAAAGAGAAACAGGTTGAGGATTCCATCTTGATGCAGATTAAGAAAGATATGTTGAGGGCCTATGTAGTTGACTTCATGGGAAGTATGGTAGATCATTTGTCGTTGATAGAGTTCGCCTATAATAATAGATACCATGCTAGCATTAAGATGGCTTCTTTTAAAGCACTTTATATAAGAAGGTATAGATCACTGATTGGATCGCATGAAATGGGTGAAACACGGTTGTTTGGGGCTTTCTTGTATATCAGGCAATAGAGAAGGTGAAAATCATTTGATAATGACTTAAGATAGCTCAGAGTTGTCAGAAGTCCTATGCTGATGTTAGAAGAAGAGAGTTAGAATTTGAGGTTGGTGATTGGGTATTTCTCAAAGTCTCCCCTATAAAGGGAGTCTTGCATTTCAGAAACAAGGGGAAACTTAGTCCTCGTTTTATAGGACAATACCAGATTTTGAGAAGGATAGGTAAAGTTGTCTATGAATTAAAACTGCCCAAAAGTTTAGGCTTCGTACATCCCATGTTCCATGTGTCTATGTTGAATAGTGTATTGGGGACCATTCCTTGGTGTTTCCTATAGAGGAAATCAATGTGAAACTCTTTGACATATGTAATACCCTAGAAAATTTTTCATTGAAATTTTGTGCGTAAACGTGTTGGGTTCTATCTTCTAGAATGAATTATAAAATTTTTATGGAAAATATCTTAGATTATGACCCACCATTGCGTATAGTATCGAATAATATTTCCAACGATATGTGGATCATCTAAAACGGACACCCGAGAGATGAGTTATGAACATTTCGATCGAACCGTGAATAGTAGTGAACAGTAAAACGTGCAAGAAAAAGTATTGAGGCCTGACGTATTTTTTCTCCAACTTTAAATGATCATAACTCCTTGCACATAATAATTTGGGTGATATACTATATATCAACGGAAAGCTCTGCGAGTCCTCTTTCCAATGAAATTGGTTTCATTCAATTTGTCTATTGGAGCAAAAAGTTATAGTCAATCTACTTTAGCCTATCAAAAGTGAATTTTTGGGTCAACTTTAAAAGATCATAACTTCTCATACACAATGATCTGGGTGATATACTATATATCAACGGAAAGATATAAGAGTCCTCTTTCTAATGAAATTAGTACATCCAATTTGAATATCGAAGTAAAATGTTATGGTTGATCTACTTCAGACTATCAAAACAGTCCACCAAAGGATAGATTCGAGAATTTTTTTTTATTTTTAGGGGCATTTTGGTCATTCCCCCTCACCCAAAATCCGTCCAAACCCTATTTTAAAGCCTATTAGAAGCATTATATGTTATATTTCATCAAACTCCCTCAAAAAGAAAATCGTAAGATCCTACATCCAACTTCAAGAACCTCCAAAGTTCACCATTAATTCTGCAAATTTATTCAAGATTCCAAGTTCCTAGTTCAAGAACTCCAAGAACCATCATCCAAAGGCACGTCTAACCTTAAAAACGATTATCGATCTAAAGATCATCATTCAAGGTATGTGGGATTTTTCAATAAGAACTCTCTTTCGTTCTTGTGCCAAAAGTAATTTTCTTTACAAAGGCATGATTTTTATTTGATTTTTTATGAATTTGAAGCATGAACCCATATCTTATGATGATTATTATAAAATCTTGATGTTTATGATTTTGAAAGATGAATTTACATGTGTGGAGATATAAAGCATGAATCTTGAACGATATTTATCATGATTTTGATATTTGGGTCATGAATCCCCATTGAAAATTGTGTTTTTTTTAGAAAGTGTGTATTATAAGCATGTTGATGTTGAATATTTGAGATATTTTGAATGATTTGACCTTTTGGTCTTAATGGAGTTATTTTGAACTAGAGTGTGAAAGAAATCCACAACGTGGTTGATTTTGATAGATAGGAAGCATGATGTCTCCCGATGTATATTTATATATTACTGAAATTATTTTGTTGTGGACTGTCTTTGAAATGATCTGAGCTATGTTCAGGAGAAATCTTTAACACCGAGTGGGAGGTATAAAGCTACCTTACTTCCCTAGAACTAGGTGCTCCCGTAGGAGTAAGCCTGAGGGTGATTTATATAGTGATCACTAGTTTGTGTGGATTTGATATTGATAGTCCTACTCCGATGGCAAGGATAGGACAGCTCTCCCTAACGTGGGTTGTACGTTGGACTCTATATAGCTCACAAGATTTATGTCGGTTATAGGATCTCCCAATGTGTGTGTGTTTCCTTGTGTCTATGGTGAATGGTGAAGTGATTTGAAAGTGGAATTGTGAAAGTTATTCTTTCAAAAGATTTAAATGATATTTACATTATGAGAATTGATATTCTTGATGAACTGAAAGTGATTGACAAATTATATGATGACTCACATGTGTTATTGTACTTATTTCATCCTCTCATGATTATGATGATTTTCTTCGAGCTATGTGAGTCTTTCATACATCTTGCAAATTTCTTATAAATGTTTATGATGATGATGTTTATATAACTACATACACCCCCATATACTCGGTTCCTTTCCATGTTACTAACCCACATCTTTGGATGTGGGCTGCATTTTCTTTGAATGTAGGTTCAGGTGCTCAGTTCCAGGTTCGATAGTGATTCTTCGAGCACGCTATTTTACATTCTTTGTTGTGGTAAGTCTTCATGTTCTGAGGACGTGATGTCTGATGTTGGTTTCACAAAATTTTTTACATTTGATAACTGAGTGTGAGTCAGTTGGGGAATGTCTCAATGGCTCACTGGTTTTATTGATTTTCTTAGAGGCTTGTCAAACTAGTATAGATGTTGGGAGTTGACTAATAAGTTGTATTTTGTTATCTTTCTAAAATTCTTTTATTCTTGGATGATGAGTACTCTATTGATATTTGAGGATTATTTATGGAAACCCTGTTGATTTGTGTTGAACTGAATGAAAATGGCTTAAAAGTTTAGCTTAGGCCTATTCATAGCCTTAAGCACCGTGTGACGCTCCAGGACCCATTTTTTGGGGCGTTACAAACTTGTTATCAGAGCCTAAGGTTTTAAGGTGTCCTAGGGAGTCTGACAAGCCGCGTTAAGTAGAGTTTTTATCATCGGTGTGTAGCGCGCCACATCTATGAGCAAGAGGTTACAAGACATTTTAGGAAAAAGTGTGATTCTTTCTTTCAGAATTCTATCGTGCTTAAAATGTCTCTCTCATCTATTGATTAGTTCTCTTCTTTTTCAAAAATATGCCTCTACGTCAAGCAAAAAGAAATAATGATGGTCAACAACTTCAACCCGCTGACCCATTGATCTTCATAGACTCTTGTTGGCTGATCTGATTGAGTTAGACATAGTAGATTTTGATGTGATTCTGGGTATGGACTAGCAGTATTCTTTTTATACCTTTATTGATTGTCGGACCCGAGTGATCAAGTTTCAGTTTGTGGGTGCATCCATGTTTGAGTGGTCTGGGAATTCGGTGTCACCCAAAAGTCATTTTATCGCTTACCTTAAATCTAAAAAGCTTATTTCCAAGGGGTGTATTCACCATTTGGTTAGATTCAAAGACACTAAGTTTGAGACTCCAATTCTCCAGTATGTTAACGTCATCAATGAGTTTTCTAATGTCTTTTCAGATGAACTCTCAGGGATGCCTCCTGATAGAGAGATTGAGTTCGGGATTGATCTTCTTCCCGATACTCAGCCCATTTCTATTCCTTTTTACCGTATGGCCCCTGCAGAACTTAAAGAGTTGAAAGAGAAACTCAAAGATCTACTAGATAAGGGTTTCATAAGGCCTAGTGTTTCTCCTTGGGGTGCTCCTGTGTTGTTTGTGAGAAAGAACGATGGCTCTTTGCATATGTGCATTGATTACCGCTAACTGAATAAAGTCACCGTAAAAAATAAGTACCCCCTTCCGAGAATAGATGATTTGTTTGACCAATTGCAAGGTGCGAGTTATTTCTCAAAGATAGACCTTCATTCCGTCTATCATCAACTCAAAGTTAGGGAGTGTGACATCCCGAAAACCATTTTCCAAACTCGTTATGGCCATTTTGAGTTTCTTGTTATGTCTTTCGGGTTAACTAATGCCCTAGCATCTTTTATGGACCTCATGAATCGAGTGTTCAGATGATATCTGGATATGTTTGTCATAGTGTTCATCGATGATATACTAGTGTACTCCTGTAGTGAGGATGAACATTTTGATCATCTCCAAACTGTCTTGCAAACCCTTAGAGATCACAAGTTGTTTTCCAATTTCAGTAAGTGTGAGTTTTGGCTAAGGTCAGTTGCTTTTCTAGGTCATATCATTTCTTCCGAGGGTATTAGAGTTGATCCCCGAAAGACCGAAGCTATTAGAAATTTTCCCAGGCCTATTTCTCCTGCTGATATCTGAAGTTTCTTGGGTTTAGCTGGCTATTACCACCATTTTGTTGAGGGTTTCTCCTATATAGCATCTCCTATGACTCGGTTGACCCAAAAAAAGTGAAGTTCTTGTGGTCCGAATCTTGTGAGAAGAGTTTTCAGGAGTTAAAGTCTCGACTCACTTCAGCCCTTGTTTTGACTTTGCCTGGTGGTGTTGATAGTTTTGTGGTGTACTGTGATACTTCAAGAGTTGGGTTGGGTTGCGTATTGATGCAGAAGGGTAAGGTGATAGCTTATGCTTCTAGACAGTTGAAACCCCATGAGAAAAATTACCCCACCCATGACCTTGAGTTGGCTGCTATTGTGTTTTCTTTGAAAATCTGGAGACACTATTTGTATGGTGTCTATGTTGATGTTTTCACTGATCATAAGAGTCTTTCGTATGTGTTTACCTAGAGAGAATTGAATTTTAGGCAGAGACGATGGTTAGAATTGTTAAAGGACTATGATATGAGGGTGCTGCACCATCCGGGCAAGGCCACTGTTGTGGCGGATGCCCTAAGTAGAGTGTCCATGGGTAGTGTTTCGCATGTGGTAGAAGGTAAGAAAGAGTTGGCTCGTGATGTACATCGTTTGGCTAGATTGGGGGTTAGGTTGTTTGACTCTGCTGAAGGTAGTATAGGGGTTCAGACTAGTTTCGAATCCTCCTTGGTTTCGGAAGTGAAGGAAAAGCAATACTTAGATGCTAGTTTGGTCAGACTGAAGGAGTCAGTCAAGGACCAAAAAGTAAAGGTTTTCTCCCAAGGGATAGATGGTGTGTTGAGATTGCAGGGTAGATTGTGTGTCCCAAATATTGATGATCTGAGCTAGAGGATTATGGTTGAAGCGCACGGGGTGCGATATTCTATTCATCCTGGTGCCACCAAGATATACTGAGACTTCCGAGAAATCTATTGGTGGAGTGGCATGAAGAAAGATATAGCAGAGTTTGTAGCTAAGTGTGCAACATGCCAACAGGTTAAGGTTGAACACCAAAGACCTGGTAGTATGATGCAAGAGTTTAGTATTCCCACCTGGAAATGGGAAGAGATAAATATGGATTTCATGATTGGTTTACCTCCTTCCCGAAGCCATCATGATTCCATTTGGGTTATGGTTGATAGGTTCACTAAGTTTGCTCATTTCTTGCCTGTTCATACTTCATATACTTCTGAGGATTACTCTAGATTGTATATCTTAGAGCTAGTCAGACTGCATGGAGTTCCCTTGTCTATCATTTCGGATAGGGGTACTCAGTTCACTTAGCAATTTTGGAAAGCTTTTCAAAAGGTTCTTGGTACACAAGTGCTTTTGAATTCTGTTTTTCATCCGCAGACCGATGGTCAGGCTGAGTGGACTATCCAGACCTTAGAGAATATGTTGAGAGCTTGTGCACTTGACTTTAACGGAAGTTGGGATGATCACTTACCGTTGATATAGTTTGCTTACAATAACAGTTTCCACTCTAGTATTGGCATGGATCCGTTTGAAGCCTTATATGGGAGGAAGTATAGATCACCCATAGGTTGGTCCGAGGTGGGTAAAGTGGATGTGAGTGGTCCTGATTCGGTATTTGAGGCTATGGAAAAATTTAAGTTGATTGGGAAAAGGTTGAAAACTGCGCAGAGTCGTCAAAAGTCATATGCGGATGGTAGAAGGAGAGACCTTGAGTTTGAAGTTGGTGACCTAGTGTATCTAAAAATTTCACCCATGAGGGGGTGAAGAGATTCGGAAAGAAGGTGAAGCTTAGTCCCCGTTATGTTGGTCCTTACAAAATTCTTAGCCGTGTTGGGATTCCTGTTGAGATTCTTGATTTCAGTATCCGAAGACTAAGGAAAAAAGAAGTTCCCTTGGTTAAGGTATTGTGGCGAAACCAATCTGTTGAGGGTGCAACTTGGGAAACTGAGGCGGATATGCGATCCAAGTACCTACACCTATTTTCCTCGAACTTCGATCAAGTCGAAGGTACCGTTCTTTCCTAAATCATTCACTTTTAATAAAAGTTGCAGCAGTTCAGCTATCATTTATTATGTGTTCAGCTGTAGCTTTTTGAATTTATGCATTCTATGTTTCATTCGGAGCGAAAAACGATGTGGTGATGAGTCTAACGAATGGTTTCAGCTATATGCTCTATTCCCTATCTAATCTTGGCATGTCTAGAGTCATTCGAGCATGAATTTTTCCAAGGGGGGGATGATGTAATACCCCAGGAAATTTTTCGTTGAAATTTTGTGCGTAAACATGTTGCGTTCTATCTTCTAGAATGAATTAGATATTTTCAGTGCAAAATTTCTTAGATTATGACCCACCATTACGTAGAGTATCGAATAAGCTTTCCAACGATATGTGGATCATCCAAAACGGACACCTAAGCGACGAGTTATGAACATTCCAATCGAACCATGAATAGTAGTGAACAGTAAAATGTGCAGGAAAAAGTACTGAGGCCTGGCGTATTTTTTCTCCAACTTTAAACGATCATAACTCCTTGTACATAATGATCTGGGTGATACACTATATATCAACCAAAAGCTCTGCAAGTCCTTTTTCCAATGAAATTAGTTTCATCCAATTTTTCTATCAGAGCAAAACGTTATAGTCAATCTACTTCAGCCTATCAAAAGTGAATTTTTGGGTCAACTTCAAAAGGTCATAACTCCTTGTACACAATGATCTGGGTGAGATACTCTATATCAATGGAAATATGTGAGAGTCCTCCTTCTAATGAAATTAGTTTCATCCAATTTGAATATCGGAGTAAAATTTTATGGTTGATCTACTTCAGACTATCAAAATAGTCCACCAAAGGACAGATTTGAGAATTTTTTTAATTTTTAGGGGCATTTTGGTCATTCCCCCTCACCTAAAATCCGTCCAAACCCTATTTTAAAGCCTATTAGAAGCATTATATGTTATATTTCATCAAACTCCCTCAAAAAAAAAAAAAACTAAGCTCCTACATCCAACTTCAAGAACCAACAAAGTTATCATTAATTCTGCAAATTTATTCAAGATTCCAAGTTCCTAGTTCAAGAACTCCAAGAACCATCATCAAAAGGCATGAATAACATCTCAAAAATGAGTATCGATCTAAAGTTCATCATTCAAGGTATGTGGGATTTTTCAATAAGAACTCTCTTTCGTTCTTGTGCCCAAAAGTAATTTTTTTTATAAAGGCATGATTTTTATTTGATTTTTTATGAATTTGAAGCATGAACCCATATCTTATGATGATTATTATGAAATCTTTATGTTTATGATTTTGAAAGATGAATTTACATGTGTGGAGATATAAAGCATGAATCTTGAATGATATTTATCATGATTTTTATATTTGGGTCATGAATCCCCATTGGAAATTGTGTTTTTTTTAGAAAGTGTGTGTTACAAGCACGTTGATATTGAATATTTGAGATATTTTGAATGATTTGACCTTTTGGTCTTACTGGAGTTGTTTTGAACTCGAGTGTGAAAGAAATCCACAACGTGGTTGATTTTGATAGATGGGAAGCATGATGGCTCCCAATGTATATTTATATATTACTGAAATTGTTTTGTTGTGGATTGTCTTTGAAATGATGTAAGCTAAGTCCAGGAGAAATATTTAGCACCGAGTGGGAGATATAAAGCGACCTTACTTACCTAGAACTATGTGCCCCCATAAGAGTAAGCCTGAGGTTGATTTATATAGTGATCACTAGTTTGTATAGATTTGATATCGATAGTCCTACTCCGATGGAAAGGATAGGACGGCTCTCCCCAACGTGGGTTGTACGTTGGACACCATGTAGCTCACATGATTTATGTTGGTTATAGGATCTCTCAGTGTGTATGTGTTTCCTTGTGTCTATGGTGAATAGTGAAGTGATTTGAAAGTGAAATTATGAAAGTTATTATTTCGAAATATTTAAATGATATTTACATTATGAGAATTGATATTCTTGATGAACTGAAAGTGATTGACAAATTATATGATATCTCACATGTGTTATTGCACTTATTTCATCCTCTCATGATTACGATGATTTTCTTCGGGGTATGTGAGTCTTTCATACATCCTGCATATTTCTTATAAATATTTATGATGATGATATTTATACAACTGCATACACCCCTATATACTCGGTTCCTTTCCATGGTACTGACCCACATCTTCGGATGTGGTCTGTATTTTCTCAAAATATAGGTTCAGGTGCTCAGTTCCAGGTTCGACAGTGATTCTTCGGGCATGCTGTTCTACATCTTCTATTGTGGTGAGTCCTCATATTCCGAGGATGTGATGTCTGATGTAAGTTTCATGGAATTGCTTACATTTGATAACTGAGTATGATTCAGTTGGGGCATGTCTCAATGTCTCTCTAGTTTTATTGATTTTCTTAGAGGCTTGTCAGACTAGTATAGATGTTGGGAGTTGAATACTAAGTTGTATTTTGTTATCTTTCTGAAATTATTTTGTTCTTGGATGATGATTACTCTGTTGATATTTGAGGGTTATTTATGGAAACCCCATTGATTTGTGTTGAACTGAATGAAAATGGCTCAAAATGTTAGCTTGGGGCTACTCGTTGCCTCAAGTTCCGTGTGATGCTCCAGGACCCATTTTCTGGGGCGTTACAGCATATGAAGAAGAATCCGTTACTATTTTAGATTGTCAAGTACAGAAGATGAGAAGTAAGGAAATTACTTCATCTAAGGTGCTTTGGAAAAATTAGAAAGTTGAGGAAGCTACTTTGGAGTCGGAGGATGATATCTGTGCAAGATACCCAAATCATTTTGTTCTGGTGAATGACGAAATGGAAGGTATAATCCTTGACTTATATTTTTTTATATTATACTCACTGAGATAAACGTTCTTACCTGTGTTCTGCATCATCATTTGGGCACGAACGATCCTAAGGGGGATAATGTAACACTTCACAAAAATCCTCTACGTGGTATCTCACCTAGAAGTATGTTTGTGAGGATAGCAACTTGAAGATTTCCTAAGTGTCAAAAAGTACTTAGCTATAGTTTAAACTCCTAAACTTGTGTGATCTCTAAATAGATTTTTCCAATATGGAGATATAGATTTTTAAGTTGTTTTATGTTCTGGGGAGTAAAGGGGATGCGTTGGGGAAGTTTTTGATTTTTCGGATAGAGTTAGAGGTGAGATTGGATGTTTGAAATAGCGAACCAACGCGAAGTCAATGCACCGCGTTGATGAATACGTTGATGAAACAACAATCCGATGCAAATTCAACACGCTGGAACGATGAACACGTCGATGAAATAGTGGACTGACGCGATATTGATGTGTCACGTCGGTTGGCGCATCGGTGCCCAGTTTATGATTTCTTTTTAAATTCTGGGTCGGAAGGGCATAGTTAATTTCCCTAATCTAAACTCTGTCTTAACACGAAATTAAATCGTTTTTGGGGAAAAATACATCAGATACCTCTTACAATCTCTCAAATTAAATGCCCTAGTCTCTTCCTCTAAGATCAAAAGTTCATCATTGAAGTTAAGAATTTCAAGAACTTACGAGAGATTCGTATTCCACCCTTCCTCCTAAGCGATCTAAGGTATGGGGGTTTTCCTAAAATACATAGGAATAAGGAAATTGTTTCAACAATTTTTAATCATTGTGAAATCATGAGTTTTGAAGGGGTTTTGGAATTATGTATACAATCTTGCACTATGAATTCTTTAATGATATTATTGTTTTGGTCTTGAGGACATTCCCCCAAATTTAATTGTACTCATATATATGTATGTATGAAATTGGGTCTGAATATTTAATTGAGAGAATGAACATACGGAATCCCTCTATTGCTATGATTTCCCAGTCTTATCATAAATATGGATTATTTTGAATGCATTTTGAGAAGCATGAAAAAAATGTTTTGAGTATTGTTTATGACTTGATCGTGGTTTTGAATTGAAGAGAGAGGGTTTTAGATGTTGATAAATGTTGAAAATATATAAGGAAAGAATTGCATGGTTTGTCAAAAATACATGAACACCACATATTTTGTTGAAATGTTGGAAAGAGAGATTCTTTGTATAGTTTAACAAATGTTTTGAAGTATGAATCTTCTTGAATTGTTTTAAGTTTAGTGGTCCAAACTCTATGTTTTGAAAGAAGAGATTATTTGATGATATTTTATGGCTTAGAGATTCGACTTGCAAGTCAATGGTATGATGATACCATATAAATGAATGCCATAACAGAGTAAGATTGTCAGACTTGATTTCAGAGAGGGTTAGGTGGTTGCCCAAAGAAGGCTTGAGTTCAAATAACTCCTAGCCCAAAACTATGTTTTGCCGATACAATTTTCATTACATCCCCAGGAGAGATTATATCCAGGCCTAGTGCCACGTGTTGTATCATAGATAGCGACTCTAACTCTTGTGGCAAACTTAAGTTAGGGGATTGACTACCGAGTTAAGGAAAGATTCCATAAAGCCCGTGGAATTTCAGAGTTGTAAGGTATACCACCTAGCTCAGAAGTAATATAGAGCATAGAGTTGCATTTACAAGATTGTTTTAAGAGCATTTGAAATAGCCCATGTATTTTGAACAATTTCAGGCATTATGTTTTATGACTTGCTGTCTCCTATGTTATATATGTATAACTTCATTATGTTTTATTGCTCTGTGTACTAGTACAATTGTATTGACCCCCTATATTTCAAGGTCTGAGGCTCAGTCTAGAGGTCCTACTAAGCCATATAGTTTTTCAGAAAGAAGTGAAGTGTGCAGTTGGTGAGCCTTCTCTATTCAGGAAGGCCTATTTCTTTTCAGACACTTGTCATTTACTTTGGTTTAGGTCTACTTGGGGCCTTGTTCCAGTTTTAGACAATTTGATAATTTCAAATGTAATAGAGATTTTGTATACTAGAACAGATGTTGTCTAGTTGTTGATTTACTTATTTCCGAAATATTAAATTGAACTCAGAGTATGACCATTATTCCATTTGATATATTCCGTATCTTTTTCTTGATTGTTATGAATGGTGTTCATGAGTACCAGACAGAAAGAGGCGTCCGATCCTACACAGTTCGAGGTGTTCATCGTGGTCAGGGTCCCTCTTCGAGTCGTGACACGTCCATATCGAGCTCTCTAGTTTTGTTAATGCTAAAATAATGGTCTTAGATGAGAATAAGGATTAAATTCTATCCAAGACCTATTTGGCCATTGCAATTGCAACCACTTATACCAGAAAAGTGGCTCGACCCATAATAAAATTTTGCAATCGCAGTCCATCCATCATAATTGTGATGACTAATTGACTAGACTCAAATCCTTAACCCCTCACAAATGTTGTTGAGCACCTCACATTCACAATGACCAATACTCCCTACCCCTTTTGATTGAGAGACCTCCTCTACATTTGTGATAACCAAGATGTGAAAGCAATGATTGTCCCACGAATTCATGGAAAAAACATCAGCTACACCAGCAACAACTAAGACCATAGAAACAAGGTGGTGGAATGTCTCCGATGGACCCTTGAAATTTATTTGGGACCCTACAAAAATAAACTACTAATGCTACTGGGATAATTTCAACATTTCAGACTCAATGAAATCATCAGAATTTTTAAAAGAGACCATTTACAATAAAATAATCTCTCGAGACCTCTTTAGGCCAATCTTTTAACTAGTTTCCATTTAAGAGGTCTAAATGCAAACCAAAGGCTTTGGGGCTAAACGAACTTTTCTACTAACCCAAAATAGAACTTTAAGATCTACTAAAACCATCAGAATCACCACCCAAAGGACGAATCATAAAATATTTTCCAAATTAAAACTAACCCCTTTAAAGAACTTTCAAAACCAAAAAACCACCAAATACACTTATGATGGAACCTACCATAACCCATCAGTAGGTAAGCCAACCCATAGTCCAAAATAGTTAGTAGTGGACTAATGAGAAAAGTGGAAGTAAAACCAGAAAAATAAAAAAAAGACAAGAAGAAAGTAGATATTTCCCCGAAACTTGGTATAGTCGGTATGGGAGCACCTAATACAAAAAGGGTATAAAGTAGAATACAGAGTAAATATATACAAATCCTTCTTTGAAATACAAAAATAGAGATTAGGTAACGCTAAAAAGGAGAGTAGGAAAACTCCAAACACTAAAAGCCAAATTTCCGACCCATGGCTGATCCGCTTTATACGCCAATTAAAAAAGAGAACTCATACTATGATATGTTGGTTACAAAAGTGTAGTATGAGTACTAAGCATGAGGTACTCAGTAGGTATCAACCGACCGAACTCTAGAATTAATGCAAGTATAAATAATATGTAAAGCATGAATACAAACTGTAGGCAGTTATCTAAGTTATGACACATAATAATACTAAGGAAAAAGTAAGGATAAGTATTGTACCTACAAGTAATATGGGATCAAAGCACCGTACCATAAGTGGCTAGTGAACGTACAATGATATATTAAAGAAAGAAATATACAATGTATAATATAAGTACTGAAGAAGAGATATAAAAGAGATACATAATAATAATAATACAAACAAAGGATATATATAATAACATTATGAAAAAATTTGGTCACATAACATACCATTAGCTAAACCAGAAATTGCTAACCAGAGGAGCTGGCCTCACAGTCTATATCGCATGAGGATTATGACATCAATAAGGGAACTATATCTAGTATAATTAGGAACTCTAACCAAAGTATAAAAGAAAAATGAGATAATATAACCATACGAAATCTCACCATATTCGGGAGAAAAGGAATCATAAATATACCAACAACCTCGGATACCAGTCCATAACTGGTATGACAAAAATTATATAATATTGATCAAATAATAATATAACCAGCTAGCTCGATTAAATAATAACCTAGCTGGGCCCCTATAAGCTTGAAAGATACAATTAATCACTCAACAAACTTCAAACATAATCTGTACCTATAAATCCCCTAATAAGGTAGGTAGAATTATCACAACCCAAACTAGGGCATGGTCGTAACGGGTATCTCAAGACCAAAGTGGATTGGAGATCACCCCCTTCACCTAACCTAGTCATCTCAAAAACCTCAAGTGACGGATAAATTTTGAACATATAACAAGATAGTGAAGAATAAGACTAATATTCATTCATGAAATGTCTAAACCATTCACCGATAATTGAACAACCATTTGTCATTGAGCCAATCCACCAAAAAAAAACACCCAAGTCCACAGTAATCCACTAATGCTACAAATCTAGATGTCAATAAAATGTTGGGACATGCCCCTAACAATAGCCAAAAACAAAGTCTAAACAATTATAAGCCATAAAATATAAAGATTATAAAATAAAGCCTTTTGGAGTATGGAAACTCAGCACTTCAATGTCAACTCATGAACCACTCGACCACTTGATCACCGCGTAGGTAAAGTAGAAGAAGGTTTAGTACCCGCATCACATAGGATAGAGCATCTGGAGATGGTTAGAAGTTGGAGCGATAGCATGTAACTAAGGGATAGAGGAATAAAATAATACCATCATTCAAGACCAAGTCAAATAACTATATGCAATCACATACATGTATATATATGTCATGTCGGGATAGGGAGCAATGTTTAACATGAACTTTGAAAACCTTAACCTAGGATGTGTTGCATAATCGTCATAAAACAGCGCACCCACTATCTAAATGGGCCCAACTCTCCCTTAGCTGGAAGGGACCTAGTGCATGTCACCGCACGAACTAGAGAATATCCATATCTGTATATGCCTTTATGGGGGACTCAAACCTCTCGGCATAGTCAAGGTAACTTAAGAACCAATGCATATAATATGGGCGACTCAAACCTCTCAATCATATATCCATTCGGGGGACTCAAACCTCCCGGTCATATAGACACCTGCACCAGCTAGCACGATTTCCGATGTTAGTCCTTCACACTCTACTTTCTCGGCCCGGCTACACATCCCACTTTAAAGACAAATTAAAACATTCATTACACATACACAACTATTAATCAAATTACTTACCTAAGGCACCCCATTACTATCATTATACCAACCCAACTTGCAAGCGTACACAGGCCTAAACCTATATTAGTCAATGTTGGGACTCGAACCCATTGTCTAAACGAAGACATCAATTAATTCAACATTTAGGGACTCGAACCCATTTAGCCAATTAAACCACCAAGGTTATGATTCAACTTAAATTATGGCCAACAAGCCCTTCATAAAACCACTTACCAATCATAAACAATAATAGGCCAATGCCTTAGTTCAAACAACAATTCATATGTGACAAGATTCTTCTCATAGAAATTTTCATAAACTAATTAAGGGCATACCATTATCAAACCAAAAACCATCAAGTCTAGGGTTAACCATGAACCCTTAATATAAATCACAATTCCCAAGCACCCATATATGCAAAACCGTTATCAGAACATGTATAATCACAAGTCAAAGCAAGAGAACACAATACTCCACATTATGCCTTCAAACCGTCAACCATGGTTTCCAAAAATGTAATTTATAATTCATGAACAATGTTTAAAGTATATGATTTTAGTGAATGAAAAATGAGGGAAGAGTCACATGCCTGAGTTACGAAGATTAACATAGAGATTTTGATCCTTAAGCCTCTAAATGACCACCTTGAAAAAAACCTAGATCAATCTTCTTGAGAGGTTTTTAGAGAGTGTTTCAACCTTCTAAAGTATAGAATGAAATCCAAATAAGTGTATAAGATATTGGGTCTTAAGGTCTCGGGGTGGGAATTATCCAGAATACCCTCTACTTAAAAGCTATAAAACAGCGGAGGTGGGTACAATTGGACCCTTCAACTCATAACTGCAACATATGAGTTGTACCATTAAATAGTCACTTGATCAAAAAGTTGGGCACTATATTCTGTCTAAGATATGACTTCCTTGCCCAACTCGTATCAACACCATACAACTAATATGGTGTGAGTCGTAGACTAGGTAGAACATCAAAGGCTTAACACTAGACAACATACAGTTTGGACCTTACCTCTCATCACTTGAACATATGACTAATACGGACTTTTCTCATATCTAGGTCAGAACTAGGCCAATATCACACTGACCAACATATGACTAGGGTCATAAGACCATAACCACATCTTACTACTAGTATGGTGTGAGTCGTATAATAATCAGAAGGTTTAAGACTTAAGAAATTTGCAAGGCCAAAGTTTGGGGTGCTTCAATCTCCCCTCTTAGGATCATTCATCCTCGAATGATGGGATGAGGCAATAAAAGCTTAATTAAACCCTCAAACATCTCTACTCATACCTTTAAGATAGAAAATAACAAGCCAAGGAATTCAATATCCACCATTAACAAAGATAGAAAGCAATGAGGGTGAGAGCAACGCATACCTTAAGAATGAATTTACAGAATAGGAAATAGGAATAGATACTTAGACTTTATGTCCTCCTCGGCTTCCCAAGTATCTTTCTCAATTTTTTGGTTCTGCCATAGAACCTTTACCGAAGCCACATCTTTCATGTGCAACTAACGAACTTATTGATCAAGATCCTCAAGGGGACCTCCTCATAGGACAAAGAATTTGAAATACCAATATTATCCAAGGGAATAACCAATGAAGGATCACCCACACATATTTACAACATAGAAACATGGAATACCAGATGAATCGAACTCAGGATAAAGGGAAAATCCAACTCATACACAATATTTCCAACCCTACTAAAAACTAAAAATGGGAAAACATACCGGGGACTAAGCTTTCCCTTCTTTCTAAATTGCATTTCTCCCATCATGGGAGACACCTTCAAGAACAACCATTCTCTAACCTCAAAATCCAAATCCCTTCACCTCACATCACAATAGGACTTTTGGCGACTTTGGGTGGTCTTAAGACTATCCTGAATTACCTTCACCTTTTTCATAGCTTGGTGAACCAAATCTGGGCCAAACATTTCTTCTTCGCCAACCTTGAACCACCCAATATGAGATCTATACCTTCTACCATACAATGCCTCAAATGAGGGCCATACCAAATCTAGAATGGTTACTATTGTTATAGGTAAATTTAATCAAAGACAAAGGTCAAACCAACTATCACCATAGTCAATCACATAGGCTCGTAGCATATCCTCCAAATTCTGAATCATTCTTTTAGCTTGCCCATCTGACTGCGGGTGAAAAGTCTTACTAAGACTCACTTTAGCCCCTAAACCATACTGGAATGAATGATAGAAATGGGATAAAGATTGAGTACCTCGATCGGAAAGCAGATTTTCTACTTCCTGTAGGAACAACTTTGCATTATCCTTAGTAGAATAAGTTGTCCTGACTGGCAAGAAGTGAGAGGACTGAGTTATCCTATCCATGATGACCCAGATGGATTCACACTAATTTTGTAATCGCGGAAGACCGGTAATGAAATCCATATTAATTTTTTCCCACTTCCACACATGTAATTCAATCTCTTGAAGTAGTCCACCGGGCCTCACATGCTCTACCTTACTTGCTAACACACCTTACACTTATCCATAAATTCAGCTATATCCCATTTTATATTATTCCACCAATATATCTCGTTAAGATCATGATACATTTTGTCAAATCGAGATGAATCGTATACCTTGATTCATATGCCTCGGTAAAAATGCAGCCACATAATACGTCAACATTGGGAACACACACCCTCCCTTGGTACCTAAAGATACCATCACCACCAATCTCAAAGCCCATCACCTTCTACTTACCCATATCATCCTTGATTTTCATCAATGGAGGGTCTAATACTTGCTTCTCTTTTATTTGTGAACCAAGAGACAGTTGCACTACCTATTTTATAAATACACCACCATCATCAGAGTCTAAGAGACAAACTCCAAGGTTATCAAAATGGCGAATATCCTTCTACAATTCCCGCTTGTCCTCATCAATATGAGATAGAATCCACATGGATAACCTGCTAAGAGCATTAGCAACTACATTAGCTTTACCTGGATAGTAATGAAGATTCATATCATAGTTCTTCAATAATTCAAGCCACCTTCTTTGCCTAAGATTAAGTTCTTTCTGAGTGAACACATATTGCAGGCGCTTATGATTTGAAAAGATATCTACATACACTCCATACAAATAAGAAAGCCAATTCAGCAACACGAACACCACAACCAAAAGCTCCAAGTCATGAGTTGAATAATTCTTTGCAAGTACTTTTAATAGTCTAGAGGAATACACAACCACCTTACCATGTTGTATTAACACACAACCCAAACCAACCCGAGATTCATCATTATAGACCATAAATCCCTCTATACCTTCAGGTAGAGTCAAGACTGGAGCGGAAGTCAACTTATCTTTAAGCTTTTCAAAACTACCCTTGCAAGCATCAGACCACAAGAACTTGATCTTTTTTATGTGTCAACTTGTTCAACGGGGAAGCTATAGATGAAAAACTATCTACAAACCTCCTATAGTAACAAGCTAAATCCAAGAAGCTTTGAATATCGGTTGGAGTAGTGGGTCTAGTCACTTCTTAACCAATGTAACTTTCTGAGGATTCACCACGATCCCTTAACTAGACAAAATATGAACCAAAAATGTAAAAACATTCAACCAAAATTCACATTTAGAGAACTTAGAATAAAATTACTGATCTATCCAAGTATGCAACACAATACAGAGGTGATTGGCATGATTCTCCTTACTCTTAGAGTATACCAAAACATAATTGGTGAAGACATTCATAAATAAATCTCGAAACTAATGGAAGATCCTATTCATCAAGACCATGAATGTCGTCGAGGCATTTTTCAAACCAAAAGACATGACGAAGAACATAAAATGCCCATATCGGGTATGAAAAGCTATTTTAGGGATATCCACCTCCCTAATCTTTAACTAATGATACCCAGACCAAAGTTTAATCTTAGGGAAGAACTTGGCACCCTAAATTTGGTCAAATAAATTATCTATCCTCAGAAGAGGGTACTTATTCTTTACCATCACCTTATTCAACTATCGATAATAAATACACATCCAAAGGGAACTATCATTTTGATGCACGAACAAGACAATTTCACCCCACAGGGACACACTAGCATGGATAAAATCCTTGTCTAAAGATATCTTAATTGCTTCTTAAGCTCCTTTAACTCAAACGGATCCATTCTATATAGGGGAATCGACATAGGGTGAGTGTTTGGAACAAGATCTATCCCAAAATCAATCTCCCTATCGGGAGAAATACCAGGAAGGTCAACAAGGAACACCTCAGGAAATTCTTTCACCATTGGAACAGAATGTAAAGAAGGACCCTCTGAGTTAGAATATTTAACATGGACCAGATGATAGAGACACCCCTTGGAGATTAATCTATGAGCTCTAAGATATGACATAAACCCCCCGTTAGGGGCTAGCGAACCACCCTCCCACTCAATAACTAGATCATTAAGGAATTTAAACATGAAATTATGAGTCTGATAGTCTAAAGAATCATAGCACGAGTGCAGCCAATCCATCCCCCATATGACATCACAATGAACCATGTCTAATTTAATTAGATCTACCCCAACCACCAAAAGATACAATGCAACCCCTATAGACTTTTCTAGTAGCCACCGAGTCACCCACCGAGATAGATATAGAATTGGGTTCCAAAATACACTAGAGACAAAAACTAAAATGCACAACCACAAATAAGGTCACATAAGAGAAATTAGACCCTGGATTAAGTAAACCATACACATCACTAGAAATTCAACATACCAGTAATGACATTAGGAGATGCCTTGGAGTCTTGACGAGAAGTAAGAGCATATAAGCAATATTGGCCAATGTTGGTACCTAAAGTAGAAGCAGTACCCTTTGGTGTTAGAGACGATAAAGAGAAAATAGGAATTTTATTGGCCCCAGAATAAACCTGGAAGGACAATCACGCTATATATGGACAATCTAACCACACATAAAACATCTATTTCTTTCTTTGTTACACTAACTATGGTGTGGTGGGCCAAAACATCTACAAGAAAGATATGATGGAGTAGACTAAGCCCCACCAGTATGAGATTAGGAACCCTATGCCCTGTACCCTCCCCTATGCTAGGAGAAATAATCACCCGATAGCTTTGGGTAAGGAGTACTAGTCAAAGAGAAAGAACCAAAACTCCCTCACTTTTTCTTAGGCCACTTTGCCCCATCTCTACCACTAGTTACTGGCCTCTACCTTGATTATAAAATCTAAACTTCTTACTCTACCTCTTACCAATATCAGCATGCTTCTTCTTTTTTTTCCTTAACCTATTGCATATAAATCATTAGTCAAGAAATATCCAAAAGAAAATATCTAACTCAGGAGCATACTTGGATAACTGGTAGAATTTCAAAGAATACTCCTTGACTTTCATCCTGCCTTACGTCAAGTGAACAAAATCCTTTGTGTTTTCCTCTCTCCACTCCTGAGGAAAGAAAGGGTCCAAAAATCCACTAGAAAAGTCATCCTATAATACAGAGTCAACATCACTTCCCCTAGATTGTTCCCAATTTTCGTATCACTAATATGTTATATCCTTCAATTGATAGGTAGTAAACTCCGCACCTTTAACAGCTAATGCATGCATAATTCAAAAGATCTTCTCCATCTCATTAAAAAAAGCTTGATGATCCTCCTCAACCTTAACATAAGTAAACACATGATGGTTCAATCTCATGAATAGGAAAACCCTTGTGGCCTCAGAAGATGGAGTAACAGAAGCACCATAATTAGATTGAGAAACTACTAGTTGAGCCAACATATGAATAGACTGACGCAAATCAGCATTAATTACATTTGCAAGAGAAACTCGAGGAAGGCTAGGGGGAACTGGTGAGACTCTAGGAGGGCAACTAAGAACTGGACCACTAAACTAGGTTTGCACCCTATAAGAAGGGTGTGTCCCATAAATAGCATCCCCCCAGTGGAACAAAGGAGTTCTTATGAGCTTCAGATTATTTGGGTTGCATGATCTAGAAAAAAAAAACTAGTAAATGGGAAATTAAAGGAATCCAAGAACTTAGTCTCTATAAACTGAAACAAAAAAAGAAGAAAGGGAAATATTCTTAAATATCTCATAGCCTCTCTCTTATAAGTGTGGTGCGCTACACAACCATAAAAGATACTCTACTAAGTATGGATTTATGGACACCCAATTGACTATAAAAATAGGGCTCTGATACCAGCTTTGTCACTACCCAAATCAGGGCCTGGCGATGGCCGGTATCTCAAGTCCCACATAGACTAGAGAGAACCCCTTTTACCTAACCTAGTCAGCTCAACAACATCAGGTGTCAGATGAATTTCAAAAATATAATAAGATAGTGAAGAATAAGACCAATATTTATTCATGAAATGTCTAAACCATTCACCGAACAACCAGTTGTCACCAACCCAATCCACTAAAAGAACACATCCAAGTCCATAGTAATCCAACAAAGCCTCTACAAATCTGGTTATCAATAAAATATCGAGACATGCCCTTGATAATAACCAAAACCAAAATAAGTATAAGACATAGAATATAATGACTATGAAATAAAGCCTTCTGAAGTACAGAAGCCCACCACTTCAATGTCAACTCAAGAACCACTCAAACACTTTATCACTATGTAGGTAAAGTATAAGAAGTTCTAGTACCTGCATCACATGGGGATATAATGTCTAGAGATGATTAGTGGTTAAAGCGCTAGCATGTAACTCAGTAATAGAGGAATAAACTAATGTCATCATTCAAAACCTAGTCAAATAATCATATCTAATCATACACTTACATATATATATCATGCCGTGATAGGGAACAAGGTTTAACATAAACTTTGGAAACCTTAACCTTGTATATGTTACATAACAATCATAAAACAAGGCACCTATGGGCTATATGGGCCATGCTCTCCCTTAGATGGTAGGGCTTCAGCGCATGTAGTCACTTGAACCAGAGAATATCCATATCTATATTTTGCCTTTATGGGGGACTCAAACCTCCCAGCATCGTCAAGGTGATTTAAGCACTAAGTATACAATATGGGGGACTTAAACCTCTAATTTATATATCTATTCGAGGGACTCGAACCTCTGATCATATAGACACCCATACCAAATAGCATGGTGTCCAGTGTTAGTCCTTTGAACTTCACTTTCATGGCTCGACTACACATCCTACTTTAAATCCTAATTAAACTATTCATTATACATACACAATCATTAATCCAATTACTTACCAAAGGCACCCCGTTGGTATCATCATACCAACCCTACTTGCAAGCGTACACATTCGATAATCATTATTAGTTAACTTTGGGACTTAAACATATTATCTAAACAAAGACATCAATTCAACTCATTAACACAAGTAAAATAATATCCAAATTGCAATATAAAACTCCAGACATAAAATCAGGTCAAAATTTGGCTCATAGGGCCCGCTAATGAAATTTCAAAATTTAATCCATCATGAGGTCCATCAAATAACAAGGAAAGTATGCTCAAAATTTAAAAATAATGGAGCACAAATTGGGGCTTAAATCGGCCCACTAAGTTAAGGAAATAGAGACCTAATTTCTAGGAATCTATAAGGAAAGAAGATGGAATTTGACAAGGAAAAAATGGGAAATGATCAGGAGGTGTTGGATTATAATACTTTAGCTTCAATGGATTTGTCCCCACAATTTTCTATAAGACCCTTAAAATTTTCAATAAATTTATTTTGACCTTCAAGTATTCGTAATATAGATTTTTTACTTACATTGTGTTAGGAATGTTAAAAGGGTAATTGGAAGAGTGTTGGAATGTTTGGAAATAGTTTGGGGTCATTTTGGAACCCCAAGGCAATGAGGGTTTGCGATATCATTGTGGAACGGAGGTTACCCTCTACAATAATGGCATGGCACAGAGGATAACCTCCGTGATATTGGCGTGCAACGCCAAGGTGAAAATTTCATACAGTTTTTGTTTTTATTCACTTGGGATGAGGCGATTTTGATCCTTTCACCTTTCCATGACTTTTAAACATTAAATAGTCTTATTCCCATCAGTTTTCAAAGATCAAATTCTCCTATTTCACTCTCACATACAAAACCCAAGAACATTCAAGGGTTTCACTGTGTATTCATCATCCGGGCTCCAAACATTAAATTGATTACAAATTTTTGTGTGATCCAGACTTGTTTCTCTTGCCCAAACTTTAATTTTAATTATGGCATTGATTTAATGGATTTTCATATAATTTAAATTATGGTTTTGAATTTGGGTTGAGGGGTTTTGGTTGTTTTTGATTGAATTACTTGTACCGTGACTTGACTTGATTATCCATGCTTTAAATTGGTATTTTGGGGATTGAACTGGTACTTTAATTAAATGGTTAGAATGGGGAACATAGGTTTCCCCAAATCTGATGAATTTTGGCATTGAATTGCATCAACCTCAATTCTCTTAGTTAATTTGATTTTTAAATATGGAAAATTGTGTGGTTTAACTTGATTTTTAACTCAATGTATTGCATTAATGGATAAATAGTTATTTAAATGAATTTGGAAGTCCTTGGTGGCCCTAGTTTGGATTTTAATGAAACTTGGGAGTCCATATGGTTGTGTGAATTAATTGGCATGTGTCATTTATTTTCCAAGAATATTGGTATGATGATACCAAGTGGTAAATACCTCAATAAAGGACTCCAGTGTTATTGATTGATTGTATGTGCAAATCGTAAAGAGGTTTGTGTAGCTCACCGTGGAAGGTGGAGGTCCCAGGAGGACCGATATTAGCAACCATATTTATCGGTGGGGGTCTTTATTACCGTGTTCATAGTTCACTCATTATATATATATATATATATATGTATATATTGGAATGGTTGGAGCCACGGTGTCTTTGGCCCTTTCTCAAATTTCTCTAGTTCGAGCAGCTAACACACACTAGGGCCCTTTCAGCGGGGAGAGCTGAACCCATATAGCTCATGGATGCCCTTAAGACTATTAGAGCTTCACAGTCCATGTTAGTGGTTTTATCTTATACTTAAAACTTGTTCCGTATCCCAGCTTTATATATATATATATATATATATATGTATGTATGTATGTATGTATGTATGTATGTATGTATGTATGTGTATGTGGTTTAATTTGGTTTTGGACATGGCATTATTTTATCCCTGTCCAAAGTTACATGCTAATGCTTATACCACTGACCATCCTAGGATGCTGAATTGTTTCATAATGTATGGTTCAAAGATATTTCTCTTACCCCTGTGCAGAGTAAGGTGGATTATCACGTTGGTCGAGTAGCAATGAAGTGGTGATCCTCCATCCTTCACAAGGCCTTATCATTTCCATATTCTTATTTTTATTTTAACTCAATACTTTCGGATTCTTTTGATCATGGTTGGGGGCATGTTTCGACCTATTTGATATTCTGGTTTTAGAGGTTATTATGGACAGATGTTGGTTAGTTGGTTATTATTTTGAATCTTAGTTTCATTTAGTCATTTATTTATCTTCCTATTTCTATTTGGTTGGCTTTCGCATTATTTTTGTATTATTATTATTATTGTGCTCTTGATGTAAGGTTAAGGGGGTGGTCCCCGGACCATGGTGGACTTGAGATACCCATCACAGCAGGACCTGGTTCAGGTCGTGATGTTTCGCATTCCCCAAGCTCTAATAATGGAGGACACTGACCTAGGAAATTAAGGAAACACTAGCAGTAATCGCTTAAGCACCCATTTAGTGGCTAAAGCAACTGTTGCTTAAGCGGTAGTTGACCGCTATAGCAGGGAATTCAGAAAAGGAGAGATGCCGCTAAAGAGGTGTATCCGTCTCTTAAGAGAAAGAGTATTGCTAACAAGGCTCATAGCTAGGGTTGATTTCTTAGTTCAAGCAAATCACTAGTAAGCAGGACCTATTATTTGCAACCAATAGATAAAGTTTATAGCAGAGGGATTACCAAGAAGTTACTACCACTGCAATAATCCTAAACACTTAGTTGCATTACAAACCCAAACCCATAGATCCCATAACTCGGGTTAAGGGGTTTAACTACTCATACTGTAAAGAGCAATATAGCTTGTTGAATTCATAATGCTATGGAATAATACTTATAGCAAAAGTGAATAGAAATAGTTGTATCTCGGATTAAATTGCAGTAGAAAAATCCCAAAAAATATTATGATAATCTCTCCAAAGCTAACTGTAAACTTGTATCAAAAACTAGAGATCAAACATATGAAGTTCAAGTCCAAATTGTCGAGTACCAACCCACAAGAAAATCTTAAACAATTCTTTAAATAGTTCACCCTAATTATAGAAATAAAATCACAGAGTTCAGTAATTTCTCGGATAGGTGACAACATTTTGTGATGCCTTATCAGGAGTCTGACGACTTATCACAGATGTCGCCAGCTCCTCTTCGCTTTTGACATTCGCTGCCTTAGGCTGATGATGAAGCGTGATGGTTTATCATATCTTTGATTACTTATCACAGATGTTGTTGATGATTTACTTCAGCTCTCATATTCTACCTTAGGCTAACGACAATCTTGACGGCTTATCATATGTCGTTGTCAATTCTTCCAGCTGAATTACATTGTCTGTTTAAGGATGACGATGAAGCTAATAACTTATCAGAGTACTGCGACTTATCAGGAATGTTTTTAGGCACACTTCTCTTTTTTTTTTCTTTAGATTTCAATTCTTTTACGTCCATCATTGTTGGTTCTCTTGCATCTTGACTTGCACTGCAAAATCAAAGATAAAACAATCAAAAATGACAAAAGTTGCTTAATACTTTGCAATTATTCTCAGTTAAAAGCCTTAAATGTTTTAGCATTTTCTCACACATCAACATCCCCAACTTAAAACAATTGCTTGTCCTCAAGAAAATAAAACACAACCAAGAAGATACAAAGTACATTTGGCAGTCAATCATCTATATTATCTCAAAACCATCTTTACCTTCTCCAATGTCAATTAATTCCAAATCAACTGTGTATGCTACTGAAGAACAACAATGGGACACATAGGAATCAAGATATGAGATCAATTCAGCAACAACAACCATGCATGTATCAAGCTTACACTATCCAAACAAGTTAGCAACTGGCAACGTAAATAGTTTGCCCTCACTATAAAGAAGTCCCACTTCACTTATATCAGACATTACATATGTAACCATGGGGACAATCACCAGACACTCACTCTCAGAATAAAGTTCCAATCAATGTATGTCGAATACCATAGTCTTGCCCTTATTTTCATTTCCAAGACTTTCAGACAGGTTAACTAGGATCTCTATAGGTCTTCTCTTTGGCTCGTAATGTAGGCTAGGGGCTAGTATGATACTCGATGATATTTAAAGTAACTAAGCCTCCTTGACACTAAACTGGCTTTTGGGGTTTCACTAATTAGCCTTTTTCTATTGTTCTCTTTTCTTGATCACACTTATTCAAGATGGGTGCAGTTCTTTTCTACAATCACTTCATATTTTTCATAACTTTTATTTTCTTGCTCTTTTTCACTGCACCCAGCTTTTTATTCCTTTATTTTACTTTACCTTTCTTCATTCTTATTTTACATCACGCACCCCTATGATAGCCACCCTCAACTTAGGCCATTTGCCTAAGTCAAGGTACACAGTGTCAAAAGAGGACCAAAGCCAAAACAAGTTCATTATGATATAAAAATTGGATGGTGATAGGTAACATACAAAAATAGGCTATTCGAGCTCAAAATTGGGATCAAGGGATATTATGCATACAGGGAAGGCCATTTAGGCTAAAGTGGGGTAGTATTAAAATGGCCTATGATCCTTTCCTAATCCCTATCCTTTAACCTAGGTAAGACTAATCGAGCAAGTTCTGAATCCAACATACAAAGGGAACTAAGTAAAATCTCACACGCACATAGCACACAAGTATTCCCAAGTTACTAATTATCCAGTTTATGCAATTGTTTACCAATGGTTATCAAGTTGATAGAACTAATACCATACAAAGATGAACAGTGGTCACAATTAGATGCAAATCACACAGTTAAAGAATTAGACCCCTTGAGAGGTGTTCAAAAATAAAAAAACCATGTTAACTGCCTCAGGTACTTGTATTTCTCCTAGTCAACTACAAAATGTTACAAAAAAACTCACCCTACACCCTCAACTTAAAATCAAAGAAAAACTAAACTAAGGGTTAGGGTATACTTGGATTAGATCAAGCATGGGGATCATGGGTCCCTGACCCTGCTGCTGCATCCTCAGCTGTCTTATCTCCATCGAGAGTCTCCTTTCATTCATACATATCTAGTCTAGCAGTTGTTGGAGGCATACTAGTTGAGCCACCCATGGCTCTCGCTCGCAGGGCCTCCTCTTATTTTTCATTGTTAGCTTGTGACTTGATCATCGCCATCCTCGTCTCCTCTTTTTTGGCCTTTTTCATGCCCTCTTCTTTGTTGTTGTTTCTTCACCACTATCCGCCCTCTCTATATTACCCATACCTTTCTTCTCACCCTTTTATTTTTCTTCATTGGTTCCCCTATGAGATCAAGCAATGGGATTTCACCCACGGACTCATCAATAGCTGGATCTGTCGGCACCATAAGTTGGTGTTGCTGTAATACCCCAACATCCGCCTTCACCTTGTCCAGGGCTGCTCTAAATTGTGCAAGGTCTAAGCTCGACATTTATCCTACCCATGTATTAAAATGATTTTCTAATTCATTAATTCGACCAGGCAAGGCTCAGAAGGGCTCCAGTTCTACCTTAATCCTCTTATCTACCACAGAGGCAAATGTCTTAGAAAAACTATATATCTGAGCCTCGCACCACTTTGCTTGTTTTGCCACTCTCCTGAAATTCATAGGGTTGAAGACAAATTCTATGGTAGACACAGTAGCTGAAGGATTTATTTCATTTCTAGGCACTGAATCTGCTATTGCTGAGGAGGTTGGTGTCGCAGCCTTAGAATCCTACACTCCTACATTAGGTGTTGAGTTGGTACCAATAATTGGTAGGTCTGTTTCAACCCCTACTCCTCTGTCAAGTGTCAATCTCAACTGATTTGTACCATATCGGATGGGGTTGTGGGTCTTCTTGGCAAGCATTTCTTTATCTAACCCTACAACCTCAGGTACATGGGTTGCCTTACATAACCTTGTAATTAGACAAGGGAAAGGATATGTCGTGTAGGGCCTTGAGACATAAATTTTCATCTCCTCTGTAATGGGCTCCCCGAAGTTCAACTTGAGCTTACCCATAAGAACTGCGACCAATATTGCTCTGTTGTCTCAAATAATTTTATCTCCCTCAGTAGGCATCAAATGGATGCACACTACACCCCACCAAAACCTTATCTCTTTAGTCAGTGAGGCCTTAAAAATCTTTTTATTCGGGATGGTCAGCCATTCATGTTTCCCTTCAGCTATGAGTGTGGCTTACCAAGACCGTTGATTTGCATGATTCTTTAGTTGAGCATAGAATGTAGGTGAAGTGGCCTGAGGAGTGAATTCTGGGCCATGAAGAAATTTGTTGATTGTTGTTTCTGAGAGATCCAACATCACACCACGTACTGGAACTTTATCCAACAAAGATTGATCCGCTGATTTCTCTCCTTCATTACACATGTTCTCCAATCGATCCTGATAGTTTGCATAGAACTCCCGAACTAATGTAGGGCAAAATGAGGTTCCTACTTTTGTGGTCCATCCCAAGACATAGTCTTGGAATTTCTTCTCCACTTCAGGATATTAGCTCAACCTGGTAGTGATGATCCTCTTTTTTTCAAAGATGTTTTTTTAATGGTTCTACTTTTAGTTCTGGCAAGTCCATCATAGAAAATTTTTTGTGCCTTAGGAATTTACCACCTAGCACTATTTTGAACCCCCGAGGTTCTTTCATTTAACCAGAGTTTACCAAATCGAAGATTTTTCATCATCCTGTTGCTCAGTAAAAGGGGACTCAAATAATGGTCCCTTAGATTTTGGTTGCTCAAACTCAGAATGCTCAGACTCAGGCTCCCCAGACTCAGAATGCTCAGACTCAGGCTGCTCAGAAGTCGTACCATCAGGTGGTGGTGTTTCTTCAGTATCCCTTTCTTCACTCTCCTCTACCTCAACTGGTGGAGATGGTGAAGGCTCTTTCAGAATTTTCTTTTTCCTTTTCTTTCTGAGCAATGACTCCTCCTCCTAATAATCAGATCCCTCAACGAAGAGTCTCCAAGGTACCCTCCCCTTTTTCATTTTATTTGAAAGTTTGGGGCTCTTTTCTTTGGGTGCCATTATAAGACCTGTAGCAAGAAAAAAAAACATTAGTTGACACTCAAGACGATATACACAAATACATCAGCCATTGAAGTTCCACACCCCTTGAAAGGGTTTATTTATGCTTTAGGTCAAAGGTGTGAAGACATGGTCTGATAAGTCAGAACGATTGTGATAACTTATCAGCAATGTCGTCAGCCTTAACAAAATAGGATTCTTTTCCTCAACTTATGACGACATAATATGATAAGCCATCACAATTATGTTAGCTTATCAGCCATGTCATCAACTCAGAACAGACCCCTCAACTTAATTTTAACTTGATTTTTAAACCAATTTCTTCTTACAATCACATTGAGTAGTGTTCTTAAACTGAACCTTAGGATTTTGATCTTGGGTGTATTTATACGCCTAAGCACCATAACTTATCCATATTTTAGCTAAGTTTAGAGGATAAAATGCCTAGTTTCTTATGTTTTTACTCGACTTCTATGTAATTGAGCTAACCGATGTGATTAACATGATTTCAGGTATTAATGAGGTAAATGAAGACATAATGGGATAATGGAATGCGGATGGCATATGACACAAGAGAGAGTAGTAGTCTGGACCAAATGTGGCGCCTAGAAACTATGTCCAAGATTAGTTTGTCATTTATAATGAGTTCAGGGACTTAGAAGGAAATTATGAGAGAAAATATTATTAAAAGGCTTAATGCTGAATTTTTATTCATTATTGAATTATTCTATATTATTTTTGGAAGAGGGAGAGTGGCGGCTTAGCTTGGAGAGATAGAAAAAGGGTTTTCTCTTATTTTCACAATTTGCACACCAAGATCATCTTCTAGTGTTTGGTATGATGAATATTTCTATTGTGATTTTCATTTTATTCATGAGTATCTAAGTTTATTAATTAGTGTTATTGAAGCCTTGTATCATACAATCTATCACTTTGGGTTTTGAATTCATTATGCATTGATTTGTTTATATCATACTCTCTTCGCTTATCTTGAATTCTCGTGGTTGCAAACATAGAGGATATGCCTTAAAATACAACTTGTTTGAAATAAAGGTTGATGTTCGGAAAAGAGAGTAGTGACAAGAAAATAGGATTACCAACCCCTATTTCATTAGTTAATACCTTAGCAGGATTAACTACTTGGAAATTTCGTATTGTTTTTGGTAAATGCTTTTGATTCGAGAGAACTAAAGTGAATTAGTCCTTGATGGTTGAGAAACACTAGGATTATCTTATTAAAGACACTATGTTTCTCTGTAAGCATGATGCATGTATGAATTCATAAAGCCCATAGTTAGAAAGTATTGAAAACTATAAGGTGAACATAACCCTAGCTTGCTATTTCTCTGAATTTTAATACTACTACACGTATTTCATCTTGTTAAACCAAAGCCATTAATTTTTGAATTGAAACAATTCCCCATATTTATTTTACGAAAATGAATGATTAAAAGTCAACTAATTTGCATAAAACTTAATTAACACCATATTCCCTGTGGGATTCTACCCCAACCTAGTTGGGTTATCTATTTGACAACGACCTCTTACTCTCTCATAAGAGAGGTGTAATTTGGGCATATCAGCTTTCTCATACAAAGCAGCATAATAAACCCTAGATTCTTCTTTTCACACTATGGCAAGTTAAGCTTGCCTCAACCTTTTTGGAACTAAGATTTACATCAGTTTATCACCTACCCAATGAAGAGAAGAGTCAAGTTTTGAGCGTGCCTAGTGAGTGACTTTCACTTGGTTACTCGAGTGAAGAAGAGTTTGCAGATGACAGAGGGGACTTGATTTTTTATTTTTATTTTTTGAATTCAAACCCACTCTCATAAGAAAGGATATTCTTCTTATTTTACTTGGAAATATTTTGAAAAAGGAAGATAATAAACTATGGAAGGAAATAAAACTTAAAGGAGAGAAAAAAGAGTACGTGGGAAGGTGAAAGGTTGACTAGGCTGGGTTAGATCTTTTTAATTCTGGGCCCAAATTTCACCTGACGGCTTATCAGATGTCTGATAACTTGTCGCTGATGTCATCAGCTCAAGGCAGTATGTTACCTCATTTTAAATTCTCTGCCGACATCTGTGATGGCTTATCACAGGTGTGATAGCCCATCTTAAACGTCATTATCCTTAATAGAACAAGTCTCAACTTCCTTGAGCTGACTACCTCAGTTTCACCTTATTTGAACTAAAACCTAACTTACAAAAATAAAAAAACTTTGATTGAAAATATAAAAATTTTTGGTTGCATCCCAATAGCGCCTGATTTAGTGTGGCGGCACGACTCGGTTATCTTGACTACTCAGAATTCATCAAGACAACCTGCTGATACCTCTTTACAATCTTCATAAAATACATCCAAGATTGAGAAAACACCCATATCCTTTTGTTGTGTCATAGGTGAGTGTATTGCGAACTTTGTTTCTTTGTCAATGAGCCTGAACTTCACCTCAGTCGGCTCCATAGCTACTATCACTCTCCCAGTTGTGAGGAATGGTCTACCCAAAATAATGGGTACTTAAAAGTCCACATCATAGTCAAGGAGTATGAAATCAGCTCGAAGAATAAAGTCAGCCACCTTTACCAATATATTATGTAGTATTCCTACTGGCTGCTTTACAGACCTATCCTCATTCACCAATCTCATATTTGTCAGGGTAGGATCTCCCATACCTAGCTTTTTATACATGGCTAGTGGCATTATATTAATGATCGTACCCAGATCACATAAGGTCATAGTGAATTCCAAAAACCTGATTGTACATGGGATAGTGAATGCTCTAGGGTCGGCGTTCTTCTACACCAAGGTCCTCGTAAAAATAGTGCTACAATGATGGATATTATCCTCTGGTTCGTAGATCACTTCTCGTTTATTTTTCACAAGGTCCTTCATGAATTTTGCATACCCTGGAATTTGCTAAAGTGCCTCTACCAAAGGCACATTTATTGTTAACTTCTTAAACATCGCCATGAATTTACTAAATTTTGTCTCCTCAAACATCTTCTTCAATCTTTGATGAAAGGGAGATGGTGTTTGTGGGAGAGTTTTAACCATTACTTCATTTTCCTTCTTTTCCTCTTTTCCCAGAGGATCATCAGAACCATCCAGCTTCTCAGACTCCAGCGGACATTCTTCTTTGGGTTCATTCTCTACTTCAATCATATCTTCAATCAAAATTTTTCCCACAAAAGGGCCAGGTAATATTTTACCACTTCTAGTGGTAATCGCCAGACATGAGAAATTATTCTGCTGATTTTGGACAGTGTCAGTAGGTAATGTTCTACTCTTCTTCAGGTTTAGCACTGCGGAGAGTTGACTCAATTACTGTTCCAGCTATTTGATTGCAGTAGAGTGCGAGTTTACCAACTAACTAATAGAAGACAGATCGGTCTTTATGGTAGTCACACTTGAGTTGGTAGCCTCCACTACCTTTAAAAATTTAGCCATCATGTCCTCCATGGACATCTTTTCAGAACTTGTTGTAGCAGTCTCACTATTTCCAGGAGGGACATATAGCCCGCTCCTATCATTATTGCTCCTCCAATTTCCTTGCTCCTGATTCTTATATCCAGGTTTATCATAATAATTCAAACCTTGATTCCCTTGGCTATTGCCTCAGAAACCCCCTTGATTATTAACATAATTCGCCTCTTCTTCTGGATCAGCATCAACTCTATCTTAACATCCCACAGCTTTCACCTTCTCAGTCTTACTGATAGCAAACGCTTGGTTAGCAAGTCCATCTGCATTTTAGGTGATCCATGTCTTGGTCACACTCGCCGTCTCTTCTGCATTGTTTCGCAGTCATACCCATAGAAACAGTGGGGATTGCTACCACAAAGTCTCTAGTATGCCATGCCCATCAACTCTGCATTATTTTTGTCATTGAGTTAAGAGCCCTTTACAAAGTCTCCATCAAGTGTATGTCCATCATATTATGGTTCGGACACTGTGTTAGCTTCTTTTTAAATCTCTCCCAGGTTTCTTGCAAAGCTTCAGTCGGGAGCTTTCTGAAGTTACTGATCTTTTCCCTCAACTGTACCCTCCTGGAGGGTGGAAATAACCATTCTAGGAATACTTCTTTCAACTATCTCCAGTTGATTATCGAATCGGGCATCAGCTTATTTAACCACATTGTTGTCACCCCAGACAGAGACAACGGGAACAATCTCAAGTGGATTGTATGTTGACCCGCTCCTAGGTTATTAAAAGATTTTCAAGTGGTGAAAAATTTGCAAATGGTGAAAAAGTTCACCAAGTGTATATTCGGATCATTTCCAGGCAGGCCACTAAACAACCCCTTTAGATTAAGGATTTGAATCATAGTACTCGTAATGCTGAACTTTTCCCCTGGTGCCAATGGTGGAGGAATAATTGCACCTGTAGCACCTTCTCCATCCATTCTATCATCACCATCATTGAAATCATACTGGACAGGCTGGCGATTCTGTCTTGCTCTGAACGGACGTTCCTGTTGGCATTACGTTGTACTAGTGCAGCTATTTGATCTGCACGCCTTGGGTTACCAGGGTTTAGCAACTCCTCGTCTCCCAAATCTTCATCCTTAGGATTTGGATGCCGTAATTGTTGACCAACATTTTGCACATTCACCTGAGCTCTAGCTAAGCCTACTAAACTGTTAGCCTCCTGCTGGTCTGCCATTCTGCCGATTAGTTGCGGTTCTGGATTAAATGGTAATTATGGTCCTTCAAAAGTTCTGGTTCTTGGCATACACCACAAAAGTCCTGCAAAAACAAAAACAACAAATAAACATAAAGCTAAGAAACTTGACTAACAGTCAATAGCGTACACAAACTTCAATTTACAACCGTATTCACCAGCAATGGCGCCATTTTTGATAACGCTTAAGCTGCACCTCTCATGTGAGAATGTAAGCGATCATTGTCAATATATAACCCAACTAGGTTAAGGTTGAATCCCACAGGGAATATGGTGTGAACTTAAGTAGTTTGTAATTTAATCAACTGATAGTTTGATGTTTCCTGAAATGGGGTTTTAGAGATTAGCAAATAATTGTTGGTCACTTTAGTTTTAGTTTTTGTAATTAAGAGTTTATGGAAAACAAGAGTTATGTTCACTATGGGTGTAGGGATTTGACAGATGCTAGGAATGATTCAAGATTTTTGTAGTAGGTAGGAACAACAGATTATCTTTGTTGAATTTATGCCTAAATGTCTCTCAACCAACTTAAGCATTTAACTACCTAATTCTCTCGAACTTATGGAGTTTATATTTCATAACAGGATGTTATCTTAGGTTTATTAATCTTTAAATGGAAGGTTGGTAGCTTCCAAGTCCCTATTGATAATTCACTTCTTACTAGGGTTGATTTCTTAGTTCAAGCAAATCACTAGTAAGTGGGACCTATTGTTTGCAAACAATAGATAAAGTGTAAAGCAGAGGGATTACCAAGAAGTTACTACCACTGTTAGAATCCTGAACACTTAGTTGCGTTACAAACCCAAACCCATAGATCCCATAACTCGGGTTAAGGGGTTTATCTACTCATACTGTAAAGAGCAATATAGCTTGTTGAATTCATAATGCTATAGAATAATACTTACAACAAAAGTGAATAGCAACAGTTGTATCTCAGATTAAATTACAGTAGAAAAATCACAAAAAATAATATGATAATCTCTCCAAAGCTAACTGTAAAATTGTGTCAAAAACTAGAGAGCAAACACATGAAGTTCCAGTCCAGAATGTCGAGTACCAGCCCACAAGAAAATCCAAAACAATACTTTAAATAGTTCACCCTAATTATTGAAATAACATCACAGAGTTCTGTAATTTCTTGAAAAGGTAACAACATTTTGTGATGCCTTATCAGGTGTCTGACACCTTATCACAGATGTTGTTAAATCCTCTTCACTTTTGACATTCGCTGCCTTAGGATGACGATGAAGCGTGATGGGTTATCAGATCTTTGATGACTTATCATAGATATCATCGATGATTTACTTCAGCTCTCATCTTCTGCCTTAGGCTAATGACAATCTTGATGGCTTATCACAACTCTGATGGATTATTACACTTTGTCGTCACTTCTTCCAATTAAATCCCATTCTCTTTTTAAGGTTGACGATGAAGCTGATACCTAATCAGAGTACTGATGAGTTATTAGGATTGTTTTCAGCCATACATTTTTTCTATTTTCTTCATATTTCAACTCTTTTACCTCCATCATTGTTGGTTCTCTTGCATCTTGACTACCACTGCAAAATCAAAGATAAAACAATCAAAATTGACAAAAGTTGTTTAAGACTTTGCAATTTTTCTTAGTTAAAAGCCTCAAATATGTTAGCATCTACTCATACATCAACACCCCCAACTTAAAACAATTGCTTGTCCTCAAGAAAATAAAACACAACCAATAGGATACAAAGTACATTTGGCAGTCAATCATCTATATTATCTCAAAACCATATTTACCTTCTCCAAGGTCAATTAATTCCAAATCAACTGTGTATGCTACTGAAGAACAACAATGGGACACACAGGAATCAAGATATGGGATCAATGCAGCAATAACAACCATGTATGTATCAAGCTTACACTGACCAAACAAGTTAGCAACTGGCAACGTAACTAGTGTGCCCTTACTACAAAGAAGTCCCACTTCACTTATATTAGACATTACATATGTAACCATGGGGACAATCACCAGACACTCAATCTCAGAATGAAGTTCCAATTAATTTATGACGACTACCATAGGCTTGCCATTATTTTCATTTCCAAGACTCTCAGAAAGGTCAACTAGGATCACTATAGGTCTTCTCTTTGGCTTGTAATGTAGACTAGGGGCTGGTATGATTCTCGATAATATTTAAAGTGATTAATCCTCCTTGACACTACACTAGCTTTTGGAGTTTCACTCATTAGCTTTTTTCTATTCTTCTCTATTTTTGATCACACTTATTCAAGATGGGTGCGGTTCTTTTCTACAATCACATCGTATTTTTTATAACTTTTCTTTTCTTGCTCTTTTCCACCACACCTAGGTTTTTATTCATTTCTTTTACTTTACATTTCTTCATACTGATTTTACAGCACGCACCTCTATGATAGACACCCTCAACTTAGGCCATTTGCCTAAGTCAAAGTGCACAGTGTCCAAAGAGGACCAGGGCCAAAACAGGTTCATTATGATATAAAAATGGGACGGTGATAGGTATCATAAAAAATAGGCTATTCGGGCTCAAAATAGGGATCAAGGGATATTATGCATACAGGGAAGGTCATTTAGGCTAAAGTGGGGTAATATCAAAATGGCCTAGGATCCTTTCCTAACCCCTATCCTTTAACCTAGGTAAGACTAATCGAGCAAGTTCTGAATCCAACATACAAAGGAAACTAAGTAAAATCTCACACGCACATAGCACACAAGTATATCGCAAGTTACTACTTATCTGGTTCATGCAATTGTTTACCAATGGTTATCAAATTGCTAGAACTAATACCATACAAAGATGAACAGTGGTCACAATTAGATACAAATCACACAGTCAAAGAGTTTTACCACTTGAGTGGTGTTCACAAAATAACAAAACCATGTTAACTGCCTCAGGTTCTTGTATTTCTCCAAGTCAACTACAAAATGTTACAAAAAAAACATACCCTATACCCTCAACTTAAAATTAAAGAAAAACTAAACTAAGGATTAGGGTATACTTGGAGTCGATCAAGCACGGGGATCATGGGTCCCTGACCCTGCTACTGTATCCTCAGCTGTCTTATCTCCATCGGGAGTCTCCTCCCATTCATACATATTTGTTCTAGCAATTGTTGGACGCCTACTATTTGAGGCACCCACGGCTCTCGCTCACAGGGCCTCCTTCTATTTTTCATTGTCAGATAGTGACTTGTTCATCACCTTCCTCGTCTCCTCTTTTATAGCCTTCTTTCTTTCCCTCTTCTCTGTTGTTCCTTCTTTATCACCATCAGGTCTTTCTCTCTGACCATTACCTTTCTTTTTACCCTTCTTCTTTTTTTTCTTTATCTGATCCCCCATAAGATCAAGCAATGGGATTTCACCCTCAAACGCATCAACAGCTGAATCTGCCAGCACCATAAGTTGGTGTTGCTGTAATACCCCAACATCTGCCTTCACCTTGTCTAGGACTGCTTTAAATTATGCAAGGTTTGAGCTATACATTTCTCTTACCTGTGTATTAAAATGATTTACTAATTCATCAATTTAACCAGGCAAGGCTCAAAAGGGATCCAATGCTACCTTAATCCTCTTATCTACCACAGAGGCAAATTTTTTGGAAAAAAGTTACAGTTGAGCCTCACACCAATTGGCTTTTTTACCACTCTCCTAAAATTTTGGCTTTTTTACCACTCTCCTGAAATTCATAGGTTTGAAGGAAAATTCTATGGTAGACACAGCAGCTGAAGGATTTATTTCATTTATAGGCACTGAATCTGCTATTGCTGAGGAGGTTAGTGCTGCAGCCTCAAAATCCTACACTACTATATTAAGTGCTGAGCTGGTACTAGTAACTGGTGGGTCTGTTTCAACCTCTGCTCCTCTATCAAGTGTCAGTCTCGACTGATTTTCATTATATCGGATGGGGTTGTGGGTCTTCTTGGCAATCAATTCTTTATCTAACCCTACAACCTCAGGTACATGGGCTGCCTTACATAACCTTGTAATTAGACAAGGGAAGGATATGCCGTGTAGGGCCTTGAGAATTAAATTTTCATCTCCTCAACAATGGTCTCCTCGAAGTTCAACTTAAGCTTAGCCACAAGACTTGCGAGCAATATTGCTCTGTTGTTTTAACTAATGTTATCTCCCTCAGTAGGCATCAAATGGATGCGTACTACACCCCACCAAAACCTTGCCTCTTTAGTCAGAGAGGCCTTAAAAATTCTTTCATTTGGGTTGGTCAGCCATTCAAGTTTCTCTTCAGCTATAAGTGTGTCTAACCAAGACTGTTGATTTACACGATGCTTTAGTTGTGCATAGAATAGAGGTGATATGGACTGAGGAGGGAATTATGGGCCATGAAGAAATCTGTTGATTGTTGTTTCTGAGAGATCCACCATCACACCCCATACTGGAACTTTATCCAACAAAGGTTGATCCACTGATTTCTCTTCTTCTTTGCACATGTTCTCTAATCGATCCTGATAGTTTGCATAGAACTCCCAAACTAGTGTAGGGCAAAATGATATTCCTCTTTTCGTAGTCCATCCCAAGTCATAGTCTCAAAATTGTGCTCTACTTCAAGATATTTGCTCAACCCGGTAGTGATGATCCTCTTTTCTTCAAAGATGGGCCTTTTAATGGTACTTCTTTTAGTTCTGAGAAGGCCATCCTAGAAGATTTTATGTGCCTTGGGAATTTTCCACCTAGCACTGTCTCGACCCCCGGGGTTGTTTTATTTAACCAGAGTTTACCAAACCAGAGATTCTTAATCATCTTGTTGCTCAGCAGAAGGGGACTCATATAATGGTCCCATAGATTCTGGTAGCTCAGACTCAGAATACTTAGACTCAGCCTCCCAAAACTCAGAATACTCAGACTTAGGCTGCTCAGAAGTCGTACTGTCAGGTGGTGTGTTGCTTTAGTATCACTTTTTTCACTCTCCTCTACCTCCACTTATGGAGGTAGTAAAGGCTCTTTTAGGATTTTTTTTTCCTTTGGTTTCTGAGCAGCGACTCCTCCTCCTCATAATCAGATCCCTCATGAAGATTTTCTAAGGTACCCTCCCCTTTTTCACTTTATTTGTAGGTTTAGGGATCTTTCCTTTGGGGGCCATTATAAGACCTGAAGCATGAAAAAAAACCATTAGTCGACACTTAAGAGGATATACACAAATACATCATTCGTTGAAGTTCCACACCCCTTGAAAGGGTTTATTTATGCTTCAGGTCAAAGGTGTGACAACTTGGTCTGATAAGTTATCACGATTATGATAACTTATCAGCCATGTCATCAACCTTAATAGCACAGGCTTCTTTTCCTCAACTTGTGATGATATTATCTGATTAGCCGTCACAATTATGATAGCTTATCAGCCATGTCATCAAGTCAGAACACACTGATGTTGGGCGTATTTACACGTCCAAGCACCAAAACCTGCCCATATTTTAGCTGAGTTTTGACGATAAAATACATAATTCCTGCACTTTTAGTTTATTTTCAACTAAGTGAGCTGACCTATGTGATTAGCATACTTTTTAGGTACCAATGAGGAATATTTCAGCATTTTGGGGACCTGTGGATAGCAAAGGAAAACTTCACATAAGAGGGAAGGCAGCTTTTGGACTGAATGTGATGCATGGGAACTTTTTTTCGGGCAAACGTAGTATTTTTAAATACTTAAGGATGCAGTAGCAACTTAGTAGAGAAGGATATTATTAAAAAGCTTATTGCTGAATTTTCAGCATTATCATTCATTATTCAATTTTCAGATTCTGTAATAGTTTTGGGGAACATAGAAAAACGGCTAAGCTTGAACAACGGAGAGAGAGAAACACGTTTTCTCTCTTATTGTCGTTAGTAATTTTCATCACCAAGATCGTTAAGTTTTTTGGTATGATGAATATCTTTATGTTGATTTCCGTTTTATTCATGAGTAGCTAAGCTTATTCGTTAGGGTTATGGAAACCTTGTAATATACTTTCTATTTCTATGAGTTTGTGAATTTATGATGTGTCATGTCACTTATATCATTACTCTCTTTATTTTTATTGAATTATCATGGTTGCAAACATAGGGAATATGCCATTATAGCATTAACTTGTTCGATAGAAAAGTTACATGTTCGGAAAAGAGAGTGTGACAAAAAAATAGAGTTTTTAACCTCTATTTACACGTTAATGCCCTAGCAGGATTAACGTCTTGGAGAATTCGTACCATTTGTTGTACACTTTAGGTTCGAGAGAGCTAAGGTGAATAAATCCTTGATGGTTGAAAAACACTTAGATTTAGAATTAGAATACGATTCTCTATAAGTGCATGCATGTATAAATTCTGCATTACTCATAGTTAATTGAGAAGTAGAAACTACAAGGTGGACATAACCCTGACTTGTCATTCTCTGTGATTCAATATTATTACATATATCGTCTCATTCATTACATTAATAATATTATTGTGCACTTAAACCAAAACCCCCCTTTACTTTGGAATTTTTGACCAACAGTCTAATAATAATCGCAATACGTAGTGACTATAGTATTCCCTGTGGGATTCGACACGCAACCCAGTTGGGTTCTATATTTGACAGCGACCGCTTACACTTTCTCACGAGATTTGTAATTTGGGCGTATCAAATTTTGGCGCCGTTGCCGGGGAATACGGTTGTCAACTAAGTTTGTGATAGTTAATAGACCCTTTGGTCAAAGATTCCCAAATTTTACTTTTTGTTTGTTGTTTTTGTTTTGTTCAGGTTTGGTAGAGTGCATGCCAAATACACGAAGTTCTGGTCAGCCATTATTACCTCTAAAACTTGAACCACGTCTTATTGGCAAAATGGATGCACAACGAGACATTGAAAGAAGGGTTGCTTAACTGGAGCAGGCTAGATTAGCTGTATTGGCAGCTGCACAAGTAAATCAACAGAATGCTGATAACCCAGGTCGGGAAACAAATCTTGATGATGAGGACCTAGGGGATGATGAATTATTAAACCCAAGGCGTGCAGATGATGTGGCTGTACTTGTGAACAGGAATGTCAATAGAGATCGTCAAGCTAGAATGAGACCTGAACGCCGAGCTGTGCAGGTCCCTTTTGATGATGATGATAATGATTTGGATGGGGTTGGTACCACAGGGGGTTTCATTCCTCCGCCCTTGGCACCCGAACCAAAGTTTAATATCACTAGCACCATGATGCATCTATTGCAACTCAAAGGGTTATTTGGTGGACTTGCAGGCGACGATCCGAATATGTATCTGATTAATTTTATCTCAACATGCAAGTCGTTTGACAATCCAGGGGTCAGACAGAATGCGATTCGGCTGCACTTATTTCCATTGTCTCTATCTGGAGAGGCAACTCTATGGTTGAATGGGCTAACTCCTGACTCTATTACTAATTGGAGGCAACTGAAAGACGCTTTCCTAGAAAGATTCTTTCCGCCATCCAAGAGAGCACAATTAAGAGATGAGAAAAGCAATTTTCGACAGCTTCCAACTGAAGCTCTCTACGAAACATGGGAGAGGTTCAAGAAGAAGCTTATGCGGTGCCCAAATCATCAGATGACCAATATCCACTTGATGGAAATATTATATAGGGCTTTGAACTCGGTGACTAAGCCAGTGATCGATAATGTTGCGGATGGGTCATTCATGGACCTTACTTTTATTGAGGCAAGTGATATGCTAGATCGTATGACAAAGCAAAGTGGAGCTTGGCATACCAAGGATTCTGAGGTAGCAAGCTCTACTGTATCTATTGGCATGACAACAGAATAGAGGCGAAGAGAAGAGGAGCGTGACCAGGATATGGATCACATAAAAACGCAGATGGACCTTCTTACCAAGCATTTATTATCTGGGAAGACAGAAAAGGTCAAGGCCGTTGTATCATAGGGAAGAGATAACTTCGATTCTGAGGAGGAAGCGAATTACTTGAATAATCAGGGGGATTTCTGAGGCAATGGCCAAGGAACCCAAGGTCAGAACTATTATGATAAATCCGGATACAAGGATCGAGATGAAGGGAGTTGGAAGAATAAGACTGACAGGAGTGGTTTGTATGTTCCTCCTGGTAATCGTGAAGCTGCTGCATTTGGTTCTGGGATGTCCATGGAGGACATGATGGCTAAGCTATTGAAAGGAGTGGAGGCAACCAACACGGGAGTAACTGAGGTAAAAAATGATTTGTCCTCCATAAATTAATTGGTTGACTCGCATTCCACTACAACAAAACAGCTGGAACAACAAATGAGTCAACTATCATCGGCATTCAATCAAAGAAAAGCTGGCACTTTACCTAGTGACACTGTGGAAAATCCAAGGAATGATTGATCATGTTTGGCTATTACTACCAGGAGTGGTAAGGTGCTGGAAAACCCATCCAAAGGCAAGCCGGTGGTTGATAATATTAAAGAGAATGTTATTGAAGTAGATTGTGATGATTCTGTAGAAGCTGAAAATTAGAATAAGAACGTTCATGATACTACACCCAGATGTCAGCAGTCTGAAAAGATTGATAATGAGAAGCAAAATAAAAAGGAAAGGGTGGAGAAAACTCTTCCAAATCCACCACCACCTTTTCCTCAGAGACTGAAGAAGAAGGCTGATGACACCAAGTTCAGTAAATTCATGACTATGTTGAAGCAGCTGACTATTAATGTGCTTTTGGTGGAGGCACTAGAGCAGATGCCAGTGTACGCCAAATTCATGGAGGACCTTTTGACAAAGAAAAGGGCAGCAAGCTATGAGCTGGCAGATAATTTTCATCATTGCAGTGCAATTGCCACGAGGTCTTTAGTACAGAAAAAGGCAGATCCGGGTGCTTTCACTATTCCTTGCACGGTTGGATCTTTGGATTTTGCTAAGGCGTTGTGCGATTTGGGGGCTAGCATTAATTTGATGCCACTAGCCATTTATAGACAGTTGGGGTTGGGCGATCCCACGCCAACCAACATGAGGCTTGTAATGGCAGATAGGTCGGTAAAACGACCTGTTGGTATCTTATATGATGTACTAGTGAAGGTTTCTACCTTTATTTTTCCTGCAGACTTTGTTATTTTGGATTGTGAGGTGGATTTTGAAGTTCCCATAATTTTGGGTCATCCTTTCCTCCCAATAGAAAGTGTGCTTATTGATTTACAAGCAAATGAGCTTTTATTTTGAATGAATGATGAAGTGGTACATTTTGATGTATGCAAATCAATGAAGCAGCCTAAAGATATGAATGTGTTCTCTGTAGCTGATGTTTATTATGAGGATGAGAAGGAATTATCTTTAGAGAAGCAGCTTACTATTGAGCCATTGGCTGCTGTGCTTTTGAATTTTCAGCGTAAGGATGTTGAAGAATACAAAGAAACTATCTGTGCTCTGACAGGAATGGGGTCATATTCATATGCCCCTAAGAAGCTAGACCTTGACCTTAAGAATCGACCTTCACCACCAGTAAAGCCATCCATTGAAGAGCCACCAGTGCTAGAATTGAAAGAGCTACCCAGTCATCTAAAATATGCGTTCTTGGGAAGTGGAAATACACTTCTGGTTATTGTTGCTGCTGATTTAGGTGAACAACAAGTGGTAGCTCTCATCTCAGTTTTGAAGAAGTACAAGAGATCCATTGGTTGGACTATTGCTGATATAATTGGTATCCCTCCTGGGATATGTATGCACAAGATTCAGTCGAGGAAGATTGCGTGCCCACTATTGAGCATTAACATCGTCTGAATCCACCTATGCAAGAGGTGGTGAAGAAAGAAATCATAAAATGGTTAGATGTAGGGGTGGTGTATCCAATCTCAGACAGTAAATGGGTGAGTTCGGTACAATGTGTGTCCAAGAAAGGGGGCATGATAGTAATCACAAACAAAAAGAATGAGCTAATTCCACTCAGACCTGTCACAGGGTGGAGAGTGTGCATGGATTACCGGAAGCTGAATTTGTGGACGTTAAAAGATCACTTCCCAATGCCATTCATGGATCAAATGCTTGATCGATTGGCAGGGAAGGGATGGTTTTATTTCTTAGATGGTTATTCCGGATATGATCAGACTTGCATTGCTCCTGAAGATCAGGATAAGACCACGTTTACATGCCCATATGGTACTTTTGCATTCAAACGAATGCCATTTGGGCTATGTAATGCACCTGCCACTTTTTAGCGATGTATGATGTCCATTTTCTCTGATATGGTTGAAGACACCTTGGAGGTGTTTATGGATGACTTTTCGGTTGTAGGTGAGTCATTTGAGTCATGCTTGGTAAATCTGAGTATGGCTTTGCAGAGATGTGTTGAACTCAATCTGGTGCTAAATTGGGAAAAATTTCATTTTATGGTTAAGGAAGGCATTGTTCTTGGGCATAAAGTCTCTGAAAAGTGAATTGAGGTTGATCGAGCCAAGATTGAAGTTATCGAGAAACTACCACCTCCGATTTCTGTAAAGGGGGTTCGTAGTTTTCTCGGTCATGCAGGTTTTTATCGGAGGTTTATTAAAGACTTCTCCAAGATTGCTAGCCCATTATGCAAACTTTTGGAGAAGGAGGCAAAGTTTTACTTTGGAGAAGATTGCTTGAAGGCATTTGAATGCCTCAAAGGAAAGCTAATCGAAGCTCCTATTATTGTAGCACCTGATTGGTCTCTACCTTTTGAAGTTATGTGTGATGCAAGCGGGGTAGCCTTGGGTGCTGTACTTGGTCAGAAAAGAGAAAGGCTATTTCATCCAATCTACTATGCAAGCAAGGCCTTGAATGGAGCACAGAAGAACTATACTGTCACTGAACAAGAGCTTTTAGCAGTTGTTTATGCTTTCGAAAAGTTCCGTGCTTACTTGTTTGGAACCAAAGTAGTGGTTCATATAGATCATGCGGCTCTAAGATATCTAATGGCAAAGAAGGATGCTAAGCCAAGGCTAATTAGGTGGGTGTTACTTCTTCAAGAATTTGATTTCGAGGTGAAGGATAGAAAAGGTCGCGAAAACCAAGTAGCTGATCATCTATCTAGACTTGAGAGTGAGCACATAGTGCAAACCAACCTTGATATTGATGATGAATTCCCCGAAGAAGAGATTCTAGTAACTATGGTGGAAGACTTACTGTGGTATGCAGACTTTGCTAAATACGTGGTAAGTAAGGTGATTCCTGAGCATCTCTCCTTTCATCAAAAGAAAAAATTCATGCATGATGTGAAACATTACTTCTGGGATGAGCTTTATCTTTTTTGATGATGTGCTGATGGTATTATTAGGCGATGCATCCCAGATGTGGAGGTGCCTAGCATACTGGAAGCAAGTCATGCTTCCCAAGTTGGGGGTCACCATGCAGGTGATCGAACGGCTAGAAAAGTATTGCAAAGTGGTTATTATTGGCCTTCATTATTCAAGGATGCCTACGATTTTGTAAGAAGATGTGATCAGTGTCAGAGGCAAGTCTCTATCTCAAAGCACCATGAGATGCCCATGTCTAAAATGCTTGAAGTAGATTTATTCGATGTCTGGGGTATTGATTTCATGGGTCCATTTGTGAGTTCATTTGGGATGAAATATATCCTAGTTGCTGTGGACTATGTATCCAAGTGGTTCAAAGCAATCGTGCTAGCTGATAATGAAGGTAAGAGTGTTGTAGCGTTCTTAAAGAGAAATATCTTCTCTCGTTTTGGGGTACTCGTACCATCATAAGCGATGGAGGATCACATTTTTGCAACAAGTTGTTCAGAGCTGTATTGGTAAAATATGGGGTTAGGCAACATAAGGTAGCTACACCGTACCACCCACAAATTAGTGGGCAGGTAGAGGTTTCAAATCGGGAGATCAAGCTGATCCTTGCTAAGACTGTGAATGCCAATAGAAAAGATTGGTCCAGAAAGCTGGACGATGCCTTATGGGCATATAGGACAGCGTTTAAGACACCAATTGGCATGTCACCATACCAACTAGTTTATGGGAAGGCTTGTCACTTGCCAATTGAGCTAGAACATAAATCACTGTTGGCATTGAAGCAGCTTAACCTGAAATGGGCTTATGCTATTAATATGAGATTGGGACAGCTGAATGAGATGGATAAATTCCGTCTACATGCGTACGAAAGAGCAAATCTCTACAAGGAAAAGATGAAAAAGTACTATGATCAGAGGATTATCCAACGAAACTTTCAGAAGGGTGATTTGGTACTTCTTTACAACTCCAGAATGAAGCTATTTCCAGGTAAGTTGAAGTCTAAATGGTCTGGTCCATTCAAAATTAGACAAGTTTACTCATCTAGAGTAGTGGAGTTAGAAAACAATGATGGTGGTGTCTTTAAGGTGAATGGCCAGCGAGTGAAGCCATATATCGGTCCACCCGACTCGATAAAATGTATAGCCACTATATATTTCGATGAAGTCTGAGTAATCGAGATAACTATATCGTGCCACGACAATAAATTAAGCGCTACATGGGAGGCAACCCATCATTAGGAGTTTGTTTTACTAGGAGTTTGTTTTTGATAAATAAAAGTCCAAAAAGAAGAGTCGAGCCACGACCAAAACTACGGCTCTTGGTGGGAGGTAACCCATCCTTCTAATCATTTTTGTTATTTTTGATTAAGTGTAGGTACATGGAGTACAAAGGAGGAGATTAGACCCAAATTTTGATTTGAAAGTGAGCCATGCCAATGGTGGTAAGTCCAGGAATTATGGAGCAAAGGCTATAGGCTAGGCGTCGCCTATGCCAACGTAGGCAATAGGCTAGGCACCGCCTATGCTAACATAGACAATAGGCAAGGCGCCGCCTATGCCATTGCCTATGCTCACTGCCTCACATAGGCGATGGGCAAGGCGCCGCCTGTGCCATTGCCTATGCTCACTGCCTCACATAGGCGATGAGCAAGGCGCCGCCTATGCCAATGTAGGCAATGGGCAAGGCGCCGCCTATGCCATTGCCTATGCTCACTGCCGCACATAGGCAATGGGCAAGACGCCGCCTATGCCAATGCAGGCAATGCTATAGGCGCCGCCTATGCTAACATAGGCAATGCTAAAGGCGCCACTTATTTATGCATAGGCAAAGTTATAGGTGCCGCCTACTTATGCTTTTTGCCTACTAACCCGGTTGTAGATAGATCAAACCGACCCATGGCTTATCCTATAAATATACCCTCTACCTTTGAACACCACTCAATTGTTTGTTGAACCTAGGCGCCGCCCAAGATCCCTTATCCTCTCCAAGTTTTCCTCTTTTCTCATCTAATCTTGCAAGCTCATCTTCCTGATCCACCACCAAGCAAGTTGTTCTTCCATATTCAGTAAGTCTTGCAGTGCTACGCTTATAATGGTTAATTCGATTTTGTAGTGGTGCTTGGTGATAAGAGTGTGGATAGTTTGTTATGATGTTTTTGAAGAATACATCTAATTGAGTGAAAGGATTCTTGTGGGTATTCTTGACTTTACTCCAACATGTATTGATTGGTATTCACTGTCATAAATTTTTATAGAGTTGAAATTTTGAAGTTAATGCATAATCTTGAGAGCTGTAAGCTTAAATGTTTGAATGACTCGTTCATCGATGTAATGATCATGATTGACCACTAGCCTAAGATAGTGTGATTGTTTGTATGCGATAACATGATAAAATTTCTATGTGGTAGTCTTGTTCAAAGATTGCATTAATCCAATGAAATAAAGTTGGAAAAGATAGTCAAGATTACATGACCATTGTGTGCTGCTTCTCTATATCAAACTGAGAAATTGTTATGTAAAGGGAAGGGTTGAAAGTATGACTGCGCTAATATTGTTGTTGGCACATACCACCTAAATGTATGTTGATGAAGTCTGAGTAATCGACATCACTCACTCAATTAGTTTGTGCAAACAAATTAAGTGTGGGGTGGTGCCATCACTATTTTCTTTGTCGATTATAGTGAATCTTTCGAGATGACACTAACATGACTCTATTGTGATCTCAGGTAGAATGGCTCCGAAAGGACAACAGGGAAAAGAGAAAGCGTCCACCTCACAAAAAGGTCAGAAAAGGTCAAGAAAAGAACAGGCTGAGTCCTCCTCTCTTCAAGTGCCTCGACGCACTTGTGGGATCAAGTGGGTTCTGGAGAAGGAAGGGAAGGAATGGTATAAGAACAATAAAGTGAAGAAATATGTTCATGTGGATTTGATGCAGAAGGAAAGTTTAGCAAAGAGAGACCCACGCATTTTGGCTAAAATCATGGTACTAAATCTTGACTTCATCTTTCGAGATATGGAGGAATGCAATCTTGATCTAACTTGAGAGTTTTATGCCAACTGGTCCCCAAGGACTACCGGAAGTGAAGTAAAGATTCGGGGCCAAATCTTGCAATTGAACGCTGATTCCTTCAACTCTTTTCTGGGTACTCCAAGTGTGGATCAATCACCACTCAAGGAGCCTTATCACAGACCTCCCTACAAGGCCATCAGACATACATTGTGTGGATTAAGGTCCATGACCCAGTGGACTTGTCACAAGGATAATGGTCATCATAATACTTACCCGTATGCTTCCTTAAACAGAGAATCTCGCATATGGTTAAGGATAGTCAACTCCTACTTGATTCCTGGGACACAATACACTAATATTACGCGTGATCGAGTCTGCTTAGTGCATGCTCTAATGACGAATGTTCCCATCAACATTGGTGTGGTTATACGATCGTCAATGCGTAAAGCAAGGCTACACAAAAGGTCCCATTTCAGTTTTGGCAATTTGTTGACTGCAATCTTAAAGAACGAGCACATTGAGGAGGAGCCAGCAGACCATAAGCTGCCACACAACCCAAAGAAGGTAGATCTCACGAAAATCAAAGAGCCAGAAACTGGTCAAGGCATAAACCTTACCACTGCTGAGAGACATACTCGAGATGAAAGTTTTTTCCGCCATCTGTATGGCATGACTAGGTTTACCATAATGAGTGGGGGTCGTGTCCCGACTGATGCAGAGTTGCGGCAGTTGGACTACGACTACCCGCTTAATGAGTATGCTCGGGCCATGTGTGGAGTGGGGGTAAATTTTGAGGAACCTTTAGATGATGATGTACTGACTGACGATGATCACCGACTGCCAGACTTAGATGTGGAGGACAACTCTGAAAATGACGACTCTGATGATGATTCTGACGCAGGGGGTATGACCCTGGATATGGAGGAGGAGTCTGACTAATCAGGTTTTGCTTATTTATTTACACTGAGGGCAGTGTGTTCCATCTAAGTGTGGGGTGCTGGTATATGTCTTTTGTATTGTGTACTGCTTGCCTACATTTATTCTTAGTTGTTTGATTTAGTTGTAGTTAGTTAGTTGTAATGAGTAATACTGAGCCAGATTCTGTATGAAATTATTCTAATAGATGACATGGCATGATAACAAGAGTTTGTGCTGAATCATTACTATTGAAATATTTAGGCTCTAAGTTGTGACTCACTGTGTGATAATTGTTTGTGGTTTAATTCATTCATCTGTTGGGTTAGGAATCGGTAATGCTCCCAATTAAGTTGACCATGTGCCTTGTGTGTGTGAGGTTATTGTATATTCTTTGTTGTGACTGATGCTAGAACTTGCCTGGTGTGTTTGTGAAGCGAAATAAAGATTGTGAGTTTAGGAGATGATTTAGGCATTTCTTTGGCAGCCCTGATTTTGTTTATCTTCTTTTTACCTACCTTTGTACATTGTCCTAGTGAGCACCCTTTGAGCCTTTAGCTATTTTCTTTGGCAGCCTTATATGTAGCCTAATCCATTTTTTTAAGACCATAATTTTGATCCAAAAGCTCCTAAGCGCTTTAAACTATAGAATCAAGTTGAGTTAAAAGTGTGGCAAAATAAGAGAAAAATAGTAAAAGTAATGCCACAGAGTGTATTGGTACTTTAAAATTTGGTGAAAAAGAGTGGCTATCATAGGGATGCTTATAAAAAAAAAGAAAAAAAAAGAATTGTATATTCCCATCATTGTGTTTCTAATTGAATAACAAATTGGGTGAAAGGGGGTTGGTAGATGAAAGGAAGGTAGAGTGGTTGTTAAAAGTTATTGTAAATGGCATAAGGTAGTGTATTAAAGCGTTTGGGGAACGTAGTCACCATTTCTGGACAAAATAGTCCTACCTGTCCCTTAGCCTACATTACAACCCGTAAAGACCTATTTGATCCTAACCTTGGCATTCTGATATTAGTGGAGCATTACACTAAGGGAAAGCATATGGTAATCAGTTGTAATCTAAGAATTCTTTGTGAGAGTGAGAGCAAGCAAAGTCTTATACCCATGTGTCAAAAAATGCAAAACTATGAGTCATTATGGGTAACATTTTGTGTGAGCACATATGGTTGATGATTGTTGGGTAGTCTTATCTGATTCTGTGTCTTAACTTGTGTATACGAATTAACCTTCCTAATGAGTCTATGTTGGAGAGTGAGTCGTTTCTAGTAATGATCAAGAAATCTACTCTTTGTTAATAATTGTCGTGTATGTTTTGTTGAAAATTTTGTGTTGATCTTGTGAAATTCTAGTTAGGTGTTCGCATGGATGTAATATTTTGTTCGAGGACAAACAAAGCTTTAAGTGTGGGGTGGTGATGTTGGGCGTATTTACACGTCCAAGCACCAAAACCTACCCATGTTTTAGCTAAGTTTTGATGATAAAATACATAATTCCTGCACTTTTAGTTTATTTTCAACTAAGTGAGCTGACCTATGTGATTAGCATACTTTTCAGGTACCAATGAGGAATATTTCAGCATTTTGGGGACCTGTGGATAGCAAAGGAAAACTTCACATAAGAGGGAAGGCAGCTTTTGGACTGAATGTGATGCATAGGAACTTTTTTCCGGGCAAACTCAGTATTTTTAAATACTTAAGGATGCAGTGGCAACTTAGTAGAGAAGGATATTATTAAAAACCTTATTGCTGAATTTTCAGCATTATCATTCATTATTCAATTATTCAGATTCTGTAATAGTTTTGGGGAACATAGAAAAACGGCTAAGCTTGAACAACGGAGAGAGAGAAACACGTTTTCTCTCTTATTGTCGTTAGTAATTTTCATCACCAAGATCATTCATTGTTTTGGTATGATGAATATCTTTATGTTGATTTCCATTTTATTCATGAGTAGCTAAGCTTATTCGTTAGGGTTATGGAAACCTTGTAATATACTTTCTGTTGCTATGAGTTTGTGCATTTATGATGTGTCATGTCACTTATATCATTACTCTATTTATTTTGATTGAATTCTCATGGTTGCAAACATAGGGAATATGTCATTATAGCATTAACTTGTTCGATAGAAAAGTTACATGTTTGGAAAAGAGAGTGTGACAAAAAAATAGGATTTCCAACCTCTATTTACACGTTAATGCCCTAGCAGAATTAACGTCTTGGAGAATTCGTACCATTTGTTGTACACTTTAGGTTCGAGACAGCTAAGGTGAATCAAATCCTTGATGGTTGAAAAACACTTGGATTTAGAATTAGAATATGATTCTCTATAAGTGCATGCATGTATAAATTCCGCATTACTCATAGTTAATAGAGAAGTAGAAACTACAAGGTGGACATAACCCTAATTTGTCATTCTCTGTGATTCAATATTATTACATATATCGTCTCATTCGTTACATTAATAATATTACTGTGCACTTAAACCAAAACCCCCCTTTACTTTGGAATTTTTGACCAACAGTCTAATAATAATCGCAATACTTAGTGACTATAGTATTCCCTGTGGGATTAGACACCCAACCCAGTTGGGTTCTATATTTGATAGCGACCGCTTACACTTTCTCACGAGAGTTGTAATTTGGGCGTATCACACACCTCTCAACTTAATTTTAACTTGATTTTTAAAGCATGTTCTTCTTACAATCACATTGAGTTATGTTCTTGAACTGAGTCCTACGCTTTCTCGTACAAACTAGCATAGTAAACCATAGATTTCGGTTTTCACACTATGGCAAGTTAAGCTCGCCTCAACCTTTTTAGGAACTAAGATTTACATCAGTTTATCACCTACCCAATAAAGAGAATAGTCAAGTTTTGAGCATACCTGATGAGCGACTTTCACTTGGTCACTCGAGTAAAGAAGAGTTCGCAGATGACAGAGGGGCCTTGATTTTATTTTTTTTGAATTCAAACCCACTCTCACAAAAAAGAATATTTTTCTTATTTTACTTGGAAATATTTTTGAAAAAGGAAGGTAATAAACTAACTATGGAAGGAAATAAAACTAAAAGAATAGAAAAACGAGTACGTGGGAAGGTGAAAAGGTTGACTGGGCCGGGTTGTATCTTTTTAGTTCTGGGCCCAAATTTCACCTGACGGCTTGTCAAATATCAGATAAGTCATCCTTGATGTCGTCGGCTCAAGGCAGTATGTTACCTTATTTTTAATTCTCTGACGACATCTCTGACGGCTTATAACAGGTGTGATAGCCCTTCACAAACGTCGTTAGCCTTAACAAAACAAGCCTTAACTTCCTTGAGCTGACTACCTCAGTTTTAACTTCTTTGCACTAAAACCTAACTTACAAAAATAAAAACACTTTGCTTGAAAATATAAAAATTTTGGGTTGCCTCCCAATAGCGACTGATTTAGTGTCGCGGCAGGACTCAGTTATCTTGACTACTCAGACTTTGTCAAGACAACCTTCTGATACCTCTTTACCATCTTCATAGAATATATCCACGACTAAGAAAATCCTTATCTACTTTTGTTGTGTCATAGGTGAGTGTATTGCGAACTTTGCTTCTTTGTCATTGAGCCTGAACTTCACCTCATTCAGCTCCATGTCCACTATCACTCTCCCAGTCGCGAGGAATGGTCTACCCAAAATAATGGGTACTTCAAAGTCCACATCACAGTCAAGGAGTACAAAATCAGCTGGAATTATAAAGTCAGCCACCTTTACCAATACATTATGTAATATTCCTACTGGCTGCTTTACAAACCTATCCTCCATCACCGATCACATGTTTGTCGGGGTAGGATCTCGCACACCTAGATTTTTATACATGGCTAGCGACATCAAATTAATGCTCGCACCCAGATCACATAAGGCCTTAGTGAATTCCAGAAACCCGATTGTACATGGGATAGTGAATGCTCTAGGGTCGTCCTTCTTCTATACCAACGTCCTTATAGAAATAGTGCTACAAAGATGGACATTATCCTCTGGTTCGTAGCTCACTTTTCTTTTCTTCGTCACAAGTTCCTTCATCAATTTAGCATACCCTGGCATTTGCTAAGTGCCTCCACTAAAGGCATATTTATTGTTAACTGCTTCAACATCGCCATGAATTTACTAAATTTTGTGTCCTCAACCGTCTTCTTTAATATACGAGGAAAGGGAGGTGGTGGTCTTTGGAGAGCTTTCACCATTTCTTCATTTTCCTTCTCTTTCCCTTTTTCCAGAGCATCATCAGAACCATCCAGCTTCTCAGACTCCACCAAACATTCTTCTTTGGGTTCATTCTTTACTTTAATCATATCTTCAATCAAACTTTTTTCCACAGAAGGGCCAGGTAATATCTTACCACTTCTAGTGGTAATCACCATACAAGAATCATCATTTCACAGATTTTGGATAGTGTCACTTGGTAATATTCTACTCTTCCTCTAGTTCAGCGCTGCGGAGAGTTGACTCATTTGTTGTTCCAGCTGTTTGATTGCAGTAGAGTACGAGTTTACCAACTGACTAATAGAAGATAGATCGGTTTTCATAGTAGTCACACCTGAGTTGGTAGCCTCCACTCCCTTTAACAATTTACCCATCATGTCCTCCATAGACATCTTTACAGAACTTGTTCTACCAGCCTCTCTATTTCCAGGAGGGACATATAACCCACTACTATCATTATTGCTCCTCCAATTTCCTTGATCCTGATTCTTATATCCTGGCTTATCATAATAATTCAAACCTTGATCCCCTTGGCTATTGCCTTGGAAACCTCCCTGATTATTAACATAATTTGCCTTTTCTTCTAGATCAGCAACAACTCTATCTTGAGATCCCACAGCTTTCACCTTCTCAGTCTTGCCTGATAGCAAATGCTTAGTTAGCAAGTCCATCTACATTTTTAGGTGAGCCATATCTTGGTCACACTCGTCGTCTCTTCTGCATTGTTCCGCAGTCATACCCATAGAAATAGTGGGGCTTGCTACCACAAAGTCTCTGGTATGCCATGCCCGACTCTGTTTGGTCATTATCTCTAGCATTTCTAAAGCTTCTGGAAATGTAAGATCAATAAACGAACCACCAAAAGCATTATCTAAAATTGGTTTTTTCATAGAGTTAAGAGCCTTGTACAAAGTCTCTATCTAGTATATGTCAGTCATATTATGGTTCGGACACTGTGTCAGCTTCTTTTTTAATCTCTCCCAGGTTTCATGCAAAGCTTCGGTCGGGAGCTATCTGAAGTTACTGATATTGTCCCTTAACTGTACCCTCCTAGAGGGTGGAAAGAACCATTCTAGGAATGCTTGTTTCAACTTTCTTCAGTTGGTTATCGAATTGGGTGTTAGCTTATTTAACCACATTGTTGCCTCTCCAGACAGAGACAACGGGAACAATTTCAAATGGATTGCATTCTGACCCAATCCTGGGTTATCAAAAGATTTGCAAATGGTGAAAAGTTTACCAAGTACATATTCGGATCATCACCAGCCAAGCCACCAAACAAACCCTTTAGATTAAGGAGTTGAATCATAGTACTCGTAATGCTGAACTTCGCCCCTAGTACCTATGGTGGAGGAATAATTGCACCTATAGCACCTGATCCATCCATTCTATCATCATCATTGAAATCATACTGGACAGGCTGGCGATCCTACCTTTCTCTGAACGGACGATTCCTGTTGGCATTATGCTGTACTGGTGCAGCTATTTGTTCTGCACGCCTTGGGTTACCAAGGTTTAGCAACTCCTCATCTCCCAAATCTTCCACTGGATTGGACTTGACCATCATGAACATTCAACCTGAGCTCTAATAAGACTACTAATCTACATTGCCAGTTACGGTTCAGATTTAATTATGGTCCTCAAAAGTCTTGTACACCATAATATGCACGTACTATCTAAACATAGCAATTGTCTAACTCATGAGTACGTATACCAGTCACCTAACTATAACTCACTTCACTGTCATATCTGCAATATTACGCTGAAACAACAACTTAAAATTATTACGACTATACTCCTACAAAGTTCTTCATGAGATCTTTCATTCATGATACACATATAATAAATATCTGTATAATGCCAAAAGTTAAAAATATTATAAATAAATACATAATAATGATAATAATATGAGAAAATGTAGAAGACTAACAAATCTAATAACCAACACAAAACACATATTTATAAATTACCACCTAAACTGCATTTTGTAATAATCCATCAAATACTTACACCTCATAGTTAATGTTACCGATCAACTATAGAGTACACCAATAGTATTGACAACATTGTTGAATTATCTCAAATTTAATCCACAAGGTATTATTAATATTATATAACTGTCAAAACTATTTAATCAGATAGTTTCTACAATAGGATCTGTTCCTGATTATGCTTGTTTCAATTATATACATGAGTTTATAATTTCTGGTAAGTCAATTCAATCAATACTATCAAGTTGTATATCTTATGGAATTAGTTTAGTCGTATCCAAATTTCATGTTTTCAAAAATAAAAACATATAAGATTGACTAATATATAACAATAGATACAAAATATCGAATTTAAGTCATTTAATATCTTTAGATTATCAAATAATTGTTGGTCACTTTAGTTTCAATATTTGTAATCAAGAGTTTATGGAAACCAGAGTTATGTTCACTATGGGTGTTAGGATTCGACAGACGCTAGTAACGATTCAAGATTCTTGTGGTAGGTAGGAACAGCAGATTATCCTTGTCGAATTTATGCCTAAATGTTACTCGACCTACTTAAGCATTTAACTACCTAATTCTCTTGAACTTAGGGAGTTTATATTTCATTACAGGATATTATCTCAGGTTACTTAATCTTGCTGCAGCATTAATAATTAAACGGAAGGTTGGTAGCTTCCAAGTCCCGGTTGATAATTTGCTTCTTACTAGGGTTAATTTCGAAGTTCAAGAAAATCACTAGTAAGCAGGACCTATTGTTTGCAACCAATAGATAAAGTGTAAAGTAGAGGGATTACCAAGAAGTTACTACCACTGTTAGAATCCTTAATACTTAGTTGCATTACAAACCCAAACCCATAGATACCATAACTTGGGTTAATGGGTTTAGCTACTCATACTATAAAGAGCAATACAGATTGTTGAATTTATAATGCTATAGAATAATACTTACAGTAAAAGTATAGCAATAGTTGTATCTCGAATTAAATTGCAGTAGAAAAATTCCAAAAATTAACATGATAATCTCTCCAAAACTAACTGTAAACTTGTATCAAAAACTAGAGAGAAAATACATGAAGTTTAAGTCCAGAATGTCGAGTACCAGCCCACAAGAAAACCCTAAACAATACTTTAAATATTTCACCCTAATTATGGAAACAAAATCACAGATTTCAGTAATTTCTCGGATAGGTGACGACATTTTGTAATGCCTTATCAGGAGTCGGACGACTTATCACAGATGTCGTCCGCTCCTCTTCACTTTTGACATTCGCTGCCTTAGGCTGACGATAAAGCGTAATGGCTTATCTTTGACGACTTATTACAGATGTCATCATTGATTTACTTTAGCTCACATGTTCTGCCGTAGGATAACGACGATCTTGACGGCTTATCACAACTCTAGTGGCTTATCATATGTCGTCATCACTTCTTCCAGTTGAATCCCATTCTCTCTTTAAGGCTGACGATAAAGTTGATAACTTATTAGAGTTCTGACGACTTATCAGGAATGTCGTCAGCCATACTTCTCTACTATTTTCTTCAGATTTCAACTCTTTTACTTCCATCATTATTGGTTTTGTTGTATCTTGACTTCCTCTGCAAAATCAAAGATAAAACAATCAAAAATGACAAAAGTTTCTTAGGACTTTGCAGTTATTCTCAGTTAAAATCCTCAAATGTGTTAGCATCGGCTCACACATCACCCATCATAAAACTAATAGAAATATCATGACTATTATAGGTGATAAATCATCCAAATCAAAAGAACAACCTCAACTTACCAATTTTATGAATGGGCAAATAAAAATGAATTACCAATGCTAGAGTCATAAGAGAACCACGGAAGGCCAAACCTTTCTTCCTATAATTCTCTCAACCATCATCCTAAACTTTCTGACATAAGGTAAAACCAACCAACCAAGATGGCCGTCTAAGCCACTGAACAAGAATCACAAGAAAATGATACTTACTAGATCACACTTGTCTAGCCTTCTATCAAGTAAGAGTCAATAAAGATAAAATTAATAACATAAACAACTGTATAAGGTGCAGGTAACACAAAATGTACAAAACAATAGTACCACACAAATATCACATTGATCTTAGGCATATTTATACATCTAAATTTCATTATCTATGCATGTTGAGCTTAGTTTTGAGGACTTATTGATGTGCTTAAGGAGGAATAAAGGGTGTAATTAAGTATTTATCTATTAATATACATGTTGAGAGTGTTAAATATGCATTTGAAATAAGTTAAGATTCAAAATGATCAAATAGAGTTTAGGCGAGAAAACTAGTGGAGCTAGCTTGAGTTGTGTTTGTTCTTATGTAACTTGATGAGCTCTATTGTGTTGTATGAACTAATGATTGTTATATGATGTTGTAGTTTACCATTTGAGCTTTTTTGAATATAATTTAAGCATATAAACAAGCCGTAAGAATTTAGGAAACAAGTATCAAACATATTAGAAAATAGGAGCAAATATAGAGTAAATCGTCCCCTTTGAAAGGTACCTTGCGCCGCACCACCCAAAGCAAGAGATAGTCTGAGTGCCACAAACCCTGGGGATAGGGTACACTGCCTTACCCATTATTTGGGTGGGTGACGCACCCCCTAAGGCTGGCTTTGTCCTTATAGTGCAACCCCTCTGCAAGGATGTCCAAAAGTTGATTCTTATGTCTTTAAGTGAGATGCAATGTTTTAAATGCATATATTTAGTGTTTAGAGACCTATTGACAACCCAAAGAACTATAAAAGGAGTACTTAGTCCCAATTACACAATACTTCTAGAAAAACACAAGATTGGAAAGAAGAGAATGCATCTAAGGTATCTACACTAGGGTTCTTTTTTGTTAACTTAGTTTTCTTTTACTTATGAATTCCATTATTATGATTCTTTGTGAGACTATGAGTAGATAAAAATCATCGTTATAGGGTTTAGTATGCAATATAATTGTCTAGTTATGGTGTTATAGTTGTTTTATATGTTTATCATGTGATTGTTCTTGCGTTCTTTGTTTACTATTCTAAAGAGTCATGAACTTTAGGATAAATATATGTTAAGCTCGTCTCACACTCCTTATACCATCAGAAAGGAACCTATTTCTGAGTCAATATGGTCATAGGGGATGATATAGTAGCAAAACCCTCAACGAAGCATCTATAATAACCGGCCAAATAAATGAAGCTACAAATCTCACGGAGATATAGGTCTATCCTTATCACGAATCGCCTCAATCTTGGTTGGGTCTACCATAATCCTATCCTTAGATATCACATGTACAAGGAATGTCGCCAACTCAAGCCAAAACTCATACTTAGAGAACTTGTCAAAAAGCACATAATCTCTTAAAGTCTGGAGCACAATCCTCAAATATTGCACATGCTCCTTTCTACTCCTTGAATACACAAGGATATCATTGATGAACACAATTATGAAAGAATTTAAATAAGGAATGAATACTCGGCCAAAATCCTCAACTGATGGTAACCAGATCTCAAATCAATTAGAAAACACTATCATACCGTAAAGCTAATCAAACAAATCATCAATGCGGGGAATAAGATTACGGTTCTTGATCATCACCTTATTAAGATGCCTATAATCAATGGACATACACATAGAGCTATATTTATTCTTCACAAACAATAGATCTCCAGAAGGAGATAAACTCTGTCTAATAAAACCCTTACCAAGAAGATCCTAAAGCTAACAATTTAGCTCTCTAAGATAGGTAGGAGCCATACGATAAGGTGTCATAGAAAATATGGGTGCTAGGCTTGAGATCAATAGTAAACTCAATCTCATAAATACGGGGAATACCAGGAAGGTCGGTAGGGAACACATGAAGAAACTCACAAGCAATAGGAATAGAGTCAAGCGAAGGACTCTCCACACTAGTATCATAAATATAAGAGAGATAAGACTCATAATCCCTCAAAATAAGCCTCCTAGCATAAACATAAGAAATAATTCCCATCAGCACATGACTAATCGCTCCTTGCCATACAAGTGGGGGTATACCGGCCATTTCTAAGGTAATAGTTATAGCAAAATAATCCATGACTGCATGATAGTGGGATAATTAGTCCATGCACAGAACCACATCAAAATCCACTATATCAAGAATAATAAGATCAACATAAGTATCAATATCTCTAACAATCACAACACATGATCTGAAAAATCAATCCACTACTAAAGAATCAGCCACGGGAGTAGATACATGCAATGGCAAGGAAAATAAATAATAATGCAACTACAACCATGGTGCATAATAAGAAAATATATAAGAATAAGTGGATCTCAAATCAAATAAAACAAGTTCCAATGGGTGACACTCTAAATTATACATGTAACTATAGCATCCAAAGTCTCAGCCTCGGGTATAATAGTACTGCATAAAACTAACCACTCCTGCCACTTGGCTGGACACCTGATGACCTCCAATCCTGCCTGCCTGAGAACCTCACCGGGTACTATAAAAACCACCCCATGACCATGATAACCACCTCTAGCTGAGGAATAAGCTTCTCTAATAGGGGAAGCACCCTGATCTAAAATAACAATCACCCTATGACTAGGGAACTTACGTGAATAGTGACTAGGAGCTTCATAAGTATAACATGAGTCATGAGCTTAACCAAAACAAATAGATCTAACTAACCCAAATTAACCACCACAACTTGAATGAAAAAAAAAAAACTTTTGAAGACTAACTGCCACCCTAACCAAGGAAGTCTCTGGCACTAGACTGACCTCTGTCAGTAATTTAAAGCACTACCTCAATAGGTCGACTAGGCTAACACTAAATCTGATAGGATGGATGCAAAGAATACCCATCATGAGAACTTTACCTCTGAATTAGGAAATACTATGGCTCCTACTAAAGCTGCCCTAATATATAGGCCTCTTATTATTTTCGCTTTGAGCCTTCTAATGCATCTCCTCCATCACTCGAGCATGATCTAAAAGATTAGTAAAAGACCTACCTGCAGCAACTAAAATTTGAGTAGAAATATGAATGGGGGGTCTAAACCCTCTAACAAAGTAGTAAAATCTCTCATACTTAGTATCCAGGGTAGAAGTTGCATGCCTAGTCAACTCGCGTACATGAGCCTTATACTATGTAACTGTTATGGAGCACTACTCCAATCTCAAGAACTGATCCCACAAATGATATCTAAGGCTGGGAAGTATATACTTCTCCATGAATATCTCAGAGAATTGATTCTATGCTAAAGAAAAAAATATAGTTGGTCTAGAGTCCATGTAACCTCTCCACCAATGTCAAGCAGTTAAATACAATGAAAATATGGTGTAATCCATACCAAGAGTCTCAATAAGGCCCAAGTTATGGAGCCTATGCTCACAATCAATTTGGAACTCATAAGCATCCTCGCCCAAATCACTAAAAAACCTAGGCAAAGCCAATAGAATCTACCAACATCTTCTACTACTCAAATAACATAGAAGGCTGAGAAACTACCAGTGCATGAGGAACCTCGAATCTAGAAGCCGCATCTATAGGTTTTGCCCCTGCCTCCATAGTACTCTAATCTATAGAATATGCACTATCAGATGGCATACCACCAACTATCCCTAAAAGCTAAACTAATGCATCCCTAAACAATGATGAAATAATAAACCCTGGTAGAGCCTGGGTTGGTCCTTGGACCACCGCTGGCTGGGGTAGAATAATCTCTAGGTCAGGAGCAAGAATATGACCTTGAAAAGGCAACCTATATTGGTCCCTAGCTAGGGACACATCATGGGACAGTCCATGATTCTAGGTCATTTACAAAAAGGTGTAGGATACTAAATATCAGAACCCTCATCTTATGTAGAAGTAGCACGTGTCTTGGCCATCTATGAAAGAATAAATTCAAGGGAATACTTCAAAAAACAAACTCAAAATCTTAGAATGATATGAGTGAAAGAAGTGAAGAACTCCTAAGAATGTCCCATAGCCTTCCTAAGATAGAAAATGGATGTCATTATTTCAATCTGCAAGACTCTACTAAACACTTGATCTTGTACCAACAATACCAGTGAAACCTAGTCTCTAATAACAATACGTCAAAACCTGATTCATGAGTCATGATGGAACCTACTAAACCCCACCAGTAGGTAAAACAAACCATAACTCAGAGCTAACATAATGGGTTAATTCAATAGGAAATGTCCATCATAGCTGAAATTTAAGAACAGAATTTATAAATAAATAAAGTATTCTAAATAGATAAAAATAGCAATACAAGGTACTTTCCCGTTACTTGTTAGAGCCAGTACAAGATTATCTAATAATAGAAATAAAACCCATGTATCAATAGTAGTCAATACATCTATCTCAAATCAAAAGATTGAATATAGAAAGATAGAAGGAAATGGGTGACTCAGGCTCTAAGTGCTCACCCTATCACTTGATGTCAACACCCTATATAAATCAACGATGGAAATTAGTCCTCAAATTTGTACCAAAAGGTTATAGAAGTGTAGTATATGTACCAAAACAATGGGTACTCAAAAGGAATCATCGACTGACTAAGCCAAATCAAGATATAAGTATGATAAAATATAAGATAACATAACTAAGTCAAGGTACAAAAATGAATCTGAATCATCTCCAATGCTACTATACATAATAACTAAATGAACCAAAATGATAACATAACATAATATAGCATCACACGCAATCACAAACTATAAAATTAGCTCCCATATGCCAATTAGTGCAGAAATATAAATAACTCATCACAAACTCTCACATACTAGAGAACACACCCAAGGATAGAATAAAGCAATCAATCAACATTATAACTAACCTTTCTCATCATTTATACATCACTCCATAGTTTACCAACCTTTGATAATGTTCTCTTCATTTAGAAAACTTAGTATCATTGCTCACTAGTCATCATTTATTAGCTAACCATATCTTACCAACTAATCTATTTAATAACTAACCATCATATAACCTCTATTCATTATTTATCAAGTAAAAATCATTGTCAACTATTCATTTTACCACTACAGTCAATTTATGACATGCCACATTATAAATATTTCCACATTTTCCAACTTAGCCAAGTTTCTACTTTTAATCTCGCACCACAATATTATTAATCATAAAAAGTGTATCATTATAGCATAATATTCATATCTAGACATAAACCAATAGATATAATCAATATCCAAACTTGAATCAATAAATAATCAATAGCCAGACTCAAAATAGTAATTAATAATCAATAACATAATCATCTTAGATGCTCAAACCAGATATATATATATATATATGATCAATATCATATATTGTATCATCAACATGCATAAATAATAGAATAATCAATGGGCATTAATCCCCATATTAACGAACATAACTTTCAAGTATCAAGATTTCTCAATATTACATCAATACACATTACCAAGAGTCTAATAAGTGTACCAGTTTTTACCAACAATAACATGTTTCACAGCCTAAAGTGGGTTAAAAGTTTACCTTAAATCCTCGAGTTCCACTTTAGGTAAATTTCTACCCTAACTAGGCTTAAGGTATCTAAACCCACTTTTAGATGTTAAATAAGCCACAATTAGCCCTAAAATAGGAAATTCACCTATATATGAGAAAATAGGTAAGTTATACCTAATTTAAATAATCAAAAGCACTCTCATGCTAAACATGAGGAGTAAAGTCCAATTCACCTAAGGCATAAGGAAACAAGCTAAGTGTTTCAACTCTACGGTTCATAATAGCTTAAACGGTTCAACTAACACAAGTCTTGCATTTCATCAATCCAACACCTAAAAACCATCTCATATCTAATAAAAATATCATAATAAAACTATGAGATAGCTTAATTTAACAAGGGATAAATCTATCCTACCTTGACGTCAAAGAAAGCTTAATAAACTGCTAAACCACCATTTTTTCCTTTCAAAAAGCCTCTTCAAGATGCCAAGCTATCATAAATAGGTTCTATTCATCAATACGAGAATACCCATATTGCACCATTGTCTTTGAATCTATAGATCATATCAAAACTCCATGTGGGTCCCACTTACGAAAATTAAGTTTCTAAAACTAGGAGGCAACCCAAGTTAAGGCAGTTATTTTTATTTTTATTAGTTTTCCTTTAGTATCGTCTTTGGTTTTTTTGTGTATGTTAACAGGTTGAAGGAATATCTGAGTACCTGAGATCTAAACTAAGGAGCATGGCAAAATCTAGACCCTCTTTGATAATCATAATGCTACTAGATAGGCCTGGAGACCTTAGGAAGTATTACTATCCTTACTTTTAATTTATATTTTAGGGAAAAAGTGTGACTTTAAATGGGGGTGGGGAATCTTTCAATTGTTTAAGGTGAAGTGCTGATATAGGATTTCTATTTTTCTTGTTTTTGACTCAATTTTAAAAATATACAAAAACATTTTAGTTTTAGTTCTTGTTGGTGTCTGTTTAGTAGAAGCACACTTCACCTACCCCTTGGTTTTTCTTTTTCTTTCTTCTTTTTAGGTGGGCCTTTGAATCCAGTATCCTTTTTTTAATTTTTAGGAGTAATTTTAAATTTTGTTATTAGGAATAAATGAGATGTTCTTGCTACGTTCCCTGTAAGATTACATGATGCAAGTTGATTTTGAATGTGGAAGCATTCGTAATTTATTGAATGACTATTTTTGAGATACCAAGGCTCATTTATATGATCTTGTGTGATGTTGTCTTAATTTTTAATTTGTGTTATTGCTTGATTAACATTCTATAGAGATCTTGCTTGATTTAAGCATGTTTCATGTGTTAGTAAGGTTTTTGTTTCATTTCATATTGCATATTGAGTCTAGAACTTTCCTGGAGTGTCTACAAAGTGAAATAAAGAATGTTGGGTTTAAAAGATGATATAGGCATTTATTTGATATCCATATTTATTCATGTTTCATCTACCCTTTCTGTATGACCTTAGTTAAATCTGTTAAGCCTTTAGACTATTCTTTGGTAAGCTTATGTGTAGCTTATTTACTTTCTTTTAATGGACCATACTTTTATCCAAAACTCCTAAGTGCTTTTGTTGAAAGATTGAGATGTTAAGGAGTGTATAATTGAAGAAGAAAAAGTGAAAGTGAAGCCCCAAGAAATTAGCTATTGGTGTGTTGAAAAGTTTATGTGTTGTTGTTGGGAGGAATGTAATAAAAAAAACAATTGATCAAAAGTGAATCATGTGTTCATAGAAAATACTCCCTACTTGAGATGTGTGACCTATCTTAAGGAGATAGGGAAAAATAAAAGAGAGGTAGGAAGATAAAAGTGGTGAAAAAATTTATTGGTTAGAGAGGAGACTAATGTAAAGTATGATGTATTAAAATGCTTTAGGAAGATTGTCACTATTACTGGCCAGAATAGTTCCTACCATCTCTTAGACTACGTTACAACCCTTACTGTCCTACTTAATGCTGAACGTTGATATTCTGATATTAGTGGATTACTACACTAAGGGTACTCTTATGGTTCATCTTTTGTGACATGTGAATTCTTTGTGAGAGTGAGCTAAATTTGATTCTTACACCCATTCTTGCGATAAATTGCATATCTTAGAGTAAATGTGGGTGACTCTCTAGTGGTGAGGGAACATATTTGATGATGGTTAGATGATTTATATGATCTATTTGTTGAGTAATATGCATGAGTTTGTCAACTTGGTATAGTCGATTCTTGAGGTAAGGAAGTTTTGAAATAGTGTTCGTGAGTCCCCTCAATTGTAATATGACATGCTTAATGTGGAACTTGTCATTCATGTATTTGTTGTAGTTCTAGATTGAGTGTCTTAGTTTTAGTAGTGATGTTAGAGTCTTCTTTCATGGTGCTTAATGTAAATAATTATTCAAGGATGAATAAAGCTTTAAGTATGGAGTAATGATCTTGGGCGTATTTATACACCTAAGTGTTATTTTCTATACGCGGTTAGCTTATTTTTACCACTTCTTGATGTGATTAATGAGGAATTAATGGTGCAATTGTGTATTTATGTGTAAATTATATTTTTATAGTGTTTAAGATTTATTTGAAATAAGTTAAGAGTCAAAATGATCAAATAGAGTTTAGACAAGAAAAATAGTGGTGCTAGCTTTAGCTATACTTGTCCTAGTGTAATTTGATGAGCTCTATTGTGTTGTATGAACTAATTATTGTTATATTATGTTTTAGGATAACATTGGAGGATTTTTTTTGAGTTAATTTAAGTCTACAAATAAGTCATAATAAGTGTGGAAATAGGTATCAAACATACGAGAAGATATGAGTGAAAATGGAACAAATCCTCCCCTTTGAGGAGATGCCGTGCGCCGCACCCCCCAAAGCATGGTATGGGATGTGCACCGCACCCCATATGGATATTTAATGCTGCCTCAACCTTAATTTGGGTGGGTTCCACACTGCCTAAGGCTATCTTTTCGCCTTGTGGCGTAACCCTTCTCCTAAGACGTCTAAAAGTTAATTTTTATGTCATTAAGTGAGGGGCAATATTGTAAATAAATACTCTTCATGTTGGGCAGATTATGGACGATTTAAAGAATTATAAAAAGAGTAATTAATCATAATTACACGACACTTTGGGAATAACACAAGATTGGAGAGAAGAGAAGGCATCCAAGGTCTCCACACTAGGGTTCTTTCTTCTTTAAGTTAGTTTTACTTTAGTTTTTACTTATAAATTTCATTATTGTGATTCTTTGTAAGATTATGAGTTGATAAATACCCTAATTATAGGGTTGAGTATACAACATTATTGTGTAATTATGGTTTTCTAGTTGGTTTATATATTTATCGTATGATTGTTCCTGCTTTTTTGATTTACTATTCTAAAGCGTCATGAACTTTAGGATAAATATAAGTCCCAAAACAAATTGACCATAAGAGTGGAGGGACATAATGAAGAATGTACAGAGTGTGGATCATGTCTTAAATCATTAGATACTAATTGTTAAAGGATGATTTTCGGTTAGGATATAGATATACCTAACAACCCCACTTCATTAATGAAAATGCACTACAACAGGAAGGTCTATTTATGACCAACATTTAGGGACCGAAATATAATCTCATCTCTAAACGTATATTTATTAAGACGAGATTATATTTCGGTCCCTAATTGAACAATTTATTGCGAAGGTATAAAATCTGGTCCTGCAAAAATTAGTTGGTCCCTTAGAGTCTTAAGCATGAAAAAAATACTACCAAACTCTTGTAAAAATTTTAATTAAAAAATATATCATTTTGACTAATTAATATAACATAATAAGGCGCCAAAACAGAATATTTCTTTATTTCAATTTAAAAACCTGTCCATTTTCTCTTTAAAATACAGAAAAACTTCTCGATCTGTACTGAATGAAATTGCCCTAATTGTGTCTGTCAATTTCCTCTTCTCACTTCTGTGTGAGCAATTCTCTCTTCTCACTGTTGTGTGCGCAAACTTGATACTCTATTCCCTTCGGTGAGCTCTACATTATTCTCTTTTTCCTCTCTAACTTGTTTTGTTTTTTCTCGTGATCTGTATGTTAATGGGTTATGTTAGTTTCAATGAATCTGGTGTCTCTTTCATATGGGTTTGGGACAATTTTTTTTATATTGTTCTGGGTATGTCTAATTCTTGAATACTTTGATTATTTTCTAATAAATTTGGTACTTGAGAATGATGTTGCAGCTCTAGAATATAACCACCATTTGTCTTCTGTTTATTCATTGTTGTGATTGGGTTGAGTCATTACCATATTTACCAAGAGTCATTACCTTCTATTTATTCGTCATTGTTTCTTCTCCGCTGCAATTCGTCACTCTAAATAATTCTGGTCAATTTATCTTGCAGGTCATTAATTATAACAAGAGTCATACCTTTTAGTGCTATAGAATTGCACCGTTTCTCTATATTGGAATCACTTACTTTTCTTTTTGTCTGCAATCCATATTTGCAGGTTTTTATTGTGATGTAAATTACACCCTATAAGTATAATTCCTTACCTTGAAGTTGTCTTCAAGAATGAACTGGAAACTGCTATACAGATTTTAGTGCCAAGAGATGTCAAGAATTTAAATTCCATACGGGGTTGTGATTTGTTAAACATATGGAATGCACATATCCTTTCTCTAATGTAAGAAGTTGCACAAATACGTTTGATAATAATTGTAAGAAGATACTTACCAAAAGGTATTGTTTGAAGTGGTTTTTTTATTAGCTTTCTTGTTTGATAATGTACTTACCGAGGACATGATCTCAGATAGAAGAGTGTGGAGGACGCGAACTAGGGTAGAAACATAGTAGGTAGCAGTGCGTTATCTTGTTGTTCGTCATATTAGTAGTCGTAGTATTGCTACTGTAGTTTCTTGTCCTTCGATTTTTGTTACTATCTACCATTTCTTGTTTCTTGTACCTCAATTATGGTATTATTTTGTTGTAGCTTACATACGGTTTATAGTTGCTATTGTTGGCAGTGTTTGTTGTGTTGTTACTTCCTTTTTCTATACTCCTTTGGACTATCTTCTAGAGCCCAGGGTCTACCGAAAACAGCCTCTCAAACTCAAAGGTAGAGGTAAGACTTTCATACACTCTACCCTCTCCGACACCATTAGAATGTTGTCGTTGTTATTGTATTGTCGATTTTCATAAACTGTCTGGTCAGAATATAAGAAATTGTCGAATGTTCTTAGAAATATCTAGTGATTAATGGAGTACTAAATAATTTTTTACCAAAATAATTGTTCACCCCAAGGTTTATGTATTCCAGTTCGTGGAGGAAATAGAAAGTTGAGTATGCAATAACATCTATACCTCAATAGAAGCAAGTTAGGATTGGCTATGTGAATCCTTAATATCCATATTACTATTCAATTGAAAATTAATGCCGAGGGAAAAAGAGCTAGATAGCTAGATGTACATATTGTATGGAAGGGAAGAGAATCAATACCATAATTTTGAGCTATACTATATTTATAAGATCTTATAATATCCTAGATATGCACGATTCTAAAAACTATTTTATTAATCCGTTACCAGCCTATATTGTTGGATTATGTTTGCTTCCTATCTTTTTCATCAGTGATCTCACTTTTCTTGTCTTCTGAGAAATGAAATAATTTCTCACATTGTATTGAAATCATTTTGTAGGGTTCTTTCTTGATCAAAGTCAATGGACTGGAGGGGTAAACGTGGGATCCTAAACAAGTTAAGTGTTTTTAATCTTATAATGATGATAGTTTTGTTGGCTTATGCACTTTTGATTGATTTACTAGCAGTTCAATGTTAGGTTTCCCTTTTCTTTTCTGGTTTGTGTATCAGACCTAAGGAGGGCCTTTCTGTAGGTACATGTTGCAATAGATCATACTGGCTGCAATGGCAACGAAGATAAAATTTTTGATTCATGGGGTTTGTCCTTATTCTTATAACATTGAAATTAGTTTTTGGATCCTTTGTTCCATAAACAAAGAACAGGGGAGGGGGAACTTTAATCTTTTACATGCTAATTTTCTATTTCTTTACATACTAATTTTCTTGTGTCGTTGTTTCTGCAGGTTCACTCTACCTACACGAATTATGGGAAATGTTGGTGGGAGAGATGCTCTCTAAAAGAAGGAGATCCATCAAATGTGAATGTTGAGCTATTTTCTCCAACAGGTGATGTTGTTTCCTCTACATTATCAACACCCAGAGGAACATAATACTTCAAAAACACTATACCCGGTATGTTACCCTAAAAGTAGTTTGGTTGTATTTTATAGTGTATATATTTAATGGAAAATACAATGATCTATATATTTAGATGGAACAACTATATGCTTCTGATGCTGCTTTTTTAGATAGGTAACATTATGATTCTTAGTTTATGAAATAGATAGTTTCCGTGTGTACTTAACATGCAATTATTATGTTATATAGCTCAATGTACCAATTTATCTTCATAACAGGGAAGTACAAATTGCATGCATCATGTCTTGACTTAAATGTTCAAGTTAGAGGATCTGTCGAGGTGCATTTTGAGTCCCTCGTGTTCTTTTAATTGGTGTTTCTTCTTTCCATGTAAAGACATTGACTTCGTTTACTATATCTACTTCCTAAATTATTGTACACCAACTTGGAATAAGTATCACTGATTGCATAATTATTTGAATCTACCATGTGGGTTCTCATGACAGATTGAGTTGGGTTTCGAAAATAGAGAAGTGGATGACTTCTTGTTTGTACCCGGTTATGATATTCGTGGCTCTATGGTTGCTCAGGTGATTTTCTTTAGTAATCACTTGATCTCTATTTTTGTTTTATGTTTTATATTAAAGTTTGTTGTTGTGACTTGTAAGAGTTTCCATGTATTTCTTCTAAAAAATTGATAGGTCAAGGATAACCTTTTACTCTGCACAATCTATTTTTCATAGTCATTTAACTATGAACTATATTTACACAGAATTTAGGACAAGACCATTGCAAAAACCGACTAGAGGTATTTGTAATTATTATGATCGAATGAATTTGTACCTGCTTATGTTTTCTTTCACATAGTTAAAGTGATGAAAATGCGTGAAGGGGGTGGAGATCATAATAGACAAGGTTGTTTCTTTCTCTAGTGAGCTATGAGAGGTGAAATCCCAACTTCTTTAAGAGACAATTTTGTATGGCTACCTTGGTATCATAATGCAAAATTAGTATAAAGTGGTCGTATTCTATTCAAGCAAGTTATGTTGATCGTAGGTGTGGGTGTTTGGTTTTTAAAATTTCCGTTTGTTTTTTCTGTTTTCAGTTATGGAAAAGGGTGCACCGAAGGTTTTTTTTTCAAGTTTGGTTAAGTCTTGAATTGAAAAGTAAAGGAAATGAAAAATACTTTCTTGCAACAGTTCAATTTTAGCATCAGAAGGAATTTTTACTGACACATACAAATGCAGTAGGAAAACATATTAAAAGATAGTTAATTTTAAGTTAGATAGATATTTCCAGCTTGTTCATTAATACATGGAACTTAGAACTTAAAATAAACTAATTTTTTCTCAGATTTATACCGCTCATTATCTTCTTGCTAATACATAGATAAAATAATTCTAGAAAGTTGAAGTAGCCTTAGTTTCCTAGTAGTCTAACCAATCTTAGGAATACCGGTAACTTGAAAACCTAATAATCTTGTGGAATAAGTTCTGTAAATCTAAGATAAACTTTGCTTTCTGAAGATGACTATTCAGTTAACTGATTAAGATGGATACAAGGTTCTTTCATGTCAAGTAAAAAAGGATAATTACGGCTTTCTTGATATGTTGGTTTCCTTTTATGGTGCTTCATCAATGTGGCATACCTATACTCAATGTAAGGGCAAATAGATATAGGACTTTCTTTTCTTTTGGATGTTACTTTTATTCTTTTAATGTTCTTCTTTTATCTAATAGTGTTACTACGGTCACCATTCTCTTACTCAAATAAAAGTGGAAAAACTATTAAGAAAAGACAACAAACATATATCTATTTTGGGATCGTACTATTGACCTATTTTTATCCCTATTACCTTTTTGTGGTATCTAGAAATTATGAAATTAACACCTCAATCCCACGGATCAAAATATGATTAGGCAACTCTCGAACGTAGCTTGTCTTGTTCCAATTAGTCGTATGTCGAGATTCTTTTTATGTTTTCTAATGTTAAACTGTATTGCAGGCAAATCCCATATTGGGAGTTCATATCTATTTATACTCAGATGATTTCACAAATGTTGATTGCCCTAAGGGCTCTAAAAATCTGCCTGGTGATCTAGGATTGGGATAAGTACTTTGCTACAGTGTGACAGATGCTAATGGAATCTTCTCATTGATATCCATTCCTTGTGGTAAAAAATTTATTTTTGCTAGTGTAATCATTTTAATTTGGCTACATGTAATTATAATTTAAGTATAAGTTGTTTCTTAGCATTATATAAACATTTGGAAGTTTTAAGTGCATAGTTTTGTATTCTTGAATCATATAAAAATAAAACACATGAAAAATAGGATATTAAGAGAAATTCTTGTTATTGTATCCATAACTTAAGAAGGTATCATTTAACTTGTCAGACATCTTAGAGGGTCATTGGGTAAAGCTTATAAGGCGGCCAAATTGGGTTTTAAGAAAATTTTGGATTATCTAATCACAACCTTTGGAATTTTCGGGACTATGGACCAACCCCTCTATCCTTTTCCACTTAAATATCACTCTTAGTTTGTATGTTGCAGTCAAACTTCTAAGCTAAGTCATAATTTACCTATTTGGTTAAGTCTCTTATAAGTCAACTCTTAACAAATTAAAGTGAGTAGACCTAAATCTTTATTGAGAGAGAGATTCTTGGATTGTGTAGCTATGGCTATTTGTGAATTTTACTCTGAGGATATGGAGTGTATAGTGACGTTGCGTACAATAGATCTTTGTGGTTGGATATCCTTTCCTGAATCATGCGCATAGTGGGAGCTTAGTGCACTGGTCTACCCTCCTTTTTTTCACTTTGAGGATAGGATTGAGACGTAGGCTCAATGATTTGCCAATAAATCTATTGTAGCAGCTATGCCAGACAGTCAACCTGAGAACAACGAATGCGCATCCCAATACTACCATTTTCAATATAATAGAAGACAATGTCGCCAAGATTGAAATTTGAAGAACTTGTGTCACTCCTAAACAAGAAATTTTGAGTTGAATTTTAGCAATTAAAATGGAAGAAGTGGAGCTATTTCTAAAGAATAAGTCAATCATTGCATTTGGGTTCTTATATAGTGATTCATGATGTATCTTTATCATTAAGGCATTGCCAACGACCTCACTATTGTAGTGGCATTCGTTATAGAATATATCTCCTCTAGATTACTATTTGAGTGAATGCTCCTGAGGAAAGTTCAATAGGTGAACCATGAAGGAGTAAATAAAACCTTGGGGTATAGTACCTCTAGGCTATGACCGGCATTAAATAATTAGATTATTGTTAGGAATGCTGTGCACGATATTCTATGGTCAACTTTACTGATCTCCTCCCTCACCAGATCAACGATATCTCTCCTGAACAATGCATAACCTGAAAAGAGTGTGACCATTTTCATTAAAGACCTTATGTACTAGGCTTTCCAATTAATACTTGCTACTGAGATTCCTTTCTCCGCCCAATTTCCTTAAGTAATAGCTTGTCAATGTAACCTAGGTTCTTTCTGCATCTGTCTATAAATGTAGTTATCCTAGAGGCAAGTAACTGAGAATGCCACAAGTTGCTGCAAAAGTTTACGATCCAAATAGAAAAAGTCATAGCTAATTCTGAAGTAGTGTTAAGTAGAAGATTCAAGCAACCAAGTTGAAGGACTAAATTTGTTCGTCAGTTTTATACTAGGTATACTCCTAGTATACATGTTTATTTGCCCTTTTAGTTCATAAAATTTTAGTTAATAAACTTGCAAAACCACCTTTGAAATGAGAGTGAGCTCTGTGGATTCATAGTTGGTTGCACTTGAGGAAGGTTTATGATCACTCTACCCTTCCTAGACTCCACTTGTAAGATTATAATGGGTATGTCAGTATTGTTGTTGTAGTTGTATAACTGGTACCATCATCTTTACTTATGATTTATGAATAGATAAACCAATTTCATGGATTATTTTTCTCCTAAAGTGATGCACTAATTTTCTACTTTACTGTTGCAGGAGTTACTTGATTTAGGTGAAACAGTAGGAACTGAAAGTGGAGGACTTGATTATTTTTTTGTCCTGTGATGGAAGCTGGAAATTTGAACTGAAAGTTGAGGACTTAAACAGTAGAAACAGGAGTTACTTGATTATTTTTTTGCAATGTATTAAAATGTTATGGAAAATTTGATATCATACTCTAGCTCGATCGGGATGGTAACTATGGTTTTTGCGAAATAAATATTGAAACTAATATCATGTGATGTTAACTAAGTTTTCTGATCTATAATTATATCATGTTTTTGTATCGAGATTCACAATAGCAATTTGATATTTATTTGATGAAATTTATTATTTATTGATATTAGACTCATTTGTGCTCAATTAGAAACTAGAAATATTGCTTATCTTGAAATGTTTTTCTAGGACTAGAGATGTTGCTTTTCTTTAAAGGTTGATCTAGGACTAGAATGTCGTCCATCTTTAAATGTTGATCTAGGACCAGGATGTTGCTCGTCCTTAAGGGTTGATCTAGGAAAAAGAAAATTCTCGTCGCTAAAGGATAATTTAGGATCAAGTATTTCTCGTCCCTAGAAGATAACTTAGGACTAGTTAATTGTTGGTCAAAGAAGAGATTAACGAGCAGGTAGTTAGTCTATTTGGGATGGGATATATCATCATTAAATGATAGTTATGACCAGGTAGTTAGTCTGTTTGGGATGAGAAATACCATTGCGAAAAAATAATTACGATGAGGTAGTTAGTCTATTTGGAAAAAGATATATCATCACTAAAAGATAATTATGACTAGGTAGTCAGCCTATTTGGGACGAGATATTATCGCAAAAGGATAATTACAACCAGGTAGTTAGTCTATTGGGACAAGATATACCATCACTAAAAGATAATTACGACCAGGTTTTTGTTATCTCAAAAGGATTTTAAGGACCGGCTTATTAGACTATTGCTATTGACCTTTTGCAGAAGAGCCTATTAGGACGGAACACATCCAGTTTTTTCCCATCCTAAAAGACCAATTGGGAAAAGATTTGGTCTTTCTGGGACCAGATTTCCTTACCTTATAGGTTGTTTTTCTTGTAGTGTTGGAAGATAGCTTAATGCATCCGATTTAAAGAATCACATCCCCGCTCAATGGTGTAATTGTGAGATTAATTTGGGTAGATGAATTAGAGGATGATCATTCACAAGTTATAATATCAACCCCATAAATCAATAATCACAATAAACACCAACACTGCCTAGAAACCATAATTATACATGAATGTGAAGTAAATGCCTCAACCCTAGAAGCTCTCCATACATGCTTACAATTCAAATTTCATACCATTGTTAATTTTTGTTACTAAGTTATGATTACAAATCTCATACTCTTGTTACATACTCTCACTTATTTAATCTTAGTAGTAAGCTAGAATTAGATTGTTTGCTAAATATCAAGTCCCTGTGGATCGATATTCAGCTCGAAAGGGCACTTTTATTACTTGTATGACCACGTACACTTACGTGTGTGGTAGGGTGCAAAACACATCAAAGCCATTATGCCAAAGAAAAGGGACTTTAACCCAAGTGCCACACCCTGAGGAAATTACCACACTAATCCACCCAATCCACTACTAAAATAAAATATTTAAGGGGGTAGTTACATAAGCATAAAATCTACACAAACCCTAACCAGATAATCAACTCATGCCTGAGTCACTCCCTAGACTAATGACAAACCACTCCACAATCAAAACATGCCCCCAAAACTCTTTGATGCACTATACCTGCTGACCAAAAATGGATGCCACGACCTGAAGACCTAGAAAGAGAGCCCTAGAATGCCTAAAAAATACTTTTCAATGTGACCACCATGACCTGTTTGCATAAACCACTAACACTGAACTTTTGACATGGACTCTTACCTTTACCTTTATATGTTTAAATACATGCCCTCTTTGTAGTTCTCGCATGATTACAACATAAAGGAAATAAGATCCTACTACTATTAAATGCTTTAACACCAAGTACAGTGGTAATGCTAACCCTCAGACAGATCCTCACACGAACTCATGCTCTATAGGGAATAACATAGGAGTATGTCTAGCCCACTCGAGAAACCCAATCTCACACACTAAAACTAAGGAGCCTTACTGAACACCAATAAATCCAACTCTAGTCTGTGAACCACTCAATGTATTAGGCACAATCTCCAGTTATGAAGTATCTATGAAGAGACTTGGAAAATTGTAATGCCCCGTACGTTCAAAAATATATAAGACCAACTTATCATCAACGAAAGTATTTAAAATCGAGATAGGTATTTGAGATTACAGTTAAAGGTAAGTGTTAAATTAAGTAGGGGGTCAAGATTTTTGAAAAAAATAAGATACAATAAGGGATGTGCTTGCTTGACATAATTAACCTAGTAGGTGACCAGTAGGTGCATCACCTACTTATACTATTGGGCCGAATTGAGGACTATATTATTGGACATATTTAAGGCCCAAATTAAGTGAAAGAAAAGGGGAAGGGTGACCAGCCCAATACCTAATCTATTTAAGGCCCAATATTATGTGATCCAATTAGAAACAAACCAAGTAGGTGCATCACCTACTTGGACTTTTTGAGAAGCTCAAATATCCAAGTAGGTGTATCACCTACTTGGACTATTTTTGACCAACTTAAGATATCCAAGCAGGTGCATCACCTACTTAACCAAGTTGTAGCTAAAAATGAGAAAAAAAGGCGGTTCAACATGCCCCTTTTCTTAAAGTTTAGGACCAACTGATTCTCTTCATTATTACAACAACAACAACAACCACAACAAATCTAGTATATTCCCACATAGTGGGGTATGGGGAGGGTAAAATGTACGTAGTCCATACCACTACCCCCAAGGAGTAGAAAATATCAGATTTTCTATATTCTCTCTCTAGCTTCCTTAAAGATCGTAACAGCAGCCCTAAATTTCCATTAGGGTTCTTAAGGATATTCCCTTCTCCAAGTTAAAGGTAGGTGAATAATTCATGTGTTTAACTTAATTTTACCATGGGACATTATGGAAATCATATTCTTTATGGTATCATGTAGGTAGCCCTCTTTAAGCATGGCAGTCATATTTTTCTTACTTCTAAAAGAATATCTCTTTTTTTAGTTCAAGTGGAAAGAAAATCCAAGTTCTTACAGGAGAACAAATTAGGAAGATAAAATTCTAGAATTCCGAGGTAAGGATCTGCCCTAATTTTGCCCCTCCTTATGTATGTTTTAATGGGTTTTTTGTAGTTTTGTTTAGAACTCATAGGGTGGTGATTGGAAATATTTTCCTATTATGCTAAAATGAATTTTTGGGACTATTTTAGGCAGTTTTGTGTGGACTATCATGGGGAACAGTGGGATGGCCATATATGGTACTTTTACTAAGATGGAAATGAAGGGTGTGATATTGGGGGTATGGTCTGGTGATTTAGTAATGTTGGGACAGTCACAAAGTTCTCCTTTTGGATTCAATTGTGAGATTATTTGAGCATTTTAAATATAATGTAGATGAAACTCATATGTTGATAGCTATGTAATCCACGAGTTCATATTGTTGGCTAATTGTGAGGTACTATTTTGTATTAATAGAACAAAGAGGGTATATCTGAAAAGGTCGAGAAGTTATGGAACCATCGTAAAGGATAGAAACATTAGATGTTGTGGTGGTACACTGCCAATTAGATATTACATAAGCTTATTGCCCACACACTCTTGTACATTATTTTATGTGTCATAAAGTCAAAAAAGCATTGGAGAACCTTATAAGAAGGTTTTAATGGCGTGTAAATGAGATTAAAGCAGAAGAGGCTGAAAGAAGCACCCTTGATTTGATAACTACTTATTGCCCGACTACTATTTTGGTGAGGCTAGGTAGCCCAAATTTTTTTAATTAGCTACTAATACTAGTTTTACAACTTACCTTATTGTAGATAAGTAATCTGAAAGGAAGAAGGTCAATTTATGGTAATATCCAAATGTGCAACAAGGTATGTAAGGCTATTTGATTTTTCTGTTTCTTTGGCATGAATCCAACACTTTGTGTTATAAATTAAGCTTTCTAAATGCTCATGGTAGCAAATGATATGTAGTGGAAGTATATGATTAACCAGTGTATCTAATGATCTCGCTCCCACTCCTTAGTGTGTTAAAGTACTTCAACATGAGTTTATTACTAGATATATGTGCTTACTCCACCAAGTATTAGAATGCAAGGCTTAAACTCTTTCATCATTAAAACTTAAACTCTTTTCACATGTATCCTTTACGTGAGTCAATAAGATTCAAGAAGACAGGTGGTAGGTATGTTTATTTGTTGTGCACACAATTAGCCTACTTTCCTCCAACTTGCTTTAATTGGTCTATCTAATCATACACCTCATTCTCTCATATGTTTACATGTTCCCTTCATTAGACATCACTCCCATTGTCATTCTCTACAATATTAGTTCACACACTCCTTAATTATTCTATTAAATAGTTTAAATGTCCCAACTTAGGATGTATATTTGTCCTATGTCAAATCTGTCCATGCACTTTATTAGTTCCCATGTTCATGTAATCCTTTCATTTGGTATCATTTGCCGGTTATTTTATCATCATATCATTGAATAAAGTCCATATCTCTTGGATTGATAAGTTAAATGTCTCCACTTTATATGTGTTTCTATTTGAGCTATCAAACGCGTATTGTGTCACATAAACTCCTAAGTATTACGTTGGTGTTCAAGCTGATTTCCATGTAGTTGTTACTTTCTTATGTCCATAATGACATATCCCCTACTATATGGTTGGTTGTCCCAACTATAACCGCCAAAATAACAATCTCAAAGATTAAAGAAGTGATGTAAAGTAAATACACTTATATGTGGGTGGTAGCTTAGGGGCAAAACCTAGCATGGGCCGATCCCTACATGGATTTATGGGTGGTATCCCAGGGGTGGAAGGAACACCTAGCATGGGTCAATCCCATTATCGGGTGGTATCCCAGGGGTGAAAAGAAATCCTAGCATGGGTCAATCCCGATTTGTAAATTGATGAGGAACGTATCCCAGGGGTATAGTGCCTAGCATGGGTTATCCTCTTTTACCACTGATCATCTGGTCATATGTATCACATGGCTTATAAAGATTATAAGGTATAGAAAATTAGTAAAGAAAATCATGTAATGTACAGTCTTTCACAAGTGTAAGTAAAGGTGGTCGTTCATCTTTATCTATATATTTATATATTGATCCATGATTTCATTGATTTCTTATTTCAGGTATGGTTATCTCATTCCTTACATATTCAGTACATTGGTTCATACTGATGTCCCTCATGGGGGACTAGCGTTCCATGTTGCAGGCATAGGTTCTTAGCTGGTAGATCTCCCCAATAGAAGCACAGGTAACTCAACAGCTGTTGGTGAGGGCCAGGTTAATACGGGGCCTTGCTGAGTTTTTATCATATATATTTGATGGTTTTATAGTCATGGATTCTATTAGAGGCTTTCTAGACACTGTAAAGCAATCATATGTATTCATAGATTCACATGTCTTCTATATCGGTTTGTCTAATTGGTTGGTTTGTATATACAACTTTTTATCAACGATTTCATTAGTATAGTGATTCATTTTCTAATCTAGTTTATTTTTATAGTATGTGTTCCTATAGTTATTATCCGCCTCATCCAGTATTGGGGTGTGACAAAAACCTAACATGGTTTCCTAAAATGTTGAGGTAGTCACAAACTCTACCAGATCTTGGGTGTAATACCCCATAATATTCTAAGTTTGATTCAGTTCTTAGTTGCATACTTAAGGGGTTCAAGGCTTGAGATTTTCACTAAGTATTGAGGACTTAGTCACTTTAAGACCCCCAAGACTTTGTGGATTTTTATTTTGGCCTTCCCAACCCTGATACACTAGTTTTTGAGTTATTTCATGTTTAAGGTTGCTAAAGGTGTGTTCTGAAGGGGTTTGGGGATTTTCGAAGGGGATTTAGGGTATGTTTGGATCACGGAGGCAGAAATCCCTCATGATAGGCTTGCGGCGCAAGGGTGGCTCCATGTAACACCCAAAAAATCTGTCCCGAGATGTCACACGGAACTTAGGACCATAAGTGATCCCAAGCTAACCCTTATAATGGCATACTACTAAGCAACTGATTAAATATGAATGAATAACAAAGTTTACTCTGCGGAAACATAGAGAAATGCGGAAATCCGTAAAACTCAATACTGATACCAATTTTACATTCTAATAAAGTCTGAGGAGAGGGACTAAAATTACAATACTGACTCTAACTGATATCTGTGAAGCCTCTACTATACTAACTATAAATAGTTGGGAAGTTACTCCAACTATCGCTAATCAATACATATGAATAAGAAAATACACAACATAAATAAATCCCACTAAAGTCCCCAAAGTAGGAGGACTCATCACCTTACTGGCTGAAGTCTACAACTGTCTGAGTCTGAATGTACCTACTAGATCTTATACCTACATTATGAGACAATGTAGCACATAGACATATATGTGGATCATTACTTTAAGGATGTACTGAGTATATGGGGGTGTATGCATTAAGTCAACAATATCATTACTCTTTATAAAACCATGCATGCTGATATAAATGGCTCGCATAGCTTGAATAAATCTTAAATCTAAATCTCATAAATCATGAATAACGAAACATGTAGCATAAATCTCGTGAGTCATTATACTTAGCTCTAAAATCTGTATTCTCCTCTTATTCTCAAATCTTATAAGCAAAAGAAAGGAATCTTAAAACAATAACTTTTAAAACTTATGCTTTTATCTTGAGGAGAATAGGACTTTGGGAACTCAAGGACTATAAAGCTTTGGATACTTAGAGACTCTAGGAACTTGGGAGGTTCTTCTAATCAACATAAATCATGTAAGCTGACATGGAGTCCAACGTCTTGCCCACGTTGGGGAGAGTTTTTCTACCCTTGCCATCAGAATATAACCTTGACTTTAGTGATCACTATCTTAACCCATTTGGGGTAAATTATAATCCTACGGTGGCTCGTAGTTCTGGGGCATAATACCTTGGAATCATATCCAACTCGGTGCTAAATACTACTCCCATACTTATGCTCAGAACTTTAGAAAATCCACCTTAAAATAGCACAAGAGTTTATAATGAAAACTAATTATACTTCTCTTTTCTTTAAATCACAAAGAGTATGAGTAGTATGGATTTCTATCTTAGCTTAGGATCAAAACATCAACTTTCCTTAAATCTTGGGAAGCAATTTGCTATAGAAAAACTTAAGGTCATAGCCTTCTTGAAAAACTCAAACTCATTCTTGATATGGATATAACAATCAAACAACTTTCAAGAACATGATATTAAAATATCAATACTTGATCTTTAGGCTCAAAAATTCATGCTTTAAACTCGTGAAAATTCACAACAACACTTTATGCTCAACATCATTCTTGAAATATTTCAACAATATCAATCCATAAAAAGAGAAGTGCAATTCATGATATAAATTGTCAATTCAAAGCATAAATAGGTGGGATAAACATGAAAATTCAAGGTTTAAATTTCTTAAAATCCCATAACCTTAAAACAAGATGATTTGGGTGTAAATCACAACATACAAAACATGAAATCTTTAATTAAATTTAAGTCTTTAGGCACAAGAATGAAAGAATTGTTCTTATTCAAATCCCACATACCTTATTTGTCTTGATTCAATGGAAGAAAGTGACTTTTGAAGCCTTGAGAATGTTCCTGGAGGCTTTTCTTGAAAGTTCTTGAATGGTGATGTTTTGATTCTTGAATTTTCTTAAAGAAGAGTTTGAACCCTATTCTTGAGGGTTGATCTTGAAAGGAACCCTTTGATTCTATGGATGAATATGAAGTTATGTTCTTTGATTTTATGTAATTAGGTGTTAAAAATGGTGGAAAAAAATCCCTTTAAAATGTCATTTCAGCGCTCTTTCGGAAAAAATAAATAGTCTGGGTAATGGACCGTCACTTTGGTGACTGACCGCCACTCAAACCGTCATTTTTGGGCCATAAAATGGGCTTACTGCCTCAGTTGTGATGGATAGAGCGGCGGTCCATCGCTGACTTGGCGGTCTGTAAGCATTTCCGTCGCTCCTGGGCAGTTTGGACAGCTCTCAGTAAAACGGTCATAAATTTTTACCCCGATACCGGATTTGGATGAAATTGGTATCTGATACACCCAAATTATACCTCTCTTACAAGAGAGTAAGCGGTCGCTGTCAAATATAGAACCCAACCAGGTTGGGTGTCGTATCCCACAGGGAATACTATGTTATTAAGTATTGTAGTTGTTACTGGATTGTTGCTCAGAGGTTCCTGAATGGGGGGGGTTTTGGTTTAAATTTGAAATGATAGTTACAATATAACAATGAAGCAATATGTGTATTAATATTTGATCACAGAGAATGACAAGTTAGGGTTATGTCCACCTTGTAGCTTTTACTTCTCTATTAACTATGAGTAATAAGGATTTATACATGCATGCACTTATAGAGAGATGTATTTTAATTCTAAATCCAAGTGTTTCTCAACCATCAAGGATTTATTCACCTTAGTTCTCTCAAATCCAAAGTGTACAACCAATCATACGAACTCTCCAAGTAGTTAATCCTGCTAAGGCATTAACATGTAAAATAGAGGTTGGAAACCCTATTTTCTTGTCACTACTCTCTTTTCCAAATAGTAACTTTTCTATCAAAGAAGTTATTGCTATACTGGCACATTCCCTATGTTTGTAACCATGAGAATTCAATCATAACGAAGAGAGTAATGATATAAGTGGATTAACACATCATAAATTCAAAAACCCATAGCAATAGAGAGTATACTACAAGGTTTCCATAACCCTAACAAATAAACTTAGCTACTCATGAATAAAAATAAAATCACAATAGAAATATTCATCATACCAAAACTTAGAACGATCTTGGTGGAGAAGATGAATAGCGAAAATAAGAGAGAAAAATGTTTCTCTCTCTCTCTCCTCAAGCTAAGCCGTTTTCTCTTGTTTTCAAAATAATACAAAATGTTGAATAATCCCTAAAAATTCATCCATAAGGCTTTTAATAACATCCTTCTCTAATAAATTGCTATTGCATCCTTAACTATTTAAAAATATTGAGTTTGCCCGAGAAGCAGTTCCCATATATCACATTCAGTCCAAAAGTTGCTTTCCTTTTATGTGAAGTTTCCTTTGCTATCCATAGGTCCCCAAAGTGTCATAATCTTCCTCATTAGTACCTGAAAAGCATGATAATCACATAGGTTAGCTCACTTAACTAAAAATAGACAAAGTGCAAGAATTATGTATCTTATCCTCAAAACTTAGCTAAAACATGGGTAAGTTATGGTGTTTAGATGTATAAATACACCCAACATTAGTATCGTTGGAAATATAATTTAATTATGTATCTATTGGTGTGTCATGAGTGCAAAAATTCTTTGGAGAATAAAATATATTCTCGTTTGAAGTTGACTAAGGCAATATTCTTATCAAGAATTCAATCGGTAAGGGATGTTTTGATTTGTCTAATTGCTAGGACGTATTTGAGGAATTAATACACATCAAACTCAATAATAAAACTACCAAAGAACTATAATTTATTTCTCATGAGCTTGACGCATGGTTCTACTATCGGTTGAAATTCTTGGGGTATTACAATATCTCCCCCAAGGGAACTTTAATCCTCAAATGAGGTTGGCTAGCTGAGAAAACTGAGGATGCACAGCTGAAATAAATTACCAAACCGATTCTACATCATTCTAATACTTCAAGTACTTCTGGGAATGCATGAGCTTATAATAAGAATAGCTATATAGCTGAATCTTTGATTAGAAAAGAACTGAATTAAGGAAGACTATCACCTTCGGCTGGATCTGAGTTCGCGGAGAAGAGGTGAGAGGTTTATGACATTAAAACTTGGGGTATTACAACACTCATTCATCCCCAAATGATACTAATTTTGTCAAAATACTAGAAAAGGCTAAAATGATATACAGGATACTTACGAACGGAACCATGACTTAATATCTGAATCAGAAACTGATGCATGATTCATGTACTGACTGAATCTTGAAATCATCTTGGATGCGAACAAACTATCTCTTGAAATGGTCATACTCACAAAATTTTAGGTAGTGAGACTAGAATAAATCGGAAGATGTAAACTGGATTTCTGGCTGCACGGACTGAATCATGCTGAATGCTCTCCCCCAAATAAGGCATTTCTTCAATACCTTTCTAAGAAATTTCTAAGGCCAATAAGGGCTAAGGACTCTGGGAATGATCTGAACAAGACCACTAAATAAGGAATTACTATATTGCTCCAAATATAGCATGGAACATAAACCTGTGAATCATAAGTCGGGATAGAAGTACTAGGCCTCAAGCAATGCAACTTCTCACTTTAAAGCTTAGCTAAACTTCTAAAATACTTTCTCAACTAAACTTTCCCCTTAAATACCATACTCACTGACTCAAATTATAATTCTCACATGGCCATTGACAAATCCATTTACGAAAGTCTAACTTAACCCAACTCTCTCGTTATGGTCAAGCCAAACTCAAAATCACAAGGTATTACACATAACACCATAACATAACACTAGTCAGAATCATGAATTCACATGCATCTGCACTTTCCACAATTTCTTATCTCTAGAATAATCCTGATTACCACTCTAACAGCTATAATCCACCTAGTACTAGATGTTTACTAACACTCAATCCATCCCTCTGTATGTATACAAACATGACATTCAAGCCTATATTCATAACCCCATATGCACTTTTAAATAAACGCTAATAAAGCATTTTTTCCATATCCTACAAACCTCTATCAAGAACAACTTCCATGCACTATTCTTAAGAAGACATACATAAAATTTCAACTACTCATAGATAGCATATAAAACCTTAAGTAACCATGATGTGTATCAACGAGCTAGCCTCAATCCTACTTCACACTTATAGCCTTAGCTAAAATAAGCATACAACAATCTTCCATTAACAAAAATATGTTTACTCTCTCTTATCCAGACAACTATTCGTCATCACTATCTTGACCTAAGAAAAGGTAATAAAAGGTTAGAACATGAGGACCTGAAACATGAAGGGATATTGTGTATAACTTGACACTCAACTGAGGCATGAGGAATAGAATATTTAACATCATGAAGTCATCAAAGAGGTCTAATCTGAGGACATGCATGATATAAATCCGAATTTCGTAGATTATTATGAGTATTGCTTGAGTTCTTGAACTGAACATACTGTAAAGCTTGAGTACATGAGTCATGAGCTGCATGACCTAAATTTGGAGTTCATCACTTATGAAATGTGATTCCAACTACCGAAAGAACTAAAACTCCTTATTTTGGGAACTAGGAGGGTACATGATTCTCTATCATATGCATGAACATGAACTATGATCATGGAACTAAAACATAAGGCATGAGTATATATTGGTATAACTGGACATACTGAAATAAAAATGGTTCGGGCATCATCCTCTCTTATGGGTTTTCTACACTACACAGGCATTTCAATAAGAATCTGGAAGTCTGACTTGGTTACTCCTTCTATCATCTCCCCCTTAGACTTAAGCCATCACTCTCAGTATGTGAACCACTATATAAACTTTAATCTAAACCACAATCACTTTATTCTAGAGTCTGGGATAAAATCAATACACGTAAAACTAAACTTACCCTGAAGGACTGTATCTTCACGTATAACACCCAATGCTAACACCTCCTTCTAAGATTCAACTCTTAGATTTCTATAGCCTCATAAGCCATCATATAACAACTTAAACACTAGCCAACTTAGATTCTAACACTAAACATGGATATCTCTAAACCTTTGCTGAACTTCCCTCATACTCTTCTAATATCACATCTCTAACTTACCACATCACCAACCTATAACCCATATGTTAACTGACAAAAACACCAAATACTACTCAACCTCATTCATACTTATCAGTTCAATGGGTAATACTAATAACACAACATTTAATAAGTTTTGAAAATAATGAAGCCCCATATCACCTCGGGCACTCCTCTACATCATACCTACAATATCATACTTCACTGTGAACAAATAAACATAAGCTAATTGGTTAAATGCTTTACTATAGTATTCTTTATTTTTTTTCCCTTAGTTTTTGTAATTTTTCTATATTATTTTGAAGATCTTGGGGGGGGGGGAGGGGGGTGATTATATGGTAATTGGTTAAATGTTTTACTATAGTATTCTTTATTTTTTTCCCTTAGTTTTTGTAATTCTTCTATATTATTTTAAAGGTATTCTAAATATTCTATATCTTTTGTTTCAAAATATCCAATTAGATTATCTTTCATAAGTTTTTCTAATAATATTATTTCTTCCATATTTTGTCTCCAATATTTTAAATATTCATAGTCTACCATTTTACCCTGTAGTAATTGCAGAGTTACAAATTTCTATATAATAATTTATCCTAATTGTACTGTAATGTATATCTAATTCTAGATTTTCAATGCTATTTATTATCTTGTGTTGTTTTTCTCGTAGCGAGTTTTAAAAATTATATAAACTATCACATGTACTTTTTCCTAATTATTATAGGGTTTCTTCTATCCATATTAATTTTTCTTTTAGATTTTCCATTATTTTTCTAATTCGGTTTCTATAATTAATTTCTTCATTTATATTATCTTGATTTTCTCAAGTTTTTCTAATATATTCTAACATTTCTTAATCTAAATAATATCCACCTGGGTAATTATCCAGGTATAACTGTTCTATCCAATTTATAGTTTCAATTTCATAGTCTAATACTTTTTCTAATATTATTCTCTCAATATCTATAATTTCTATATCTCTAAGTATATATAAGATTAAGATTTTAAGATTATCTATCATTTAAACTTGGTTAAATACTTTATGATAATATTTTTTAGTTGTTTGTTTTAATCTCATTAATTCTTCTATATTTTCACAAAGAAATTGTATATATTTTATATCTATTTTCCAAAATTCTAAATACGCATAATTTATCATAGTTAGTGTGTGGGTTTGGCATGTAAGTATTTATAAGAGTAGTTCGGTAGGTGTGGTATATAATTAATTCTAGTCATAAAATATCTATCAAATATTTTTTCCAAGATTATTTTTCTTATATCCACTATTTCTATATCCTTAAGTATATATCAAACAAGTATTTTAAATTTATCTACCATTTCGTTAGATAAATAATTATCCATTTTTCATAAAATTGCTATTTTCAAAATATTTTCTTCAATCATGCACATAACAAAATATGATCACTTTAGATTGCTATATACTAGATTATTCTTAAATAACATATTTTTCAATCAATATTAGCATGGTAATCTGGATATTTTTCCCTTAAACAATGCCTCTACTTTGGTTACTCCCCTATCACGGCTTTCTTGCCTCACCGGTTTTATCTTTAGGATGACATAGTTCTTAGTGATTTTTCTCCTTTTCCACTTTGCTAATAAATTTCTTAACATGCTATTTTTCGAATAATTCTACTATAAAGCAACTAACATGAACTTATTTTATCATATCATGATTGTTAGGAATTTATGAATTTAGCTATTCATAATAGTAAATGAATATACCTGTTTTGGTAGTTTTGATAATTCTAAGCTTTATTCCTCTATAGATTTTTCCATTAAAATATACCTGTTTTTTAATAAATAAGAAAAATTTTTGTTGTGGACAAGAGATTTTGTGCTTCAATGTATGAAGGCTTGCCTTCATCTGAGCAAGTGCTCATTTATTTATATTCTTAGAAATGAGAATGCGTACACTGTTTTTCTTTACATCTGTCAGCTAGTTTACAAAAGTAAAAAGAAAAATGTTTCTGTAAAGTCCTAAAGCTAATGTCTAATCTAATAATGGCACTACTTGCCAAAAAATCTAATAATGGCACTACTTGCCAAAAAATACTAAGAAAAGTCAAAAAGCTTAAGGCTAGTTACATGATAATTACGTAAAGCTATCTAGCTATTTTAAATCTTCCATATTTCTTTTTCTACTTGAATTACTTTCTTTGTCTTCTTTCTTTATCCATAGTTATCTTCTTTTTATTGCTCTGTATCTCCATTATTGCTTCATATCTTGCATCTTCCAACTGTCGCTTTTATCTTCTTCTATTTCAGTTGAACTTCTGGGATAATATTATTTTCTCCATTACATTTTGATCATTGATGATCTGGATATTTATGTCTAATTAACTTGCAATAACATCAATGTTCAAATTAATTGGACATAAATATTTGGGACAATATTAACAGATATTGCAAGTTAATTGGACATAAATATCCAAACCATTAATGTTCAAAATGTAATGGAGAAGATAATATTGTCCCAGAAGTTCAACTGGAATAGAAGAAGAGAAAAGCGACAGTTGGAAGATTCAAGATATGAAGCAATAATGGAGATACAGAGCAATAAAAAGAAGATAACTACGGATAAAGAAAGAAGACAAAGAAAGTAATTCAAGGAGAAAAAGAAATATGAAAGATTTAAAATAGCTAGATAGATTTACGTAATTATCATGTAACTAGCCTTAGGCTTTTTGACTTTTCTTAGTCTTTTTTGGCAAGTAGTGCCATTATTAGATTTTTTGGCAAGTAGTGTCATTATTAGAATTTTTGGCAAGTAGTGCCATTATTACATTGGACATTAGCTTTAGGACTTTGCAGAAACATTTTTTTTTTCTTTTGTAAAGTAGTTGACAGATGTAAAGAAAAACGGTGTACGCATTTTCATTTCTAAGAATATGAATAAACGAGCACTTGCTCAGATTAAGGCAAGCCTTCATACATTGAAGCACAAAATCTCTTGTCCACAAAATTTTTTTTGCTTATTTATTAAAAAATAGATATATTTTAATGGAAAAATCTATGGAGGAACAAAGCTTAGAATTATTAAAACTACCAAAACAGGTACATTCATTTACTATTATGAATAGCTAAATTCATAAATTCCTAACAATCATGATATGATAAAATAAGTTCATGTTAGTTGCTTTATAGTAGAATTATTCAAAAAATAGTATGTTAAGAAGTTTATTAGCAAAGTGAAAAAGGAGAAAAATCCCTAAGAACTATGCCATCCTAAAGGTGAAACCGGTGAGGCAAAAAAGCCGTGATAGGGGAGTAACCAAAGTAGAGGCGTTGTTTAAGGGAAAAGTATCCAGATTATCATGTTAATAGTGATCGAAAAATATGTTATTTAAGAATAATCTAGTATATAGCAATCTAAAGTGATCATATTTTGTTATGTGCATGATTGAAGGAAATATTTTGAAAATAGCAATTTTATGAAAAATGGATAATTATTTATCTAACGAAATGGTAGATAAATTTAAAATACTCGTTTTATATGTACTTAATGATATAGAAATAGTGGGTATAAGAAAAATCATATTGGAAAAAATATTTGATAGATATTTTATGACTAGAATTAATTATATACCACACCTACCGAACTACTCTTATAAATACTTACATGCCAAACCCACACACTAACTATGATAAGTTATGTATATTTAGAATTTTGGAAAATAGATATAAAATATATACGATTTCTTAGTGAAAATATAGAAAAATTAATGAGATTAAAACAAACAACTAAAAAATATTATAATAAAGTATTTAACCAATTTTAAATGATAGATAATCTTAAAATCTTAATCTTATATATACTTAGAGATATAGCAATTATAGATATTAAGAGAATAATATTAGAAAAAGTATTAGACTATGAAATTGCAACTATAAATTAGATAGAACAATTATACCTGGTGATGATAGGCGAATTTATATGCCTATAGCACTAGATTTTGCCCATATTTTAGCCAAGTTTTGAGAACAAATTATATATTTCATGCACTTTTAGTCCTTTTTCCTGTAAGTGAGCTAACAAACGTGATTAGCAAGTTTTCAGGTATAAATGATGCAGAATTCAGCATTTTATGGATAACGTGACGCCAAAGAAAGCTTCACGGAGGAAGGAAGGGGAATCTTGGATGCCAAGGACCAAAAGTGACGCATGGAAAACCTATTCCGGGCAAAAACAGCATTTCTGAAGACTTTAGGGACCAACACTAACCAATTAGGATTAGGATAATAATGCAGTAATTTAGTAAGATTAGGATAATGATACATTAACCTAGTAGAATTGGGTTAAGTAATGCAGTAGCTTAGTAGGAATAGGATATGGGTGTTATAAATACCCTATTTTGCTAGAGATTTTAATGAATTCCTCACAATTCCCCTATTCCATCAATTCCCATCCATCCACCATCCATCCATCCATCAAAACAATTCTCTTTATTAATTCATTGTTGACATTATTTTTCATCTATTCGACTTTTAATTTTACAACAAGAGAATCACTATTTTGCAAGGAATTCACGCCTAACACCACACCATACTACACGTGAGATCTTTTATTGTGGTATAATGATAATGTCTATTGTGATTTCCATCGCACTCATGAATAGCTAAACTTCTCTGTTGGGGTTATGGAAGCCTTATGAGATACTATCTAAGGCTATGAGTTTGTGAATTCGTGACACGTGTGTTGCTTATATCATTATTCTCTTCATCTTAATGCAAATTCTTGTGGCTGCAGGCGTATAGAATAACGCCAGTATAGCATTAACTTGTTCGAAAGAAAAGTTATATGTCTGGAAAAGAGATAATGTCAAGGTAATAGGGTCCCATCCCCTATTAAAAGTTAGTGTCGTAACTGGATTAACCTCTTGGAGAATTTGTACCGTTAGATACGCTTTAAGCTCGAAAGAGTTAAAGTGAAATAGTCCTTGTTGAGGTCAAAAGACGCTTGGATTTACCATTGAATACAATTCTCTATAAGCACATACATGTCTGAATTCCGCATAACTCATAGCCAATAGAGACGTATAACTCATAAGGTGGACATACCCCCAACTTCTCAATTCTCATTGTTTTACATCTTACTAAACATTCTTTCTTTTTACTTTGCTATTTTCTGTTTTTACTCTATTATTTTGATTACATCAATTGCATGTTACAATCCCCCCTTTTTACGAGACTTGCACTAAAAGTCTAGTAATCTTTGATTACTTGTTGACCAAGCTATTGCCTGTGGGATCGATACCCAACCCAGTTGGGTTCTATATTTCACTACGACCGCTTTACACTCCTACGAGAGCTGTAGATTGAGCGTTATCACCTGGATAATTACCCAGATGGATATTATTTAGATTAAGAAATGTTAGAATATATTAGAAAAACTAGAGAAAATCAAGATAATCTAAATGAAGAAATTAATTATAGAAACCGAATTAGAAAAATAATGGAAAATCTAAAAGAAAAATTAATATGGATAGAAGAAACCCTAGAAAAATTAGGAAAAAGTACCTGTGATAGTTTATATAATTTAAAAAACTGGCTACGAGAAGAACAACACAAGATAATAAATAGCATTGAAAATCTAGAATTAGATATACATTACAGTACAATTAGGATAAATTATTATACAAAAATTTGTAACTCTGCAATTACTACATGATAAAATGGTAGACTATGAATATTTAAAATATTAGAGATAAACTATGGAAGAAATAATATTATTAGAAAAACTTATGAAAGATAATCTAATTGGATATTTTGAAACAAAAGATATAGAATAGTTAGAATACCTTCAAAATAATATAGAAGAATTACAAAAACTAAGGGAAAAAAATAAAGAATACTGTAGTAAAACATTTAACCAATTACCATATAATCACCCCCAAGATATAAATATCGATAAAACTAACATAAATAAACACAAAAAAAAATATTTAGAGAAGTTAAGAAATATCCACACATTATAATAGATCTGTTTTGCCACACAAGTTATCCGCACCCCCTACAATTTGGTATCATAGCTGTTTAAAGATATAAGAATAAATTTAAAAGATATAATCTAAAAGATGAATATGACAAATGGACACCAAAACAAATAGTTAATAAAAATTATAACTTTTTAGACTTAGATTGTGTAATAGATACATAAAAAAACAATACAATTATAGATAGGATATATGAAAAAACAATTATTAGATAATAATATAAATGTAACAGATCCACCAGAATATATAGAAAGAACACTAATAGGAATAGTGAAATTATTATTTTCAAATTTAACTGAAAATAGCAAGAAGGTATTAAGAACTGATTAACCTACTGAAGGAACATCATCAACAACTACAACTAAATTAACACCTATAGAATTATTAAAAGAATATGAAATAACTATAAAAGACGAATTTAGCAGCATGACAACAACAGAAGTAGAACAAAATAAAGAGAAAGATATAAATAGGAATTTAACGTTAAAATTAGCAATATGTAATATGTGTTACATACATGAGTATACTTGCGCATTTAAAGAATATTATTATAATGGAACATATAATACAGAAGAAAGTAAAGAAATAAAAAAATTATATTTTAATAAATTACCTGAACCATTTAGTTCAAGAATAATAAAAAGTTGGGATGAAGCAAAAATAGTAGATACTTTAGGAGCAAGAATAAAATTTTTACAACAATGGTATAGAAACCTATGTGAAAAATATATAGAAGAAATAAAAATGAAAAAAAACATTAATAAGAAATTTAGCATGTTGCAAAGATAAAATAGCACCTCAATTTGGATGCGAAGAAAGATATTATAAGAAAAGAAAAAGAAATAAGAAATATATGAAATACAAAAAATCAAAATATAAATATAAGAAACCAAGAAAAAGATATTATGTAAAAACTTATAAACATAAAAGACCATATAGGAAAAATAAATCTATAAAAGAATGTACTTGTTATAATTGCGAAAAATTAGGACATTTAGCTAGAGGTTGTAAATTACCTAAAAACCCAAAAATAAACAAATATCAAAAATAAAAATAGAAAATACAGAATATATACAGATAGATTATATAGATTAGGAATTAGAAAGTGAAGACATTATATATGAAATTTCAGAGAATGAAACAGATAATGAAATAGATAGTGAATTACATGAATTAAATGACTGAAGAAGATATAAAAATAATAACAAAGGAAGAATATTTAAGTGAAGAAGGAAAAGACCAAAAAATAATATTTAATAGCACATATTTGATGAAATAAAAGGAAAAGAACTAGATTTAAGTGTAGAAAAAATATTTAAAATGCCAATAATAAAAAACATATTTAGTAAAAGAAAAGAAGAATACTATGTAGTAAGCCAAAAAAAATCTGTAATAGCTGTAGATATGCAAAAGGTAAAGCTAGTATACCACTAGTAACAAAAAAGATAATTAATAAAGAAATAAACGATATAAAAATTAGAGACCCAATAAAATATGTACACCTAGGAGGTACAGAGATATTAATAAAAACATGTTTCAGAGAAGGAATAGATACACCAATAGAATTATACCTAGCAGATGATAGAATTATAAAACCTGTAGAAAAAAGTATAAGAACTGCCATAAAAGGAAATTTAATATACCAAAAATTTAAATTTATAATAAGTGCAAATTATTCAGTAGCAATAACATATAAAAATATAGATAAACCATTAGTATTATATTGGAAAATATCAGGAATAGAACTAACCCCAGGAAGTAAAATATCTATATGTATTAACAACAAAACATAAAATAACGGAAAAAAATAAAATTAACAAAATACAAATAGAAAGTCCTTTCGAACAATTTGTAAAAACAATTGATAATAATGATTATAGTTATAGAGACATAGATATAGAAAAAAATTTAGAAATAATAAATGATAGAATGAGCACAATAAAAAGAATAGCTTATGAAAGACCATAATCATCATGTTCATCAAAAAGAACAAGTTATAAAAAAAGTTCAACAACTAATTTAAACCAATATTACATAACAGGAACAATAAATGAAAAATAATATTTAATACTCTTAAATACAGGACAAGAAGAAAATTATATAGCAAGATATCTACTAAAAAATGAGAAAATAAAATCTGACAATAATATATGCCCAGATCTACCAAGAAGCTTAATAAACATTAAAAATATAGCAAAAAAAAAATAACAATAAGAGTTAGAAAAATAAAAATAGAATTTGAAACAAAGGAAGAAATGCAAAAAGCAGAGCATACACAATTACCTATAACATATAATAGAGAGAAATTATTCTTAAGAAGAGCTTTAACGTGATATGAAAATATATGTATTAATGAAGATAGTAGTAGAAGGGGATTACAGTAGATATTATACGCCTATGATAGATACAAGAGAAGAAACTAATTTATGTAGATATAATTGTTTACCAAAAAGTAAATGGGATAAATTAAAGATACCAATAATAGTTAAAGGATTTAATAACGAAGGAAGCTTAATTACTTATGAAGCTAAGAATGTAAAAACACAAGTATGGGATAAAATATTAACAATAGAAGAAATCTATAATTATGAGTTAACATCAAAAGATATACTTTTAGGAATGTCGTTTTTAGATAAATTATACCCACATATAATAACTAAAACGGATTGGTGGTTTACAACAACATGTAATCAGAAAGTAAGAGCAAAAAGAGTTACTAATAAAATAAGAAAGAAAACTGATTGGATAGAAGGAAGTGAAAAAATTATCCAAAAATTAAAAAATATAAAAAATACTGAAGATACAATAGAATTGATCGTATTTTTAATAAATAAAAAGGAAATAACTATATTTTCTATAAGTAAGGTAGAAATAATTAAGAAAAAATTAGAACAATTATATAGTGAAGATCCATTAAAAGGATGGAAAAAATATAAAACCATTATAAAAATTGAATTAATAGATAAAAATAACATAATAACTCAAAAACCATTAACATATAATTTTGACTATTTAAAAGAATTTAAAACGCACATAGAAAAATTATTAGAAAAACAATACATACAAAAAAGTAATAGTAAACATAATAGCCCAGCATTTATAGTAAATAAACATAGTGAACAAAAAAGAGGAAAAAGTAAAATGGTTATTGATTATAGAAATTTAAATGCAAAAACTATGACATATAATTACCCAATACCAAATAAGATATTAAAAATAAGACAAATACAAGGATATAATTACTTTAGTAAATTTGATTGTAAATCAAGATTTTACCATTTAAAGTTAGAAGAAGAATCTAAGGAATTAACTGCATTTACGATACCACAAAGATTTTATGAATGGAATGTACTACCATTTGGATATAAAAATGCACCAGGTAGATATCAACATTTTATGGATAGTTATTTTAAACAATTGCCTAATTGTATAGTATATATAGATGATATACTATTATATACAAAGACCAAAGAAGAACATTTAAAATTATTAGCACAATTTATGGATATAATAGAAAAATTGGGAATAAGTTTAAGTGAAAAGAAAGCTGAAATTATGAAAAATCAGATAAAATTTTTAGGAATACAAATAGATAAAAATGGAGTAAAAATGCAACAACATATAGTACAAAAAATAATAAATTCAAAAGAAGAATTAGATACAAAAAAGAAATTACAATCATTTTTAGGATTAGTAAACCAAGTAAGAGAATATATTCCAAAATTAGCAGAAAACTTAAAACCACTACAAAAAAAAATTAAAAAAGGATGTAGAATATAATTTTAACGAAGAAGATAAAAACAAGTTCAGAAAATAAAAATACTTTGTAAAGAATTACCAAAATTACAATTTCCAGATGAAAATAGAAAAATTTTATATATAGTTGAAGCAGATGCTAGTGAATGTAGTTATGGTGGAGTACTTAAATATAGATATGAAGGAGAAAAATTAGAACACCATTGTAGATACTACTCAGGTACGTTTAATGAAATAGAAATAAAATGAAAAATAAATAGATAAAAATTATGCTCATTATATAAATGTTTATTAGTATTTGAGCCATATATTGTATATAACAAGTTTATTGTACGAACAGATAATACACAGGTACGTTGGTGGCTAACAAAGAAAATACAAAATTCAGTTACAACAAAAAAGATTCGGAGACTAGTCTTGAGTATATTAAATTTCACATTTATAATTGAAGTAATTATTACTAACAAAAATGTCATTGCAGATTACATATCAAGACAAAGCTACACAGACTGATATAATAGAAGAGGATACTCTAGAAAAGATATTCAACACCCTAACTACGCTTTTAATGAAAGTGGACAGTATGGGTAATGAAATAGAAAAGCTAAAGACTAATGAAGTTAAACTGAAGTCTATAGCTATAAATCAGCTAACTTAGCAGTATGTAGAGCTATGTCGATCGGAAGACATTAAAACTCCAGACCTAGAAGGAGACGTTGGGACACTCCATAAAACCCATAACGTTTATCAATCTATTTCTGCAGGTACAAGCAAAGGAGTTAGGAAAAACACAAATATGAACCTAAATAGGCTATTTGATAAACCATTTATTCCAAATACACCAAAAGATCCTATGTTCATACCCCCACAAATTACCACATACCGAGATAGTTTAAACCAAGACAAAAAGACCTGCAACTATACAACCCGAACATACAAAGAAAATATTTACAAAATACAAACCTTCTTAAATACCAACCCCAGAGCTATAAACATCCAAGAACCACATACGAATTATATAACCTAGAAGCTAACTGGATGCAATAAGCTAATTGCTTTACCCAAATATCCAATATACCAGAAATATATGGTTCATTTAACATTTTTAAAAGAATAACCAAAGGTAACCTATTTTTTATAAAAGATTTACACGGCACCAGCAGAGATATTGTATGATGAAGTTAAATCACATATACAAGTTGTAAAAATAGGAATGACCCGAGATATAATTATACCAGAAGATATTATTCCACAACCAGAAATACCTAGAATTGAGATACCAAATTTTTATGCAAATAAGATAATTATCGGACTATCCACAATTCTTCAAGAGTTAGCAAACACTTATCGCAACAGAAATCCCATATGGAGTTATTATTCAAGAGGTAACGTAATAGTATACTCAAATTCAAAGAAACTACGAGAAGCAAATATGGAAGACGTTAGGCAATGGATCTTGACTTTACTCAATCTAGAGACAAAACCTATCGCCAGAGCCATTAGAGAAAAATTTATTTTGGAAGAATTATTAACCAGATATTGCAAGTTAATTGGACATCAATATCCAGACCATCAATATTCAAAATGTAATAGAGACGATAATATTGTCCCAGAAGTTTAACTAGAATAGAAGAAGATAAAAGCGACAGCTGGAAGATGCAAGATATGAAGCAGTAATGGAGATACAGAGCAATAAAAAAAGATAACTACGGATAAAGAAAGAAGAAAAAAAAAGTAATTCAAGGAGAAAAAGAAATATGGAAGATTTAAAATAGCTAGATAGCTTTACGTAATTATCATGTAACTAGCCTTAGGTTTTTTGACTTTTCTTAGTATTTTTTGGCAAGTAGTGCCATTATTAGATTAGACATTAGCTTTAGGACTTTGCAGAAAGATTTTTCTTTTTACTTTTGTAAAGTAGCTGATAGATGTAAAGAAAAACAGTGTACGCATTTTCATATCTAAGAATATAAATAAACGAGCACTTGCTCAGATAAAGGCAAGCCTTCATATATTGAAGCACAAAATCTCTTGTCCATAACAAAAAATTTTCTTATTTATTAAAAAAAAAGGTATATTTTAATGGAAAAATCTATGGAGGAACAAAGCTTAGAATTATCAAAACTACCAAAACAGGTATATTCATTTACTATTATGAATAGCTAAATTCATAAATTCCTAACAATCATGATATGATAAAATAAGTTCATGTTAGTTGCTTTATAGTAGAATTATTTGAAAAATAGCATGTTAAGAAATTTATTAGCAAAGTGGAAAAGGAGAAAAATCCCTAAGAACTATGCCATCCTAAAGGTGAAATCGGTGAGGCAAGAAAGCCGTGATAGAGGAGTAACCAAAGTAGAGGCGTTGTTTAAGGGAAAAGTATCCAGATTATCATGTTAATAGTGACCGAAAAATATGTTATTTAAGAATAATCTAGTATATAGCAATCTAAAGTGATCATATTTTGTTATGTGCATGATTGAAGGGAATATTTTGAAAATAGCAATTTTATGAAAAATGGATACTTATTTATTTGACGAAATGGTAGATAAATTTAAAATACTCGTTTTATATGTATTTATAGATATAGAAATAGTGGATATAAGAAAAATGATATTGGAAAAAATATTTGATAGATATTTTATGACTAGAATTAATTATATACCACACCAACCGAACTACTCTTATAATTACTTACATGCCAAACCCACACACTAACTATGATAAATTATGTATATTTAGAATTTTGGAAAATTGATATAAAATATATACAATTTCTTAGTGAAAATATAGAAGAATTAATGAGATTAAATCAAACAACTAAAAAATATTATAATAAAGTATTTAACTAATTTTAAATGATAGATAATCTTAAAATCTTAATCTTATATATACTTAGAGATATAGAAATTATAGATATTAAGAGAATAATATTAGAAAAAGTATTAGACTATGAAATTGAAACTATAAATTGGATAGAACAGTTATACCTGGATAATTACCCAGGTGGATATTATTTAGATTAAGAAATGTTAGAATATATTAGAAACACTAAAGAAAATCAAGATAATCTAAATGAAGAAATTAATTATAGAAACCGAATTAGAAAAATAATGAATAATCTAAAAGAAAAATTAATATGGATAGAAGAAACCCTAGAAAAATTAGGAAAACGTACATGTGATAGTTTATATAATTTAAAAAACTCGCTACGAGAAGAACAACACAAGATAATAAATAGCATTGAAAATCTAGAATTAGATATACATTACAGTATAATTAGGATAAATTATTATACAGAAATTTGTAACTCTGCAATTACTACAGGATAAAATGGTTGACTGAATATTTAAAATATTGGAGACAAAATATGGAAGAAATAATATTATTAGAAAAACTTATGAAAGATAATCTAATTGGATATTTTAAAACAAAAGATATAGAATATTTAGAATACCTTCAAAATAATATAAAAGAATTATAAAAATATTTAGAGAAGTTAAGAAATATTCACGCACAAATAAAAATAGATCCATTCTACTTATAATAGATCTATTTTACCACACAAGTTATCCGCACTCCCTACAATTTGGTATCAAAGTCTATGCTGTTTAAAGTTACGAAAGTTTATAATAGATCTATTTTACCACACAAGTTATCCGCATCTCCTACAATTTGGTATCAAAGCAAGCCTAATAGATCACTTCCATACAACTAACCACACTAACCAAGAAATTATTACATCCACCTTGCTCATCATCTGCTATTCAAACTTAGTGTCTGGTGCTAGGCATGACTAACCTCACATAGTAATCTCACTTGGATTCTATAGAATAAAACATCAAGAAACACTAGTCCACTAGAACATCATAGCAACAATATTCGATCATGACTATATGGCCTATCTTATCATAATCAATTAATACATCCTCCTTATACACATCATTGCTATTTACCCTTCTATACATCTAAATTACTATCATAGCTCTATAAATTTCAACTAAACTCCTTTTTGCAACCTCTAGGGAGGCCTAAATTAATGATACTAAACCACCAAATACTTCAGTAATATCCTATACTTTCAATCACAATAAATACTATCAATAACTCCTTCCATACTTCAAGCAAACAACAATTCACCTTAACTAATAACTCTCTCTCTATCCTCCACCAAACTAACACACAGGAACATATCAGCTTAATGCAAAATCTATAGCATGTATAAATTTATCCCTATACTTTTTATCAATCATCAAGCTCACTCTCCTTACCACTACTCTTCTATACCCATACTTCCAACTATAATAAGGTTCTAATATTCATAAATCATACACTCAAGTTCATAATATCCCTTGAATTCACACTACACTTAACAGTCTAAGTTTATACTATCTCCTCTCATGAGCATTATCTGTATTAAAAGGGTCAACGGTAAATCTAAATACATATCTAATTCTACATCAACTGAACAACTCATAAGAATGAGGACATAAATTTCATCTTGAGGGACTTATGACACACTAAAGAGCTCCTCTCAAACCCCTTTGGGTACATTCTGAAACGTTTTGCTAGCAATCTAAGAGCATTATCAGGAGAGGAAATCGGAACTTGATAATTGTGTTATCTCAAGAATAATGTATAGATGGGAAGTATAGATTGATATTATGAATTTTGAGGAGGGATCTGAAAGCACATATGACTTGGGCTTAGCGCATTATTTCTATGAACATGATTGAAGTTCTTCAAAACTAGGAACTTAAAAGCGTTAATAAGATACTTTTTAGACTATGTACAATCCCATAACTATCTATGGGGACTGTCTAAGGAAGCTCTATCTGTAAAGATTTAAGCTTGACTATTTCTGTTACCTTGAAAATAAGGTAGAGATGGTCTGAATAAAGCAAGATGAGAATCTGTATAAGTTTCTTAGAGAACCTTTATATAGAACAATCTAAGATATGAAAGAAGGGAAGCATTTCCTAAATGCCCTGTAGCCTCTCGAAGAAAAGTACAGACATCTCTGTACCATTCCACAAGACTCAACTAGACACGACTTCACAGACACCCTAGGACACTTGAATTTTGTGCTCTAATACCAAGTTTGTAACACCCTAAAAATCTATCTAGAGACATCACACGGTGCTTAGGACCACAAGTAATCCCAAGCTAACCTTTATAATGACATATTACTAAGAAACTAATTGTATATGAATGAATGACGGAGTTTACTATGCGGAAACATAGAGAAATATTGAAATTCGTAAAACACAATACTTATACCACTTTTACATTCTAATAAAGTCTGAAGACGGGAACTGAAATTATAATACTAACTCTAACTGACATTTGTGAAGCCTCTACTATACTGACTATAAATAGTTGGGAAGCTACTCCAACTATCTCTATTCAATACATATGAATAAGAAAAGACACAACATAAATAAATCCAACTAAAGTCCTCGAAGTTGGATGACTCATCACCTTGCTGGTTGAAGTCAGCAACTGGCTGAGTCTGAATGTGCCTACTAGATCTTGTACCTACATTATGAGACAATGTAGCACATAGACATATATGTGGATCAGTACTTTGAGGATATACTGACTATATGGGGGTGTATGCATTAAGTTAACAATACTATTACTCTTTATAAAACCATACGTGCTGATATAAATAGCTCACATAACTTGAATAAATCTGAAATCTAAATTTCATAAATCATGACTAACGAAACATGTAGCATAAATCTCGTTAGTCATTATACTTAGTTCTAAAATCTGTATTCTCCTCTTATTCTTAAAGCTTGTAAGCAAAAAAAAGAATCTTAAAACAATAACTTTCAAAACTTATGCTTTTATCTTGAGGAGAATAGGACTTTAAGAACTCAAGGACTACAAAGCTTTGGAGACTTGGAGACTCTGGGAACTTTGGAGTTTCTTCTAACCGACATAAACCATGTGAGCTTACATAGAGTCCAACATCTTGCCCACATTGGGGAGAGCTATTCTACCCTTGTCATTGGAATAGAACCTTAACTTTAGTGATCACTATCTTAACCCACTTGGGGTAAATTATAATCCAATGGTGGCTCATAGTTCTGGGGCATTAGACCTTGGAATCATACCCAACTCGGTGCTAAATACTGCTCCCAAACTTAGGCTCAAAACTTTAGGAAATCCACCTTAAAATAGCACAAGGGTTTATAATTAAAACTAATTATGCTTCTCTTTCTTTAAATTACAAAGTGTATGAATAGTGTGGATTTCTATCTTAGCTTAGATTCAAAAAATCAACTTTCTTTAAATCTTGGGAAGCAATTTTCTAGAGAAAAACTTAAGGTCATAGCCTTCTTGAAAAACTTAAACTCATTCTTGATATGGATATAACAATCAAACAAATTTAAAGAACATGATATTAAAATCTCAATACTTGATCTTTGGGCTAAAAAATTCATGCTTTAAACTCATGACAATTCACAACAACACTTTATGCTCAACATCATTCTCGAAATATTTAAACAATATCAATCCATAAAAAAGGAAGTGCAATTCATGATATAAATTCTCAATTCCAAGCATAAATAGGTGATATAAACATGAAAATTCAAGGTTTAAATCACTTATAATCCCATAACCTTAAAACAAGATGATTTGGGTGTAAATCCCAACATGAAAAACATGAAATCTTTAATAAAATTTTAGTCTTTGGGCACAAGAACGAAAGTATTGTTCTTGTTCAAACCCCACATACCTCATCTGTCTTGATTAAATGGAACAAGTTGACTTTTGATGCCTTGAGAATGTTCTTGGAGGCTTTTCTTGAAGGTTCTTGAATGGTGATGTTTTGATTCTTGAATTTTCTTAAAGAAGAGTTTGAACCTTATTTTTGTGGGATGATCTTGAAAGAAACCATAATTTTGATGCTATGGATGAATATGAAGCTATGTGCTTTGATTTGATGTAATTAGGTTTTAAAAAAGGTGGGAAAAGATCTAAAAATCCCATTAAAACATTGTTTCAATGTTGTTTCAGACAAAATCGATGGACGGGGTGATGGACCGTCACTCTGGTGACTGACCGCCATTCAAACCATCTTTTTTGGGCTATAAAATGGGCTTACTACCTTAGTTGTAATGGCAAGAGCGATGGTCTGTCGCTAACTTGATGATCCGTTAGTCTTCCCGTTGCTCCTGGGCAGTTCGGACAACTCTTAGTAAAATGGCCATAACTTCTTACGCCGATACCGAATTTGGGAAAAATTGGTATATTTGGAAAGATAATTCAATTATGTATCTGTTGATGGGTTATGAGAGTAAAAACTCTTTGTATAATAAAAGATATGCTCATTGAAGTTGACTAAGGCAATATTCTTCTCAAGAATTCAATCGGTAAGGGATGTTTTGATTCGTCTAATAGCTAGGACGTATTTGAGGCATTAATACACATTAAACACAATAATAAAACTACCAAAGAACTATAATTTATTTCTCATGACCTTGAAGAATGGTTATACTATCGTTTGGAATTCTCAAGGTATTACACTCTACAGGTGAAAGGTGTTGCGGAGTGAGGGTAGCTTAACCAGAACAGGGGTCGCGCCATAATGGCCACTCTACTGGAGTGGGGTTTGCAATGTGATAGGGTAGTTTGGCCAGCCTCTTTCATTAATAAGTTCAAGGGTATAATAAGTCTTTTTGCCTCAACCCAATTTGTCCATAACACGATTTAGGGCATACATAGGGGCATTATTTATCCCTTCTTCTTAAAATTACTCTCAAGAAAACCTCCTCCTTTCTAAGAAGAAAACCCAAGATCTTTCTTCAAGAATCCAAGAGTTCAAGATCTCAAGTGCAAGAAATCTTCAAGAACCTAACAATTGAGGTATGTGGATATTTATCAATGGGTTCCTTTCACCTATTGAGCCCAAAAATATTCTCTTTGATTTAAAATATGCATCTTATTTTATTATGGAGTCTATATATTCAAAATGGATTAAATTCATGTCTTTCCTTAGTACTTGAACTCAGTATCATGTCCACATATGATCCCATGAAAGGCTAGGTTAATTCATGCTTTAAACTATAATTCCCCATGTCATGTTCAAGTGAATTTCATGTTACAATATCAAATTATAAATTTAGCCATGTAACCATGTTTTTTCCTCATATTTAACACATTCCCATATTCAAGTTCATTATTCTCACTTGTTTGATGAAATATTCATGTTTGGGGTCTTTGAAGCATGATTCCATGCCATAGTTTTAAGTTTTGATATCATATTTTTATGATCATTCAGTGCTTATGAACACCCTATACCTATGTGTTTTACATGATTTTAGATTTTCAAGTAATAAGTCAGTTAAGCCATGAATCTTATCATTATACTTAGATTTTTATGATTATGATAAGCACTATCAAAAATAATATTTAGTTAAATTTAGTTCAGTTCAGTACCAGTGCCAGTTCAGTTTGGAATAGGATTTCGCACTGAGCGAACCCAGGGATGTGGGCTTACCTGCTAGTAGAGGGTGTGACCTTTACTAGTAGTCCCTGAGTTCCAATACTACGTAGCCATCATAGGTTTGATATGTCTTCCTTCCAGTTGAGGGTTGATGGATATTTTATGAGAGCATTTGCCAGTAAAGGATGACTCCTTAGTCCTTCGGGACACCAGTTAAGTGGATTTACACTACTATGTGTTAGTATCGGTGGTATGTTACTGATGCCTTTCCAACTGGAGTTACAGGTTGGACCTCAATTAGCTCAAATTGGGGCATGTCATTTTAATGATAGCTCCCACAGTCTCAGTCAATATTTAGAATGTCTCAGCTCAGGTTTGCTTGAACAAAGCAAATGGATTTTTAGTTATGCAATTTTACAGAATTCATCTTTTAGATTACAGATTATCTTAGAAATATGTTTATGCTTGGTCTTGCATTCTCAGCTATTACATGTTTATGCATTCATGCTCAGTTATCTCATGCATTTCAGTCAGTTTTTATCTCACATACCCGTACATTCAAAGTACTGATCGCATACTTTTTCTTTACGTTATGTTGCCTTATAACATAGATTTAGGAGCTCAATTTCCCGACCGTTCTTAGACAGCTAAGTGTTACCCAACAACAGTAGTGGTAAGTCCTTATCCATTTAGGACATGATATGCATTCTCATTTATTTTAGTATTTCCTTATTTTCAGTTGGTCGGAGTTAGTTGAGGGTTTGTCCCATCAAATCCTCATGATGTTTAGAGGATTTCAAACAATCAGTTAGACAGTCAGTGAGTTCTTTTAATTTTTATTAGTTATTTCAGATGGACAGTTTAGTTTCCAATATTTTTATTAGATATTTTAGACATGTCATTGCTACGTATTTCAGTATTCAGGTTTATAGTATCTTATCAGCTTATCTTCCTCACATGTGTTGTATTACTATTTTACCCAGTGCTTAAAGAAGATATCAACTTATAGGTTAGCTTGTGGTTACTTGTGTCCATAAACACCATTGTCTCGACTAGGGGGTAGCCTTGGGTCATGACAATGGGTTAAACCCAGACCCTCTATCTAACACTGAAGATCCTCGACATTAATAAATAACTCCCTAGCCAACACTGACCTAAAGCTCTGGTAAGGCGCACAGAAGTTCAATCGGCATCTATAGACAACCTCAGTATGAGAGCTTCTAAGCTAATAGGAGTAGAAGGTTGAATATAGAGTAAATATATGCAAAGTCATCTCTAAAATATAAAAATAGAGACCAGTCTAACAATAAGAAGAAGAGTGGGAACACTTTGAATGCTAAGAGCTCACCCCAAATATCTGATCCATGGCTTCTCCGCATGATGCAATAATCAACAATGAGAACTTGTATTATGATTTGTAGGCTACAGAAGTGAAGTATGAGTGTCAAACATGAGCTACTTAGTAGGCATCGGCCGACTGAGCTCTTGAAATAATGCAAGTAGAAGTAACATGTAAAGCATGAATACAAACTACAGGAATTTATCTAAGGAACGACACATAATAATACGAAGGGAAAAGTAATGGTAAATATCATGCCCTATAAGTAATCAAGGATGAAAGCAAAAGGCCATGAGTGGCTAGTCAACGTATGGTGATATAGTGAAGAAAGAAATATACAATATACAATAAAAGTATAAAGGAAGAGATATACAAGAGATACATAATAATAATAATAATAATACAAAAAAGGGTATATATAATAATATTATGAAATAAGTCAGACATATACCATAGCATTAGCTAAACTTGAAAGTTCTAACCAGAGAAAGCTACCCTAACTACCTAATCGCCAAGGATTATGATGTCAAGAAGGGAACTATCTCTAGCATAATCAGGGCATCTAACCAAAGTATAAATTATTTAGGAGATAATCTAACCATACTAAGTTTCACCATATTAAGTAGAAAAAGAATTAGAAATGTACTAACAACCTCGGGTATAACTCCATAACCCGTCTGCGACAAACTATACAATAATGACCAAACAATAATACAATTGGCAAGCCCGACAAACAATAACCTAACTAGGTCCCTATAAGCCTGAAAGTACAATAAATCACTCATAAAACAACAAAAGACAATTTGTACCTATACAGTCCCCCCCATAAGACCAACAGATACATGCGCCAAACAATTTTACTGGTGATAGGCGATACATAAGAATTAATTCAAGTCATGAAAAAACCTGGTGATGTAAGATAAATCCAGTATCATATCCAACACAGTGCCATAATATACTAAGTTTATAAACCTCCTCAAACATAGTAGTATGCAACGGTAGGACCTACATCAACCATACTCCGCCAGCACCATGACTCATCAGATAAGGTAGGCTTCATAATCCATATCCCAACCACTATATCTAGTATCATAGGCAAATAAGAGTAAAAAAAAGGTAATTAGACTCCAACCGATGCTAAATAAGTATATTAAGTGCTTGAAATCAAATCGAGATAAAATCAATAAATTTGTGAATTACCTGAGATTGAATCTAAAACTAAAATAGTTTAATAAGGTGAAAAGCATCGGAATCCTCTTCGACTGAAGTACGTATATAGCGGTAAAATGAGTGGATAAAGAAATGGACCAGAATAAGCCTTGGTATAAGTTTTTGAAGTAGTATGTTTAGTTTAAAATATCACAGCGCCAATGATAAGGGTGGGACGACTTTTGCTTTAAGAAAAACAAGTTTTAAAGTGAAAAGTAGGAATAATATCCCCATTTAGAAATATTAGTAAAATAAAAGTTTAGTTTGAATCATACCACTGAATAAAATGTGTCTAGCAATATGCATGCCATCACCAATATCCAAACAATACAAATATAAGTGTCTAATCATCTATCAACTAGAAACACGTCCTATCAAAGGATAGAAAACCAACATGGCATGTGATAGGTCTTTTAACCATGGCCTCAGGCCTAAGATTATATAACATACCAGGATAACATCATTATAACTCAGTAATACCAAGATAAATACAAGTATCAAGCTATCAGGAAGATCTAAGTAAGGGGCATCATCTAAATCACTAAGTGATATAGTAAGTCTTATGCTGAAGGATCCTTAATATCATCTTAAGGTCAAGTAAGTAAATAATCAAACTTAACCATATCTTCTAGCCATACCATGTATTTTAAGCTAAGGCTCGACTCCTCCTTTCTATTCTAAGTCCTCTAAAAATGGAATTTCAGGATATATTAGTTATAAACCTATCCTATAATACCTACCTAGCAATCAATCTATATAATACATAATCTTAAGATAAAGACAGACCATAGCCTAACTCATCGCCGAATCAAAAATCCTAGACCATCCATGAATTTCTTGGCTTTACTCCATGATCTCAAAATATTGTTGAACTATTAAAATCATATCTATGCATTAACACGAGTAAAATGATACCCATATTGCAATATGAAACTTTCAAACTAAAATTTGTTCAAACATAGGCCCATGAAGCCTACTAACGGAGTTTCAAAATTGAATCTGTCACAAGGTTCTTCGAAGGAAAAGGAATGAGTGCTTGAAAGTAGAGCACAATAGTTATATCGTCCCACAAAGTTAAGGAATTGAATACCTAATTTCTAGGAATCTAAAGGAAAAGAGGATGGAATTTGATAGGGAAAAATAATAGGAAATGATCAAAAGGTGTTGGAATAGCTTATTTTTGCCTCAATGTATAAGTGCCAATAATTTCCTAGGCCCCCAAGCTCCATGAATGGAGGAAAATTCCCTAGAAAATAAAGAAAAATTAATAAAAAAGGAAGGTTTAAACACCAATAATGATTGCTTAAGAAGTCACTTAGTCTCCAAAGTGACAGATGTAGAAAAGGTGAGATGCCACTAAGGCAGTATATCGGTTGCTTAAGCGAAAGAGTATCGCTAAATCATATCGTAGCTAGGTAGCCAAGTACTGCTAAGGCAACAAAAAATTGCTAATGTGACCACTGTTAAAGAGGCTTCTAGATCGCTTTAGTGTTTGCCCCAGATACTAAAAATTTCACTACGTCCATACGGATTCCGACCGGGGGCTCAAGATTTGTTTTCCATGCTCAGGAAAAAACTATGATACCTTACCAAATTTGACATTTCAAACTCAACAGAACCATCAAAATTTCCAAATGAGGTCATCTACTTAGAGTTTTGATGCAAGATCAATTTCTTAACTTCAAAAACTCCAAAATAATAAAATGGTCTTAAACCTCAAATGAACATCCCAAAGACTCAACCAACGATCTTGACAAGTTATAAATGACCTATAGCCACTCTGGAAGGCACAAAATGCCGCAAATATGCAAAAATATGGAAAAAGATCTAGAGGGTCATTACATGAGTACCTTTATTATTTTAGGAGTTTGAGGCTAAAAGGACCATATTTTCAAGTGAAATTCTATAAGAGACAACTAAATTTTTATTAAACAAAAACAAACAAATTACGCCAACTTGCAACAAAAAAATTGTATTTACAGTCGATATAGATGGTTGGATGGCCATTTACTTTTAAATTTGTAGTACATTTATCCACTTATATTTTTTTATATCATCCTAAGTCATGATTTGACACACTATACATTTATTGTTATTTTTTATTTTTTATTGTGTACAACTTGGGATCTTTGTTATACGACCAAACTAGATGGCTTGTATCCGTGTTAAATACGGGTTTATGCCTACACCATCGTTTAAAACAATACCAACCATGAGTACAATGTTTAATCCATGTTTCAATTGTTTATTAGGATTACCCCAAGTAAAAAAAGTAACATCATGAATCTGACTAAATATTAACATCAGTGCCATAACAGGATTTTGAGATGGTGGGTGTTTGAGAGGTTCGAACACATAAAATTATGCCCAAAGCTTTAAGGTTCTACTTGAAAATTAAAGAACTCACCTATTTTTTTGATTTACTAGGTGTTTTTCTACGTCTTACACCAATTTTTATACAATTTTTATATAAATATACCTAGCTTTCCTCCAATTTAATGGGTGTCAAAGCACCAAAAAATGGTCAGAGGTCCACTCCGATTAACATAAATACTATTCATATTATAAAAAGTTGTACAATGACATTCTGTCAAGACCCAAAAATCATTATGGTTGTGATGGCACCTTTCTTAACCCACCAAGGTATATAAGCCAAACTCATGAATAAATATTTCATTCAAAGTAAAGGCAAATTTCATAATAACACAACAAATATTCAATAATAACTCAAGTCAATGGTAATTAAAAGAAAGCTAAATAGTGTACCTCGAAAACATCCTAAGATTTAGTTGTCACGAATACAAGAGTGACCTTTAATATAAAATTTCATAACTGAACAACACAATACTATCTAAAAAAGTAAAGAAGATAGAAACAAATAATAGAGGAAGTCGGGAAAGTTTCCAAAGGTAGGAGCTCACCACAACTCCATATTAATTGAACACCACAAGGAATCAAGGTTGCGCTATCTACTTTTACCGAGATATGCATCAGAAGGATACAGAAAAGTAAGAGTAAGTACGACCACTAGTACTTAGTAGGCATCATAGGTGACTGATCTTTTGAAAATACTATATCAAACAAACAATACTAAAATAACCCTGCATGCAGAAAATTCCCATCACTTTAATATCGATAAATATCACAAATCATCTCTAACATAATAATTATCCCAAAAATGATACACTGCTATAATAGATAATATATAATGGTCAATGTCTACCAATATACATTAATTTAAAAATGCCTACCAATGTACACCCACTCAAGTCGTGTACTACAAGATAAGACCCATGTGGAACTCGTGAGGTCCATATACCTCAGTCAAAATCTTACCTCAAATAAAATCACTCAAAATATCTCTTCATTTTGCATACACATCATACCAAATCACTCAAAAGTATTGTCAGGAATACACATTGGACCTTGTCAATGGAAGGTATTTTATTTTCTTTCAAAACTCAGTATTCTCTCAATAGTACCTCTTAGTGATCCATGAAATGATGAATATGCATACTCAATAAAATTTATATATATACATATATATATATATATATATACATATATATATATATATATATATATATACATATATATATATATACATATATATATATATATATATATATATTATATATGTATATATATCCAAATACAATATAAATTTATAAATCTGAAAATATAAATCAATTTATGAACATGGACTACAAGCCTCAATATAAAGTCAGAAATCACAATTTCATATCACTATCACAGTACAAGACCCAATCCAACCATATCAATAATAATTCACCTCAATTTCTACAATAAGTCATTAATTCAGGAAACTCATAGCATGCTTTACATTATAAGTCTCCACCCAAGCAAAGTCTGAAGAAATTTAAACCATAACCTACCTCAAAATCGAATCACAATCTAGAAATGGTCACAAGATATCCTTTGCATTATAAATAGCTTTGGGACACTCCTAATATATGAACAAAATGATTCAAATAGCTACGAGTCTAATACTTTCCATATTGTTATGTTTCTAGTCCAACTAAAAAAAGTCAACCCTGAGCCTCCAAAGGTCAAACTCAAATTTTATCAAAATAATATTTTCATAACTCAAGCAGCTCAAATATGAAATTTTTTCAATAATAGAGTTAAAATCAACCATCAAATCATCAAAATATTATTTCTTAGCTTTACTTGGAAAACCTCAAATTTTCAAGTTGAAAAATCGAAGATTTAAAGATGAAATCATGAAATAATGATTGTTGGATGTGTAAAAATAATATAAGAAACTTACTCAATAAGAAATCTCAAAAATCTCTTTTTTTGGTAATTAAACTTTTTCATTAATCACCAAAGTAATCATTACACACTAGAGCTTAGCAAACTCAGGTAGCTATCAGGTAATTCAATCTGCTCTATCAATATAAGAAATAATACCTAAGTTAATTTATAGATCAACAAGTACACTTAGAATCGGATGTGGTGCAATCACAGTTTCGAAACTACTTTTACTCATATATTGCTGATGTGCTATAGAAATATAGCACTTTCGACGCTTTAAACTATGAAAATAAGCAAGTTTCTGAGGTTGTTTTGTTAGATATGATGTGTTTTGGGTATGTTTTGCAGGAAATCATGTTTTGGATGTCAAACTCGTGAAAAGACGAGAAAAGGTCTTTTTGGATGCTTATAGGAGTAATTATAGATGTTCGGGAGACTTTTCAACTTGTTTGTGGTCAAAGAATGTTCGAGAATTGAAGAAGAGCTGAAAATATGACCCCTGGCGCCTGCTAAGTCAACATGTGGATTGCATGTAGTAAATGTGGACTGCATGAGCAAAGCAAGTATCAAAATTTCATAATCTCATTTGATTGTTAATGTTCTTGTTGGGGGTGTCACTAATACAAAAGGATGCCACAATTGAATGAATCTGAGAGATTGTATACAAATAATTTTAGTGGATATGACAAGCCTACTGAATTCTGCACTAAGTAAATAGTGAAGAAATTCTTCTGAAATGCAAGAAATCAGAACTTGATCTTTTTGGAGAAGAAATGACTTTATAATTTTTTTTTGTAAATGCTACGTTATAAATAGAAGGTGGTGGATTTAAATAGAATAGGTGAAAATCAAACAATAAAAGGACACACCCTTTATTTGGAAAGAAATAAATTGAAAGGACACACTCATTCATTAAAAGATAAATTTTCATCAAAAGCTACTTCATTAAAAAGACACCTCTTACAATTATTAATTTAATTTAAACAAAATCGAACAATCTCCCACTTATTTAAATATAAATTAGGACATAAATATCAAGTCATATTCACACATACAGTAATATATATTTTGATTTGAACAGTACCTTAGTGCAATGCCACAAGATGAAATCAAAACTTCACGTAGCATAATAGCTTTGAACGTGTTATTTCTTATGACTATATCAATGACACTACACAAATAAACATTTCATTCCTTCTTTACACTAAATATGCTTAGCACTTTTATATGTATGTGTCATCAAAAATTCATGAACATTTATGAGAGCAACTCCATCTCTCAACTGAAGCGGCACCATTTATTTGTTCATATATGAAGTTCTTTCAGTGTGTTTGTCATAATTAAGATACTTTTTTCATGAAATGAACCTTATTAAAAGTATTAGAACTCAACTCTCTAATATATGACAACCAGTACTAGTGTATATCTTATTTAAGTACTGAAACATAAATCAATAATATTTTATTATCTTTTAAACCCAAAACTAGTCATTTCACAGTGTCAGGTTAGGTTGTCATTATTGGTGGATCTAATTAAGGAGTTTTAATAAAATCAAACTTGAATTTGTATTCAACAATTTTTTTTTTTTAAGAAACTAAGTAAATAGATTAGTCAAATTCTTTTGATTCCACCAATGTAATAGGAGTTATTCCACCTTGAATTAATTTTCTCACGCAACCACCTTAATAACTTTTGTATTTTCACTTTTCATTATATCATTTTTATATGCTCCAGTTAGAGGTGCTTGACTATCACAAATTGAGCTCATATTTTTCAAATCAATGGATTTTCTAAAGGGATAGAATCCCTCAACCACTCAACTCTTTCCTTACTTCTAGTAATACAAGGTTATTTATTGAATTCAAGAAATTGTACCTCCTCACAAGATAAATATCTGTGGTGTGGTAAATTTATTTTTCTCACGTATTTGATACCAATTTTTATTGATATATCCTTATAAAATAGTATGAAACTTAAAGCTTCTCAAATCTTTTGTTAAGTTAAGCCACTATTCTTTCATCATTATGAGATGACTCGATCTAGGATTAGATAGGGTATTGATCACTCTATGTTTCAAATGACTAAATATATTTAGCACAATTTCTCAGTGTAATGAGATTAACTCAATACATAACTTTGATGATAGGCGAATTTACGCGCCTATATCAATATATTTTGCCCATATTTTAGCCTAGTTTTGAGAACTAATTATCTATTTCATGCACTTTTAGTCCTTTTTCCTGTAAATGAGCTAACAAACATGATTAGGAAAGTTTCAGGTATAAATGATGCAAAATACAGCATTTTATGGCTTACTTGACGCAAAAGAAAGCTCACAAACGAAGTGGAAAGGAGCTGGACGCCTAAAGGACCAAATCTGCTGCATGGAAAATCTGTCCCGGGCTAAAACAGCATTTCTGAATACTTTGGGGACTGCATGGAAAATCTGTCCAGGACTAAAACAGCATTTCTGAAGACTTTGGGGACTTACAGACACAAAGCTGGAATTTTACAAAGATACATTAACCTAGTACAATTAGGTTATGTATTTCACTATTCTACTTGGATTATGATATTGTAACCTTACCCTAGTACATTTGGGTTAAGGATTTCATTAGTCTATTAGGATTTGGTTATTTATTTCATTAGCTTAGTAGGAGTAGGATAGGAGTATTATAAATACCCTATCATGCTAGAGATTTTAAATGAAGTCCTCCCTTAGTGGAGGCAACTCCTCCCTTCATTCAAGAAATTCATTCTTAAACTATCAATTTTCTTTCATCCCTCTCATCTTCCACCACAAACACTTCTAATCTATTCTTCTATTCATCTATTCCACAACAAGAGAATCGTTACTTGCTACGGAATCACCAAAACCACACGCCAAACACCTACTATTCACGCCATCCACCATGCAAAACGTGATATCCTTCGCATTCATGGGTAACTAAACCTCTTAGTTGGGGTTATGGAAGCCGAATGAGTTACTATCTATTGCTATGAGCTTGTGAGTTCAAGACACGTATATTGCTTATATCATTATGCTCTTCATCTTAAATCTACATTCTTTACGGTTCAAACACAAGAACACGCCATTCTAACATCCAACCTGTTCGAGAGAAAGGTTATTTGTCTAGAAAAGAAGACGCATAGACCAACGCCAGTCTAACATTTAACTTGTTCGAGAGAAAGGTTATTTGTCTGGAAAAGAGATAATGTCAAGGTAGTAGGACACCCTTTCCTATTAAAAAGCTAGTGCCGTAACTGGACTAACCTCTTGGAGAATTTGTACCGCTAGACACACTTTAAGCTCGAGAGAGTTAAAGTGAAATAGTCCTTGTTTAGGTCGAGAGACGCTTGGATTTACCATCGACTACAATTCTCTATAAGCAATTGCATGTCAAGACTCTACACACTCATAGCCAATAGAGACGTATACCTCAGAAGGTGGACATAACCCCAACGCCTCAATTCTCATTGTTTCACAACCCACGAAATACTCTCTTTTTACTTTATTATTTTCAGCTTTTATTTCATTACTTTGGTTACTTATTACAATCCCCCCTTCTTACGAGACTTGCACCAAAAGTCTATTAATTTTGCTTACTTGTTGACCAAGCTATTCCCTGTGGGATCGATACCCAACCCAGGTTGGGTTCTATATTTGCTAACGACCGCTTTACACTCCTATGAGAGCTGTAGATTGAGCGTTATCAAAAATTGGTGCCGTTGCCGGGGAATACTAGTGTCAATCAAGTTCGTGATAATTACTAGACCCTTTGGTCAAAGATTCTCGTACTTTTACTTTTAGTTGTTGTTTTTTTTTTTTTTTTTAGGTTTATTCAGTGCATCAATGGAGGCACAACGTGAAATTGAAAGGATGGCTGCTCAAGTGCATCAACAAAATATTGATAACCGTAGGCGAGCAACAAATCTTGACGATGAGGATCTGGGCGATGAAGAGCTATTAAACCCACAGCATACTGCTGAGATGGCGACACCAGCAAACAGAAGAGATCGTCAAGCAAGATATAGGCCCGAACGCCGAGCTGTGCATATACCGTTTGATGATGATGAGGATGATCTTGATGGACCTGGTGCCACCGGAGCTATTATTCTTCCGCCATTGGCACCCGGAGCAAAGTTTAATATCACTAGCGCCATGATTCAGCTTTTGCAACTCAAGGGATTATTTGGTGGACTAGCAGGCGATGATCCGAACATGCATCTGATCAACTTTATTTCTACATGCAAGTCATTCGATAATCCTGGAGTTGGACAGAATGCAATTCGATTACGTCTATTTCCATTGTCTCTGTCTGGGGAGGCAACTATGTGGTTGAATGGGCTGACTCCTGATTCTATTACTCATTGGAGGCAATTGAAAGACGCTTTCCTAGAAAGATTCTTTCCGCCATCCAAAAACGCACAATTGAGAGATGAAATCAGCAACTTTCGTCAGCTTCCCTCTGAAGCTCTCCACGAAACATGGGAGAGGTTCAAGACGAAGCTAATGCGATGCCCAAACCATCATATGACCAATGTCCACTTGATGGAGATATTATACAGAGCTTTGAATTCGGTGACTAAGCCAGTGGTTGATAATGCGGCAGGTGGATCATTTATGGACCTCACCTTTGTGCAGGCAAGCAATATGCTAGATCGGATGACGAAGCAAAGTAGAGCTTGGCATACCAGGGATTCTGAGGTAGCAAGCCCCACTTTATCTATTGGCATGACTGCTGAACAAAGAAGAAGAGAAAAAGAACGTGAGCAATACATGGCGCACATGAAAACACAATTGGATCTTCTGACAAAGCACTTATTATCAGGGAAGACCGAAAAAGTGAAAGCTATTGCGTCAAAAGGAAGAGACGAATCTGATTCGGAAGATGAGGCCAACTACTTGAATAATCAGGGGGGTTTCTGAGGGAATACCCAAGGAAACCAAGGTCGGAACTATTATGATAAATCTGGAAGCAAAGACCAAGGTAGTTGGAAGAAAAATAATGAAAAGAGTGGTTTGTACGTTCCCCCTGGTAGACGTGATACCACCACATCTAATTCTGGGAGTATGGAAGACATGATGGCTAAGTTATTGAAAGGAGTGAAAGCAACGAGCGCAGGAGTTAAGGAGGTGATTGATGATTTGTCCTCCATGAAGCAACTAGTTGATTCTCATTCCACTTCTATCAAGCAAATAGAGCAGCAATTGAGCCAACTTTCAGCAGCATTTAATCAAAGAAAGGCTGGCACCTTACCAAGCGATACTGTGCAGAACCCAAAAAATAATGGGTCATGCATGGCCATCACTACCAGAAGTGGTAAGGTGCTGGAAACTTCAGCAAAAGGCAAGCAAGTGGTTGACGAAGTGGTACGGTTTGATATATGCAAAACAATGAAGCAGCCCAGCGATATGAATGAGTCATCTGTAGCTGATGTTCATTATGAGGATACGAAAGCATTATCTATAGAGAAACAACCTACTGTTGAGCCATTGTCTGCTGCGCCACTGAATGTTGAGCATGAGGATAATGAAGATTATGAAGAACTTATGGGTGATCTAACAGAAATAGAGTCTTATACTCCTAAGAAACCGGATTGTGATCTCAAGAATCAACCAACAGCGAAGACTCACTTTGACGAGCCACCAATGCTAGAATCGCAAGAGCTCCCCGATTATCTAAAGTATGTGTTCCTGGAAAGTAGAAATATACTTCCTGAGAGAGCAGATGATTTAAGTGAACAGCACGTAGAAGATCTCATCTCTGCTCTGAGGAGATACAAGAGAGCTATGGGTTGGACTATTGATGATATAATTGGTGACTCTCCGGAGAAACGTATGAGCTTGCTCGAAAAAGATCACATGACCACAGGTAAGCCTCATTGTCGTCTAAATCCTTTCAGAAAACGATCCATCACTTACCTCGACGAAGTCTGAGTACTCGAGGTAACTACGTCGAGCCACGACAATAAATAAGGCGCTAGATGGGAGGCAACCCATCGTTTTATCATTTTATCGTTTTTCCTTTCATTCTAGTACTTGTTTTGTTTTATGAAAAATCCAAAAATAAGAGTCGTGCCACGACCAAAACTAAGGCGCTAGGTGGGAGGCAACCCATCGTACTAATTGTTTTCGTTTGGTTTTGAGCAAATGTAGGTGCAAGAAGTATGCAACGAGGAGATTGATTTCAATTGACGATTTGGTCGCATTGTATGGTAAAGTCGGTAAGTTAGGAATGGTGATGCATAATGCTATGAATTGAGCCTTTCTCACGTCATAATAGGCCTCAAGAAAGGCTAGGCCTTGGTAAAAATAGGCCACGAACGATGCACAACCTATTCTATAGCCTAAGGACTCGGAATCTAGTGTGCTATACACTATGCGTCGCCTATTCCTAGGTATGCTTTTGACTATACGCCGCCTATGCTATGGCATTTGAGATACTGAGACCAAATGCCATAGACTATGCGGCGCATATGTCTAGAAATGCCATAGACTATGCGGCGCATATGTCCCATTATGCCATGGACAATGCGCCGCATATGCCATTGATATGCCAAGAGATATGCGCCGCATATGTGGTGATTTTGTCCCCAAATCCGATTGTAAATGGGTCATAACCCGACCCATACTCTTCCTATATAAAGGGGACATAGTTTTACAACACAACCACATTAGAAAACACCCTAAAGGCGCCACATAACCTTCCAAATCTTCTCAAAATTTTCTTCTTTTGCTCTTCCAATTCACAACACCGTCCCCACAAGCTTCAAGCAAGTAAGTACTCTCATATTCTTCATTTATTTATCGTAAGTACTACGTTGCTATGCTTATTATAAATTGCTAAATCATATAAGATTGTTGGTGATGTTCATGTGTTTGAATTGTTGTTGCATAATCATGTGAGTGAACATATACGTAGGGAATTCTTGACTTATTTCCGACTTGAATTTGGTTTCAATAGCATTGTTATGATATTTGCTGAATAGATATGACTATGAATATTGCTTAAGAGTGTTGTTTGGATGCTTACATGTTAGACTATCCCGGCCATCGGGATAAGATTATAGTGCCTATCGACTAGGGAGGTTGTGCTTGTTGTAAGAATAACGATTCCATGTGGTAACCCCTATGTCGTAGTGTTGCTATATCTACCATGAAAGTAGTCCAATGGCTGCAAATAAGTGATACAATGCTGATTTTCTTGTTGGAATACAATCCTAAAACGTATGTCGATGAAATCTGAGTAAATCGACTACATTCACCTCGCTGATTTGTGCAACAAAACTAAGTGTGGGGTGGTACCCCTAGTACTTGCTTATAGATTGTATCAAGTGAGATTGTGCTGCAACTAACACTATTTCTAGTCTCAGGTACAATGGCACCTAAAGCGAGACAAGGCAAGGAGAAGGCTACCACCTCCCAAAAGGGCAAAAAGAGAAGTTGCAAGGACCAAGGAGAACCCTCCTCGCAGCAAATACCCCGACTCACGCTTGGAATTAAGTGGGATACTTATGAGGAACTTCTAAGGATGACGACTCTGATGATGATTCCAATGCAAGGGGTATAACCCCAGACATAGAGAATAAGTCCGACCAACCAGGTTCCTCGTATTTATTTTCCACTGAGGACAGTGTCCCGACTAAGTGTGGGGTGGTGGTATTGCATGCTATACTTCTCTATTCGCATCTATGTTTGTTTGCTTTTGTTTCATTTTTGTTTCGTTGTGTTTTTTTTAGTAGTAAAATTTTTTTTCTAGCTTAGCATGAAATTATTTTGATAGGCAGCATGAGATTATAACAAAAGTATGTGTTACAATTGTGACTATTGAGATGTTTAGGCTCTAGTTGTGACTCATTATGTGATATTGTGTGATTCAATTCCTTCACTTGTTGGGTCAAGAGTCTATATTACTTCCAATCAAGTCGACCATGTGCCTTGTGTGTGTGAGATAATAGTATATTCTATGTATGTGGCTGATGCTAGAACTTGCCTGGTATGTATGCAAAGCGAAAATAAGGAATGTAAGTTTAGGATATGATTTAGGCATTTCTTTGGCAACCTATACATGTTTACCTTCAGTTTTTCCTACCCATGAAAATCATCCTAGTTAAACCCTTTTGAGCCTTTAGCCTATTTCTTTGACAACCTTGTATGTAAGCCTAATCCATTTTTTTTAAGACCGTAATTTGATCCAAATTCCTAAGTGCTTTAAAGTGAAAAAGTCATGTGACAACATAAGAGGAAATTGGTTGAGTATGATGCTTTAAATTGTAATGGTGCTTGAATGTGTTATGAAAAAGAAAGTGCTATCATAAGAGGTATGTTGTGAAAAGAAAAAGGAAAAGAAAGCTGAAAAGTGAGTTGTGCTTAAAATTGAAAAACAAAAGATGAGAACAAGGGTGGAAGAATAAAATAAAGAAAGGTTGAAAGAAAAAAGTGTCAATGATACAATGTGATGTATTAAAGTGCTTAGGAACCTAGTCACTATTTCTGGCCAAAATAGCTGATCCTACCCGTCTCTTAGCCTACATTACAACCATCAAAAGACCTACTTGATCCTAATCTTAACATTCCGACATTTAGTAGAGTACTACATTAAGGGCAAGCTTATGGTCATTAGTTGCTACATATGAATTCTTTGTGAGAGTGAGAGCAAGGACACTTTGATACCCATGTTTGAAAAATATGCTATATTTGTGAGTGATTATGGGTACTATATTGTGAGACACACATGGTTGATGAGTTTTGGATAGTTGTATATGATTCTATGTACCTTAACGTTTGCATGCGAGTTGATCACCATCACGAGTCTATGCTTGAGGTTAAATTGTTTCTACTTACAATCGGAAAGCTACTCTTTGTTGATAGTTGTTGTGCTTGTCTTCAAGAATGTTTTGTGTTGTGGCTGTAAAAACCCTAAGTTGATATTAGAAGGACATGATATATTGTTCGAGGACGAACAAAGCTCTAAGTGTGGGGTGTTGATGATAGGCGAATTTACGCGCCTATATCAATACATTTTGCCCATATTTTAGCCTAGTTTTGAGAACTAATTATCTATTTCATGCACTTTTAGTCCTTTTTCCTGTAAATGAGCTAACAAACATGATTAGGAAAGTTTCAGGTATAAATGATGCAAAATACAGCATTTTATGGCTTACTTGACGCAAAAGAAAGCTCACAAACGAAGTGGAAAGGAGCTGGACGCCTAAAGGACCAAATCTGCTGCATGGAAAATCTGTCCCGGGCTAAAACAGCATTTCTGAATACTTTGGGGACTGCATGGAAAATCTGTCCAGGACTAAAACAGCATTTCTGAAGACTTTGGGGACTTACAGACACAAAGCTGGAATTTTACAAAGATACATTAACCTAGTACAATTAGGTTATGTATTTCACTATTCTACTTGGATTATGATATTGTAACCTTACCCTAGTACATTTGGGTTAAGGATTTCATTAGTCTATTAGGATTTGGTTATTTATTTCATTAGCTTAGTAGGAGTAGGATAGGAGTATTATAAATACCCTATCATGCTAGAGATTTTAAATGAAGTCCTCCCTTAGTGGAGGCAACTCCTCCCTTCATTCAAGAAATTCATTCTTAAACTATCAATTTTCTTTCATCCCTCTCATCTTCCACCACAAACACTTCTAATCTATTCTTCTATTCATCTATTCCACAACAAGAGAATCGTTACTTGCTACGGAATCACCAAAACCACACGCCAAACACCTACTATTCACGCCATCCACCATGCAAAACGTGATATCCTTCGCATTCATGGGTAACTAAACCTCTTTGTTGGGGTTATGGAAGCCGAATGAGTTACTATCTATTGCTATGAGCTTGTGAGTTCAAGACACGTATATTGCTTATATCATTACGCTCTTCATCTTAAATCTACATTCTTTGCGGTTCAAACACAAGAACACGCCATTCTAACATCCAACCTGTTCGAGAGAAAGGTTATTTGTCTAGAAAAGAAGACGCATAGACCAACGCCAGTCTAACATTTAACTTGTTCGAGAGAAAGGTTATTTGTCTGGAAAAGAGATAATGTCAAGGTAGTAGGACACCCTTTCCTATTAAAAAGCTAGTGCCGTAACTGGACTAACCTCTTGGAGAATTTGTACCGCTAGACACACTTTAAGCTCGAGAGAGTTAAAGTGAAATAGTCCTTGTTTAGGTCGAGAGACGCTTGGATTTACCATCGACTACAAGTCTCTATAAGCAATTGCATGTCAAGACTCTACACACTCATAGCCAATAGAGACGTATACCTCAGAAGGTGGACATAACCCCAACGCCTCAATTCTCATTGTTTCACAACCCACGAAATACTCTCTTTTTACTTTATTATTTTCAGCTTTTATTTCATTACTTTGGTTACTTATTACAATCCCCCCTTCTTACGAGACTTGCACCAAAAGTCTATTAATTTTGCTTACTTGTTGACCAAGCTATTCCCTGTGGGATCGATACCCAACCCAGGTTGGGTTCTATATTTGCTAACGACCGCTTTACACTCCTACGAGAGCTGTAGATTGAGCGTTATCAAACTTCCACTATTTTATTTAATCTTGATACCCAATTTGTCCAAGATCCTTCATTTAAAATGTGAAAAAAAAAATCTCTTATGATTTTTTTTATTTCTTTCGATCAACATATCAATAAACTATCATATAATATCGCATATCCATCAATAACTATTAGTTAAAAATATTCTATCTCAAGTTTATGCTCTCGGTCTATATTGACTTCTAATTATAAGCAAGAAATCCGCATAATTTGAATGTATCAAGTGTTTTTTCATACCACCTATAGAGAAGACTCAATTTACTAACTCTTGTACTCTAGATCTTATATTCTTTTATAATAATTTTCAAGTATGCAAATGTTGTATACATTGAAATTTTTTATATCATCCTACAACTTTATAATAAATTTCACATATGATCTTTATTCAAGAATCACAATAATCACATAAAAAAGATATTTCAAGCATTTGAAGATCATCACAAGTATATAATCTACCCTAATATTTAAGAAAATAAATTCACAAAAATCACAAAGGATAGAAACTTATAAATAAATAATAAGTAGGGTTAAGAAAATAGAATCAATTTGTTGCAACTTTTTTCTTGATTCGCTATGACTTGTTTGTATTATTCAATTTGAAATCAAAACACATGGCACAAGTTTCCTCTCTCTGATTTTTTTTTCTAGAGACAATTACTTCTGAGAACACCACTAAAGATGAAGAAAATTAATACAAGTCCACTCTATCCATCCATTTATGTTTCCAGATCAGATCACTGTAAAAACTAATACAAGTCCATCCATTTATGTTTCCACAATATTCTGAAGAAACAATTGTTTAACATAATGCCCAGATCATTTAGTGGTCTTTATTATTATTACTATTATTATTTTTACACTTTCACATCTTAAAAAACACTATGAACTGTCGTCATCCCTCAATCTCTTTTATGTCCCTCACTGATTCATTTTTTTGTAACAATAGGAATATACTTTAGCCAGTTTGACCAGTTCATAAAACAACAAGTTTAGAAGTTACTTTTTGTAGAGATACAGTAATCAGAGATCCTTTCTTGTAGACTGTTAGTCCTTCAACTTTGAAATAGAAAAGATGAGATTGTTAATTTGGAGACCATCTGCAACCCGGCACACCAAATGGAAGGACTGGAATTATTTGCATACTATACACTCACTTGTTCTTTACAAATAGACTTAAATCTTAGGGTTTTGCCCTGATTTTCTTACCAAATTTAAATTTAACTTTTCTTGAAAGAAAAATAAAAGTAATACAATAAATAGTTTTATTTTTGTTGAAAATAAAATATAATTTTTTTTCATATTTGGCAAACCTCTTTCTTGGAGGAAAGGTTTTGGAAATCTATAAATAGAAGAACCCTTCTCATACTAATAACACAATAGTATTCACAATGTTGTCCTTTAATATTTGAGAGTTTTGTTTAGGGGGAGATTTTCTTTCTAAAGTTTTTATGATTTTTTTTATATTAGGTTTCATAATATGTAGGCCAATTGGTCAAAACATTTAATTATTTTATGCTTTTTAGTATGTTTTCTTTGTCGTCTGAATTATCGCCTTTATGGTTTGGAAATTTTAAACTTTCACATGACGCCCTCTCGATTTTGAACCCAACAAGTGGTATTAGAATCAAGTTCAATGGTACAATGGTTCAGATTGAGGATATGTTGAGATTAAAGTTGCAACCAATTTGACGATAATGAAGATATTTTGTCAAAACAAAACTACAAAAATTGTCAACATATTTTCAATAATCCTATTGTTATATATTTGAAAATAAAGCTCACTTTTAACCCTGCAAAGGGCTTATATACTTTTAACCCAAATGGTTTCATATATTTTTAACCCAAAAGCTCCATTTTTAAACATGTCAAGTAGTAGTGATGAATATTATGTGAAGAACAAAGATCAAAGATTTGAAAAAGGCGGATCAAGTGAAGAAATCAAACCAAAAAGAGGAGATTTGATAGGGTTTTTTCCCTGATTTTCTTACAAAATTTAAGTTTTTCTTTTCTTGAAAGGAAACTAAAAGTAATAACATAATTACTTTTACTTTTCCTGAAAAGAAAATATAAATTTTTTTCATATTTGGCAAACCTCTTTCTTAGAGGAAAGGTTTTGCGCATCTGTAAATAGAAGACCCCTTCTCATACCATTAACAAAATAGTATTCACAATGTAGTCCTTTAAAATTTGAGAGTTTTGTTTAGGGTAGACTTACTCTCTAAAGTTTTTATGATTCATTTTATATTAGGTTTGATAATATGTATTCAATTGACCAAAACATATAATAATTTTATGCTTTTTAGTATGTTTTCTTTGTCGTCTGAATTATCACCTTTATGGTTTGCAAATTTTAAGCTTCTGCATGACGTCCTCTCAATTTTAAACCCAACATTAAAAGCATGCACACTTGGACTTTAGTCTTTTTCACTATATTTTTATTTCTCTCCATTGCCTATGTATTGAATCACAAGTATAACAATTATTGTATATAGGAATCCAGTACTTGTTTGATCGAGGCAAAGAGATTTCAAATTATAATTCTCAATCCAAGAACGTTCAATAAAATTCAATTCTCTTTCAAGATTAAAGCTACAAGATATGTTAAATGTTCATCCATGGGCCCTTTTCACCCATGGATTTCAAGTACCCCAAATTTTAAAATTTAAAGTTATGGATTATACAAGTTATTGTAATTTTAACTATGAATCCCCATGAATTTTGATTCTATAGCATGTTTCCATGAAATTGTTGTTGTTATTAAACCTTACATGTTTTGAGTGGTGTTGTTCACTGATTTAAGCCTTATTTTGGAGATTTAGTATCAAGATCATGCTACTACTAGTTGCTTTAAAATAAAACTATTTCCATGTTTAAGCCATGCATTGGAAGTGTTTGGTGAAATGTCTTAAAGAATGAGTTTTTAATAAATGGTTACATATCATATCTTTAAAGTGTTAGTATAATCTTTGTATCATTGATATCAAGTCCTAGGGGTTATGAATACCCGAAAACTTAGTTGTTTACTTAGCTTAAGTACTTATAGAAAACTTTTGAATCAATTAGAGTATTATCAGTTTAGTTAGTGCAGCATGTCAGTAAGCTTAGTTTATTCTAGTTATTAGAGATAGTTTAGTTAGGAGTAGTATCTAGCACCGAGCAAACCCAGGGATGGGGGTTCACCTGCCAGTTGAGTGTACGACCTTTAGTGTCAGTCTCTACGCTTCCATAACTACGTAGCCAACATAGGTTGAGATGTTAACCCACCAGTTAAGGGTTGATATCATACGGGTACCTTTCAGTTGAGGGTAAACCTTAGTCCTATAGGATAATACTTTAGTGGATCCACACAGCCATATGTTAGTACCCATGGCATGGTACTGATACCCTTTCAACTAGGATTGCAGTCTGGACCCCAATTTGCTCATTGGGGCATGTCGGTTAGATGATAGCTCCTATAGTCTCAATTCAGTATTTAGTATACTTTAGTTCAGGCTTGTATTGACCATAGCATACAGTTATCAGCTATTCAGTCATCATATTTTAGTATTTTAGTATACAGACTATATTCAGAATATGTTTTATGCTTGGTCATGCATTCTTAATCTTTACAGATTTCATGCATTCAATTCAATATTTCATGCTATTCATTCATTCAGTTATTACTCCTATACATAAAACCATACATACCAGCCTACCTCATTTAGCATACCAGTACATTCAAAGTACTGACCACATACTCATTTTTTATGCTATGATGTCTCATATTATAGGTTTAGACGCTCAAGTTCTCGACCACACCTAGGCCTCCAAGCGCATCAGTAGCAGTAGCAGTGGTGAGTCCTCATATTCCGAGGACCCTTTATGTTTATTTTAGTTTAGTTCAATAGTTAGTCGGAGTTAGTTGGTGACTTGTCCCATCAACTCACAGTCAATCAGTTAGAGACTTTCGGACACTTTTAGTCAGTTATTCAATTATTAGTTATTATTGACGGTCTTATAGTATTGTTTTTATACAGATGTCATCAGTGTTTTGAATCCATATTGTTTTTAGTATTTAAGACCTTATGGCATTTTCAGTTAAGTTCCACACATATTCTTTGTTATTTTATTCAGTGCTCACAACAGGTACCAATATGGGTTAGCTTATGGTCCTTCGAGGCTGTAGGCATCGTATGGTGTCCAGGGTATACCCTCAGGGTATTACAAACTTGGTATTAGATCCTAAGGTTTTAAAGTGTACTACGAAGTCTGAAAGTCGCATTGATTAGAGTCTTGTGCATGGGTGTGAAGCAAGCCACACCTATGGACAAGAGGCTACAAGATATTTTAGAAAAAGTTTCCCTTCTTTCAGTACTCATGTCATGAAAATATGCATAAGCCTAATTTAAAATCTCTGTCTAACTCAATCTTTCTTCCCTTTATAGAACATACCTCATAGAAAGACTAACGGAAGATGAAAAGAAAACTAGCCAGCACCTCTGCCCGTTTAGGAAGATCCCTTGAATAAGCCTGTCTCTCATGCAGAGTTCAGAGTTGTATTAACTACTCCAGATCACTCTGTAGCAGCCCAAAATGAGCATCCAGTTGCTATTCCATCCAACCTAGTGGCTAATACTACCACATCCAGGATCTGAGACTTTACCCGAAAGAATTCTCCTCTGTTTTTGGGATTCAAATCTAAAGAGGATCCATAAGAATTCCTAGACATGGTCCAGAAGGCAACCAATATTATAAGGGTGAATTCTAGTGAGAGTGCTAAATTGGTTGCTTACCATCTGCAAGATGTAGCCCATACCTAGTTTAGGCAGCGAAAAGGGGATAGAGGTGCTGAAGTAGGTCTTGTAGAGTGGGAGGAGTTTTCTATAGCCTTCTTAGATAGACTATTCTTATTGGAGATGAGGGAAGCCAAAGTGTTAGAGTTTATCAACTTGAGGTATGGCAACATAAATGTGAAGGAGTATTCCCTTAAGTTTACTAAGTTACCTAGGTATTCTCCTCATGTGGTGGCTGACAACAGGTCTAGGATGAGTAAGTTTATGTATGGGTTATCTAATAGTATGGTCAAGGAGTGTAGGATTGCTATGATAATTAACAATATAGACATATCTAGGCTTATTGTCTATGCTCATTAGATTAAGAAGCAAATGCTTAAGGAGAGAAAAGAGGAGAACAAAAGGTCTAGAATATATAGCTTTAATTTTACTCAGCCATAGTCAGATTGTGGTAAATATCCTCAATTTCATCAAAAATCTTCAACTCCAGCTCCATCTATAGCTATATCACCTATAACCAAGTTCAGGAATGAAAATAAGGATAGAGCGCTAGGCTCTAAGTCCTAAGAAAGTGTATATAGTGGCCGCACAAATTCTCTTTGCCAAAAATATAGTAGGAACCATCAAGGTGTTTGTAGAGCCGGTAGTGATGTATGTTTTTGGTGTGGTAAGCCAGGTCACAGAGTTAGGGATTGCCAAAAGATTAGTCAGCAAGGTCAGTCCAGTTGTCTCCCAGTTCCAGCCGTCCGGCCGACTCAGCAAGGTGTCATTTCCAGTACCACCAGCGATCAATGTTTGAATAGGCTTTATGCACTGTAGTTTCGACAGGATCAGGATAGTTCTCCTGATGTGGTTATGATACATTATAGGGCTTTTATTTACATATTTATGCTTTGCTGGATCCCAAAGCTTCTCTTTTTTGTAACCCCTAATATATCTGTCAACTTTGTAGTCAGTCCCAAAACCTTAACAAATCCTTTATCAGTATCTACCCTAGTAGGTATGTCTATCATAGCCCGGCGGGTATACAGGAACTACTCGATTACAGTGTCTCTAAAAGTTACATTAGTAGACCTTGTAGAACTAGAGATGATGGATTTTGACGTCATTCTCAGCATCGATTGACTTCATTCATGCTATGCTTCAATTGATTCTAGAAACAAAGTCGTTCACTTTTAGTTTCCAAATGAACCAATCCTTGAATGAAGGGGTAGTACAACAGTGCTTAGGGGTTAGCTTGTTTCATACCTTAGAGTGAAGAAAATGATATCCAAGGGGTATGTCTACCATCTTATGCGAGTCAAAGACTCTATTTCCAAAACTTTAAGTCTTGAGTCGGTGTTAGTAGTAAGGGAATTTCCTGATGTATTCCCTGAAGACCTTCCCAGAGTTCCTCCCAAAAGGGAAATTGATTTCAAAATAGAGCTACTTCTAGATACCTAGCCTATCTCTATTTGGCCATATCAAATGGGTCTATACAAACTTACGGAATTGAAGGAACAACTAAAAGACCTCTTAGATAAGGGATTCATTAGGCCTAGTATTTCCCCATGGGGAGCACTAGTTTTTTTTGTGCGTACAAAAGACGGTTCTCTCAGGATATGCATTGATTACCGTTAGTTGAACAAAGTCACCATCAAGAATAAATATCCATTCCCCAGAATCGATGACTTGTTCGACCAACTTTAGGGTACCAATTACTTCTCTAAGATAGACCTCAGATTCGACTATCATCAGATTAGATTCAGAGAATGGGACATCTCAAAAATAGTTTTTAGAACACGATATGGTCATTTCAAATTACTAGTCATATCTTTTGGTCTTATAAATGCCCCAACAACCTTTATGGACTTGATGAACCAAGTGTTCAAGAAGTACTTGGACATGTTTGTTATAGTCTTCATTGATGACATTCTTATCTAATCCCGTAATGAAAATGATTATGCAGACCACCTCAGAATAGCATTGCAGCCTCTTATAGCCGATCAGTTGTTCACTAAATTCAGTAAGTGCAAATTTTGGCTAAGATCAGTAGCTTTCCTTAACCATATTATTTCTAGTGATGGCATTAGAGCTGATCCTCAAAATACCGAAGCGATGAACTAGCCTAGACCTATCTCTATGCTAGATATCAGGAGTTTCTTCGGTTTAGCTAGCTATTACCAGCAATTTGTTGATGGGTTTTAATCTATTGCGTCCCCTATATCCAGATTCACTTAGAAAAAATTTAAGTTTTAGTGGTCAGATTTTTTTGAGAAGAGTTTTCAAGAGTTGAAGATTCGAATCACCACAGCCCTAGTTTTAACATTACCAATGGTTCAGACGGGTTTATTGTGTACAATGATGCTTCCAAAGTTGGTTTGGGGTGTGTTTTGATGTAGAAGGGTAAGGTTGTGTCCTATGCCTTTGACAACTTAAGCCCCACGAGAAGAATTACCCTACCCATGATCTTGAACTAGCAATTGTTATGTTTGCCTTAAATATTTAGAGGCACTATTTGTATTGGGTGCATATAGATGTGTTCACAGACCACAAGAGCTTGCATTATGTATTTTCACAGAAAGATTTAAACTTGTGCCAGAGGATATGGTTAGAGTTGTTGAAAGTCTATGATATGTGTATTTTGTATCATCCGAGCAAGGACAATGTAGAGGCAGATGCCCTAAGTAGATTTTCTATGGCCAGTGTTGCTCATGTTGAGGATGATAAGAAGAAATTAGTTAGGGAAGTTCATCAGCTTTCCAGATTAGGTGTCCATTTGGTTGATTCAGTCGAGGGTAGTGCATGGGTGTAGAATAGTTCAAAATCTTCTTTGGTTGCTGAAGTAAAAGAAAATCAAGATAGGGATCCTATTCTAGTGAAGCTAAAGAAGTTAGTCAGAGATCAAAAAGTAGAGGTTTCATCCCAAGGGGGAGATAGTGTGTTACATTTCAAGGATAGACTGTGTGTGTCATGTGTTAATGAGTTAAGGTAGCAAATTCTTGCAGAAGCACATGGTGCGCATTACTCGATTCATCCAGGGGCAACGAAGATGTACCGCGATCTATGGAAAATCTATTGGTGGGGTAGGATGAAAATAGATAATGCAGAATTTATAACTAAGTGCTTTACTTGTTAGCAGGTTAAGATTGAACATCAAAAGCCTGGTGGGTCTATGCAGGGGTTCAGTAATCCCACTTGGAAGTGGGAGGAAATGAACATGGATTTTGTGATGGGTTTTCCTCGTACTCATCGTTAATATGATTCAATTTGGATCTTTATGGACAGGATGACCAAATCAGCCCATTTCATACCAGTCCATACTTTTTATTCAGCGTAGGACTATACCAGGCTCTATATCAGAAAGTTGGTTAGGTTTCATGGTGTCTCATTGTCCATTATTTTAGATAGAGGTACGCATTTCATCTCCCTCTTTTGAAAATCCTTCTAAAAGGGTCTTGGTATCCAAGTCCATCTTAGTACAGCCTTTCACCCTCGGAAAGATGGTCAAGAAAAAAGGACCATTTAGACCCTTGAGCATATGTTGAAAGAGTGTGTAGTTGACTTTATGGGTAATTGAGATAAGCACTTGCCTTTGATTGAATTCGCATATAATAACAACTATCATTCCAGTATTCAGATGGCTCCATTTGTGGCTCTTTATAAGAGGAGATATAGATCTCTCCTTGGTTGGTTTGAAATAAGTAAGGCCGTAGTGGTGGGTCCTGACTTAGTGTTTGATGCTTTAGATGAAGTACAGTTGATCAGGGAGAGGCTTAAGACAGCCTAGATGTGAGAAGGAAAGATCTTAAATTTGAGATTGGTGACTTTGTGTATTTGAAAATCTCTCCCATGAAGGGGGGTTAAGAGGTTTGGTAAGAAGGGGAAGCTTAGTCCTCAATATGTTGGCCCTTACAGAATTATGAGTCATTTTGGAAAGGTGGCTTATGAGCTTGAGTTGCCAGCAGACTTAGCATCAGTACACCCATTATTCTATATCTCTTTGTTGAAGAAGTATATTGGTGACCCAGCTGTAGTTGTCCCTTTAGAGAACGTAAATATTCAGAACAACCTTTCTTACAAAAAAATCCAATCAAGATCCTTGATTGCCAGATTTGTAGACTAAGAATAAAAAAAGTTCCCTTGGTCAAAGGTCTTTGGAAAAACCAATACATTGAGGGAGCTACTTGGAAAGAAAAAATAGATATGCGGACAAAGAACCCTCATCGTCTCTCCACAAAATCAAACTCAGCTTAAGGTAATAATTCTTACTGGAATTTCTCTTTTCCATGCTCAGTTCCAGTTACATATCATTCTCCAATCATTAATGCATTCATAAAACTAGTTTAGTTATGTGTCATGTTTAAGGCTCAATCATGTAATCATGTTGTCATCATGTATATTCAGCATGTAACATCAATTCCTCAGTGTTCTCAGCTTAACCAACCTCATTCGAGGACAAATGTCCCTAAGAGGGAGATATTGTAATACCCTGAAAATCCAAACCAATATTAGAACCATACTTCAAGCTCATAAGAAATAAATTATAGTGTTTTGGTAGTTTTATGAGTTAGTTTGATGTATACAAAGGACTCAAATAACTCCTAGCTATTAGACGAATCAAAATATCCCTTTACGATTGAGTTCTTGAAAAGGATGATGTTATGGTCAACTTCAAATATGCATATCTTTTGGTTTAATAAGAAATTTTGAGCTCATGACCCACTATTAGATAGATAATTGAATTAGATTTCCAAAGATACAAATTTGGCCTTAATCCGATATCTGAGTAATAAGTTATAGCATTTTTTGTGTGAGGCAGTGAGTTACCGAAATTACTCCACTCGGTGGTGCAATAGCGGTGGAGCTAATACCGCTCAGTGGTAAACCTCCAAATTAGAGTTGTCCAAGAAATGTAGGTCACCGCTATTAGGCCCCTCAGTGGTGCTATAGCGGTGGCACCAATACCGCTCAGCGGTAAGCCTTAAAACTGGAATTCTGCTGAAAATATTATGTCCGAGGGGCAGTCCTATCTTTTCCTACTGCCCCCAAGTCATAAAATCAAGGGATTAGATGTTATTATAAGCAAAATACACTCATTCCTTACCAAATTTCTCACCAAGAAACCCTAAAGCTTCAACTTTAACTCCAAGAAATCCAAGGTTTCACCATTCCTTCTTCAAGAAAACCAAGAAATTATAATTTCCAATCCAAGAACGTTTAAGGAAAGTCAATTCTCTTTCAAGATTAAAGCTCCAAGATATGTTAAATTTTCATCCATGGGCCCTTTCACCCAAGGAGTTCAAGTACCCCAAATTTCAAAATTTAAAGTTATAGATTATACAAGTTATTGTGATTTTAACTCTTAATCCCCATGAATTTTGATTCTATAGCATGTTTCTATGAAATTATTGTTGTTATTAAACCCTACATATTTTGAGTAGTGTTGTTCGCTGATTTAAGCCTTATTTTGGGGATTTAGTATCAAGATCATGCTACTACTAGTTGCTTTAAAATAAAACTATTTTCATGTTTAAGCCATGCATTACAATCTTTTGATGAAATGCCTCAAAGAATGAGTTTTGAATAAATGATTTCATATCATGTCTTTAAAGTGTTAGTATGATCTTACTATCATTGATATCGAGTTTTAGGGACTATGAATACCTGAAAACATAGTTGTTTACTTAGCTTAAGTACTTATAAAAGATTTTTGAATTGATTAGAGTATTATCTGTTCAGTCAGTGTAGCATGTCAGTAAGCTAAGTTCAGTACAGTGATTATAGTGAGTTTAGATGAGAGTAGGATTTAGCACTGAGCTAACCCAGGGATAGGGGATAACCTGCCAGTTGAGGGTGAGAGCTTTAGTAGCAGTATCTATGTTCCATAACTACGTAGCCAGCGTAGGTTGAGATGCTAACTCACCAGTTGAGGGTTGATCTCATATGGGTATCATCCAGTTGAGGGTAACCCTTAGTCCTTCGGAACAATAGTTTAGTGGATCCACGCAGCCATGTGTTAGTACCTGTGGCATGGTACTAACACCCTTCCAACTGGGGTTACAAGTTGGACCACAATTTCCTCATTGGGGCATGTCGGTTAGATGATAACTCCTATAGTCTCAGTTCAGTATTCAGTAACTTCAGTTCAGGCTTGTATTTACCATAGCATACAGTTATCAGTTATTTAGTCATCAGATTTCAGTATTTTAGTTTACAAACTATATTCAGGATATATTTTATGCTTGATCATGCATTCTCATTCTTCACAAATTTCATGTATTCTATTCAGTATTTCATGCTATTCATTTAGTTAGTTATTACTCCTGCACATGAAACCACGCATACCTGCCTACATCATTTAGCATACTAGTACATTCAAAGTACTGACCGCATACTCGTTTCTTGCGCTATAATATCTTATATCATAGGTTCAGATGATCAAGTTCCCAAACGCACCTAGGCCTCCCAACACATCTGCAGTAGTAGCAGTTGTGATTCCTCATGTTTCGAGGACCTTTTATGTTTGTTTCAGTTTCATTCAATAGTCAGTCGAAGTTAGTTGGGGACTTGCCCTATCAACTCATAGTAAGTACGTTAGAGTCTTTCAGACACTTTCAGTTAGTTATTCAGTTATCAATTTTTATTAACAGTCTTACAGTATTTTTTCAGACTAATGTCATCAGTATTTTGAATCCGTATTGTTTTCTATATTTAAGACCTTATGGCATTTTCAGATAAGTTCTGCATATATTCTATGTTATTTTATTCAGTGCTTACAGAAGGTACCAGTATAGGTTAGCTTGTGGTCCTTCGGGGCTGTAGTCACCGTATGGCGTCCAGGTTAAACCCTTGTAGCATTATAACTTATGTGATAGAATAATTGTTCTTTAAGTTATCTGATATTAAACCTTCAAACAATATTCATTAAACAACTACCAAAAATGCAGTCCCGACTTCTCTTTATCTATATCTAGTAAGTTTGAATATTGTAGGATCTTCTTCATGATTAAATTTCATTTTTAGATTATTGCAAAATAGGTTCCGTGAACACAAAATATACAAAGAACACAAGATGTGTTGGGTTCAATTGGTGTGAATAGAAAATGGAGGGAGACAACCCTTCAAGGAAAAAACACATGTTTCAGAAAAGGGATGATTGTTTAGATGGTTGTCACTGTTCAAAAAAAGACACAATGATTTGAATGGAAAGACATGATTATTCCAAAGGATAAACCTTTCCGAATGAACCATTGCCTCCTTTCCGAAAGGGCACTTCATGACTATATAAAACTGTATTTTTTTCACAGGTTTAGTATGAAAATTTTTTGCATTGAAAATCACTTTGCTACTTCTAAAAACTCTTTGTGATCATCTACCACTGAGTGAGTTCGAATAAAATCAGAAAGTTTGAGGTACCGCTACATTCTGATTGTGAAGCAATTTTATCCTGGGAGGAAAATTCCGCAACCTCGGGTACTTGAGAAAAATTATTTCCTTAAGGACACTTCCTGAATTCGAAGGACTTAAAAAGTGATTGAAAGTTATAAAAACTTCATCATAAGTTAAAGGACATTCGGTTAGCGAATGAAAGTCATAAAAACTTCATCGTTAAACTAGAAAAAAAAGGTGTTTAAAGTTTCTAGAACGTTATAAGTAGTATTTTGATATACTAGAATTAACTGTCTTTTTGTGATAGGAAAATGACCGTTGATAGTCATGTGAGTAATGCTTCAATGACTGTGACAACAACTAATATTACCACAATGAGTCATACGAGTGCTCCACAAGCAATGGCACCGGAGGAGAAACCCAAAAAATTCACGGGTGTTAATTTTAAAAGGTGGCAACAGAAGATGTTCTTTTACCTTACAAAGTTATGTCTTCAAAGAGTTACATCCGAAGAACCTCCAGAGTTGCCATAGGAAACTTCTGACTAGGAGCGATTTATCGTTATGGAGGCGTGGAAATACTCTGATATCCTATGTAGGAATTATATTCTAAGTGGCTTCAAAGATGACCTATACAACGTGTATAGTGGAATAAAGATGGAAAAAGAGTTGTAGGGTACACTAGAAAGAAAATACAAGACTGAGGATGCTGGAACCAAAAAGTTCTTTGTTGTAAGATTCCTTGAGTATAAAATAATTGACAAAAAGTTTGTTGTATCCCAAGTACAGGAACTATAAGTTATCATCCATGATCTCCTTACGGAAGGTATGATTTTTGGTAAATACTTTAGTTGAACATGTTAAAAATGTTCTTAGTGTTCACATAAACTTTATTGTAGGTTTGGTCGTGAACGAGGCGTTTCAAGTCGCGGCAATAATAGAGAAGTTGTAACCTATGTGGAAGGACTTCCAGAACTACTTGAAACATAAATGAAAGAAGATGACAGTCGAAGATCTCATAGTGAGACTGTGCAGTGAAGAAGACAATAAATCCGCGGAAAAAAGGTCAAAAGGAAATTCTGCAATGAATAGAGTAAACATTGTAGAAGAAGACCACAACAACTCGAAAAAACAAAAGAAAACTAGACAAGAAAGCAATCAACCTAAGAATAAATTCAAGGGTAAATGCTTTAATTATGGCAATATTGGCCACAAGTCAACATATTGTCGTGCCTCAAGGAAAGGCAAAAGGAAGGATTAAGTAAATATGGTTGAATTCAAGAAAGAAATGGATGATCTGTGTGTCATGCTTTCTGACTGCAACTTGGTGAGAAATCCTCGAGAATAATGGATAAATTTTGGTTCCACCCACCATATTTGTGCAAATAAGGAGTTGCTTTCTGTATTTTCTCCAGCTCAAGGTGAAGAGAAGATCCATATGGCAAACTCTGCAACTGCAAAGTTGAAGAACTAGGAAGCATCTGTCTAAAAATGACATCAGGCAAAGTGTTGACTTTGAACAATGTCCTTTATGTACCGGAGTTACTGAAGAACTTGATTTCTGTATCACTTCTTGATAAAAATAGATTCAAATGTGTATTTGTTTTTGAAAAAATTATACTTAGTAAAAGAGAAGTTTACGTAGACCACCTCACTGATGGTTTATTCAAAATGAATGTAATGAATGTTGAAATCAATAAAAGTTTAGTTTCTTCCTACTTGATTGAGTCTATTGATTTGTGGCCTAAATGATTAGGACGTGTCAATTACAAAACATTGCAAAAACTGATTAATTAGAAGTTTTGCCAAAATATGAGTGCAATAAATCAAGATGTCAAACATGTGTGGAATCAAAGTATGCTAATCATCCATATAATCCTTTGAAAGGAATTTCAATCCCATAGAATTAATCCACACTGAAATTTTTGATATGAAGTCAACCCCATCTCGTGGTGGGAAAAAGTATCTTCTAACTTTTATTGATAATTGCACTAGATACTATTATGTCTATTTTCTAAACAGTACGGATGAAGTAATAGATACGTTTAGGCAATATAAAATAGAAGTTCAAAATCTGTTTGAGAAAAATATCAAAACAATAAGAAGTGATTGGGTCGAAGCATATGAATCTCCTTTTGCAGAAATATGTGTAGAGATTGAAATTGTCCATCAAACTAAGGCCCCGTATTCACCTTAACCTAATGGAATTGCAGAAAGGAAAAAACCAAACATTAAAGAAAATGATGAATGTCTTACTAATAAGTTTAGGTTTACCGCAAAACTTATGGGGGAAAGATTTCTTACAGCTAACCGAATACTTAATAGAGTGCCCTACAATAAGACACTATCAATTCCATATGAAAAAAGGAAAAGAAAGAAACCCAACGTGAAATATTTTAAAGTGTGGGGGTGTCTAGCGAAATTCTAAGTTCTTATGCCTAAAAGGGTGAAAATAAGACCTAAGATAGTGGACTGTGTTTATAGGATATGCTAAAAATAGTAAAGCATGTTGGTTTTTGGGTCATATATTCAAACATCTAAATATCAATGAAAATGCGATAATTGAATCTGATAATGCTAAATTTTGTGAACATATTTATCCATATAAAACTACACATGAACAGTCTATTGGAAATCTAAACGACCTCAAGATGAACCAAGTGAGGATATACATAATGATGAGAATCCAAGACGTAGTACATGTCAAAGAACGTCAACTTTGTTTGGATCATATTTTGTAATATTTCTCTTAGAAAATAAGCCTCAAACATTTAAAGAAGTGATGAGTCTTCAGACTTATCCTTTTGGAAAGAGGCAATCAATAGTGAGATTGATTCAATCTTAAGCAACCATACGTGGGAGTTGGTTGATTTTCCTCTAGGAAATAAACCTTTAGGTTCTAAATGTATCTTCAAAAGAAAAATGAAACAGGATGATACTATTAACAAATACAAGGCAAGACTTGTAGTAAAAGGATTCAAACAGAAAGAAGATCTTGATTACTTTGATACAGACTCTCCAGTAACAAGGATAACGTTAATTCAGATGTTAATTGCCTTAGAGGTGGTATATGGTCTTGATATCTATCAAATGGATATGAAAACAGCATTCCTAAATGAAGAATTGGAGGAAGAAATTTACATGGAACAACCCAAGGGTTTTGTGGTTCCAAGTAAAGAAAAAAGGTGTGCAAACTGGTTAAGTCACTCTATGGATTAAAACAAGCACCTAAACAGTGGCATGGGAAGTTTTACCAAACCATGTTGGCAAACGGGTTCAAGATAAATGAATTTAATAAATGTGTTTACATTAAATACACTCCAAATCACAAGGTCATTATTTGTTTGTATGTGGATGATATATTAATCATCAGTAGAGACATTTCTGACATAAATGCTACAAAATGAAGGCCTGAGAGCAAGTTTGATATGAAAGACCTTGGAGTTGCGGATGTGATCTTAGGAATAAGAATCCATAGAACTTCACAAGGGTTGGCATTGTCACAGTGTCATTACATTGAAAAGGTACTTGACAAATTCAAGTATTTTGAAATAGTGTATTGCCAAGACTTCATTAGACGTGAGCTTTGCACTTCAAAAGAATGAAGGTGAGAGTGATTCACAGTTGGAATACACAAGAGTGTTGGGATGTCTAATGTATATCATGAATTGTACATGGCTAGACATAACATGTGCTATTAGTAAGTTGAGTCAGTACATGAGTCAACAACAACAAACCCAGTGTATTCCCACCTAGTGGGGTCTGGGGGGGGGTAAGATGTACGCAGTCCATACCTCTACCTCTAAAGAAGTAGAAAGGCTGTTTTCGATAGACCCCCAGCTCAAGACACGAGATACCACACAAATACATAGTAAAGCACAGAACAAGATTACATAACATAAATACGGCACCCATAAGTAATAGAAAACAGAGGAAAACACCCAGATTCGTACTAAAATAAGGAACACGGAATCATAACAAGGATACTACCCCCACCAAGTAATTCCCTACACTAGCGACCCAAACTAGCCCTAGTCTTCTGCCCTAATTCGCGTCCTCTAGACCTTCCTATCTAGGGTCATGTCCTCGGTGAGCTGTAACTGCTCCATGTCCCGCCTAATCACCTCACCCCAGTACTTCTTCGACCTACCCCTACCCCGCCTAAAACTATCCAATGCTAGCCTCTCACACCTACGAATCGGGGCATCCATTCCCCTCCTCTTTACGTGTCCAAACCATCTCAATCGGACTTCCCGCATCTTGCACTCCACTGGAGTCACACCAACTTCTCCCTGATAGTATCATTCCGAACTCTATCCCCTCTAGTCAGCCCACACATCCAGCGCAACATTCGCATTTCTACCACCTTCATTTTTTGGATGTGGGAATTCTTAACTGGCCAACACTCCGCTCCATACAAAATGGCCTGACGGACTACCACCCTGTAGAATTTGCCTTTAAGCTTGGGCGGCACCTTCTTATCACACAACACCCCCGACGCAAGCTTCCACTTCATCCATACCACCCCAATATGGTGCGAGATATCCTCGTCAATCTCACTGTTACCCTAGATCACAGACCCGAGATACTTGAAACTATCCCTCTTACATACCTCCTGTGCTCCCAGCTTCACTACCACCTCATTCTCCAGCCTCACATCATTAAACTTGCATTCCAAATACTCTGTCTTGCTTCTGCTCAACCTGAACCCTTTAGACTCAAGAGTTTATCTCCACACCTCTAATTTGTCATTCACACCCCCTCGAGTCTCATCAATCAGAACTACATCGTCTGCAAAAAGCATACACCACGGCACCTCCCCTTGAATACGCCGCGTCAACACATCCATCACCAAAGCAAACAAAAAGGGACTAAGAGTAGATCCCTGATGCAATCCTGTCAAGACAGTGAAATGCTCTGAGTCTCCTCCCGCCGTCCTCACCTGAGTTTTTGCTCCCTCATACATGTCCTTAATTGCTCTGATATATGCCAGCGGGACTCCACTCACCTCCAAGCACCTCCATAGCACCTCCCTGGGGACTTTGTCGTATGCCTTCTCCAGGTCGATAAACACCATGTGCAGGTCCTTCTTCCTTTCCCTATACTATTCCACCAGCCTCCGTACCAGGTGAATTGCCTCCGTCGTGGAGCGGCCAGGCATAAATCTAAACTGGTTTTCCGAAATAGAAACTATCTGTCTCAGCCTCACCTCGACCACTCTCTCCCAAATCTTCATAGAGTGACTCAATAACTTAATCCCCCTATAGTTATTGCAACTCTGGATGTCACCCTTATTTTTATAGAGAGGGATCATGGTGCTCCACCTCCAAGCCTCAGGCATCTTTGCCGTCTTGAAGATTTCATTGAACAATCCAGTCAACCACCTTACACCAGTCTCTCCAAAGAACTTTCAAAACTCCACCGGTATCTCATCCGACCCCGTCGCCCTACCCCTTCGCATCCTGCGAACAGCCTCCCTAACCTCTTCTATCTTAAAACGTCTACAATAACTAAAATCCCGACGCTCCTCTGAGTGCTCCAGTTCCCCTAACATAATAGCTCTATCCCCTTCGTCATTCAAGAGCCTATAAAAGTACGACTGCCATCTATTCTTAATGTGGCCGTCCTCCACCAACACTCTACTGTCCTCCCCCTTAATGCACCTTAACTGGTCGAGGTCACGACCCTTCCTCTCCCTAGCCTTAGCGAGTCTAAACAACTTTTTCTCCCCTCTTTTTCCCTGTAACCCTGCATACAAGCTCTCAAAAGCGGTCGTCTTAGCTGCCGTGACTGCTGACTTAGCCTCCTTCCTAGCTAGCTTGTACTCTTTCCTGTTTACCCGCTTTTCTTCTTCATCCTTAATCTCAACCAACTTAGCATACACCCCTTTCTTGGTCCCCACTTTCTTCTCCACCTCTTCATTCCACCACCAATCCCCCCGATGATGCCCGGCCCGGCCCCTAGAAACACCTAACACCTCACTTGCATTCTCCCTGATGCACCTAGCCGCCCTATCCCACATACTATCCACGTCCCCCCTACACTCACATACCCTCATTCCCGCCAACTTCTTCCCTATCTCCCACGCATTTACTGGTGTCAAGCCATCCCACTTAATTCTAGGTCTACCCTCCTTACTCCTTCTCTTTCTATTCTTCTTTATACCCAAATCCATAACCAAGAGCCTATGCTGGGTCGAAAGATTCTCACTCGGGATGACCTTACAGTCCTTACACAACACCCTATCCCCTTTCCTAAGCAACAAAAAGTCAATCTGGGTCCTGGCAATCGCGCTTCGAAAGGTGATCAGGTGATCGTCCTTCTTCGAGAAGCCCGAGTTCACTACCCCTCTTCATTTCTCTCCCCCAAACCAAAACCATCATGCACATCACCAAAGCCTCCCGGTAATGCCCCGATGTGCCCGTTGAAATCTCCTGCTACAACAATCTTCTCTGAGCTAGGCACGCCTCTCACCACCTCCTCCAAAGCCTCCCAAAACCGCATCTTATCCTCCCCCTCTGAGCTCACTTGCGGTGCATAAGAACTACACACGTTCAAGGTAAACCCCCGAATGGCCAACTTAATAGTCATCAACCTATCATTGATCCTCTTCACCTCTACTAACTGACCTCTAAGCTCTTCATCTACTAAGATGCCAAATCCATTCCTACGTCTCTCGCTCCCAGAGTACCACAGCTTGTAACCATCCACATCCCTAGCCTTAGACCCTACCCACTTGGTCTCTTGAACACACGCAAAATTGATCCTCCTCTTCCTAAGGATCTTCACAAGCTCTATGGACTTACCCTGAAGGGTCCCTATATTCTAAGACCCAACCCTCAGCCTACCATCACTATCTGCATGCCCTCCTATACCACCCCCGCGGCCCAACTTTGGCCTCCCTCCCACTCCTGCCCTTTCCTCATGAGTCAGTACATGAGTAATCCCAAAAAAACTCATTGGATGACAATGAAAAGAGTTTTGGGGTATCTTAAATACACTTAAGCCTATGGTTTGCATTATAATAAATATCCCGCGGTAATTGAAGGATATAGTGATGCAAATTGGATCACCAAATCAAATAAATTAAAATCTATGAGTGGATATGTATTTACTATAGGTAGAGGAGCAGTCTCTTGGAAATCGTCCAAAACAGACATGTAATGCTCACTCCATAATGGAATCTGAGTTTATCGCATTAGATAAAGTCGGTGAAAAAGCATAATGGCTCTAGAATTTCTTAAAAGATATTTCTTATTAGCCCAAACCAGTGGCACCAGTATGTATACATTGTGATAGTCAGGCGATAATAGGTAGGGCAGGGAGCATGAGGTACAACGGTAAATCTCATCACATCAGATGGAGACATAATACTTTTAGAGAACTTCTCTCTAGTTGAATTATCACAGTTGATTATGTGAAGTTGAAGGATAATGTGTCGGATCCACTTACAAAAGGCCTACCTAGAGAGGGAGTTGAGAGAACATCCAAGGAAATGTGTTTACGGCCTACGAAAAGTCAGCATGATTGTAACTCTACCTAGTAGAACATTGTCAATATACTCAACCCATTCTCATGATGTAGACAATGTTTAGTAAACAAATATAAGACTTATGGTGTGAAGTCTTTTAATGATTATCTAAATTTGGCAGATTTGACCAAATAGTATAATCTATAGGATTGAACGTTTAGAAATCACCTATGTGAGGGCGAAGTGGAAGCTGCTTCAAGGAGAATGTTAGTAAAGGTCTTTTCTCTAAGCTTTTATGAGATCAGGATGTGTTCATGGATGAAACGAATAAAATTATGAGAACCATAAACGGTAAAAGGCTGGTTATGTGACATGTATTGTTTAGATGTACATTCAAATTCGACAGTTCAAAGATATCAAATCTACCAATTGACTGAGTGAATCCGATGCATGTTCACTACGGAAAGTTCAAGGAAAAACCCACTTATCCAGATGCAATCAGTCTTTGATTGATGATCATGCACTTGTCTGTAATATTTTACGAAAAAGTAGCCATTCCCCATTTATGTGGGGGATTGTTGTGTTCAATTAGTGTGAATGGAAAATAGAGGGACACAACCCTTCGAGAAAAAGACACAATGTTTTGAAAAAGGGATGACTTTTCAGATGATTGTAACTGTTCAGAAAAAGACACAACGATTCAAATGGACAGACATGACTGTTCCAAAGTATACACCTTTCCGAATGAACCATTGCCTCTTTTTCGAAGGGGCACTTCAGGGCTATGTAAACCTGTATTTTTTCACAGGTTTAGTATGCAAAATTTCTGCATTGAAAATCACTTTTCTACTTCTAAAAACTTTTTGTGATCATCTCCCGTTGACTGAGTTTGAAGAAAATCAGAAGGTTTGAGGTACCGCTACATTTTGATTATGAAGTCATTTTATCCTAGGAGGAAAATTTTGCAACCTCGGGTACTTGTGAAAAATTATTTCCTTAGGGACACTCCGTGAATTCGGAGGACTTGGCTTATTTTGCTTCATTTTTTTTCTTTAAAATAAAATAACACAGTTCTTTGATAGTTCTTATTGAACTTGTGTTGAAGGTGTTAAAAAACTTCATAAGTGTTCTTGATTTAATATTGAACTTGTGTTGAAGTTGTTTTGACATAATACAGATTGTGTACCCGAAACAACAATATGAAGGGCTAATAATATGAACATCGAACACAGATTTGAGGTTTAAAATACTTTCCTAAAAATTATATTTCTCTTTCTCCTTTGCGAAATTGTTATGAGATTGTATGCAAATAGTTTGTGGATATGACAAGTTTATTGAATTTTACACTAAGCAAATAATAAAGACATTTTTCTGGAAAGCAAGAAATCAAAACTTGATCTTTTTTAAGAAGAAAAAACTTTTTAAAAGTTACATTAGAAATGGGAGGAGGTTGAATTTAAATAGAATAAGTGGAAACCAAATAATGAAATGACACATCCTTTCTTTGAAAAGATGTAAATTGAAAGGAAACACTACTTCATTAAAGACACCTTTTCATCAAAACACACTTCATTAAAAAGAAACCTCTTAAAATTATTAATTTAATCTAAACAAAATCCAACCATACATCTGCATTATATGAAGCTGGTCAATTTTCATATTATGCTTGGGTACTGCCTGTGCTCAACAGGGGCTAATTTCACATATATGTATGTAAATAGAGAGAGAAAGATAGATAGATATATGATTCTCCCCTAAATGATTCACATAGTGAAGGGATATCTATCAATAGACTCAGTCTACGGACCTCTTTGGGAGTCCCCAGAAAGGGGCCTAATACATTCCCAAACTAGACTAATGCACTTAGGACCACTTCCCATCCCAAGCTGCCAAACTTTGTCACCTTTTTTCACCCTTTCTTTGGGCTCCAAATATGCCAATTCATACCACAAGGAAGAAGAAGATTGGTTCCCAAGTCTGTGTAATGTCATCAAAGCAGGTTCTATATCACTCTCTCCAAGATTCAACTCTTTTCCTACCTCCTTTATCACTGGCTTCCCTGATGTTGGCAAGCAAAAATGCTGTATCACTGACTTAAAATTAGGTACATACATCTCTGCAGTTGATTTTTTGTCTGCCAACTTCTTTTTCAAAATTGAAACCCCGTACAAAATTTTCTCAGTAAAAGGCAGAATTTGTGAACCAAGAACTGCTATGTTAGACCTAAGTGTTTCTCCTGCCTCTTCCAATAAGTTCCTATTTAGTTTAACGCCAGTAAATCCATTTGAATCTTCTTCACGATAAGCAGAAAAATAACCCTTATCGTTAAAGGCTCTCTGAGTTCTTAGAGTATTAAGAAGCTCGTAGTTTGCTGTGATTTTTGCTTCTTTTTTGTTGGAAATTAAAATGCCAGCGGCACCCATTCGAAACCGACAATTAATAACCAACATAGATGGTTCTTTACCAGGATACCAACCCGTGGATAAAATCTCTGTGCTAAGGACAACGGCAACTGAATTCTTGTGAGACTTCAATATGTTTTTAGCCATGTCAATAGCTAACGCGCTGGCACTGCAACCCATGCCACTAATTGTGTAATTTTTAATGCCTTGTCGCATGCCATATTTGTTCACAAAAATTGAAGAAAGTGATGGAACAGGGCAAAATCCGCTACAATTGACGATTAGAACATCGATATCAGGTGGGGTGCGATTGGTTTTAACAAAAAGGTCTTCAAATACAGGGAACAACACCATATGGACTTCACTCATGACTTCGTGATATTCTGATTTTGGCGGAATATAATGAAGTGCTGGGGGTAAATATGTTTCTTCACTTTGTCCTGATTGATTCAAGACTTTAGCCATGAAAGTTACACTCTTTTGATCCAAGAAATATTGAGTGTGTTTGATGAAGGTCGCGTGAGGAACTCGAAAGAAACTTGGTGGCTTTAGACATGAATAGTCCACCAGGTATATTGGTGATGACCTTGATTTCAAGATTAAGAAGAAAATGTAACATGAAAGGACCACAACATGAAAGATCGTTAGCTCTGCTTTTAGCAGAATAACTAGAGTTTCTATAGTGAAGAAGATGAAAAGAAACAGAAGTTCCATTAGCTCCATAAGGATTAAAAGAGAATTCTTAACAAGAAAATTGAAGGTGAAAGCAGAGGGTTGTGAAGTTATACTTGTGGAGATAATGAACATGCTATGTCGAGGGGTTCTATATAGATATTGGAAAACGTCCCATCTAATTTTAGTTGCATTATTATTATTAAAATATGAATGCAACTTAGGTATGGTTTTTCTTTCTTTCAATTTAGTTTTTCCCAAAAATTAAGAAAATTTTATTACGTTAGTATTTTAATAATATTTAAGAATTAAATAACTAAATAAAGTGTATATATTTAAATTTATATTTTAAAACCATAAATAGTAAGGCAAATTGGGTAAATAAATATTTAATAGTAATTTTGTGTTAAGAAAAATGTCAAAGTTAATAAGGATCAACTATTTTAAAATGGAAGGAGGAAAAAGTACAGTATTCTAGTTGACTTGTAAGCTTTTGTGCTAACCACTTGAGTCCAATGACTTCCTAGATCACTCTTCTTCTTCCATCAGATTAATTTTGGTTAAAGTCATTATTTCTATTCTATTTCTATTTCTTCTTTTTTTTTTTCAATTTTTTTCGTTTCTCTTTCTTTTTTCCTTTTCCTTTTTTTTTTCTTTTTTCTTCTTCCTTTTTTTCCTATTCATTTTATTCTCATTTTTTATATTTTTTCCCTTTTGTGTTTCTTCATATTGTTTTTTCTTTTTTGTTTCTTTTTTTTTTTTTTGCATTCTTTTTATATATATTTTTTCTTTTTTCATTCTTTCCTTTTTGCCATTTTCTCCTTCCTTTCTTTTCTTTTTATTTTTTATTTTTTTTTGCATTTTCCTTTTTCCTCTTGTTTGTTGTTGTTGTTGTTGTTGTTGTTGTTGTTGTATATATATATATTTTTTATATTTTATATTTCTTTGTATTATGCTATATATTTTAAATAAATTTATTATTCATAATTCAATAGTTTAGCCGTGAATATGTACCATTTATCATTTTTATTTATATATAAATAAGTATATATGAATTAATTTTTTGCTTGGGTCTAAAATATACAAATATGCAATGTATCACTCAATGCAAATATATCGTTAGTATTTGTATTTTAATTTTATAATATGTATTTGTATATAAACAAGTATCATATGCATGCATATGATTCAGATTGTATAAACATGTATCATTTATATTTGTATAACTTAATATTTGTATTTCTATAATTTATCATTTGGATTTGTATTGCTCAATTTGAATCAATAAAATATAATTTGTATCAATGAATACATATATGAGTATTTGTAGAAAAAAACAATTCCTTTTTAATTATTTTTTTTAAAAAATATTGTTGTGAACTAAAAATCGAAAAACCAACAAATGAAATTACCGATACTAATACAATATGTGGTCAATTTACAAATATATATACAAAATAGTTTTTTAAAAATATAAGTGCATCGGCAAAAGTAGAATACAAATATAAACAGTTCTTTAAAATACAAGTGTGAATTGTATAAAATATAAATGATAATGCGAACTATAAAATAAAAATACAAATGCAATTGTATTAACGAATACCAAAATATAAATGAAAAGAAAGAATAAACAAAGACAAAAAAGGAAAAAATAAAAAAATGATGGTGAATACATATATACTGTGCGGTGATGATATTTTCGCCATCATTCATGATTTGTATTTGATGTAGCCATATTTTTTAAAACTACAATAAAATATAAAATATAAAATGTAAAATACAACCAAAAAAACAAAAAATTAGTTAATGTATTTAAGTTTTATAGAAATATAGACGACTGAAGAAAATTGAATGCAACGGCTATGAATTGAATACGACGGCTATAAATTATAATATTACAAACCGTGTCTATGAGTTTTGAGGTTGCGCTAAAGTGTGGCTGCTTATGAAAGTCTCCCGTTTTTATACAAAGAATATAAATTTTGTGTTCTATGCCTCTAAAATATGTTGTGTTTCAGCCATTTTTATTTTGTTTCAAAATAAAAAAAAGTTTTAGGATTTCAAGAAAGAATTGATAATGTTCTTTCAAATTTTCTTTTATTTAAATTAAAACGAGTTTTACATAGATCAAGAAACTAGAGAAAATTGAAGAAAGGTGTCATTTAAGTCTTAAATAAGGATCAGTGACATTGACCAATTTAAAGGGTCAAACATAATTATAAAACTTGATTAAGTTAATTGTGAAGTTGATTAATATTTTTAAAACTATCTCATCTTTACAAAAATATAAATTAACCCACTTTTAAAAATACAAATAACCCACACCCCTTTCCTCTCAAAATCATCAACCGTCTCTTTCCTCTCTCTCTCTCCCCTAACCAACAGTTCTGTAAAATTTTTCCCTTCAATCCCCAACGACTTCAACCTCCAGCAAAAAATAGTTGGGCGAGTTCCTTTTCGACTTTCATCGATGTGACAACAATGTTCTCCGGCGACAACAAATTCGAGTTCTCCGTCTTTCCATTTCTTCTTTCACAGGTAAAAAATTATGTCTTTTCAGTTATGAAGAAAAAGAGGAACTTGAGCCAACTTTCTGGTGTGAAATATCTTTTTTTATTGTTATTGTAGTTCTTACTGTCGAACTGTTGATTCGATTTGTTGGTGTCTGTTGAATTTTTTGAAGTTTAATTTTTGTTGTTTGTGTTTGTACAAACGCAAAACAACAATGTTCGTGATTTTTGGTCACCATTGATGTTCTTAGTGTGTGTGTTGTGTTGATGTTGCTGGGTTGATTTATTATTTTTCTTGGTAAAAATGGTGTATTTGATATTAAACGGTGATAGTGCTGTTGTTTTAATGAACAAAATCCTGGTACTATTTTTTCTGCAATAGATGAATTATCTGATGCAACAAATGAACCATCTAATACAAAAAATGAACCATCTGATGTAACGTATAAAAATCTAATAAAACAGATAAAAATTTAATGCAACAGTGAAAATCTGATGCAACAGATGAACAATTTTATAGATCATTCATCTATTGCGACAACCGACTCTTCTGTTTAGGAAAAACCTATACAATGTTAACAGTTGATAATAGTTCCAACAGATAACTTATTTGGCAACAGATGATTAATTTGTTTCAACAGATGAGTGATCTATTTTTATTGTTTCCAATGGATTTCTCATCCGTTGTAACAAGTTAGTTATATGCTGCAATAGATAACCTACCTGGTGAAACAGATGAGTGATCTATTTTACTATTTCCAACAAATTACTGATCCGTTACAATAGGTTGATTATATGTTGCAATAGATAACCTAGCTGGTGCAATAAATGTGTGATATGTTGGAACTGTTATTTTACTGTTGTACACGTCAGATATACTGTTATCCTTTTTTAACGATACATTAAGCAATTATAATCTATTTTATATTCTTATTAATTTTAGATCATATGGTCTCTAAAGAAGAAAAATCGAGTCAAGTCTAAGTAAAGGAACAAGTGAAGCAGCTAGGCTACATCCACCACTCTATGAGTTTTCTTTACAAGTGTTATCTCAATCAGAAGCAGAAGATAATGAACATGAGGAGGAGGAATATTTCAAAAGAGATGATCCAAATGCTAATAGTCTTTCCAATGAAGAGTTGTTCAAAACCTTCCGCATTGATAGTTATCCTGTGAGAATCTAGTGCGATGGTGCCACAGATTTTACAAGTAATTTCGTGGTTAAGTCAACCATTGGAAAATATTTTGATGCGTTCAGAAAAATACTTTGAGAATAAAATTTGGAAGCTTATTTTAGGGACAACTGCTTTGGGCAATATCTTGATTTGTCGGAGGGAAACAATGCTTGTTTCCAAATGAAAATGGTATATGATCTTCTCAAGCGTAGGTTTATGTATGAAAACAAAGATAAGATGGATGAGGTGTAGATAAATTATTGTGGCATGCCTGTTTGTTTTGGTTGGAGGGATTTGCCATAGTTATTTGATTAAAATGTTATCCTCCTTCTCCTTCTCAAGTTATACCTAGTCTAACCTAAAAAAGTACCCTGCACACCTAAAAAAGGCAAAGGCAAGTCGATTGATCATAATGACCTGGTGTCCCTTGTTGGTCCAAGCTTCTAAAACATAAATTTGATAGAAGCGTTGAAACGTAAAAGACTTTCAAAGAAGCACAAGAAATCATTGTGCTTGGTTTGGTTTGTACATAATATTCTCTGGGCAAGAGACGTTAACAACAACATACCACTTGGTTTGATTAAGCTCTCCGAGGATCTTGAGGTATTTAACATCTTTTTTTTGGGTTATTAAAGCTTCAAAATTACTGTCAAATATTTGTTGACTCCATTAACGCCAAAGACAATCAACTTATATGGCTTTCCATAGGCTTTCATGGTAAATATTTCTTTTATTATGACATGATTCATTTTTTCATCCAATAATGCTTTTGATATATTGGCATTATTTTATAAGTTTGGGTATTTGAAGCCATTCCTTATTTGAGACAATAAGTGAACTACCAAGAAGAAGTTTCTTGTCCAAGAATCCTGAAATGGTTGTCGGCCAAAACTAATAAAAATACAAAATTTCTTGATCTCTTCAACCTCCGAAGGAAGCAGAGAGTCTAATTCTAATTAAGTTTTTAATTTAGTTAATAATTTTTTAAAATGATTTCATCATCATTCTAATATATGTACTGATTTATTTTAGATTGTCCATCCGTGGCTTATTCCGACCAATCGAGAGTTGAAGATGCCATTTTTTTCTTACTTTACGGTCTGTGCAAACTTTATTAAACCCTAAGGTCATTTATAGAATAAAGAAAAAATTATTTGGAGCAATAGTCATCATAAGAAAAACAATTTTAGATGGTGCGCTTATTGTTGTTGATGATGGTAGTGGTAGTGGTGCTACTGTTTGGGCTAATGATGCTCCTCTTACAGTTTTTGAAATAACAAATCATTATGATTATGATCATACTGGTTATACAAATTTTGCCACTTCTAGCGAATATTCGACATGCAAATTTCAAGACTTCAAGGCAAAATATGATGAAGTGATTAATGCTATTAATGCATTAACTGCTTCTGTAAAGAAAATGACATCTAAGAGAGGTTTCATTCCATCAAAGAGGATTTCATATCCATATACTCTCTAGAGATTAAGATGGCTAATAGGAGAAGGAAAGAAATTTCTAAGGCATCATCAAGCATCTAAAAAGCAAAATTGCAACTCCTCTGCCTTTGTCTTGCACCTTTGATCAATATACAAGGGCCACTGGAGATCAGGATGAGCTGAAGAAGGTAAATGTATATCATTTGTTCTAACAAAAAAACAGATACATATCTGTTTCTATAGATGATACATCTGCTAAAAATTATCAAATAGATATAAATATCTATTAGAACTGTCGTCTAACCTATTGCATCAGATGTGTTATTTGTTGCAACATATGTTTGTCTATTTCAGCAAATCAAATAAGTCTTCTTACTATTTCAATTTGTACCAATAGATGAGTCATATGTTGCAACAGATGGGCCATCTGTTCAAAATTATCATACATCTTTGTTTTACCTGTTAGAATTTATCCCAATAGATGATCCATCTTATGAAATAGATAGATAATATGTTGCACATCAGTGATTAGCATTAACAATTCTAGCTAGGTCACAGTAGAAGCTACTGCTAAACAACATAATATCACAGTTGATAATCCATCAACTGCTTCTATGGAAGAATAAAAAGTCGAGCCATTCAGTTTGGGTGAATTGAAGAATTACCTGTTTGAAGGGTTCAACATCTCGAATGAGGCTACAAAAAATTAACAAAGTTGATCAATGACTATTCAGAATTGATTGCCGATGGGCTGTTAAAGAAGCATGCCAGTAGATACATAAATCATTTTTAAAGATATTGATTTATACAATTGTCGTTGTAAAAATATGACATTAACACATATAAATCATGTAGAAAACAAAATGACTAATACTATAAAGTAAGGAAACGAGTCTTGGTTTTGATATGTTCGACTTTATTACTGTACATTCCGAAATGAAAGATTGGTTCTATATGATGTCACAACCCCAAACTTGCTGAAATGATGAGGTTTAAATGCCATACATATTACTATTAATTAATACATTATTTATTTGCATCTGTGTATTAATTTTATTGTCACGTAATCTGAAATATTTAATAATATGTACAGCACATCGATGTCATTTTTTACTACCTTTAAAAGAAGGCCAAGTTGCAAACACAAGATTAATACAGATACACGACTGTAATATCCTGTATTTCCCTAGCTTAAATTAACCCTTAGTACATGAGTTACCCTATATAAAACTTTCAAAATACTCAGTATTTTTCATTTTAGAGCCTGTCAATGCGTAGAAAATTCAGTTAGTTTTGCAACTATATAAAATTCGCTCAAATTCGATACCGGGTCGAAGAGTTAGAGCTATTTTTTTAAACCAGTGTGTCAACTGGAACTTCAGTGCATCGCGGAGCATGACCAAATTGAAATTGTCAAATCCAATGAGCCTCCACGATCATGGTGCATCGTGCTAAGTCTCAATTTCACAATTGTGTTTTTTAAGTGCTCCAGTTCGATCCCACCACATCGCGGTGAACTTCCAGGTCACACCCAGTGTGGCAACGCGATACCACCGCATCGAGCCACAATGCATTTTCCCAGTTCTTAATTTCTAGAGACACAGTGTGATAGCCGATTGCGCTAGCATGCCAAATTGGGATTTTTCAATTAATTCTGAGTTTTAAATCCAAGGGGCTTTTAAGCACTTTTCCCTCACCCTAGTGAGGCTAAACACGTAATTAAGCCCTAAAGGAGCACAAGTTGCTTATTATTTCACTATTTTCTCAAGAATCAAAACATTCTCTATCAAGAAAACAAACCCTAGCTCCAATAAATAAAGGTCAATCTCAAGAATTTCTCGAATAACTTCAAGAATTAACAACCAAAGGTATGTTAAGTGTTCATCTATGACTTCCTTTCACCCATAGAGTCTACGAATCCATTTTTAAAATTATAAGATTATTGATTTATGAATTACATGCTTGAAATTGAATTGAATTCATGTTTATGTTATTCTTGGGTCTCAGTCCATGATTAAATTACAAGCTTTCATGAAATTAATCATCATATATGTTGAACTACATGATCTTCGTGATAAAACCTTCAATTTTCAAGTTGATTTATGTAACCATGATAATTATATGTGTTGATTATTGTATAACCGAAGCATGCTCCCCATGTGTTTGAAAATATGCCTATGTGGATGAAATAGTGCCATTATAACATGATCGCATGTATTCCCTATTCATGTACAAATTAATGCCTTACAAGTGTTTGATGAAATGCCTCTATGAATGAATTATGATCAAGTGAGCATTTTTATGTTATTACAAATTATGCTATGTCTATCTTTTATGCTATCGAGTCCTGGGGGCATTTAGTACCCAACACTTTAGCTATGTACCTAGAGCCAGTGTCAATTACAAAATAGTATCAATCAGTTCTCAATCAATAGAATTCAATCAGTTAAAGAACTAAGGAAAACTCAAAAAACTCAATAGTAGTCCAGTCTAGTTTAGTATACTCAGTTCAGTGTCTTTCAGTTGGGAGTAGGATTCAGCACCGAGTGAACCCAAGGATGGGGACTCACCTGCCAGTATAGGGTTTAATTCTTAGAAGAAATCTTTACACTACAAAACTACGTAGCTAGCGTAGGTTGAGACATCAACCTACCAGTTGAGGGTTGATGAGGTGCTTTACCTGCTAGTAGAGGGTACCACCATTCTCATTTAGGGCATTGCCAGTAGAGAGTGAATCTTCAGTGTCTTTACCTGTGGCACGATACTGACACCCTTCCAACTAAGGTCACAGGTTGGAACCCAACTCAGTTATCTTATTTGGGGCATGTCGGTAAGATGATTACCTCCCATAGTCACATTTTCAGTTTCAGTCTTTAGAATAGAACTTAGTTTAGTGTTACAGAAATAGAACTATCAAATACAGTAAATCAGTATCCCTATCTTCATATAACAGTTACTCAGTATCAGAACACTTGACTTAGCTTAAGACAAGCTCAGTCATATATTTATTTATATGCACAGTAGTGCATACTCAGTATCTACAACAGTATCAACTATCCATGTACTCTCATGTTCAGTTACTCTATATCATTCAGTCAGTTGTTGTTTATGCATATGAACCCATGTATTCAGTCTTACCTTATCAAGCATACCAGTACATTTCACATAATGATGCATACTCTTTCTTTACGCTATGATATCTTATATCACAGGTTTGGACACTCAGGTTCTCGACCGTGCATAGACAAATTTAGATTTAGATTCGACGTGAGTCCTCATCTATTGAGGATATTTTAATGATTTTAGTTTTTCAGTAGATGTAGTATTTTAGTAGATGGAGTTAGTTGAGGGATTGTCCCATCAACTCCATTTTCAGACAGTTCAGTTTAGAAGCTTTTCAGACTAAACTTTCAGATAGTATTCAGTTTTACATAATAGTATTTTAATAGTATATTTTATCAGTATTTCAGACGTTTTGAACGTTATGGCATTTCAACCTATTCTTTGCATTTATTATAGTATTATTATTCAGTGCTCACAACAGTTATTAGTCATGGGTTAGCATGTGGTCCTTCGGGGTCATAAGCATCGTGTATCGTCTGGGGTACAGACTCGAGGTATTACAAAATTAGTATCAGAGCTAAGGTTCAACAGAGTCCTAGGGAGTCTGAAAGTCGCATCAAGTAGAGTCTTGTGCATCGGTGTGTAGCATGCCACACTTATTGACAGGAGGCTGTAAGATGTTTTAGAAAAAGTTTCCCTTCTTTCAGTATTCATGTCGTGCAAGTGAGCATGAGCTCAAGTTAAAATCTCAATCTAATCTGTTTCTTCCTTTTGTTTACAGAGCATGAATCTTAAAAAGACTAACAAAAGAAGAACTGGAAATCAGTCAGCACCTCATCCTGTTCAGGCAGATCCCCTGACGAGCATGTCTCTTATGCAAAATTTAGAGATGCGTTCACTACATTACCCAATTCCATAGTAGATTAGAATAAATGACCAGCTGCTTTTCAATCCAACCCAGTGCCCAATATTGCTGCAGCCAGGATTTGGGACTTCACCCAAATAAATTCTCCCCTATTCTCAGGATCTAAGTCAGAAGAGGATCCACGGGAGTTCCTCGATCAGGTTCGAAAAATCACAAATATTATGGGAGTGAGTTCCAGTGATAGTGTTGAGTTAGGTACCTATCATCTCCAAGATGTAGCTCATACATGGTTTAAGTAGTGGAAGGTAGGCGGGGGCAAAAATGCAGAGCCCATAGAGTGGGAAGATTTTACTACTACTTTCCTGGATAGATTTTTTCCCTTAGAGATTAGAGAAGCCAAGGTGTTAGAGTTCATCAATCTCAGGCAGGGTAGTATGAGTATGAAAGAGTATTCCCTCAAGTTTAGTCAGTTAGCCAGGTATGCTCTCTATGTAGTAGCAGACAGTAGGTCCAGAATAAGCAAGTTTGTGTTTGGGGTGTCAGATAGTATGGTTAAGAAGTGCAGAACTACGATGCTGATTGAGGAGATGGACATATTCAGGCTCATGGTCCATGCTTAGAAGATAAAAGAGGATAAGAATAGAGAGAGAGAGAGAGGCAAAACAAGAGAGCTAGAACAGGTAGCTTCAATTTCACTCAGCCTAAGTCAGAGGGCAGTAACCTTTCCTAGTTTCATGCTAAATCTTCAGTTCCAGCTCCATCCTCAGCCAGCGCTCTAGTACCTAAGTTCAGAAATGGTAAGAAAGATAGGGCACCAGGATCTAAATCTCAAGATAGTGTTACCAGTGCTCGAACAAATCCTCTTTATCAGATATGTGGCAGAAACCATAAGGGTGTCTGTAGACAGTGATGTTTGTTTTGGGTGTGGCAAGCCAGGCCACAGAGTTAGAGATTGTCTTCAGCCAAGTTCTCAGGGTCAGTATAATCGTCCTTCAGCTCAGTCAGGTCGCCCAAAGCAGCAGGGTGCCACTTCTAGTACCACCAGTGGGCAACGCCTAAATAGGCTTTATGCACTTCAGTACGGATAAGATCAGGAAAATTCTCCTGATGTGGTCACTGGTACGTTATAGATCTTCAATTTACATATTTATGCCTTACTAGATACAGGAGCTTCTTTATCTTTTGTAACTCCTTATATAGCTGTTAACTTCGGAGTCAGTCCAGAAATCCTAGCTGAGCCTTTCTCAGTTTCTACCCAGTGGGTAAATCTATCATAACCCGACGGGTATACAGGAATTGTCCGGTTATGATATCTCAGAAAGTTACTTTATACACCTACTAGAATTAGAGATGGCAAATTTTGATGTTGTTCTCGGTATAGATTGGCTCTATTCATGCTATGTCTTAGTTGACTATAGAAATAGAATTGTTCATTGTTAGTTTTCAAATAAACCAGTCCTTGAATGGAGAGGTAGTACGACAACACTTAAGGGTCAATTAATTTTATGCCTTAGAGCGAGAAATTGATATCCAATAGATGTGTCTAATATCTTGTGCGAGTCAAAGACTCTAGTTTAGAGACTCCCAATCTTGAGTCAGTTCCAGTAGTAAATGAATTCTCAAATGTGTTTCCCGAAGATCTTCTTAGAGTTCCTCCTATTAGGGAAATAGACTTTGAAATAGACCTTCTTCCAAACACTCGATCTATATTTGTTCCACCATCTAGAATGGCACCAACAAAACTCAGAGAGTTAAAAAAATAGTTGAAGGGTCTCTTAGATGAGGGATTCATTAGACCCAGCGTTTCCCTGTGGGGTGCACCAGTCCTATTCGTGCATAAAAAAGATGGTTCTCTTAGAATGTGTACAAACTATCATTAGTTGAACAAAGTAACAGTCAAGAATAAATATCCACTACCTAGAATCGATGACTTATTTGACAAACTTTAGGGTGCTAGTTACTTTTCTAAGATAAACCTCAGATTAGGCTATCATCAGATCAGAGTTAGAGAATGTGACATTCTGAAAATAACTTTCAGAACCCGATATGGTCACTTCGAGTTTCTAGTCATGTCCTTTGGTCTTACAAATTCCCCAGCAGCTTTCATCGAGTTAATTAATCGCGTGTTCAAGCAGTACTTGGACATGTTCATTATAGTCTTCATCGATGACATTTTTTTCTACTCCTGTAGCAAAAATAATCACGCAAATTATCTCAGAATCATACTTCAGACTCTCAGAACTCATCAGTTGTTTACCAAATTTAGTAAGTATGAATTTTGGCTAAGGTCAGTAGCATTCCTTAATTATGTTGTTTCCGATGATGGCATTAGAGTTGTTCCTCAAAAGGCTAAAGTGGTGAGAAAATGGCCTAGACCCATCTCTCCATCAGATAGCTAGAGTTTCTTAGGTTTAAATGGCTATTACTATTGATTTGTTGAAGGGTTTTCATCTATTGCATCCCCCATGTCCAGATTTACTTAGAAGAAAGTCCAATTTTAGTGGTTAGATTCTTGCGAGAAGAGTTTTCAGGAGTTGAAGGATCGACTCACCTCAGCCCTAATTTTAACTCTACCAGATGGTTTAGATGGGTTTTTTATGTATTGTGATGCATCTAGAGTAGGTTTGGGTTATGTCCTAATGTAGAGAGGTAAGGTCATAGCCTATGCCTCTAGACAGCTTAAGACCCATAAAAAGAATTACTCGACTCATGATCTCGAGTTAGAAGATGTAGTGTTTGCCTTAAAGATTTGGAGGCAATACTTATAGGGGGTGCATTTTGATATGTTCACAGATCACAAAAGCCTTCAGTATGTGTTCTCTCAGAAAGATTTGAATTTGCCTCAGAGAAGGTGGTTAGAGTTATTAAAATATTATGATATGAGTTTTCTGTATCACTCGAGCAAGGCCAATGTAGTTGCTGATGCTCTAGTAGATTGTGAATGTGTAGCGTTGCTCATGCTGAGAATGATAAGAAAAAGTTAGTTCAGGAAGTTCATCGTCTTGCTCGACTAGGTGCCTGCTTTGTCAATTCAGTAGAGGGTAGAGTGTGGGTGCAAAATAGTTTAGAACCATCTCTAGTTTCTGAAGTGAAGGAAAAGAAGGATAGAGATCCTAGTCTTGTTAAGTTGAAAGAGTCAGTCAGAGATCAAAAAATAGAGATTTTCTCCTAAGGGGGAGATAGTGTGTTGCATTACCACGGTCGTTTATGTGTGCCAGGTGTAGATGAATTAAGGCAACAAATTCTTACAAAAGCGCATAGTGCGCAATACTCTATTCATCCAGGGGCCACTAAGATGTACCACGATTTGCGAAGATCTATTGGTGGAGTGGGATGAAGAGGGATATTGTAGAGTTGTAGCTAAGTTCTCTACGTGTCAGCAGGTAAAGATTGAGCACCAGAATCCTAGTGTGTCCATGAAGGAGTTTAGTATTACCATATGGAAATGGGAAGAAGTGAACATAGACTTTGTGATGAGTTTACCTCATACTCGTCATCAGCAAGATTCTATTTGGTTTATCATAGACAGGATGACCAAATAAGCTCATTTCTTGCCCGTTCATACTTCTTATTCAGCCTAGGACTACAAAAAACTCTATATCGGAGAGTTGGTCAAGTTACATAGATTCCCAGTAGCCATCATCTCAGATAGAGGTACCCAGTTTACCTCTTACTCCTGGAAAGCATTCCAAAAAGGTCTTGGTACCCGAGTTCACCTTAGTAGAACCTTCCACACTCAGACAGATGGTCAAGCAGAAAAGACCATTTAAAATCTAAAAGATATGCTAAGAGACTGTGTTGTCGATTTTAAGGGTAGTTGGGATGGTCACTTTCCTTTGATCGAATTTGCATACAATAACATCTATCACTCCAGTATTCAGATGGCTCCGTTTGAGGCTTTTTATGGTAGGAGATATAGATCTCTAATTGGTTGATTTGAGGTAGGTGAGGCCATATTAGTAGGGCCTAACTTAGTGTTTGATGCCTTACAGAAGGTTCAGCTAATCAAAGAAAGGCATAGGGCTTCTTAGAGCTGAAAGAAATCGTATTCAGATGTGAGGAGAAAAGATCTCAAGTTTGAGATCGATTATTTTGTGTTCTTGAAAATCTCTCCCATGAAGGGAGTAAAGAGGTTCAACATGAAGGGAAAGCTCAATCCCCGATATGTCTGTCCTTACAGAATTATCATCCATTTCGAAAAGGTAGATTATGAGATCGAGTTGCCTTCAGATCTAGCTTCAGTACACCCAGTATTCCACGCCTCCTTGCTAAAGAAATTCACTGGTGAACCAGCAGTCATAGTTCCCTTAGAGGGCATAGATATTCAGAATGATCTCTCTTTTAAAGATGTTCTAGTTCAAATCCTCAATCATCAGATTCATAGACTGAGGAACAAAGAAGTTCCCTTGGTAAAAGCTCTTTGGCGAAATTAGTCTGTTGAAGGAGCTACTTGGGAAGTAGAAGCAGATATACGGACCAAGTATCCTCACCTTTTTTCCGTAATCTCAGATTCAGCTCAAGGTAACAGTCTTCCTTGGATTTACTTAGTTCCATGTTCAGTTACAGTTATAATCTTGGTGTTTGTTACCGTTGCATATTCAGTCATGCATTCATGAATCAATTGAGTCATGTACTCATGCATTAGGTATGCATGTTTAGTATGAAAATTCAGCTTATCAATAACTTCAGTCATGTATTCCATGCATCAGATATGCATGTTAAGTATGAGAACTCAGCTTAACAGTAGTTCATTCATGTAGCCATTTTTCAGTATGCATGTTTAGTGTATAAACTCAGTCTCTCAATGTTTCTCAGCTTAGTCAGTCTCATTCGAGAATGTATATTCCCAAAGGAGAGATATTGTAATAACCCGTATTTCCCTAGCTTAAATTAACCCTTAGTACATGGGTTACCCTATATAAAACTTTTGAAATACTCCATATTTTTTAGCCAATACGTAGGAAATTTAGTTAGCTTTCCAACGATATAAAATTCTACCAAATACTATACTCGGGCGAAGAGTTAGAGCCATTTTCGTAAAGCAGTGCGCAAACTAGTACTTCAGTGCATCGCAGAGCATGACCAAATGGCAATTGTCAAATCCAGTGAGCCTCCGAGATCACGGTGCATCACGTCAAGGCTTAACTTTACAATGGTCCTTTTCCAGTGTCCTAATGCGATTCCACTGCATCACAGTAAAATTTCAGGTCCCACCCAGTGTGGCAACACGATACCACCGCATCGTGCCACCATGCATTTTCCTAGTTGTCAATTTTCAGAGACACGGCGTGATAGCGCTGTGTCGCGCCAGCATACTAAATTTGGATTTTTCTGTTAATTTTGAGTTTTAAATCCAAGGGGATTTTAAGTACTTTTCCCTCTCTCTAGTCAACCTAAACACGTAATTAAGCCCCAAAAAGCACAAGTTGCTCATTATTTCACTATGTTTTCAAGAATAAAAACATTCTCTATCAAAACAAACCCTAGCTTCAAGAAATCAAGGTCAATCTCAAGAATTTCTCCAAGAACTTAAAGAATTAACAACCCAAGGTATGTTAGGTGTTATCTATGGGTTCCTTTAACCCATAGAGTCCAGGAATCCATTTTTAAAAGAGAAAATACATAATTACCTCATTGATATTGTCCGAGATTTGTGAAAAGATACTTAAATTTTAACTTCAACCTATTACCCTACGATTCTTCTTTATTTTGTTGCAAACACACCATTTTGAACCCCCGTGTGCACATATGCTCCACAGGCGTGTGAAAGGGCTTAAATTTGACTTTTTTGACCAATTACAAGCTGTCGCATGTAAAATAATTTAATATATAATTTAAATTCTTTTTTTAATAAAAAATTAATATTTATTTATTTTTAAAAATTATTTCATACCCCCACCCCCACCCCACCCCCGCAACCCCCAATCCACTATTATCTTCTTCCCCAACTTCTTCTTCATCACCATGACTTAACAACATCAATTACAACAATAACATAAATTACAAAAATAGAAACATCAATTACGCCCACAACAACAACATCATCATCATCACCATAACCCCACCATTTCTTCTTCAACACAATGCCACCATTAAAGCTCCTCCATTGAAGCTTTTTTTTTTAAAAATCATATCATTAAAGCTCTATTTTGCAATTAAATCATATCATTTAACTACCCTCTATTTCTTCTTCAACATAATATCTTCTTCAATATTATTAAAGTTGTTCAACATAATGTCACCATTAAAGCTCTTTCATTGAAGCTTTTTTTTAAAGCTCTATAAAAGCTCCTCCATTAAAGCTTCTTTAAAGCTCATTTAACTATATTTAAAACTAAATTCAATCATTTAACTATTCTTAAAACTCAATTCAATCATAAAACTAATTTTTAAATTGATTTGAACCAAAAAAAATTAGACAGGGAGAGTACTGAACGCGAGGTGGCGAAGGGGAAGGGGAGGTGCTGGACGCGGGAGATAGGGGAGGTGATGGATGTGAGGGGTGGGGAGGGAAGGTGTTGGATGGGGGGAAGGTGGAGGTGCTGCATTAGGGGTGGGGGAAAGAGGGGTGGGGTGGGGTGCTAAATTAAGTAAAAAAAAATTATATTAAAAAATAAAAATATATGAAATTAAACATATTTGAGATATGGTAACACTTGATTGGCGCGTGTATTTCACTCTCCTTGTTGTCACTGAGATTCATCAAAAAATGTTGTGTTTGCAACAAAATAAAAAAGAATCATAGGGTAATAGGTCGAAGTGAAAGTTTAGGTTTCTTTTTGCAAAACTTGGACAAGATCAGGGGGTAATTATGTATTTACACTTTTAAATTACTAGATTATTGATTTATGAATTACATGCTTGAAATTGAATTCAGTCCATGATTAAATTACAAGCTTTCATGAAATTAATCATCATATATGTTGAAATACATGATCTTCATGGTAAACACTTCAATTTGCAAGTTGATTTATGTAACCATGATAATTATATGTGTTGATTATTGTATAATTGAAGCATGCTCCCCATGTGTTTGATACTAAGCCTATGTGGATGAAATAGTTCCATTATAACATGATCGCATGTATTCCCTGTTCATGTACAAGTTAATGCATTACAAGTGTTGCATTACAAGTGTTTGATGAAATGCCTCTATGAATGAATTTTGATCAAGTGAGCATTGTTATGTTATTACAGATTATGCTATGCCTATCTTTTTTCTATCGAGTCCTAAGGGTATTTAATACCCAACACTTTAGCTATGTACCTAGAGCCAGTGTCTGTTACAAAATAGTATCAGTCAGGTCCCAATCAGTAGAATTCAGTAAGTAACAGAACTTAAGAAAATTCAGTAAACTCAGTATCAGTCCAGTCCAGTTCAATATACTCCGTTCAGTGTCTTTCTGTTGGGAGTAAAATTCAGCACCGAGTGAACCCAAGGATTACGAATCACCTGCCTGTTGAGGGTGTGATCCTTAGAAGCAATTGTTGCATTCCAGAACTACGTAGTCGGCGTAAGTTGAGACATCAACCTACCAGTTGAGGGTTGATGAGGTACTTTACTTGCCAGTAGAGGGTACCACCATTCTCATTTAGAGAACCTGCCAGTAGAGGGTGACTCTTCAGTATCTTTACCTATGGCACAGTACTGACACCCTTCCAACTGGGGTCACAGGTTGGACTCCAACTCAGTTATCTTATTTATGACATGTCAGTTAGATGATTACCTCCCACATTTTAGTTTTATTCTACAGAATAGAACTCAGTTCAGTTCTACTGAATCTGGATTGTCAGATACAGTCAATCGATATCAGTAACTCAGGTATTAGTAACTTCAGATATCAGTTACCTATTATCAGAACTCAGGACTTAGCTTCAGACAAGCTCATCCACAATATTTATTTATATGCACAGTAGTGCATACTTAGTATTTACAGCAGTATCAGTTATCCATTTACTATCATGTTCAGTTACTCTATCTCATTTAGTCAGTATTGCTCATGCATATGAACCCATTTATTCATCCTTACCTCATCTAGCATACCAGTACATTCCACATACTGACGCATACTCTTTCTTTGTGCTATGATGTCTAACATCATAGGTTCGAGCACTTAGGTTTCCGACTGCACATAGACAGATTAAGATTCAACCAACAGTGTCAGAGTTAATAGTGAGTCCTCATCTATCAAGGATATTTTAATTGTTTTAGTTTTTCAGTAGATGTTGTTTTTCAGTAGATGGAGTTAGTTGGGGGATTGTCCCATCAACTCCACTTTCAGATAGTTCAGTATATAGGCTTTTCGGACTAGACTTTCAGATAGTATTCAGTTTTACAGATTAGTATATCAGTAGTATATTTTATTAGTATTTTAGATATTTTGAACCTTAAAGCATTTCAACCTATTTTTCATATTTATTACAGTATTATTATTCAGTCCTCAAAACAGATACTAGTCATGGGTTAGTTTGTGGTCCTGTGGGGTCGTAAGCATCGTGTAGAATCTGGGGTACAGAATCGGAGAGTTACAATGACAAACAATTATTTGTACAAAGTTTACATCAATAATGTCTACGATAGGTTTTGTCAACTACAACCAAAATTTTCCCAAAATGAGGAATGCTTAATCAACATCATCAAATGTTTTAGCCAGCTGGATTACCTTGTCATTCGGTGGATGAAGTGTACATCCCAATCAGTTGTGGTGATGAATTACATTGGGTGTTGGCTGTCGTCATTCTAAAATAGAGGCACATTTGAGTTTATGACTCGATGTCGCGAAGGAGATGTTCTGTGCGATTGTCTGAGATACAAAAGCTGGCCAACATATTGCCTACTTACCTTGATATAAGTTGCTTTTTGGACCAAAAGGTTTGTACTGATTGGTCGACAATTGAAGCATATCGAGATACAATAGGTAATCCATTTGATGTAGAATATGTTGAAGGAATTTCTCAACAACCCATTGGTATCTTGTAAGAATCATGATTTATTTTCATTTCATTAATTTCATAACGCTTACATGAATTGCATGATATAGATTATCCATTTTTTTAAAATACAGGAATTGTGGTCTTTTTGTTGCTGCTTACGTTGAGTATTTGAGCAATAGATTAGAAGTACCTAATGATGAAATTGATGAAGGATTACTCCACAAAAAATATGCTTCTCTTTTATGGAAATACGAAGAAGCAAAAGCGTAGAAACCATACCAAGCGACATTAAAGATCCACAATGACCAAAGTCGAATTCCATAGCACCGGATGAAGAACAACTTGTCCATATTGAGTAGATCCTTATATCTTGAGTCTGTCTAAGTAATAACCTCACCTGGGGAATTGTTGGCACCAAAGGTTAAATTATTGATTTGTTTGTAGAGTAGATCATTTGTACCCATAATAATTTTTTTACATTTCATTTATTTGTTGAGTTATTTAATGTAATTTTTGAAGGATTTGATTTATTTTATGTAGTCTATGAATATAATTTAATCCTTAATTTTCAACTTATTAATTGAAATAGAATACTAGATTCAAATATCACAATAGATAATATATCTATTGCAACAGATGACATATCTATTAGAAATTATCAAACAAATTTAGACATATATTGTAACATGTAAGTCATCTGTTGGAAATATCAAACAGTTTTTCCTACTATTTTCATTTGTTCCAATAGAATACTTATCAGTTGTAACAGATAGACTATATGTTGCAATATATTGTATATGTGTTGTGACAGATAGACTGAGAAATATTTGCATAATGCAATAGATGACCAACCCATTGAAATAGATAATCAATATATCACAATAGATATACTATTTGTTACAACAGATAGACAATCTGTTGCATTATAAAAAAATTCAAATTTTGTCAAACATAAAAAATTGCCACTACATTTAAAGTGAAGTGGCTTAAAATAAAAAATTGTTATGGTGTTTGTCTTTGTACATCTTCTTTATACACAGGCTCCAAGCATCTAGTTAGTACCCCATAAGCCTAGACCTCTTTCATCTTTTCCACAACGACGTCACACAGACCGATTATTTCTGTGTTGGTCAGTAAACATTCGATGTATACAAGCATTTATTGACCGCACACGACATCAGTTTTGTTTTTGTGAAGGTCCATGTCCTTATTTTGACCTTCAAAATCCTATGCTTTCTTCTTTAACACTTCTACTGGAAAGTGATCCATCATTTTACTCTGTCTCAACAAGCTGGGGAGCAACTCCAACAGTTGTTGAATGTGGGTAAAAAGTCATAGCCATCGAAGATGGTAAGTTGCAATCATAAACCTTAATATTTTCCTCCCTGAGAAGTATATCAATAGCAAGAAAATGTATGACTTTCACGTTCATGACCGCAAGAATTCTCTTTGCCTTGGTCTATCTCTTTCCATATGGATATGGCCTCTCCATTGTAACATAGTTAATGATATCTTCATCCCATTAGAACCTAGAAACTAATGAATCAAATCCCAAGACACCAAGAGTTGATGCTAGCTCACTGAGCTCATTGTACCGATTCTTGAAATTATTGTAGAAGTTGAGGTCCATTATCCTATTGGCAGCATTATAAGAATCTAGGTACGCTAATTACCTGCCCCTCATGAGGCATATAAGTTCATCAACATACTATGATATAAGAAGATAATTTTTAAAGAGGTTAGTAATTGTAAGAATAAAAACATAAGGGAAAGATGCAACGGATGGTCCATTTGTTGTGGATGGTTCTCTAAATCTATTCACAGATTGCCCAGCTAACACAACTTATGCAACAGATGTTTAATTTGTTGCAACAAAAGTACCACCAGTTGGACCAGAATACCAGTTGTTGCAACAGATTACACATCTGTTGCGTAGCTTCTTCTTCATGGAGTAGATTAGAAGGATAGGTTAGGAAAAATAAACATGACTTATCCACGTACCACTTATGCATATTTTTCATACTCTTGAAGTCTTGGATGTAAAACATATGTATGGTGTATTCTTATGAAGGTTTCTTTCTCTTAGAATACGTGGTATTTTTGCAGTTCCTTCCTTTATTTGTGCCAAGTTCTACGTATGTGTCCACCTTCTTCAGTGGCCCATGAACTTCAACAACTTTTGGATAGGGAGGATTTGCAATTTTTTTATTTTCAGACTGGAGAGTATTTGGATAATTTTTCTTTTCTTCCTCCTAACCGCCAGTGTAGGAGTGTATGGCTCCCTCATATTCTTGGATAGTATAAAACCCCTCTTGGATTTTGATTCCTTAGCATCTTCAGCGATTGTCTCTAGTTTTTCAAAGAGTTTATCCTGTTTGTCTTTGCATACTTTGCATTTGCAATGAGAACATAAGGGTGAAGATGGGTGAGAGAGACTACTGTAAGGGTGGGAGGGACCGGTGTAAGGGTGAGAGTACCTGTATACGGGTTGATTTCAAATGTATTTATTTTTTCTTAAGCAATAATATGCTTATCATCACGACTGATAGCAGCATGACACTATTGGAAATTACCCGTATAGTGATGGTTGTAAAATCATTGCAACAGATAATAAAATTGTTTCCATAGCTCTACCGCAATGGTTCAGCAAACGTCCTATATGTGGGCGTTGCGATAGGTCTATTGCAATGGTTTATGTGATGGTTGGCTAAAACCATCACCATAGGTCAAGCTATGGTGACAATTATTTTTTTGATTTATTAAGATACCTATTTTTATCTATTACAACGGTTACCAACCGTTGAAATAGATTCTATTGCAACAAGATTAAACCGTTGCAATAATACCTATTATGATGGTTTTATTATTCTATTGCAATGCTTTTTGAGTAGCTATTATAACAATTTCGTCAAACTATTGCAACGATTTTATTGGTTTGTTGCAATGATTTTTTTACTTCCTATTGCAATGGTTTATTAATCTATTGTAATGATTGTTGCCACACATTATTAAATTGAAATGATTTATAACATAATATGTACACATCACAAGTAATAAAGTATACATGAATATGATACTATCTACATACAAAAGAACGTTTGGGGTCCAAACACTCTTTATGGAAAACAAAGAGCACTACTCATAAGAACAATGAAGTAAACTTCCTACCTACTGCTTTAACATATTTTGAACAGCAGATGTGGTCAACCTAAAATAAATTATGCTTGAAAGGAGCTTTACCAGACTATTATACTACAAGGCCTTTGAAGATCCACGACTTAGTCATCTTTGCAATCTTTTGCAAATGTTGTTGAACCTCAATTTTGTTAACCATTGGCATTTGAAGCTCTCTTTAACTGCGAAAACACAGCATCATCAACTAAAAGTCACACTTCATTCTTGCAAAGAAGTACAGATTTTAAAAAAAATTAACACCTACAACTTTGTGAACTTGAACTATACGAAAAAGCTTATTAGTTTCATTATTGACGACAAGTAATAGAAATTTGTTAGGTATCATTATGGTTCTTATATAATAAATTAATAACTAAGAAGGCAGCAAGCAGTCACAGTAGCAATAACTGTCTCTGTATTATGGTAAACACAAATTTAAGGATAGTTTGAACATGCATATAAACACGACGTACCACCATATCATATTATTCATAGAATTTAGTTATGAGCCTAGTTATGAACCTCAGTAATCATAGATCACAAATTTCCAAATGTTTTGTATATATCCCACTTAATTAATCAATTTCCAAGTTAAGAGTATTGTAGAGGTGCAATTCTTTTCATATCAAATTGTAAAAATGCTATAAAAGTATTGAATTTCAAGTGAAAAGTGATGAAAATTTTGATAAAAGTTGTATTTACTTGTTCACTACAAATAATTTCTGATGTTCAGTCTTTCATAGTGTATAATACCATACCTTACTTTCTCAAAACTTACTACTATGTATATTCTATGAAATTCTTCATTTTTGAACCATTCAGAATTGACCCTATCATTCATAGAGCCAAGAAGTTTCATGTTGGTTTTGTAACACAAAAGATTAGCCTTATGTATTAAGGGTGAACTTATTGCTATATACAAAAATTCCTTACTTATAAACTAGTTCACTTTGAGATGCAATCACTAAGAATTGCAAAATGATTAACTCTAAAATTCAGAAAAGAGGAAAAACACAAAAAGATTTTGAGGCAATTCTCTCATTTCAAGCTACTGGAGATGCTCAAGTTTTGGGACAATGAAGGACTTCTAGTGCCTATTACCAATAGTACATCCTAGACTTGATACTTATTTGGTTGTCATTTTTGATGGGAGAAGCTGCAAATCAGTATCGAACTTTATGTAATATGGGAACCTTTGTTTTCACCAATAAATTTTAGTTAAAATGTTAACCTGTCAATATAAAACTTGACAAGAATAGAACAAAATCTGTGATAGATCTTAATTGTGTGTCACTAATCCGTTTAGAATGTTTTAGTGATAAAATATACCTAGAGTAAGCATATGAAATCTTTTAGTCGGATAAGAAGAAGATATGTTGATATACTATTGCTCTCTTTCTAATGCATCAAACTCCTTAACAAGCTGCCAGAACTAACGAATCACTGGCAGGTTGATGAAGAAACTTGATAAGAGATGGAATATGGAGGAGCTCTGTAGTTAATACTGCAATGATTTTCATACTAAATGGATTAAAAATTAGTTCGTACATCTTATAGCGATCTATGATTGTGATTCAACAACCATATTAACTAGTTACTTCTAATTTTATAAGCTCAGTGTTGTCGTAGAATGCCCTATAGAGAGTCCTCATTACCCCCTGTAGAGTGATATGCTAAGAATTAAGGAACAAATAGCTTGGAACTATTCTCTATCTACAAAGAAACTGTTCTAAAAAATGCTATAGAAGTTATGTACCAGCGATGAAAAGCAGTCGCAGAGCTAGGATTTTTGCCAAGGCGGTTCACAAGTGAACATACAAACAAACCGAAGGGCATTTGACATCTACTATATATATATAAAATAATTTTAGTCATGTATATATTATAATTTTCAATTTTAAGTTAAGAGTATTGTAGAGATGCAGGCCTTAAGATGTAAAGGTGGATGAATAAATTGTAGCACAGTCTAATATCTTAAGATGTATAAATGAACATATGCAAAATTTATATCCCCAATGAAGGAAGATAAATTGAACACCCAGAGATGGTCATGTAGTTTGCCTTAATGAGAAACTGCCTTATATAAATTCAAGAAAGATGGTTCCCTTCGAATGTGCATTGACTACAGGCAGTTGAATAAGTTGACAGTAAAGAACAAGCATCCTTTTCCAAGAATAGATTATTTGTTAGACCAATTTCAAGGTGTCAAGTTCTTTTCTAAGATAAATCTTGGGTCTGGGTACCATCAGCTAAAGATTAGGGAGGTGGATATCTCTAAGATGACTTTTTGTACTCGATATGAGCATTTTAAGTTTTTGATGATGTCATTTTTTTGACTAATGCTTCGATGACAATTATGGATCTGATGAACAAGGTTATTTGTTAGTATTTGGATCTCTTCATTATTGTCTTTATTGATTATATTTTTGTTTATTTGAAATATGAGGTGGATCATGCTAATCACCTTTGTACGGTGTTGCAGACCTTATATGAACAACAATTGTATGCCAAGTTCTCTAAATGAGAGTTTTGGGTGAACATTGTAACTTTCTTGGGTCATATTATTTCTAGTGAGAATATCATGGTGGATCCACAAAAGGTAACTATGGTAAAGAGATGGCCTAGAACCATGACTCCATCCAACATTTGGAGCTTCTTGGGTTTAGCCGAGTATTATAGGCATTTTGTGAAAATCCTTTCATCAATAGCTTCTCCTTTGACTAAGCTGACTTAGAAGAAGGTCAAGTTTTATTTATCAGATGCTTGTGAAGGGAGTTTTGAGAAGTTGAAGAAAAAGCTAACTTTGGCTCCAATTTTGACTTTGCCAGAAGACAATGATGGGTTCGTGGTTTATTGTGATGCATCTCGGGTAGGGCTTGGTTGTGTGTTGATACATCATGGGAGGGTAATTTTCTATGCTTTCTGGCAGTTGAAAGTGTAAGAGAGAAATTATCCTTCTCATAATTTGGAGCTATTGGCAGTTGTGTTTGCTTTGAAAATATGGCGACATTATTTATATGGTGTTCACATGTATATCTTTTCTGATCATAAGAGTCTATAGTATGTGTTCAATCAGAATAAGCTTAATCTCAGGCATAGGCTCAGCTTGATCTTCTCAAGGACTATGATATGAGTCTTTACTACCACCCAAGTAAAGCTAATGTGGTTGTTGGTGCTTTTAGCAGGTTATCCATGGGGATTTTGGCTAATTTAGAGGAAGGAAAGCAGGAATTAGTGAAAGATATTCACCGCTTGGCTAATATTGGAGTTTTCCTCTTAGACACTAAGGATGGTGGTGTGATGGTGCAATAAGTGGCTCAATTATCTCTTGGTGTGGAGATTAAGGAGAAATAAGTGCTAGACTATCTCATTGTGAAAATTAAGAATGACGTTGGTGGGCAAAAGGTAACAGTGTTTGAGATCAGTGGTGATGATACTTTATGGTACCAAGGGAGGTTATGTGTTCCTGATATCGACAGTTTGTGACAAAGGATTTTGGATGAGGAACATGAATTGTGCTATGTTGTTCATCCCAGCTCAACTAAGATGTATCATGGTCTCAAGGAGATATATTGGTGGAATGGCATAAAGAGGGATGTGGCTAATTTTGTATCCAAGTACATGGTGTGTCAACAGGTTAAGGTTGAACATATGAGGCCAGAAGAGTTGTATCAAGAAATTGATTTACCCAAATAAAAGTGGTAAATTATCAATATGAACTTTATTGCTGGTCTTCCTTGGTCTCAGAAACAATATGATTTGATTTGGGTCATTGTGGATAGGATAACTAAGTCTGCCCACTTTTTGCCAGTGCAGACTACCTCTTTAGTGGAGGATTATGTGAAGTTGTATCTTTAAGAGATTGTGAAGATACATGGGGTGCCTATTTCAATTATTTTTTATCGTGGCACGTATTTTACATCTCACTTCTGGCGATCTTTCTAGAAAGGGTTGGGGACTAAGGTTAGCCTAAGTACTTCTTTCCATCCGCAGATGGATGGGTAAGCGAAGAGGACTATTTAGACATTGGAGGATATACTTCAGGCTTTTATGATTAATTATGGAGGTAATTGGATAAGCATCTACCTTTTGGTGGAGTTTGCTTATGACAATAGTTATTATTATAGTATTGGTATGGCCCCTTTTGAGGCGTGGTATGGTAAGAGGTGTAGATCTCCATTGTTTAGTTCGATCTTGGAGAGTTAGATATGTTTGGTCACAACTTGGTTTATTAGGATATGGAGAAGTTGAAGGTGACTTGGGATAGGCTTAAGGTTGCCCAAAGTCACCAAAAGTCCTATACAAATATTAGTCATAGAGACTTGGAGTTTGAGGTTAGGGATAAGGTTTTTCTCAAGGTATATCCCATGAAGGGATTAATGCAGTTTTGCAAGAAGGGAAAGCTCGGTCCCCGTTATGTTGGTCCTTATGAGGTTTTGCGGAGAGTTGGTAACGTTGCTTATGAGCAGGAGTTGTCTTCTTACTTGAGCTTGGTTCATTCGGTCTTTCATGTTTCGATGTTGAGAAAGTGCATTAGTGATCCTTCTTTGGTTGTTCCTTTGGAAGGATTGGGTATCACGAATTCTCTGTTTATAAGGAAATCATGATTAAGATCATTGATAGGCAGGTTCGTCAGTTGTTGAGCAAGGATGTGGCCTCAATTAAGATTCTATGGAGGAACCACATAGTAGAAGAGGCTACGTGGGAAACAGAGGAAGACACATGGTGGATGAATTAGGTATCACGAATTCTCTGTCTTATGAGGAAATCATTATTGAGATGATGGATAGGCAAGTTCGTCGGTTACGGATCAAGGATGTGGCCTCAATTGAGGTTTTATGGAGGAACCACATGGTGGAAGAGGATACGTGGGAAACAGAGTAAGACATGAAGTCCAAATATCCACTTTTGTTTTCTGCTCCTGGGATTCGTGTGGAAGGTATATGTCTTTAACACATCTTTATTTTTTGAGTTTGTTAAAGGAAAGTTTAATAACTTTGCCTCTTTGTTTTCAAACTTTGTTAAAGATTAGGAATATATATAATAATACAAATGACTCGTGCGTGTAGTTACCCCTACCTTGTTCATCATTTGGGGACGAATGTTCCTTGTGGGGGAGACTATATCAACTTGGGTTTTGACCCTTAAGAACAGCCTTAGAATTCCGGTCTCTGGAAAAAGTACGACTCATAGGTATGAGCCGTATGTTGGGGCACAAATGGTATGGTCCAATCGCATGCTGACCAGTGTTGGTTGGTGGGTTGGAATTTGGTCACTGGAATGGGTACGAATTGGTGGTATGGGTCGTATAGTTGGATATAGATCATTTGATTTCTTAACTTAATCTTAGACTTTGTTTCTTAGGTTAGATCTGAGTATGAGTGGCTCACCGTGAGCCATAAGCTAGGGTACGAGTCATACCATAGACTAGTATGATGGATAATTTCTAAATCATTCTTGGGTTTAATTTGCCAGGGGTACGGATAAAGAGTATGGATGGTACGATTCGGATACGACTTGGTTTGATTAGTCATATGCTAGAAGGTGTTGGATCAAAAGCTTGAGACTAGGATATGAATGGATGGTGCCATTTACATTGAAGGGTACGACTCATGAGGGACAGTTATACCCTTATGATGGGATATTGGTGCAAATTAAGTGAGGGTATTCTGGATATTTCCCCACTTATGCTAATAAGTCCCCACGACTTCTAACCTACTTGGGAGGTTATTAACCTATTATTCCATTCATTAACACTTAAAAACTCTTCTAAAACAATCTATAATTTTCTCAAAAGCTTTTGGGCAAGGAAAGCCAGGGTTTCGACTAGAGGATTAATTTGGGGCTTGTCTTGGTGATTTCTTTCAATCATCATCTTGGTTTAAGGCATGTTCTCTTCCCTCATTGGTAATTCTAACTAAAGGCATGGTTTTTATGAATGTTTTTATGATTTCATTGGTTGAATGATTTTGATTTTCAAATATGATTTGGGGGTTTTGACATTAAATGGTTGGTTATGGTTTCCCATGGTTTTAATTATGCTTTATATGCATTAATGGTGGTTTTGGATAATTGTATTTCATGAGAATGATTTAATGGTAATTGAATTTGGTTTTGGTTATATAAGTCCCCCAATGTGTTTGACAAAATACCTATAATAATATTTTCATTGTATTGAGTACTTTTAATGGAACTCTTGCTTGTTTTAAAACTTGGTAAAGGGATTATGCATAGTTTAAATGTCTTATAAAGGTAAATGGATAAATGTTTGTGCTTATTGGGTACATGAAATTCCTCAAGTGGTTTAATATGGTAAATGGAAGGGAACTTGGAAGTCCCCTTAAACCTATATATGGTTGGCTATGGATAGTACTTGCGAGTATAGTCGGTATGACGATACTACCACTAAATGACCTTGATTAATAAATGGTAAATGGATTGGTTGTTTTCTTAGTAATGCTTTTAATTGGGAAATAATGGTGGGATATGTAGCAAAGCCATGGAAGGTGCGGTTTCACACACTGAGGCCCTTTCAGCAGAGGGAGCTGAACCCATATAGCCCATGGGTTGTTTAGGACGACAAATCTACACAACCCAGGTAAAGGTTTTACATGCATGATAAACCCAGTCCCCTTTCCTTATATGGTTATATATAAATGTGTGTGTGTGTGTATGATTGTGTGCATATGAAAGGTTTTACTTGGCTTTTTAAATTGCATTATTTTATCCTTATCCTGAGTTCATGCTAGATATCACTCACTAACCCGTCTAGTGGCGGTTGTATAACCACGCTATATCAGAATTGGCCATTCTACTCCTCCTACATAATGATTGACTCAGGGAACAACATTTGGACTTAAATGGTGAGCTTCCATCCTTTTGGAAGGCTCCATTTCATGTTATGGATATTTATAGACACTTTGATTTTATTTGGATATTGTTTTGGCCATGGTTGGGGGAATTTCCCAACCGAATTTTATTACTCTTTTAGTTAGAGGCTTTGTGGTACTGCTATGGTTTGAAATAGGCGGGATCGGTATTAGTGTCGACCTTGGCATTAGAATAAGCTGGTGGCCTGACATCATTAGACCTAATTTCTCATTGTTCCATCATATTTTATTTTGGGATTAATTATATTATGTTTTGGAATTTATTTGGTTATGGAATGGTTTATGGACTTGGGAATGGTTTGGTACGGTTGGGCAGTTGGTGTGGGATAGTTGGACTCTGTTCGGCCGGTCACGTTTGTGATCCAATCCCGGAGTCTTCAAGTAAGATTTTACACTATCTATTTATATGCTCGAAATTCAGTTAACACAGGGAAAGCGGCAGAAGGTTGGGTTGGGTAACAGGGGTGGTCTCTGGTCCCAGTTGGACTTGTGACGCCCATTACAACAAAGCCCCCGGTCGGGTTATGTTAAATATGATAAGATATCAACCTGCGAGACTGGAAAAGAAATGTGGAAAAATTTGAGGTAATCTATAAAGGAACCACCAAATTTAAGAAGTCAAAAAATAGCTGACGAGCTGTTCAAAATGAAAGAAAATGAAGACATTGAAACAACGTTTTCCAGGTTCAGTAAGATCATATGCGACCTGAAATCACTAGGGATGATCTATCCATATATCCTTCAAGTCCAGAAGCTAGTCTGAAGTCTTCCAAAGATTTTGGAAACCAAGGTTACCATTCTGGAAGATGGAGATCTTCAAACATGACATATGATGAACTATGAGATAACCTTATTTCATATGGAAAAAAATTATATTAATAGGTACCATAAGGAGGAGAAGACGAAACCAGTAGCCCTCAATGCTACTCCAATCGAAGAATTGGACATTTTTTATGATGTTAATAGCGAATAAATGAACCTCATTAATCGTGGAGTAAGGCAGATCATGAGACAGAGACAACAAAGATCCCAAGGATCTAAAAATAATGACTCCTCTAGAAACGATGATCGCTTCTATCACTGTAGAAGGATGGGCACTTCAAAAAAAACTGTCCAGAATTAAGAAGAAAAACATCTAGGAAGAATTAAAATTTTGGAGCCTGGAGTGATGAGGAAGAAATCGAAGAAGAAATAGAAACTTCCAATATATGCTTCATGGCAACAAGTGAATCTAGCGAGGTAAGACAACGCGACTTTCATAACTATAATATTCTTGAATCCAACTTAAATATGTTAATTGATGAGCTTCAAAAGGTCATAGATGAATATAATAAACTAGCTCAAGAGAAAAAAAGTGGTGAAACATGATTTAAATAAAACTCAAAGAAGAACGATGAAACTGGAAAAAAGAAATTTAAACATGTCAAATTTAAATTGACCTACTCCATCAAGTTCTTGATGATGCAAAACTAAAACTAAACGTTTTTAAGACATCCCCAAAACCTACTCTAATTCCTCATAAGGGTCGTTTAAATCAGCTAAGACCTATTTCTCCTCTCGAGGATCCATCTATATCTATGGATAGAGAGGGCACAAATTCTACAGTTGCAGACATAAGCCTAAAATGTGTGGGTTTGAAATCTCAAAGAAAGCACATCTAACCCATAAGGACCCAAGACCACTTGGATACCTAAGAAAAATTAATCTACTTGTTTTGCAGGAACATGTCCGTGGAAACCATAAAAGGGAAATATGGGCTTCTAATTGTTGATGTTCCAAATACATGACTGAAAATAAAGAAATATCCTTTACTTTGAGGAATGTAGGCGAAGGATTAAACAAATTTAGTGACAACACCAAAGGAAGTGTCACCAGAGTCGACTCACGGTATGACGACTTATTTGGAATCTCCCTCAAACAAAAAAAATGGTTCATCAAACATGAAAACATTGGTATCTATCTATTTAGTGAATGGTAAAAATAGGAAAGAGAACACGCATCATGTCACAGCATCAACAGATGTTTCACCCATAACAATACAGTGATGAATAACGAGTGAGTGATTTACAATTCTGAGATGATACTCGCGCAATATCTGATCCTTCATAAGATGAGTCGACTATACCCCTTTCAGAGTTGACTCCTACATAAAAAACGATGAGACTAAAATAAAGACATATATATAGCTCAAGGCTATTCTCTCCAAGAAGGTACTGACTTCAATAAAATCTTTGTCCTTGGGACAAGGTCAGAATCAACATGAATAATCATTATTAGTTGCTGCCCTCAAATGTTTTTAAAACTGCTAAAGCACTTTACACTCTCAAGCAAGCTCCAAAGGCTTGGTATGAGAAATTGAGTACTTCCCTATTTTTTTTTTGTAAAAAAGAGAGGGGGTAATTTTGATACAATTCTAAGTCCTTAAAAAAACTTTTTTGGGGACTAATTACTATATATGTTTTAATATTATTCCTGATAATTCTAACATCGTCGTGTGATATTTTTGTTATTATGATGAAAGTTTTTTCCACATGAGTGATGCCCCAAGTTCATAACTCATCAAGGAGCAAACTTTAGTTGACTCTCCAACAACTGGAGTAGTCTACATAACCTTTGGAAATTGTTGTACTTAAATTCTATGAATCATGCGTCAACTACTTGATTTTATTTGTCTTTTGAGTCTATTCCCAGAATGTGTGACAATATTGGTGCGGTTAGTTTAAATAAATGTTCTGTGCATCTAGAGCAAAACATATCTGCATTAAGCATCATTGTATTCGTAATCATAGAGAAAGTGGGGATTTTTTGTTGACTCCAAAACACTGCTGGTAGATTTTTTTAAAACCATTGCTAAAAGAAAGATCTTGTTTTCTCAGAAAAAGATTTGGCATTAACAATTTGTGATTCATATTTTTGGATACAAATATTTTTACATAGTCCAATTTTATTTTTACCATTGCTAGAAGAAAAATCTTATTTTCTTAGAAAAAGATTTTGCATTACTGATTTATGAGTTATATTCTTGGACACAAATCTTTTTACTTAGTCCAATTTTACCTATTTAACCAAAAAAGAGTCGTTTCAAAATGGAAGCCATTATTAACTTCACCATTTCCCATGCCTCCTCTGCCATCCTTTTCTCTTCCCTATGAATTGTCACCTTCATCAGTCTCCTTTCACTTTATGCCTCTTCACTTTCCTCCTCTCTATCCCTTCTGAACTGTAGCTCTCACCCTTTTGCTTCTAAGTTCTCTTAACCAGCTTTTCTCCTCCGTCTCCCATCCTATAAATCTCATCTCCTCTCACTCTCATGAAAAAGAATTGCTCCATAGCCAACGTATCTAGAATATCTTCCGATGATCTCGTTCTTATCTTTGAGTCATCCGACAAATACTCATCTTAATCCACTCTCCTCAAGAGACAACAACCCCCTCACAGCCCCGTCACTTCTGTCAAAAAATCTCATCCAAATCCTTCTAACTCCCTCTCTCAAAAAGAGATACACCAATTCTGGATAAACTCTCACAAAGAACAATTTCACTCCTCCAAAAATTGCTTCATCGTACCTGGTCACATCGTTAATATTAATCTATTAAAAGATGTCACTTTCAATGTTAGTAACTTTTTAAAATTTCAAGATCTGTCCTTACTTTTTCTCCCCTAAGTACTTTTTGTTTATGAAGACCATGTTCGTATGTTTTATGCTAATCTTCGAATTTTCCTAGGCAGTGGTGAATTCGAGACTCTTGTGCTAGGCACAAGAATTATCTTGAACAACTTCATGTTATAAAATGTTTTTGATACTATGTTTTTCGATGTGGTCCCGTTTATGAACAATAACTGGCCTGAGTACTTTGAAGTGGGTTTTGAGGAAGCTAAGAAATTTGTCTGACCCTGACTCTGTGTCAACCAGATTTGGTCCCTTATCTTTATGTTTCAAATTTTGCATAATGGCCCATATTATTGCTACCACTCTGACTCGACGAAAAGGATCCCTTAGCAACATTACTTGTCGTGATGTCTTTATATTGTACTATATTTTCAAAAATATCAAAATTAATTGCGCAACCTGGATATAAGAGTGCATGCTTAAGAGTGTAAGGAAATTCCATTTCTTTGCCAGTTTCCCAGATGGGCTGCTCATCACTCGAATCATTTTATTCTACTACATTGATCTCTCTACATATCCTCTAGTAGAAGTTGTTGCAACTTATGATTCAAGAACATTTAGCAGCATGGGAAATGTACTGGTAGAAGATGAATGGTGCAAGAAAGATCATGTCGTGCTAAGGACGAACCTCCAAAGTAAATAAATCTATTTATAACCCCTTTGTTGAAGGAACTCTAAGAACTCAAGCAATGGTTTAAAGCCATTAAGAAAAGTTTCATGCAACTCCAGGAGTTGACTACTAAACTCTTAGATCTTGGGAAAAGTATAAGCTCTGACATAAGTGTGGTCCGACTGGCACTCGATAAGCTTAAATCATAAGGAGTCAAGTTGTTCTCTCTAGTACTCTCTCTCATGGACTCTTTCAGATCCCAAGTCTCTTCCTCGAATGATGATCTGGTTATCTCTGTTCAAACCTTCTACTCCTCTTTTGTCAAAAATATTGAAAAATCCTGTGACAAGTTCTGTTATAATATGCATAATACCCTAATATACTTCCTGGCGAAATGGTGAATTATGAACTTTTATTCAAAAGGGGGTTCCTGTCCTTTATGTTGATGAGTTGTGAGATAATCTTTATCACACTATCTAACACATTTTTTTTGCTCTGCCTAGTTAATAGATTATGATTGTCAATGTTTGTCTATTGTATCTCATATGTTGTTATGTCTATGTGTTTTTTTTATCATTGCTATTCTTTTTTATTATGCTAAAAAAGGGAGAAAGATAGGAACATCAAGAAATCACAAAGCACCCATCAGTCAGGAGGAACAAGAATAAGTCGACGATTGACTTTTGACATACAAAGATCGACTGATGCCGAAGAAACTTGGGAAAATAGAAATGCTCAAAAGTCAGGGGGAGCAAGTTGACAGACAGGGAAGTCATGATGTTTACTCTTGTTTGTTATTATCAAAAAGTTGGAGATAGTTAGCTTCCGAAGTCTATATTTTAATAATGAAAAACTAACATGTGTAGCTTTGCAGGACATTGAAGAATACTGATAAAGGAAGTCATCTCCAGGAATGGAGGGACATCAACTTACGATCCACGGCATCAAAGAAAATAAATCAGAATGAGGACAATATAAGGAGAATCTTTGTCCCATAAATCTCGACAAATCAAATCAATCACGGAGAATCTCTGGCCTAAAAGTCTCAACAAATCAAATCAATAATGACTAAAGAAAAGAAAGAAAAGACCACAAGCATATTTGGTAGAGCATTAATCTATACAAGAGTAAAAGGGAAAATAGATCACGGACATATCTGATATAGACGTGATTTAAAGTTGTATATGGACATATTTGATATGGACATACCAAACGGCTACATTCCTCAATCAAGGAATCAAGTTAAATCCTTGATTAAGAAGAAATATCTTGGGTTTCCTTATGAATAATAGCAGTCGAAGACTATAAAAGATGAGGACCGAAGACATACACGGGTTACGCAACTTCAAGGAGAAAAATCAAAGTGTCTTAATCTTAGTATTACAAGGTTTTGTTACTTTTAATTTATAATTGTTATATAAAAATTAGGATTGAGTCAACTTTGTAACATCAACTAAAGTTGTGTCATAAGATCTGAAGAGAAAAATAAGTCTTCGGAACTTATTTTCTATCATTGTACGCAGACCAATCATTGAACAATCTAAGGAATCTTTGAAACCCAGGGGGACTGGAAGTAGGCACCACATTAGTGTTCCAAACCAGGATAAATCTCTGTGTTATTTCTTTATGTTATGTTATTTATTAGCTTAATTATTTTAAATCTAATCTACTTTGCGAAGTGCATTGATTTGCAAGCGAGTGACTATAAGGAGTCAGTAGTCGACTCACAGAAAAAATTATGTCATCTCCTCCCTTCTTTAATTTCAGCACACTTAACATGAAATATTTCAAATAATGGTGGAGAAAGTTCAACTTTCAACAACTCAACATCAACCTTATTGTTACATGCATTATCAAAAGCTATACATAAAACTTTGCTTTCAATACCGTAATATTTTGCTACTTTAGAAATAGATTTTAAAATAAATCTTCCAGTGTGTCTACAATCTTCATCATACAAAAATGCTAGAATATGTTTTTGCATAACAAAATTACAATCTATCCAGTGACAAGTAATTGTTAAATAATTATTTTTGTTAACAACACGATCAAGATCAGAAGTTAGAGCAATTCTACATGGAATATTTTTTAATAGCCTAGATAAATAATAAATATATTGTGCATGGAGTTTAAAAATATCAGTCCAACAAGTACTTCTAGGAATACCTGTAAACATAAGACTATAAATTGCTTGAATATAATGAATAAAAGTATCTGAAGAAGCAAATGTGAAAGGCAAACAACCCATAGCTATCATTTTCGCTATTTCTTCTCGGTCCTTCATTTTATTATAATTCTTAACTAATTGACTGGTTGTTGAGTTCAATCTAGTTTGTGCTGGTCCACCAACAGCTTCACTACCTTGTGCAATCGTTAACTCTCTTGCGTGTCTATCTCTTAAATGTCTAATCAACGAACCCGTACCCCCTTTATTGCCTCCGACTTTATGCTCATATATAATTTCACAAATATTACATTGCACCTTACTTTCTCTTTCTATTTCTGAAAAAAAATCTCATACAATACTAGTTCTTCTATGAGATCTTACAGGGGCACGGGGAAGGAGGGGAGGAAGATTTACCAATTCGGATCTAACATTAGCATTTCCAACTTCGGCTGTCTCACCAATATTTTCATCATCTACATCTAAATTAACTGCGTTTACTTCATTCTTTTCTTCTATATAATTTATATCAAGAGCACCGACACCTATTTCTTACTCAAAAAGTTGACTAACTAGTACCGAAGGCACACAGGTATAGCTAGAACTTGAACTACCTCTACCGGAACTGCCATCAATTTATTTTTTACTACCACTACCACTTCAGGAATAAAATTTATTGACACTTTTGTCGAGGTTTCTTAATTTATTTATATTATAAATTAACCTAAAAAATATTCAAAATACACAAAAAATAATAAAAATAAATATTCAATAGTTAATACAATAATTAAAAATTACAAATAAGAGACGGAACGATAATACAAAATTTTGAAAGTATCCAAAAGTTGCGACTTTAGAAAACTTCCACTTGATATTTGTAATCGCAAAATTAAAAAATAAATTTTAGCACTTAAGGATATAATTAGAATATTTGAGAGAGATTGAGAGAATGAGTTAATAAGATTGTGTGAAAAATGATTTGAAATTTTAGGAAATTTATAGAAAAATTTTTGAATTAATTTTTTCAAATGATTGAAATTAGGCCAAATGGACATTGTGACATAACCCAAAATTAGGCCATGTCGTTTGGGCATCTCAAGCTAAATGAATTGGAGGTCACCCCGATAACCCAACCAAAATCATCACATTAATCATAAGAGGCGGATGGATTCCGACCATAAAGTAGGATAGCGGAACACATACTACTAGTCGTAACTTAAATATGTCAAACATTTATTTGATTCATCAAACTAGACAAGATACCCAAGTCCACAGTCATCCACAAAACTGTAACGCCCCAAAAAATGAGTCTTGGAGCGTCACACGGTGCTTGAGGCTACGAGTAGCCCCAAGCTAACCCTTTGAGCCATTATCATTCAGTTCAACACAAATCAACGGGGGTTTCATAAATAACCCTCAAATATCAACAGAGTAATCATCATCCAAGAAAAAAAGAATTTCAGAAAGATAACAAAATACGACATATTAGTCAACTCCTAACATCTATACTAGTCTGACAAGCCTCTAAGAAAATCAATAAAACGAGCGAGCCATTGAGACATGCCCCAACTGAATCATACACAGTTATCAAATGTAAACAATTCCGTGAAACCAGCATCAGACATCATGTCCTCGGAACATGAGGACTCACCACAACAGAGGATGTAGAACAGCGTGCCCAAAGAATCACTGTCGAACTTGGAACTAAGCACCTGAACCTACATTCCGAGAAAATGCAGCCCATATCCGAAGATATGGGTCAGTACCATGGAAAGAAACCGAGTATATGGGGGTGTATGCAGTTGTATAAACATCATCATCATAAATATTTATAAAAAATATGCACGATGTATGAAAGACTCACATAACCCGAAGAAAATTATCATATTTATGAGAGGATGAAATAAGTACAATAAAACATGTGAGTCATCATATAACTTGTCAATCACTTCCAGTTCATCAAGAATATCAATTCTCATAATGTAAATATCATTTAAATCTTTCAAAATAATAACTTTCACATTTTCACTTTGAAATCACTTCACCATTCACCATAGACACAAGGAAACACACACACACTGGGAGATCCTATAACCGACATAAACCATGTGAGCTACATGGAGTCCAACGTACAACCCACGTTGGGGAGAGTCGTCCTATCGTTGCCATCGGAGTAGGACTATCGAAATCAAATCCACACAAACTAGTGATCACTATATAAATCAGCCTCAGGCTCACTCCTACGGGGGCACGTAGTTCTAGGGAAGTAAGGTAGCTTTATACCTCCCACTCGGTGCTAAAGATTTCTCCCAAACTTAGCTCAGATCATTTCAAAGACAATCTACAATAAAACAATTTCAGTAATATATAAATATACATCGGGAGCCATCATGATTCCCATCTATCAAAATCAACCACGTTGTGGATTTCTTTCACACTCGAGTTCAAAACAACTCCATTAATACCAAAAGGTCAAATCATTCAATATATCTCAAATATTCAACATCAATATGCTTATAACACACACTTTCTCAAGAATGCACATTTTCCAGTGGGGATTCACAACCCAAATATCAAAATTATGATAAATATCGTTTAAGATTCATGCTTTATATCTTCACACATGTAAATTCATCTTTCAAAATCATAAACATCAAGATTTCATAATAATCATCATAAGATATGGGTTCATACTTCAAATTCATAAAAATTCAAATAAAAATCATGCCTTTGTAAAGAAAAGTACTTTTGGGCACAAGAACGAAAGAGAGTTCTTGTTGAAAAATTTTGCATACCTTGAATGATGAACTTTAGATCGATACTTATTTTTGAGATGTTAATCGAGCCTTTGGATGATGGTTCTTGGAGTTCTTGAACAAGGAACTTGGAATCTTGAATAAATTTGCAGAATTAATGGTGAACTTTGGAAGTTCTTAAATTTGGATGTAGGAGCTTAGGGTTTTCTTTTTGAGGGAATTTGATGAAATATAACATATAATTCTTCTAATAGGCTTTAATATAGGGTTTGGATGGATTTTGGGTGAGGGAGAATGACCAAAACGCCCCCAAAAATAAAAAAATTCTTGAATCTGTCCTTTGGTGGACTGTTTTGATAGTCTGAAGTAGATCAACCATATCGTTTTACTCGATATCCAAATTGGATGAAACCAATTTCATTAAAAAGAGGAATCTCATATATTTTTATTGATATATAGTATCTCACCCAGATCATTGTGTACGAGGAGTTATGATCATTTGAAGTTGACCCAAAAATTCGCTTTTGATAGGCTGAAGTAGATCGACCATAACCTTTTACCCCAATAGACAAATTGGATGAAACCAATTTCATTTGAAAGAGGACTCGCAGAGCTTTTCGTTGATATATAGTAGATCACCCAGATCATTATGTACAAGGAGGTATGATTGTTTAAATTAGGAGCAAAAATATGCCAGGCCTCAGTACTTTTTCCTACAAATTTTACTGTTTACTACTATTTATGGTTCGATCGGAATGTTCATAACTCGCCGCTCGAGTGTCCGTTTTGGATGATCCATATATCGTTTGAAAGATTATTCGATAATCTACGCAATGGTGGGTCATAATCTAAGACATTCTACACGAAAAATTTATAATTCATTCTAGAAGATAGAACCCAACACGTTTATGCATAAAATTTCAACGAAAAATTTTCCGGGGTATTACATCATTCCTCCTTGGAAACATTCATCCTCGAATGACGCTAGACATGCCAAGATTAGATAGGGAATAGAGCATACATCTGAAACCATTCGTTAGACTCATAACCACATCGTTTCTCACTCCGAATGTAACATAGAATGCATAAATTGAAGAAACTACAGCTGAACACAAAATAAATGACAGCTGAACTGCTGCAAATTTTATTAAAAGTGCATGATTTTGGAAAGACCGGTACCTTCGGCTTGATCAGAGTTCGCGGAAACTAGGTGCAGGTACTTGGATCGCATATCCGCCTCACCTTCCCAAGTTGCACCCTCAACAGATTGGTTTCGCCACAACACCTTGACCAAGGGAACTTCTTTGTTCCTTAGTCTTCGGACACTGAAATCAAGAATTTCAACAGGAATCTCATCAAAAGAAAGATTTTCTTAAATGTCAGCACTCACAGAGGAATCCACTACCACAACATCGCTAATATACTTTCTAGGCATGGAGACATGGAATATTGGATGAACAGAGGACAACTCGAAAGGCAACTCGACCTCATAAGCTACCTTACCAACACGGCTAAGAATTTTGTAAGGACCAACATAACGGGGACTAAGCTTCCCCTTCTTTTCGAATAGCTTAACCCCTCTCATGGGTGAAATTTTCAGATACACTAGGTCACCAACTTCAAACTCAAGGTCTCTCCTTCTAACATTCGCATATGACTTCTGATGACTCTGCGCAGTTTTCAACCTTTTCCTAATCAACTTAAATTTTTCCATACCCTCAAATACCGAATCAGGACCACTCACAGCCGTTTCACCCACCTCAACCAACCTACGGGTGATCTACACTTCCTCCCATATAAGGCTTCAAACGGAGCCATGGCAATACTAGAGTGGAAACTTTTATTGTAAGCAAACTCTATCAACGGTAAGTGATCATCCCAACTTCCCTTAAAGTCAAGTGCACAAGCTCTCAACATATCCTCTAAGGTCTGGATGGTCCACTCAGCTTGACCATCGGTCGACGGATAAAAAGCAGAACTCAAAAGCACTTGGGTACCAAGACCCTTTTGAAAAGCTTTCCAAAATTGCGAAGTGAACTGAGTACCCCTATCCGAAATGATAGACAAGGGAACTCCATGCAGTCTAACTAGCTCTCGAATATATTATCTAGAATAATCCTCAACAGTATATGTAGTATGAGCAGGCAAGAAATGAGTAGACTTTGTCAACCTATCAACCATAACCCAAATGGAATCATGATGGCATCGGGAAGGAGGTAAACCAATCACAAAGTCCATATTTATCTCTTCCCACTTCCATGTGGGAATACTAAACTCTTGCATCATACCACCAGGTCTTTGGTGTTCAACCTTAACCTGTTGGTATGTTACACACTTAGCTACAAACGATGCTATATTTTTATTCGTGCCACTCCACCAATAGATTTCCCACAAGTCTCGGTATATCTTGGTGGTACCAGGATGAATAGAATATCGTGCCCCGTGCACTTCAGCCATAATCCTCTTTCTCAGATCATCAACATTCGGGACACACAATCTACCCTGAAATCTCAACACGCCATCTCCCCCTTGGGAGAAAACCTCTACTTTTTGGTCCTTGACTGACTCCTTCAGTCCGACCAAACTAGCATCTAAGTATTTCTTTTCCTTTACTTTCGAAACCAAGGAGGATTCGGAACTACTCTGAACCCCTATACTACCTTCAGCAGAGTCAAACAACCTAACCTCCAATCTAGCCAAATGACGTACACCACGAGCCAACTCTTTCTTACCTTCTAGCACATGCAAAACACTACCCATGGACACTCTACTTAGGGCATCCGCCACAACATTCGCCTTGACTGGATGGTATATCACCTCATATCATAGTCCTTTAACAATTCTAACCATCGTCTCTGCCTAAGATTCAATTCTCTCTGGGTAAACACATACTGCAGACTCTTATGGTCAGTGAAAACATCGACATGGACACCATACAAATAGTGTCTCCAGATTTTCAAATCAAACACAACAGCAACCAACTCAAGGTCATGGGTGGGGTAATTTTTCTCATGGGGTTTCAACTGTCTAGAAGCATAAACTATCACCTTACCCTTCTGCATCAATACACAACCCGACCCAACTCTTAAAGTATTACAGTACACCACAAAACCATCAACACCATCAGGCAAAGTCAAAACAGGGGCTGAAGTGAGTTGAGTCTTCAACTCCTAAAAACTCTTCTCACAAGATTCGGACCACAAGAACTTCACTTTCTTTTGGGTCAACCAAGTCATAAGAGATGCTATAGAGGAGAAACCCTCAACAAAATGGCGGTAATAGCCAGCTAAACCCAAGAAACTTTGGATATCAATTGAAGAAATAGGTCTAGGCCAATTTCTAACAGTTTTGGTCTTTTGGAGATCAACTCTAATACCCTCGAAAGAAATGATATGACCCAGAAAAGCAACTAAACTTAGCCAAAACTCACACTTACTAAACTTGGCAAACAACTTGTGATCTCTAAGGGTTTACAAGACAGTTCGGAGATGATCAGAGTGTTCATCCTCACTACGGGAGTACACCAGTATATCATCGATGAACACTATGACAAACATATCCAGATATGGTCTGAACACTCAATTCATGAAGTCCATGAAAGTTGCTGGGGAATTAGTTAACCTGAAAGACATCCGGAAAACTCATTGACGGCGTTAACAGACTGGAGAGTTGGAGTCTCAAACATAGTGTCTTTGACTCTAACTAAATGGTAAATACACCCCTTGGAAATATGCTTTCTAGCTTTGAGGTAAGAGATAAAATGACTCTTGGGTAACACAGAATTCCCAGACCACTCAAATATGGATGCACCCAGAAACTGAAACTTGACCACTCGGGTTCAACAATTAATAGAGGCATAAGAAGAATACAACCATACCATAACCAGAATCACATCAAAATCTACCATGTCTAACTCAATCAGATTAGCCAACAAGACTCTATAAAGAACGGTAACAGGACACCTTTTATACACTTTCTGGGCAACAATAGAATCACCCACTGGGGTAGAAACAAGGATAGGATCAAGAATAATCTCCGGACTCATTTCAAAATTCACAGCAATCAAAGGTATAACATATGAGAAACTAGATCCAGGATCCAACAAAGTATACACATCAAACTGAAATATATGAAGCATACCAGTAACAACATCGGGAGAGTCATCCTATTCCTGGCGGGATGATAAAGCATAAAATCTATTCTGGCGCTGCCCTCTAGCATTTCTAGAAGAGGCGCCCTAAGCTGGGGCTGGGCGAGTCGCTGGAATTAGAGCACTAACAGTCTAAGTCTGGGTCTGAGGGAGACAGTCACGATGCCCTTTTCCATCTTATAGACAATCTCTAACTCTGTGACCCATGTCATTACACCAAAAATAGCCCCTCTTCTCACCCCAACACTCACCCGAATGAGCCCTACCACACTTAGGACACAGGGGATGATTTGGCTTACTGCCAGTACTGTACTGGGACCTGGATGCATATGACCTACTACTTTGCTCTTGCCTACCTCTTGGAACGGGAGCACTAGCAGATGACGATGTTGGCATAGACAAATGATCCTGATACTGAGGGTGACTCCCTCCCTGTGATCTAGTCTGACCCTGTTCGTACTGCTCGGACCTAACTCTCTTATTCCCTCTCATTCTATCTCTCTCTTAATCTTATCTGCCTCAATATGTTGGGCATGATTCATCATCCTAGAAAGATTCATCTCACTATTCAGCATAGCAGACCTACACTTCTTAAACACATATCATACTAGCCCGATTATTAGCCACTAAGTCAGGAGCATACCTGGCCAACTGATTGAACTTTAGACAATACTCCATAACTGTCATAAAGCCCTGTCGCAGGTTCATAAACTCTTCCACCTTCGCCTCCCTCATCTCTAAAGGGAAAAACTTATCCAGGAATGCATCTTGGAACTCTTGCCAAGTTGTAGGGACAGCTCCCTCACCTCTACCTTTTCTTCAAGAAACAACCCAGTCATAAGGAAGGTCTTTCAACCTATACACAACCAACTCTACCCTATGTTCCTCAGATACATGCATCACCTGAGTAATCTTCCATACCTCCTCTAAAAACAACTGTGGATCCTCATCAAACTTGGACCCATAGAATTCTGGCGGATTCATCCGCATGAAGTCACGGATCCTGGCAGCAGCTGAATCACCTCCCTACTGCTGTGGAGCCGGGGCTGGGTTAGCCTGAATATTTGCAGTAACAACTTGGGCCAGCGCCTGAAAGGCTGCCCAAAATCCAGAATGAGACACATTTTCATTCAATGGGTCAACGGGTTGAGGTTGCTGACCATCATTATTTCTTCTCGCTCGACATGGAGGTATATTTCTAAAAGAGGAGAGCATAAATCAATAGCATAGAGAGATACTTTAAGCACGATAGACTTTTGAAAGAAAGAATCACACTTCTTCCTAAAACGCCTTGTAGCCTCTTGCTCATAGATGTGGCGCGCTACACACCGATCATCAAGACTCTACTTAACGCGGCTTGTCAGACTCCGTAGGACACCTTAAAACCTTAGGCTCTGATACCAAGTTTGTAACGCCCCAGAAAATGGGTCCCGGAGCGTCACATGGTGTTTGAGGCTATGAGTAGCCCCAAGCTAACCCTTTGACCCATTTTTATTCAGTTCAACACAAATTAATGGGGTTTCCATAAATAACCCTCAAATATCAACAGATTAATCATCATCCAAGAATAAAAGAATTTCAGAAAGATAAGAAAATACGACTTATTAGTCAACTCCTAACATCTATACTAGTCTGACAAGCCTCTAAGAAAATCAATAAAACCAGTGAGCCATTGAGACATGCCCTAAATAACTCATACTCAGTTATCAAATGTAAATAATTCCGTGAAACCAACATCAGACATCACGTCCTTGAAACACAAGGACTCACCATAATAGAGAATGTAGAATAGCGTGCCCAAAGAATCACTGTCAAACCTAGAACTGAGCACCTGAACCTATATTTTGAGAAAATGCAACCCACATCCGAAGATGTGGGTCAGTACCATGGAAAGAAACCGAGTATATATGGGTGTATGCAGTTGTATAAACATCATCATCATAAATATTTATAAAAAAATATGCACGATGTATGAAAGACTCACATAGCTCGAAGAAAATCATCATAATCATAAGAGGATGAAATAAGTACAATAACACTTGTGAGTTATCATATAATTTGTCAATCACTTTCAGTTTATCAAGAATATCAATTCTCATAATGTAAATATCATTTAAATCTTTCGAAAGAATAACTTTCACAATTCCACTTTCAAATTACTTCACCATTCACCATAGACACAAGGAAACACACACACACTGGGAGATCCTATAACCTACATAAACCATGTGAGCTATATGGAGTCCAACGTACAACCCACGTTGGGGAGAGCTGTCCAATCGTTGCCATCGGAGTAGGACTATCGATATCAAATCCACACAAACTAGTGATCACTATATAAATCAGTCTTAGGCTCACTCCTACTGAGGCACGTAGTTCTAGGGAAGTAAGGTCGCTTTATACCTCCCACTCAGTGCTAAAGATTTCTCCCGGACTTAGCTCAGATTATTTCAAAGACAATCCTCAACAAAACAATTTCAGTAATATATAAATATACATTAGGAGCCATCATGCTTCCCATCTATCAAAATCAACCACGTTGTGGATTTCTTTCACACTCGAGTTCAAAACAACTCCATTAAGACCAAAAGGTCAAATCATTCAAAATATCTCAAATATTCAATATCAACGTGCTTATAATACACACTTTCTCAAAAAAACACAATTTTCAATGGGGATTCACGACCCAAATATAAAAATCATGATAAATATCATTCAAGATTCATGCTTTATATCGCCACACATGTAAATTCATCTTTCAAAATTATAAACATTAAGATTTCTTAATAATCATCATCAGATATGGGTTTATGCTTCAAATTCGTAAAAAATCAAATAAAAATCATGCTTTTGTAAAGAAAAGTACTTTTGGGCACAAAAACGAAAGAGAGTTCTTGTTGAAAACCCCCACAAACCTTGAATGATGAACTTTAGATCGGTACTCATTTTTGAGATGTTAATCGTGCCTTTGAATGATGGTTCTTGGAGTTCTTGAACTAGGAACTTGGAATCTTGAATAAATTTGCAGAATTAATGGTGAACTTTGGAGGTTCTTGAAGTTGGATGTAGGAGCTTAGGGTTTTCTTTTTGAGGGAATTTGATGAAATATAACATATAATGCTTCTAATAGGCTTTAATATAGGGTTTGGACGGATTTTGGGTGAGGGGGATGACCAAAACGCCCCTAAAAATAAAAAAATTCTTGAATCTGTCCTTTGATGGACTGTTTTGATAGTCTGAAGTAGATCAACCATAATATTTTACTCTGATATCCAAATTGGATGAAACTAATTTCATTAGAAAGAGAACTCTTATATCGTTCCGTTGATATATAGTATCTCTTGTGTACAAGGAGTTATTATCATTTGAAGTTGACCCACAAATTCGCTTTTGATAGGCTGAAGTAGATCGATCATAACTTTTTGCTCCGATAGACAAATTGGATGAAACCAATTTCATTAGAAAGAGGACTCACAGAGCTTTCTGTTGATATATAGTAGATCACCTAGATCATTATGTACAAGGTGTCATGATCATTTAAAGTTGGAGCAAAATACGCCAGGCCTCAGTACTTTTTCCTGCACGTATTACTGTTCACTACTATTCACGGTTCGATCAGAATGTTCATAACTCGTCGCTCGGGTGTCCGTTTTGGATGATCCACATATCGTTGGATATCTTATTCGATACTCTACGCAATGGTGGGTCATAATCAAAGACATTTCACACGAAAAATTTATAATTCATTCTAGAAGATAGAACCTAACACGTTTATGCATAAAATTTCAACGAAAAATTTCCTGGGGTATTACAAAAACCTCTACCAATTTTATGTCTTAGATATTTTTGGACATGTCCCCACCAATATCCAAAATCCTAAGTCTAAATTAGTCTATTAATATAAACAATGACTTCAAATGTAAGACTTCTAGATATATGGAAGCTCACCACTTCAACGTCAACACTTGATTTACTCAATCGCCTGATCACTGTGTAGGAAAAGAAGAAGAAGCTCCATCTCCTATGTCACGTGGGAACATAGCGTCCGAAGACAGTTAGTGATTGGAACACTGGCATTTAACTCAATATTAAGGATAAAATAACATCATCATTCAACAACAAGTCATTATATCATATTCTGTCACATTCATAAACTTATCCATGTATATATGTGTAATACATGTCGACAAGGAAACGAGTCCCAATATCATTCATAGAGTACCCAATCAAAATACATGAAGTAAAGGGCTCCGACCTTCAACACTTAGGTTCAAATGGTTTACATTAGACCAAGGACCTTAACCATATCCTTTTATTGTTAGACAAGGGTCTCCAACCATACGCCCGCTCATTTAGACCAAGGAACTCTATCCACGGGCTCTTAGGCAAGAGACTGTAACCTCTAGTTCTTTAGACGTAGACAAGGGATTAGATATGGGACTCCAACCTCATGCTACTCTAGATATGGGACTCCAACCTCATATTACTCTAGACATGGGACTCCAAGCTCATGCTACTTTAGACATGGGGCTTCAACCTCATGCTACTCTATACATGGGGATCCAACCTCACGCTACTCTATACATGGGGCTCCAACCTTATGATAATCTAGACATAGGGCTCAAACCTCATGCTACTCTAGACATGGGCCTCCAACCTCATGCTACTCTAGACATGGGACTCCAACCTCATGCTTTCATTAGGCATGGGACTTTAACCTCAAGACCTCTTATTACCATTACTACTGAACCCTTGATTCCTAACTCTTTTTGTTCATGTATCTACTCTCATGCAATTCATTTTAACACTTAAGGACTCTAACCCATTTGACCAAATCAACACCCTATATGACCACATTGTTCTCATGGAACCATTCATCACACACTTTGATAGGAACGTGCCTCACTTTAATATATTATTCAATTCAAAATATGGTCATCAAGACCATTACAAACCATTCCCACTTCACAAGCAATCTTACAACTCATTTTACACTATATATTAGTTCAACATACAATTCAAGTTTAATTTCATGTTTAGGGAACTTAACCCTCTTATTAGTCATCAAGCCAACAAGGTCATACATTATACAATCCATGGCTCATAATACCTTCATAATATCATTCATCAAGCATTCATACTCATTGGGCCATTGCCTTAGTTCAATATATCACCAATACATGACTAGACAATTCACTTAGACATTTTCACAAAAACCTTGTGTGCATACCTTCAACAAGGCTATTTTTATGGTATATATTATGATGATTAGGGTTACTCAAGACCCTCATGTTAAACCACATACGACAAGCATCCACACATATAAATCATCATCAATATCACATATAAACATGAGTTTAAGCAAGATTCAACATTATTTATCATTAGGAAACAAAATCCTTTTCATTTGATTTCAAAAAACCACCATGTACACTTACTCGTCCAAGCGTGAAATACATAGGTTTAGAGTTATTAAACAAGGGGAAGAGGTGCATGCCTTAAACAGGTTGATGTAATGAAGAACTTGACACCTCTCTTTCCTCTAGATGAACCCTCTTCAAACCCTAGCCTTCAATCTTGTTTCAAGACCTTTTGAGAGTGTTTGGAATATTTGATACACTACCCAAGTGTTATAAGAGGATAAAAGGACATATAGGGGAGGGTACTTAGGGTTTTAGGAAAGGGAAATAACCAAAAATCCCTTAGTTAAAAACTGAAAAGTGGCTTCATCCAAGGGTACGACTCCCCCATATGATTCCCTTAGTAATCGTACCCTAGGATACGAGTGGTACCCTAAATTGTACCCTAGGCTTCTCCTAGGTCAGTCACACTGTTAAAGGTATGATTAGGCACCTTTGAGTCATATCCAAAGGGTATGACTCATCCCTAACTCGTATGGACCATCTGTATAGAAAACAGTCTACTCCAAACTAAGTCCTCACTCCATTCGGTTGAGCAGTATACAAATCATATACATGGGTATGATCAAGGGGCGACCATGTCGTATAAAAAATAATATGCTACCCTAAAATGTTTCTTAAGGTACGAGAGGGGGAGGGAAGAGTGGATACGACTCAAGCTCCAAGTCGTACCCAACTCAGAGACACAAATAATTGTTGTTCCTCTCAAGGTTCAAGACCTAGGTGTTTCACGTTGGACCCCAAATGAAATTATAGTCGTTGGGCCAATGGTTCATTTGACCGTTTGAAAGTTCCAGCAGCCCACATGTCAAAAAAAATATTTATTGCAACTAGGCCGGAAAACCAGTGGGCCTAGTCCGATTTCGGTACTGGGCTGGTCCACCGGGCCTGTCAACTGAGATGGCCTAGCCCGAGACTGGCGTCCCACTAACACGGAGGCCCACCGGTTCGAGCCCTCTAAATGGGATGGAACGGGCTAGCCCAGCCCAGTTGACAGGTTTAATTCCTCCTTTCACTTTTACTAGTCCACTATACTAGAAATGAACATCCATTTAATTCCTCCTTTCACTTTTACTAGTCCACTATACTAGAAATGAACATCCATTTTTACATGTTCATTTATAAAACCAAGAGAGAACTTATCACTTAGTTCGCAATTTATCCCTATTATTAACTATAGTCATTTTTTAATGCATTTTCAGAAGCATTGAATTTATTATATTTAAATTGTAGTATAGTAAAATTGTTATTTTATTTATTGTTTCTTAAGAGGAGTGTCAAATCAATATTTGACCAATGAAAATGGACGGAGAGAGTACTATTATTAATTTATTGAGTCAATTCTTTATAAAACTATGTGCATTAAAAAGTTTGTAATATACGTAACATTGAAGGAGTCTTTTTTGCATATCAATAAATGTTTACTTGATGCATGGCTAGCTTGTTAGAGATTCATCCATCAAACGATGTAACTTACATCCATTACTGACATGTAATGAATATTTTTACATAATCAATTCAATTAGTCTGCTATCAAATGTCACTTATCTTATTTTTGAGTTACTATTTTCATTGATCGTGAGTATCCACTTGCGCAACACTTACTTATTTGAGTAACCTGAGATATGCGAAATTTATATTTTCTGTGTATACAATGAAACTGATGGAACATGAACAATGATCTAGTCAGCAACTAGATCCAAGTGGGTAGGAAAGTAGAGTAGAGGCTTACACATTTAACTAAATATTGAAGAACAAGTACTTAATTTGCATTTTCAAGTTATAAATTTCATTGTTCATGAGTATCCACTTGCGCAACACTTACTACTTCTTTGAGTAACTTGAGAGTATATGTTGTCTGTGTATAAAAATGAAACTAATGGAACATGAACAATGATCTGGTCAGCAACCAGATTTAAGTGGGTAGCAAATTCCACCAGAGGCTTACAAGTTTAACTAAATATTGCAGAACAAGTATCTAATTTGCATTTTCTAGTTACTTAATCTCATTGGTCATGAGTATCCACTTGCGCAACACTTATTCGAGTAATCTGAGAGTATTATATTGTCTGTTTGTAAAAATCAAACTGATGGCGCGTGAACAGTGGTCTAGTCAACCACTGGATACAAGGGTATTGCAAATTATAGCAGAGGCTTACAAGTTAACTAGATATTGCAAAATAGGTACCTAATTTGCATTTATAAGATCTATTACCAATCAAAAATTTAGATTGGATTTTAATAATCATGTAACGAAAATTAGTTGGGACGTCCGTCTCTCTCTCACACACACAAAAGAAAAAAAAAAAAGCACACATCATGTTTAATTTTGGCATTCAAACTCCGTCTTATTCCAGTTGGCACTCGACCTCATCCAAACTGCGTCTGTTAAGCCATTTATAGTAACATGGCAAAAGGATGTTCATCACTTTCCTTGAACACGTGAATGAATTCAAATATAATAATTTTCCTTTTAATTCTCTCCTTGATTTTTCTCACATTTTCTTTCTCTACTATTGTCTCCATTCTTCTGCCATTGCCAAAACAAAAAACAAAATACAATAGAGTATAACATATTTTTTTTATTTATTTAAATTCAATAGAATCTATTCTATAGTCTATTTTATTTCAAAAGATCAAAAATTTCTACCAAGTAAAATATTATTATTATTTTTGCTGAATTATGCAAGTGCATCATTGAAAAATATAATTTATTAGTTCATCTGAAACAAGTTTATGCTAAATTATTTGTTTATTGTATTAAAATAGTTGGTTTACCTTTTATGCTCCACCCTCTTAAATATTTTGTAATCCATCCATTTAAATTTATGTGAGGTAGTTTGACTTGATATGGAGTTTAAGTAAAAAAGAAAATGTGTCATTCTTTTTTAGAATGATTGAAAAGGAAAGTGAGTCATATAAATTAAAATAGAGAGATCGGAGTATAAGTTTTGTATAACTTATCTCTTATTTCTATGCTTTATTTTACATTAATTACTTTATTCTTTATCATTAGAAAAACTAGCTATTTCAAATTTCTTGGAGTTAATAAATATTGAATGTTAGGAAATATAATTTTTTTGGTTAAAACTTAACAAATTGCAAAATTTGATAAAATAATATTTTGTAATTAAATACATGAATTTTAATATTTTTAATTCAGATCTCAAAGATAGTAGGTATTTTCTTTCTTATGAAAGAAAGTCTTTTTCAAAGATGAAAGTTATTTTGGAGCAAAAACAATAAATTGTGTACCTTAGAATTTGCAGCGGATCTTGATTTTTGCTTTCGAAAGGATCTTGCTCCAAGTCGATTTCGTTTCTCTTGGATACGGAATGTTATCAACAAACTCAAAGCCTTGTTTCTAGTGTTTTTGATGTTCTGTGTTTTGTCCCTTTTCTGTGTCCCGTGTCTCCTCTTGTCAGAAGGAAAAATAAGAACTTATAGCAAGTATTTTTTGGGCCGGAACAATTACTTTGTAACCGTTCCCCTTTTTTCTTTTGAATTAAATTCAATCTGACAAAGAAATGGGTCGGTTCGGGTTGGGTCGGGTCGGTCAACATGGGTGACCCATGACCCATAATCTAACATCTCCCACTTCACACATGGTGGACATTACCCGAGCCAGTACGACATCAACAAATCACCAATTCATACGGCAAATAGTTTGTGCGACCTGTGAGCATCAGGAGCTTTACCTATAAGGTTTTACAAGCTATGTTTAGGAATCCAATCACGTGTGGAAAGAATTCTCTACTAATATGAGGATACTAATACTCACAATACCCCAGACATTATTCACTACTTCAGTAGTTACTAATCCGATCCCTTATCCTCTCAATGAGGTGAACTCGAGTTCATGATTAAATTTATCTACACAATTACACTTGACTCTTATATGGTTAGTGTAATAGCCGGCTTGTGTAGATAAGTTAAAAATATTAATTTTAATCGTCTTCACTTTCTACTCGAATCTATCTGTTCCAAACCAACTGCTTTCCTAGACATGCACCACATTGTCGAATCTTTCATGGCTAATAGTAACATGCTAATGTAGTAACACTGATCGAAACTTCAAGAAACAGTTAAAGGTCTAAGGGTATTCTAATGAAAAGTAATATAATTTTTACGGTCTCACACAATGAAGAAGCAGGGATTCATTCTTTCACTAACCCATTGGTCTCTAAGCACACGTGGTATGAAACACGTGCTACGATGTTATCACCTTATATTGGTGTGTCTATCTCATTTTTTTAGTCATTCAACATCGTACAGATATAGGTCTAAACACCTCTAAATGTCTAACCTTAGTTTCTTTCTTTAATAATCCTCAAACCCACATTCTTATAGAAACTCACATCTGGCTTTACAAAACAAGTCATTATCTTATGGTGGAACTTTTCTCTTCAGGTTCCTCGATGTAAGAGGTGATTGCTCATATGAGAGAGCCAATCTCGTGACTTGTTCGACAAACTATTTTAATACAATACATTTTCACATGCATATGAGATTGAACATAAATTCGAGATTCTTATATTGATAATAATTATAATCAAGTCATCTACAATAAATAAACATAATCATATCCTATGTAATCCTAGAGCCATAACATGTTTCTCAAACAAGTCTCTAGATATCGCCTTTGTAAAGGGATCAGCTATCATTTCTCGGGTAGGAATGTATTGTAAATTTATTTCTTCACTTGCTACTATGTCTCTTATAAAGTTATACTTAATATCAAGTCACAAATTCTGATTCCATAATTGACAGGGCAATGCAAGTTTATTTGTTACTTTTCCACGAAATTGCACCACTATTTAGCAAGAAGGCATAATTAAAAGTTGATTTTCTATCATACCCATCACCAGCCCAATCAGCATCTGCATAACCTCTTATGGATAAATCGGATCAACTATAGCATAGTGAATAATCACCAGTTCCCTTTAGGTATTGAAAAATTCTCTTTACTGCTTTCCAATGATCTCTTTCATGATTAGATTGATACCTGCTTATCAGACCTATGGCATAACAAATGTCTGGATGAGTACACATCATAGCGTACATCAAACTTCCAACTGCACTGGAATATGATACTCGAGACATGTCTTCTTTTTTTAATCTTTGGACACATTTCAAGGCTTAAAGTTTCACATTTTGTGTAGGAGTATCCATGGATTTACAACTATTCATTCGAAAACGTTTCAAAATTTTCATTATGTATGTTTCTTGAGATAGACTCAAAATTTTTTGGATCGATCTCTTTGGATTTTAACACCCAATATATAGTCTGCTTCACCCATATCTTTCATGTCAAATAATTTTCAAAGCCATGACTTAACAGTTTTCACATACTCCAAATTATTTCTAGCTAATAAAATATCATCTGCATAAAGCAAAAGAATCACAAACATTTCATTGGACTTTTTCACATAGATGCAATGGTATTCATCGATCATGGTGAAATCAAATGAAATCAATTCCTTATGAAATCTCAGGCACCACTGCCTTGAAGACTTCTTAAGGCCATATATTGATCTGTTTAGTTTACAAACCTTCTTTTCTAAGCCTTTAACAACAAAACCTATAGGTTGTTCCATGTAGATTTTCTCATTTAGTTCTCCATTGAGAAAAGCGATCTTCACATCCATTTGATCTAATTCTAAATCTAAACGTGCAACTATAGCCAAAAGCAAGCGAATTTAGGTAAATTTTACAACTGCCGAAAAAGTTTCCTCGTAATCTATTCTAGATTCTTGAGTAAAAACTTTTGCCACCAATCATGCGTTATTCCTTTCTATTAACCCATCTGATTTTGCTTTAACTTTGAGAATCTATTTATTCCCAATAAATTTACGCCCAGAAGGAAGGTCAACTAGATCCCAGACTTTATCGGTTTTCATGGACTCTAATTCTTTTTTCGTCACTTTTATCCATTCATCTTTTTAAGGACTTGATAAAGCCTCAGTCACAGAATAAGGCTCATCTAATTCTGTGGGAGATACCAAGAAAATATAATCCTCAATCTTATAAGACCATTTAGGTACACCTTTTCTGGTACTCTTACGTAATTGAAGTTTAGATTCCTAAATAGATTTTGGGATTCATGACTCCCACTTGGATCAAGAATCATTTCTTGATCAATTAAATTATCAAGCAAGTCCTGCGACTTTATTTGATTATCTGAATTCAACATTTCATAAAGTGGTTCATTTTCCTTTATTTCATTCCTTTTTGAAAAATAATTTAAAAAGGAATGTGACATCTCGTGATTCAATTCAGTAGTACTTCCATCTTCCAATTCACCAATGAACACATATCATTTTGAGTGCTCTGAGTATCTTATAAAGATATATTTCTTTCCTTTTGGACTTAGTTTTCCAAACTTACTAAAATGATCTTTAATATATGCAGCACAATCCCAAGGTCGTAGATCATTAAAGTTTGGTTTATTACCAGTCCATAATTCATAAGGAGGAGAAGATACTGATTTAGAAGACACTTTATTCAATATGTAGGACGCAGTTAATAACGCATCTCCCCAGAAAGAAATTAGTAAATTTTCCTGCGCCATCATGGACCTTGTCATATCCAATAGTATTCTATTCCTTCTTTCGGCTACACTATTTTGTTGAGGTGTATAAGGAGTAGTCAATTATCTGATAATGCCTTTTTTAAAACACAGTTCTTCAAACTGTTTTGATAGATATTCACGTCCTCTCTGTCAGTTCTTAATGTCTTTATACTTTTGTCTAATTGATTCTCAACTTCATTTATATATATTTTAAAGAATTCAAGTGCTTCTGATTTATGAGATATCAAATAGATATAACCAAAGCATGTGAAATCGTCAATGAATGTAACGAAATATGAAGCACCAGTCCTTGCCCTCACATTCATTGGACCATAGATATCAAAATGGATTAATTGCAATGGGATTTTTGCTCTTTTAGCCTTCCCAAATGGTTTATGTGTAATCTTTCCAGCAAGACAATTTTCACAAGTTGACATTTCAATTTTGGAGAAAGAACCTAGATGTCTGATGTTGGGCGTATTTACACGCCTAAACACCATGATTTACCCATGTTTTAGCTAAGTATTGAGGATAAAATATATAATTCTTGCACTTTTAGTCCATTTTCCTTTAAGTGAGCTGACTTACGTGATTAGCATGTTTTTCAGGTATTAATGATGAAGATTTCAGCACTTTATGGACTTGTGAGCAGCAAAGGAAAACTTCACATTAGAGGGAAGACAACTTTCAGAAGCTTGTGGACTGAATGTGATGCATGGAGGATTTGTCCCGGGCAAAATCAGTATTTCTAAATACTTAGGGATGCAGCAGTAATTTAGTAGACAAGGACATTATAAAAACCCTATTGCTGAATTTTTTAGCATGTTTAATCATTATTCAGTTTTCAGAATCTGTAAGTTAAGATAGAGAAAAACGCTAAGGCAGCACGAACGGCTAGAGGGCAAAACGTCAACCTCTTGTTTGATGCCAAACTCATCCCCATCGTGAGATTATTCTAACTTTGGTATGATGATGATGTCTTCGTTGATTTCCATTGTAATCATGAGTAGCTAAACTTCTCTGTTAGGGTTATGGAAACCTTGTAAGATACTATCTATTGCTATGAGTTTGTGAATTCTTGATGTGTATGCTACCTATATCATTACTCTCTTCGTTTAAATTGAATTCTTATGGTTGAAAACGTAGGAATATGCCAGTATATCATTAACTTGTTCGAGAGAAAAGTTACATGTTTGGAAAAGAGAGTGTGACAAGAAAATAGGGTTTCCAACCCCTGTTTACACGTTAATGACTTAACCGGATTAACTTTCTTGGAGAGTTTGTACCATTCGTTATACACTTTAGGCTCGAGAGAGCTAAAGAAAAATAATCCTTGATGATTGAGAAACACTAGGATTTATCATTAGAATACGACTCTCTATAAGTGCATGCATGTCTAAATTCCGCATTACTCATAGTTAATAGATACGTAGAAATTACAAGGTGGACATAACTCTAACTTATTATTCTCTGTGATTAAATCTTACTACACTTAGCATTCTAACGTTACTTTGATAGTATTAATTCACGCCTAAACCAATCCCCCCTTTGTCCGTAGAATTTTTGACCAACACTCTACTAATAATTGCAACACTTAGTGACCAAGTATTTCCTGTGGGATTCAACACCCAACCCAGTTGGGTTCTATATTTGATAACGACCGCTTACACTTTCTTACGAGAGCTGTAGTTTGGGCGTTATCAAATTTTGGTGTCGTTGCCGGAGAATACAGTTGTCAACTAAGTTTGTAATAGTTAATAGACCCTTTGGACAAAGATTCTCGAATTTTACTTTTAGTTTGTTGTTTTTGTTTTGTTTTGGTTCTGTTGAGTGCATGCAAAATACACGAAGATCTGGTCAGCCATAATTACCCATAAATCCTGAACCACAACTTATTGGTAGAATGGATGCACAACGTGACATCGAAAGAAGGGCTGCTCAACAGGAGCAGGCTAAATTAGCTTCATTGGCAGCTGCTCAAGTGCATCAACAAAATATTGATAACCCAGGGAGAGCAACAAATCCTGATGATGAGGACCTGGGTGATGATGAGTTACTAAATCCAAGGCGTGCAGATGAGGTGGCAGCGCCTGTGAATAGGAGAGATCATCAAGCTAGAATGAGACCTGACCGCCGAGCTGTGCAGGTTCCTTTTGATGACGATGATGATGATCTTGATGGAGCTGGTGCCACAGGGGCTATTATTCCTCCACCCTTGGCACCCGGAGCCAAGTTCAATATCACTAGCACCATGATTCAGCTATTGCAGCTCAAGGGATTATTTGGTGGACTTGTAGGCGATGATCCGAATATGTATCTGATCAATTTTATCTCAATATGCAAGTCGTTTGACAATGCAGGAGTTGGACAGAATGTAATTTGGTTGTGCTTATTTCCATTGTCTCTATGTGGAGACGCAACTCTATGGTTGAACGGGCTAACTCCTTACTCTATTTCTAATTGGAGGCAACTGAAAGATGTTTTCCTAGAAAGATTCTTTCTGCCATCCAAGAGAGCCCAATTAAGAGACGAGATAAGCAATTTTTGACAGCTTCCAACTGAAGCTCTCCACGAAACATGGGAGAGGTTCAAGAAGAAGCTTATGCGGTGCCCAAATCATCATATGACCAATGTCCACTTGATGGAGATATTATACAGGTCTTTAAATTTGGTGACTAAGCCAGTGGTTGATAATGCTGCAGGAGGGTCATTCATGGACCTTACTTTTATTGAGACAAGTGATATGCTAGATCGTATGACAAAGCAGAGTAGAGCTTGGCATACCAGGGATTCTGAGGTAGCAAACTCTACTATATCTATTGGCTTGACGGCAGAACAAAGGGGAAGAGAAGAGGAACGTGACTAGGATGCTCACATGAAAACGCAGATGGACCTTCTTACCAAGCATTCATTATCAGGGAAGACAGTAAAGTTTAAGGTCGTTGTATCATAGGGAAGAGATGAATCCGATTCTGAGGAAGAATCTAACTACTTGAATAATCAGGGGGGTTTCTGAGGCAATGCCTAAGGAAACCAAGGTCAGAACTATTATGGTAAATCTGGATACAAGGACAGCGATCAAGATAGTTGGAAGAATAAGACTGACAGGAGTGGTTTGTACGTTCCTCCTGGAAACCGTAAGGCTGCGGCATTTGGCTCTGGGAAGATGTCTATGGAAGATATGATGGCTAAGCTGTTGAAAGAAGTGGAGGCAACCAACACAGGAGTAACTGAGGTAAAGAATGATTTTTCATCAATAAATCAATTGGTTGATTCGCATTCCACTTCAATAAAACAGCTGGAATAACAATTGAGTCAACTATCAGTGGCACTCAATCAAAGAAAAGCTGGTACCTTACCTAGTGACACTGTGCAAAATCTAAGGAATGATGGATCATGTATGGCTATTACTACCCGGAGTGGTAAAGTGTTGGAAAATCCATCCAAAGGCAAGCAGGTGGTTGATAATACAGAGGAGAATGTCATTGAAGTAGATTGTGATGATTCTGTAGAAGCTAAAAATCAGAATGAGAACGTTCATGGCACTACACCTAGACGTCACCAGCCAGAAAGGATTGATAATTGGAAGCAACATAAAAAAGAAGTGGTGGAGAAAACTCTTCCTCTTCCACCACCACCTTTTCCTCAGAGACTGAAGAAGAAAGCTAATGACACCAGGTTTAGTAAATTCATGACCATGTTGCAGCAGCTGACTATTAATGTGCCTTTAGTGGAGGCACTGGAACAGATGCCTGGGTAAGCGAAATTCATGAAGGACCTTTTGACAAAAAAGCGGGCAGCAAACTATGAGCTGGAAGATAATGTTCATCATTGCAGTGCAATAGCTACAAGATTGTTAGTTCAGAAGAAGGCCGATCCTGGTGCTTTCACTATTCCTTGCACTGTTGGATCTTTGGATTTTGCTAAGGCATTGTGCGATTTGGGAGCTAGCATCAATTTGATGCCACTATCCGTTTACAGAAAGTTGGGGTTGGGCGATCCTATACCAACCAATATATGGCTCGTGATGGCAGATAGGTCAGAAAAATGACCTGTTGGTATCTTATATGATGTATTAGTGAAGGTTTCTACCTTCATTTTTCCTGCAGACTTTTTTATTTTGGATAATGAGGTGGATTCTGAAGTTCCCATAATCTTGGGTCGTCCTTTCCTCGCAACAGGAAGTGTGCTTATTGATTTAAGAGCTAATGAGCTTTTGTTCCAGATGAATAACGAAGTGGTCCATTTTGATGTATGCAAATCAATGAAGCAGCCCAGATATATGAACATGTTCTCTGTAGCTGATGTTTATTATGAGGATGAGAAAGAAGTATCTGTAGAGAAGCAGCTTATTGTTGATCCATTGGCTGTTGTGCTTATGAATTTTGAGCGTGAAGATGTTGAAGAGTATGAAGAAACTATTTGTGCTCTAACAGGAATGGGGTCATATTCTCATACTCCTAAGAAGCTGGGCCTTGATCTTAAGAATCAACCTTTACCACCAGCGAAACCATCCATTGAAGAGCCACCAATGCTAGAATTGAAGGAGTTGTCCAGTCATCTAAAGTATGCATTCTTGGGAAGTGGGAATATAATTCCGATTATTGTTGTGGCTAATTTGGGTGAGCAGCAAGTAACGGCTCTCATCTCTATTCTAAAGAGGTACAAGAGAGCCATCGGTTGGACTATTGCTGATATAATTGGTATCCCTCCTGGGATATGTATGCACTAGATTCATCTTGAAGAAAATTGTGTGCCCACCATTAAGAATCAACGACGTTTGAATGCACCTATGCAAAAGGTGGTGAAGAAAGAAATTATTAAGTGGTTAGATGTAGGGGTGGTGTATCTAATCTCAGACAGTAAATGGGTGAGTCTGGTGCAATGTGTACCTAAGAAAGGGGGCATGACGGTAGTTGCAAATGAAAAGAATGAATTAATTACACTTAGACCTATCACAGGGTGGAGAGTGTGCATGAACTACCGGAAGCTAAATTCGTGGACGCTAAAGGATCACTTCCCAATGTCATTCATGGACCAAATGCTTGATCGATTGGCAAGGAAGGGATGGTTTTATTTCTTAGATGGTTATTCCAGCGATAATCAGATTTGCATTGCTCTGGAAGATCAGGAGAAGACCACTTTTACATGTCCGTATGGTACGTTTGCCTTCAAACGAATGCCATTTGGGCTATGTAACACACCTGCCACTTTTCAGCGATGTATGATGTCCATCTTTTTTTATATGGTTGAAGACACCTTGGAGGTGTTCATGGATGATTTTTTAGTTGTAGGTAAGTCGTTTGAATCATTCTTGGCAAATCTGAGTATGGCTTTGCAGAGATGTGTTGAATTCAACTTGGTGCTAAATTGGGAGAAGTGACATTTTATGGTTAAGGAAGGCATTGTTCTTGGGCATAAAGTCTCTGAAAGGGGAATCGAGGTTGATCGAGCCAAAATTGAAGTTATCGAGAAACTACCACTCCCAAATTCTGTAAAGGGAGTTCGTAGTTTTCTCGATCATGCAGGTTTTTATCGGAGGTTTATTAAAGACTTCTCCAAGACTGCTAGTTCATTATGTAAACTTTTGGAGAAGGATGCAAAGTTCGACTTCGGTGAAGATTGCTTGAAGGCATTTGAATGCCTCAAAGGGAAGCTAGTTGAAGCTCCTATTATTGTAGCGCCCGATTGGTCTCTACCTTTTGAAGTGATGTGTGATGCAAGCGGGGTAGCTTTGGGTGCTATACTTGGTTAGAAAAGAGAAAGGCTATTTCATTCAATCTACTATGCAAGTAAGGCCTTAAATGGAGCCCAGAAGAACTATACCGCCATGGAACAAGAGCTTCTAGCAGTTGTTTATGCTTTTGAAAAGTTCCGTGCTTACTTGTTGGGAACCAAAGTGGTGGTTCATACAGATCATGCAGCTCTGAGATATTTAATGGCAAAGAAGGATGCTAAGCCAAGGCTAATTCGGTAGGTGTTATTGCTTCAAGAATTTGATTTCGAGGTAAAGGACAGAAAAGGTTGCGAAAACCAAGTAGCTGATCATCTATCTAGACTTGAGAGTGAGCACATAGCGCAACCCGACCTTGAGATTGATGATGCATTTCCCGACGAAGAGATCTTAGCTACTATGGTGAAAGACTTACCGTGGTATGCAGACTTTGCAAACTTTGTGGTAAGTAAAGTGATTCCTGAGCATCTCTCCTTTCATCAAAAGAGAAAGTTCATGCATGATGTGAAACACTATTTCTGGGATGAGCCGTATCTTTTTTGACGATGTGTTGATGGTGTTATTAGACGATGCATATCAGATGAGGAGGTTCCTAGCATATTGGAAGCAAGTCATACTTCCCAAGTTGGGGGTCACCATGCAGGTGATCGAACAGCCAGGAAGGTATTGCAAAACGGCTATTATTGGCCTTCATTATTCAAGGATGCCTATGATTTTGTGAGAAGATGTGATCAGTGTCAGAGGCAAGGCACAATTTTGAAGCACCATGAGATGCCCATGTCTAAAATTCATGAAGTAGAGCTATTTGATGTGTGGGGTATTGATTTTATGGGCCCATTTGTGAGTTCATGTGGGATGAAATATATCCTAGTTGCTGTGGATTATGTATCCAAATGGGTCGAAGCAGTAGCGCTGGCTGATAATGAAGGTAAGTGTGCTGTATCATTCTTAAAGAGAAATATCTTCTCTCGTTTTGGGGTACCACGTACCATTATAAGCGATGGAGGATCACACTTTTGCAACAAACTGTTCAGAGCCGTGTTGGTGAAATATGGGGTCAAGCAAAATAAGGTAGCTACACCTTACCACCCATAAACTAGTGGGCAGGTAGAGGTTTCTAATCAGGAGATCAAGTTGATCCTTGCTAAGACTGTAAATGCTAGTAGGAAAGATTGGTCCCGAAAGCTGGACGATGCCTTATGGGCTTATAGGACTGCGTTCAAGACACCAATTGGCATGTCACCTTACCAACTAGTTTATGGGAAGGCTTGTCACTTGCCAATCGAGCTCGAACATAAAGCATTGTGGGCGTTGAAGCGGCTTAACCTGAATTGGGATGATGCTATTAATCTGAGATTGGAACAGCTGAATGAGATGGAGGAATTCTGTCTACATGCATATGAAAAAGCAGACCTCTACAAGGAACGGATGAAAAAGTACCATGGTCTGGTCCATTTAAAATTAGGCAAGTCTACTCGTCTGGAGTAGTTGAGTTAGAAAACAAAGATGGTGGTATCTTTAAGGTGAATGGCCAACGAGTGAAGCCATATATCAGTCCACTTGATTTGATAAAATGCATGGCCACCATCTATCTCGATGAAGTCTAAGTAATCGAGATAACTATGTCGTGTCGCGACAATAAATCAAGCGCTACATGGGAGGCAACCCATCATTTTTAATCGTTCTGTTTGACTAGGAGTTTATTTTTGTTAAATAAAAATTCAAAAAAAAAAAGAGTCGAGCCACGACCAAAACTAAGGCTCTTGGTGGGAGGCAACCCATCCTTCTAATCATTTTTGTTGTTTTTGATTAAGTGTAGGTGCAAGGCGTACAAAGGAGGGGATTAGTCGCAAATTTTGATTTAAAAGTGAGCCATGTTAAAGGTGGTAAGTTAGGAATGAAGGAGGAAAGGCTATCGGTTAGGCATTGCCTATGCTAATCTAGGCAATGGACAAGGCAAGGCCTATGCTAATCTAGGCAATGGACAAGGCAAGGCCTATACTAATCTAGGCAATGGACAAGGTAAGGCCTATGATAATCTAGGCAATGGACAAGGCAAGGCCTATACCATTGCCTATGCTCACTGCCTCACATAGGCAACGGACAAGGCATTGCCTATGCAAATATAGGCAACACCATAGGCGCCGCCTATGCCAAACTAGGCAATACCATAGGCGCCGCCTATGCCATTGCCTATGCTCACTGTTTCAACTAGGCCATAGCATAGGCACCGCCTATGCCCAACTAGGCATTGACAAAGGCGCCGCCTATGCTAAGCATAGGTAAAGCATTAGGCGCCGTCTACTTATGCTTTTTTGTCTCCTAACCCGATTTTACATGGATAAAACCCGACCCATGGCTTAGTCTATAAATAGATCTTCAACCTTAGAACAAAATACACTTGTTTTCTCAACCTTGGCGTCGCCTAAGCTTCCCAAATCTCTCAAAGTTTTTCTTTTTGCTCATCTAATCTTGCAAGATCATCTTCCCGAACTATCACCAAGTAAGTTATTCTTTTATATTCCGTAGTTGTTGAAATACTACGCTTATAATGGTATTTTAGATTTTGAAGTGGTGTTTGGTGATAAGAATATGATTGGTTTGTTATGATACATCTAGTTGAGTGAAATACTTTGTGTGGGTGCTCTTGACGTTATTCCGACTTGTATTTGATTGTTATACACTGTCATATTTTATGAAGTCGAAATTGTGAAATTAATGCATAATCTTGAAAGTTGAAAGCTTGAATGTTTGAATGACTCGTTCATCAAGACACCGATCATGATTGACCACAAACATAAGATGTTGTGATTATTTTTATGCAATAACTTGATACGATCTCTATGTGGTAGTCTTGTTTAAAAAGTGCATTCATTCAAACATGAAAGGCTATTCAAGATTACATGAAGGTATGATTGTTCTAAACATGTTGTTGGAACATATTACCTAAAAGTATGTCGATGAAGTCTGAGTAATCGACATCACTCACTTAATTAGTCTGTGCCAACAAATTAAGTGTGGGGTGGTGCCATTACTGTTTGTTTTTCGCTTAAATCTTCCGAGATGAAGCTAACATAACTCTATTGTGATCTCAGGTAGAATGGCACCAAAAGGACAACAAGGAAAAGAAAAAGTGCCCACCTCACAGAAAGGTAAGAAAAGGGGAAGAAAAGAGTAAGCTGAGTCCTCCTCGCTGCAAATACCTCGACGCACTTTTGGAATAAAGTGGGTCCTAGAGGAGGAAGGAAAGGAGTGGTACAAGAACAACAAAGTAAAGAAATATGTTCACTTGGATTTGATGCAAAAGGAGAGTCTAGCAAAGAGAGAACCCCGCATTTTGGCTAAAATCATGGCACTAAACCTTGATTTCATTTTCCAAGATATGGGGGAATGCAATCTTGATCTAACACGCGAATTTTATGCCAATTGGTCCCCAAAGACTACCGGAAGTGAAGTGAAGATTCGGGGCCAAGTCTTGCAACTGAATGCGGAGTTCTTCAACTCTTTTCTGGGTCTTCCAACTGTGGATCCAGCACCTCTCAAGGAGCTTTATCACAGACCTCCCTACAGGGCAATCAGACACACGTTGTATGGAATAAGGTCCATGGCCCGATGGATTCGTCACAAGGATAACGGTCGGCATAATACCTTCCCGTATGCTTCCTTGAACAGAGAAGCTCGTATATGGTTGAGGATAGTCAAATATTTCTTGATTCCTGGGACACAGTACACAAAGATCACACGTGATAGAGTATGCTTGGTGTACGCTCTGATGACGAATATCCCCATCAACATTGGTGCGGTTATACGATCATCAATGCGTAAGACAAGGCTGCACAAAAGGTCCTATTTCAGCTTTGGCAATTTGTTGATTGCGATCTTAAGAAAGGAGCATATTGAAGAGGAACCTACAGATCATAAGCTTCCACACAACCCACAGAAGGTTGATCGCATGAAAGTGAAAGAGCTTGATACTGGGCATGGCATCAACCTTACCACTGCAGAAAGACATGCTCGAGATGAAAGTTTCTTTCGCCATCTATATGGCATGACTAGGTTTATAATGATGAGTGGAGGTCGTATTCTGACTGATGCAGAGCTCCAGCAGTTGGATTATGACTACCCGATGAATGAGTATGCGCGGGCCATGTGTGGAGTTAGGGTACATTTTGAGGAACCTCTCGATGATGACGTGCCAACTGATGATGATCGCTGGCTGCCAGACTCAGACGTGGAGGACAACTTTGATGACGACGACTCTGATGATGATTCCGATGAAGGGGGTATGACCCCAGACATAGAGGAGGAGTCCGACTAATCAGGTTTTCCTTATTTATTTTCCACTGAGGGCAGTGTTTCCCGTCTAAGTGTGGGGTGCTGGTATTTGTATGCTGTATTATACTTCTTTGCCTACATTTACATTTATTTTTGTTTGTTTTAATTAGTCGTAATTAGTTAGTTAAATTTTAGATTTTTTAGATTTTGCATGAAATTGTTCTGATAGATGGCATGGTAGTATAAAAAGAGTTTGTGCTAAATCATTACTATTGAGACATTTAGGCTCTACGTGTGACTCACTATTTGATAAGTGTGTGGTAATTCATTCATCTGTTGGGTCTATAATCTATAATGCTCCCAATTAAGTTGACCATGTGCCTTGTGTGTTTGAAGATATAATATATTCTATGTTGTAACTGATGCTAGAACTTGTCTGGTGTGTGTGTAAAGAGAAATAAAGAGTGTGAGTTTAGGAGATGATTTAGGCATTTCTTTGGCAGCCTGTAATTGTTTACCTTCTTTTTACCTACCCTTGTACATTATCCTAGTAAAACCCCTTTGAGCCTTTAGCTAATTTCTTTGACAGCCTCATATGTAGCCTAATCCATTTTTTTCAAGACCATAATTTGATCCAAACTCCTAAGCGCTTTAAATTGTAGAACCAAGTGAGTAAGGAGTGTGGCAAAATAAGAGACAAATGGTAAAATTAATGCCACAGAGTGTATTGGTACTTGAAAATAAGGTGAAAAAGAGTGGCTATCATAGGGATGCTTGTAAAAAAAAGAAAAAAAAATATAAAAAAATAATAGAAAAGAAAAAAAAAATATAAATAAGAGAGTTGTATATTCTCATCTTTGTGTTTCAACTAATTGGATGAAAAGAGGTTGGTAGATGAAAAGAAGGAAGAGGGGTTGCTAAAAGCTAGTGTAAATGGAAAAATGTAGTGTATTAAAGCGCTTAGGGAACATAGTCACTATATCTGGCCAAAATCGTTCTACCTGTCCCTTAGCCTACATTACAACCTTGTAAAGACCTATTTGATCCTAAGCTTAGCATTCTGATATTAGTGGAGCATTACACTAAGGGCAAGCCTATGGTCATCAGTTTCAATATAAGAATTCTTTGTGAGAGTGAGAGCAAGGAGATTCTTATACCCATGTTTCGAAAAATGCAAAACTATGAGCGACTATGGGTGATATCTTGTGTGAGACACACATGGTTGATGATTTTTGGGTAGTGTTATATGATTCTTTGTGGCTTAACTTGTGGATATGAATTAACCATCATCACGATTCTATGTTGGAGGTTGAATTGTTTCTAGTAGTGATCAAGAAACCTACTCTTTGTTAATAATTGTCGTGCATGTCTTGAGGATAAATTTTGTGTTGCTATTGGGAAATTCTAGTTAGGGATAAATTTTGTGTTGCAATTGTGAAATTCTAGTTAGGTGTTTGCATGGATGTTATATTTTATTCGAGGACGAACAAAGCTTTAAGTGTGGGGTGTTGATGTTGGGCGTATTTACACGCCTAAACACCATGATTTACCCATGTTTTAGCTAAGTTTTGAGGATAAAATATATAATTCTTGCACTTTTAGTCCATTTTCCTTTAAGTGAGCTGACCTACGTGATTAGCATGTTTTTCAGGTATTAATGATGAAGATTTTAGCACTTTATGGACTTGTGAGAACCAAAGGAAAACTTCACATTAGAGGGAAGGCAGCTTTTGGAAGCTTGTGGACTGAATGTGACGCATGGAGAATTTGTCTCGGGCAAAATCAGTATTTCTAAATACTTAGGGATGCAGCAGTAATTTAATAGACAAGGACATTATAAAAACCCTATTACTGAATTTTTCAGCATGTTGTAATCATTATTCAGTTTTCAGAATCTGTAAGTTAAGACAGAGAAAAACGCTAAGGCAACACGAACGGCTAGAGGGCAAAACGTCAACCTCTTGTTTGACGCCAAACTCATCCCCATCGTGAGATTATTCTAACTTTGGTATGATAATGATGTCTTCGTTGATTTCTATTGTAATCATGAGTAGCTGATGATAGGCGAATTTACACGCCTAAAGTACTATATTTTACCCATATTTTAGCTAAGTTTTGAGGACAAAATATATAATTCATGCACTTTTAGTCCTTTTTCCTGTAATTGAGCTAACAAACGTGATTAGCAAGTTTTCAGGTATAAATGATGCAGATTTCAACATTTTATGGATAACTTGACACCAAAGGAAGCTTCACGAAAGAAGGAAGGGAAAGCTTGGACGCCAAGGACCAAAAATGACGCATGGGAAACCTGTCCCGGGGAAAAACAATAATTCTAAAGACTTTGGGGACTAGCAGTAACTTATTAGGATTAGGATAATGATGCAGTAACCCATTAGGATTGGGTTAAGTAATGCAGTAGCTTGGTAGGAATAGGAATGGGTGTTATAAATACCCTATTTTGCTAGAGATTTTTATTCATTCCACTTCTAATTCATTCCTCTACTATCCGAACAATTTTAATCTTTTCAACACTTTCAATTCTTATTCTGTTCATCTATTCAATTCTTAATTTCCACAACGAGAAAAAAGCTATTCTAAAAAAATTCACGCCTAAAGCCATACCACACCATAGTACACGTGAGATCTTTATTGTGGTATAATGATAATGTCTATTGTGATTTCCATCGTACTCATGAGTAGCTAAACTTCTCTGTTGGGGTTATGGAAGCCGTATGAGATACTATCTATTGCTATGAGTTTGTAAATTAGCGACACTTATGCTGCTTATATCATTATTCTCTTCATCTTAATGCAAATTCTTGTGGTTGCAAACGCATAGAATACGCCAGTATAGCATTAACTTGTTCGAAAGAAAAGTTATATGTCTGGAAAAGAGATAATGTCAAGGTAATAGGGCACCAACCCCTATTAAAAAGTTAGTGCCGTAACTGGATTAACCTCTTGGAGAACTTGTACCATTAGATATGCTTTAAGCTCAAAAGAGTTAAAGTGAAATAGTCTTTGTTAGGTCGAAAGACGCTTGGATTTACCATAGAATACAATTCTCTATAAGCACATGCATGTCTGAATTCCGCATAACTCATAGCCAATAGAGACGTATAACTCATAAGGTGGACATAACCCCAACTCTCAATTCTCATTGGTTAAACATCTTACTAAACACTCTTTCTGTTTACTTTGCTATTTCTGTTTTTACTTTACTATTTTGTTTACATTATTTGCATATTTAAAATCCCCCCTTTTACGAGACTTGCACCAAAAGTCTAATAATCTTTGCTTACTTATTGACCGGCTATTCCCTGTGGGATCGATACCCAACTCAGTTGGGTTCTATATTTGACAGCGACCGCTTACACTCTTGCAAGAGCTGTAGTTTGAGCGTTATCAAATTTTGGCGCCGTTGCCGGGGAATACGGTTGTCAACTAAGTTTGTGATAGTTACTAGACCCTTTGGTCAAAGATTCTTGTACTTTACTTTTAGTTTTTGTTTTTGTTTTCTGCAGGTTTTTATCCAGTGCATGCCCCATACTCGAAGTTCTGGTCAACCATTATTACCTTTCAATCCTGAACCACATCGTATTGGCAGAATGGAGGCTCAACAGGAAATTGAAAGAAGGGATGCTCAACAGGAACAGGCTAGACTAGCTACTCTGGCCGCCGCTCAAGTGCATCAACAGAATATTGATAATCCTGGGCGAGCAACAAATCCTGACGATGAGGATCTAGGTGATGATGAGTTACTAAACCCAATGCGTGATGTGGAGATAGCAACACCTGCTAACAGAAGAGATCATCAAGCTAGGTTTAGGCATGAACGCCGACCCGTGCAACCAGTATTCGACGATGATGATGATGATCTCGATGGAGCCGAAGCCACTGGAGCCATTATTCCTCCGCCATTGGCACCCGGAGCCAAGTTCAACATCACAAGCACCATAATTCAGTTATTGCAACTCAAGGAATTATTCGGTGGACTAGCAGGCGATGATCCGAATATGCATCTGATCAACTTTATATCTACATGCAAGTCATTCGACAATCCTGGCGTTGTACAGAATGCAATTCGGTTGTGCCTATTTCCATTGTCTCTATTTGGGGAGGCAACTCTATGGTTGAATAGGCTGACTCCTGATTATATCACTAATTGGAGGCAGTTGAAAGACGCTTTCCTAGAAAGATTCTTTCCGCCATCCAAGAGAGCATAATTGAGAGATGAAATCAGCAACTTTCGGCAACTTCCAACCGAAGCTCTCCATGAAACATGGGAGAGGTTCGAGACGAAGCTTATGAGGTCCCCAAGCCATCATATGACCAATGTTCACTTGATGGAGATACTATATAGATCCTTGAATTCAGTTACTAAACCTGTGGTGGAAATGCGGCTGGAGGATCATTTATGGACCTCACCTTTGTTCAGGCAAGTGATATGCTAGATCGGATGACGAAGCAAAGTAGGGTGTGGCATACCATAGATTCTTAGGTAGCAAGCCCCACTTTTGCTATAGGCATGACTACAGAACAAAGGAGAAGAGAAGAAGAACGTGATCAAGATATGACACACATGAAAACACAAGTGGATCTTCTTACAAAGCATCTATTATCAGGGAAGACCGAAAAAGTCAAAGCTGTTACGTCAAAAGGAAGAGAGGAATCTGATTCTGAAGAAGAAGCCAACTACTTGAACAATCAGGCGGGTTTTCGAGGCAATACCCAAGGAAACCAAGGTCGGAACTATTATGATAAATCTAGAAACAAGGACCAAGGTAGTTGGAAGAACAAGAATGACAAGAGTGCTTTGTATGTTCCCCCAGGGAGACGTGATGCCACTGCATCTAGTTCTATAAATATGGAAGACATAATGGCTAAATTATTGAAAGGAGTAGAGGCAACCAGCGCGGGAGTAACTAAGGTAATAAATGATTTATCCTCGATAAAGCAATTGGTTGACTCACATTCCACTTCAATAAAACAAATAGAGCAGCAATTGAGCCAACTTTCAGCAGCACTCAATCAAAGAAAGGCTGGCACGTTACTTAGCGACACTGTGCAAAATCCAAGAAACGACGGATCATGCATGGCTATTACCACCAGAAGTGGTAAGGTGCTGGAAAATTCATCCTAAAGCAAGCAAGTGGCAGAAAATAATGGAGATAAGGACGCCATAGAAGCTGACCAAGACATCCATGACGTCACCCGTAGTAGTTTACAGCCTGAAAAGACTGAAATTTGAGAGCAAGAGGAGAAGAAAGTCGTGGAGAAAACAATTCCGCTTCCACCACCACCTTTTCCTCAAAGATTGAAGAAGAAAGTTGATGATACCAAGTTCAATAAATTCATGGAAATGTTGAAACAGTTGAACATTAATGTTCCATTGGTAGAGGCACTAGAACAAATGCCAGGGTATGCAAAATTTATGAAGGATTTGTTGACAAAGAAGTGAGCAGCAAGCTATGAGTTGACAGACACTGTTCATCATTGCAGTGCAATTGCTACCCGATCACTAGTTCAGAAGAATGCTGACCCCGGTGCATTCACTATCCCTTGCACCGTTGGATCTTTGAATTTTGCCAGGGCATTATGTGATTTAGGAGCCAGCATCAATTTGATGCCATTATCTATTTACAAAAAGTTAGGGTTGGGTGATCCTACTCGAACCAATATGAGGCTCATAATGGCAGATAGGTCAGTAAAATGACCTGTTGGTATCTTATGTGATGTCTTGGTGAAGGTTTCTTCATTCATCTTTCCGACAGACTTCGTTATTTTGGATTGTTAGGCAGACTCAGAAGTTCCCATAATCTTGGGGCGCCCTTTCCTTGCAACAGGAAGTGTGCTTATCGACTTGAGAGCTAATGAGCTTTTATTCCAAATAAATGACGAAGTAGTTCTCTTTGATGTGTGTAAATCAATGAAGCAACCCAAAGATCTGAACGTATTCTCGGTAGCTGATGTTTATTTCAATGATGTGCATGAATTACTTAAAGAGAAGCAGCTTAATGATGACCCATTGGCGGTTGTACTTATGAATGTTGAGCGTAAGGAAGTTGAAAATTATGAAGAAACTATTGGGGCTCTAACAGGGTTAGGGTCGTATCCTCATGCTCCCAAGAAGCTGGACCTTGATCTCAAAAACCGACCTTCACCACCAGCTAAACCATCTATTGAAGAGCCACCCACGTTAGAATTGAAGGAGCTGCCTAGTCATTTAAAGTACGCATTCTTAGGAAGCGAAAATACATTCCCAGTCATTGTGGCGGCAGACTTAGGTGAGCAGCAAGTTGTAGCTCTCATCACGATTCTACGGAAGTATATAAGAGCCATTAGTTCGACCATCGCTGACATTATTGGTATTCCACCTGGGATTTATACACACAAGATTCATCTTAAAGAAAATTGCACACCAACTATTGAGCATCAAAGGCATCTCAATCCACCTATGCAAGAAGTAGTGAAGAAAGAAATTATTAAGTGGTTAGATACAGGGGTGGTGTATCTTATCTCTGACAGTAAATGGGTAAGCCCGGGACAATGTGTTCCCAAGAAAGGAGGCATGACGGTAGTTGCGAACGATAAGAATGAGCTTATTCCACTCAGACCCATTACAGGATGGCGAGTATGCATGGATTACCGAAAAATGAATTCGTGGATGCTTAAAGATCACTTTCCAATACCATTTATGGACCAAATGCTTGATCTATTAGCAGGGAAAGGATGGTTTTGCTTCTTAGATGGTTATTCCGGCTATAATCAGATTTGTATTACTCCCGAAGACCAAGAGAAAACAACGTTCACATGCCCATATGGTACGTTTGCCTTTAAACGTATGCCATTCGGACTATGTAACGCACCAGCCACCTTTCAGCGTTGTATGATGTTCATTTTTTCTGGTATGGTTGAAGATACGTTGGAAGTATTCATGGACGATTTTTCAGTTGTGGGTGAGTCATTTGAATCTAGCTTGGCAAACCTAAGTATGGCGTTACAAAGATGTGTTGAATTCAACCTAGTGCTGAACTGGGAGAAGTGCTACTTTATGGATAAAAAAGGTATTGTTCTTGGGCATAAAATCTCCGAAAAAGGAATTGAGGTTGATCGAGCTAAAATTGAAGTTATCGAGAAGCTACCACCTCCAATTTCCGTAAAGGGAGATCGTAGTTTCCTCGGGCATGCAGGTTTCTATCGGCGGTTCATCAAAGACTTCTCCAAAATTGCTAGTCTATTATGCAAACTTTTGGAGAAAGATGCAAAGTTTGACTTCAATGAAGAATGTTTGAAGGCATTCGATTGCCTCAAAGGGAAGCTAATTGAAGCTCCTATCATGATAGCACCAAATTGGTCTCTACGATTTGAAGTCATGTGTGACGCTAGTGGGGTAGCTTTGGGTGCTGTACTTGGCCAGAAAAGGGAGAAGTTATTCCATCCAATCTACTATGCGAGCAAGGTCCTAAACGAAGCCCAAAAGAATTATACTGTCACAGAACAAGAGCTGCTAGCGGTTGTGTATGCTTTTGAGAAGTTCCGTGCTTATTTGTTGGGAACCAAAGTGGTAGTTCACACAGACCATGCAGCCCTGAGATATTTAATGACAAAGAAAGATGCCAAACCAAGGATAATTCGATGGGTATTGTTGCTGTAAGAATTTAATTTCAAGGTAAAAGATAGAAAAGGTTGCGAGAACCAAGTGACTGATCATCTATCTAGACTTGAGAACGAGCATATAGCACAGCCTGATCTCGAGATTGATGATACATTCCCTTACGAAGAGATCTTAGCCACAATAATGGAAGAGTTACCATGGTATGCAGACTTTGCAAATTTTATGGTGAGTAATGTGATACCTGCAAATCTATCATTTCATCAAAAGAGGAAGTTCATGCATGATGTAGAACATTACTTTTGGGATGAGCCATATTTGTTTCGACGATGCGCGGATGGTGTTATCAGGCGATGCATATCCCATGAAGAGGTGCCTAATATATTAGACGCATGTCACACTTCCCAAGTTGGGGGACATCACGCAGGTAATCGAACAGCAAAGAAGGTATTACAAAGTGGATATTATTGGCCCTCGATATTTAAAGATGCCTACAACTTTGTGAGAAGATGCGATCAATGTCAGAGACAAGGTGCAATTTCAAAACACCATGAGATGCCCATGTCGAAAATTCTTGAAGTCGAGATCTTTGATGTATGGGGTATTGATTTCATGGGTCCATTCGTAAGTTCGTTTGGAATGAAATACATCCTAGTTGCTGTAGATTATGTTTCAAAATGGGTCGAAGCAGTAGCGTTAGCCGACAATGAGGGAAAGCGTGTTGTAGCATTCTTGAAGAGAAATATCTTCTCTCGCTTTGGAATACCACGGACTATCATAAGCGATGGAGGATCACACTTTTGCAATAAGCTGTTCAAATCCGTGTTGGCAAAATATGGTGTCAAGCAACATAAGGTAGCCACACCTTATCACCCTCAAACTAGTGGACAGGTAGAGGTTTCCAATCGAGAGATCAACCAAATCCTTGCTAAGACTGTAAATGCTAATAGGAAAGATTGGTCTCGGAAGCTGGATGATGTGTTATGGGCTTATAGGACTGCATTCAAAATGTCAATTGGCATGTCCCCTTACCAACTAGTTTATGGGAAGGCTTGTCACTTACCCATCGAACTCGAGTATAAAGCATTGTGGGCGCTGAAGCAACTAAATCTGAATTGGGATGATGCTATAAATCTGAGATTGGAGCAGCTGAATGAGATGGATGAATTCCGTCTACATGCCTATGAAAGATCAGACCTCTACAAGGAGCGGATGAAAAAGTATCATGATCAGCAGATTGTTCAACGAAACTTCCAAAAAGGCGATATGGTACTTCTTTTTAATTCCCGACTGAAGCTATTCCCAGGTAAGTTAAGGTCCAAATGGTCTGGTCCATACAAGATTAGCCAAGTCTACTCGTCTGGAGTAGTTGAGCTAGAAGACAGTAATGGTGTTGTCTTCAAGGTGAATGGCCAACGAGTAAAACCCTATATCGGTCATCTTGACTCGATAAACTATATGGCCACCATTTATCTCGACAAAGTCTAAGTACTCGAGGTAACTATGTTGTGCTGCGACAATAAATCAAGCGCTAGATGGGAGGCAACCCATCGTTTTTCATTTCTTTTCTTTCTTTCTATTAAGTGCTTACTTTTGATTTATAAAAATCCAAAAAGAAGAGTTGAGCCACGACCAAAACTAAGGCGCTATATGGGAGGCAACCCATCGTTCTAATCGTTTTTGTTGTTTTTGAGTGAATGTAGGTACAAGAGAAGTAAAGGAGGAGATTGGTTTCAAATTATGATTTGGAAGTTGTGCATGTTAAAGGTGGTAAGTTAAGAATGAAGAAGCAAAAGGCTATGGGTGAGGCATCGCTTATGAAAATACATGCCACGAACAAGGCAAGGCCTATGCTATGGCATAAGCTCTCGGATTCTAGAGTGCCATAGCATAGGCGCCGCCTATGCCTAAGAGTGCCATAGTATAGGCACCGCCTATGCCTTAGAATGCCATAGCATAGGCGCCGCCAATGCCAAAGCCTTTTGTCTCTGAATCTCATATGCCATGGCATAGGCGCCGCCTATGCCTAACAATGCCATGGCATAGGCGCCGCCTATGCTCAACTAGGCTTTACAAAAGGCGCCGCCTATGCCAAGCATAGGCAAAGAAAAAGGCGCCGCCTATGGTCACTTTTGGTCTCCAAATCCGATTTTAAATGGGTCAAAATCCGACCCAAGCTTGCCCTATAAATAAGAGACTTAGTCTTAGACTAAAAACACATTGCAAACCTACCATAAGCGCCGCCTACCTCTCCAAATCCTCTCAAAAATTTTCCTTTTGCTCTTTTACTTTGCAAGGACATCATCCAAGGTCATCAACCAAGTAAGTACTTCTTTGTTCTTCATTTATATTCCGTAAGTACTACACTACTACGCCTATTATTAATTGTTAAATCTTGAAGTAGTATTGGTGCGTTGAATGTGATTAATTTGTTGTGATACCACTAAGTGAGGGAAAGAATACGTAAGAATGATCTTGACTTGTTTCCAACTTGTATTTAATTTTGATGCACTGTCATACTTTTGCGGAATTGACATGGTCAAGAACAATGCATAATCTTGTCAATAGAACTCTTACATGTTGGAATAATTTGTGTATAAAGGTGACAACCATGGTTGACTACACACATACGAAATTGTGATTATTCCTAAACTTGATTCAATCTAGTAGTCTTAAGATACATCAACCATGAAAGTAGTGCCAAGATTTCATAAAGTATGACTGCACTGATTATATTATTGGAATATAGCACCTAAAACGTATATCGATGCAGTCTGAATAATTGATAACTTTCACTTCACTAGTTTGTACCATCAAAATAAGTGTGGGGTGGTGCCACTACTGCTTGTTTATTAATTGTATCCACCGAGATGAAGCTAACATGACTATTGTTTTAATCACAGGTACAATGGCACCAAAAGCAAGACAAGGAAAAGAAAAAGCAACCACTTCACAAAAAGGCAACAAAAGAGGACGAAAAGAGCAAGGAGAATCCTCCTCGCTGCAAATACCTCGCCGTATGTTCGGAATAAAATGGGTCCTAGAGGAGGAAGGAAAGGAATGGTATAGGAACAATAAATCAAAAAATTATGTTCATGTGGAGTTGATAAACAAGGAGAGCCTAGCAAAGAAAGAACCTCGTATGTTGGCCAAGATAATGGCGTTACATCTTGATTTCATCTTCCGAGATATGGGAGAGTGCAATCTTGATTTAACACGAGAATTCTACGCCAATTGGTCACCGAAAACTACAGGGAATGAAGTAAAGATTCGGGGACAAGTTCTGCAACTAAATGCGGAGTTCTTCAACTCCTTTCTAGGTTTGCCATTTTTTGACCCATCACCATTCAAGGAGCTGTATAACAGACCTCCGTACAGGGCTATTAGACACACATTATGCGGACCACGATCCATGGCACGATGGAGTAGACACAAGGACACCGGTCGGCACAACACCTTCCCATATGCTCCTTTGAATAGGGAAGCTAGGATATGGCTACGAATAGTCAACTCTTGCTTGATTCCAGGGACCCAGTACACGAAGATTACATGAGATAGAGTGTTCTTGGTGTACGCATTGATGACGAATGTTCCTATCAACATTGGGGCAATTATTCGATCTACAAAGGCCAGTCTACACAAGAGGTCCCACTTCAGCTTTGCCAATCTGTTGACCGCAATCTTTAGGAAGGAGGACATCGAAGAGGAACCTGCTGATCATAAAATTCCACATAACCCAAAAAGGGTTGACCTCACAAAGGTTAAAGATGTTGAAACCAGGCATGGCGTCAACCTTACCACTGCGGAAAGGTATGCTCGGGATGAGAGTTTCTTTTGCCATCTTTATAGCATGACTCGGTTTACCATGATGAGCGGAGGTCGTGTTCCAACTGCTGTAGAGCTCCAACAGCTGGACTATGACTACCCAATAAATGAGCATGCAAGGCAAATGTGTGGAGTAGGTGTGTACTTTGAGGAACCTCTTGATGATGATGTGCCAACCGATGATGATCGTTGAATGCCAGACTCCGACGTGGAGGAGAACTCTGATGGAGATGACTCTGATGATGATTCCGACAAAGAGGGTATGACCCCAGACATAGAGGAGGAGTCCAACTAACCAGGTTCTTCTTATTTATTTTCCATTGAGGGCAGTGTGTCCCGTTTAAGTGTGGGGTGATGGTATTTGCATACTAACCTTCTTTATCTGCATTTGCATTCATTTATGTTTGTTTGTTTTGTTTTTAGTAGTTAGTTTTATTTTTGTAGTAGTAAATTTTTAAAATTTTTTTTTTTAACTTTGCATGAAATTGTTCTGATAGGCAGCATGGTATTACGACAAGAGTCTAATTATTACTATTGAGATATTTAGGCTCTAATAGTGACTCATTATGTGATAATTATGTGGTTCAATTCCTTCATCTGTTGGGTCAAGAGTCTATACTGCTTCCAATAAAGTCGACCATGTGCCTTGTGTGTGTGAGATGATAGTATATTCTATGTCTGTGGCTGATGCTAGAACTTGCCTGGTATGTATGTAAAGCGAAATAAAGAGTGTGAGTTAGGAGATGATTTAGGCATTTCTTTGTCAACCTATGATTGTTTACCTTTATTTTATCTACCCATGGACATCATCCTAGATAACCCCCTTTGAGCCTTAAGCCTATTTTCTTTGACAACCTCATATGTAAGCCTAATCTATTTTTTTTCAAGACCATAATTTGATCCAAATTTCTAAGTGCTTTTAATTGTAAAGTCATGTGACAAAATAAGAAGAAATTGGATGAGTGTGATGCCTTAGAATGTATTGGTGCTTGAATTCATTATGAAAAAGAATTGCTATCATAGAGGTGTGTTATGAAAAGAAAAATGATGAAAACTAAAAAGTTAGTTATGTTTAAAATTGAAAAACAAAAGAGGTGAGAAAGGGTGGTAGATTAAAATAAAGTAAAAAGGTTGTTTGAAAGAAAGCATAAATGGCATAATGTGATGTATTAAAGCGCTTAGGAACATAGTCACTATTTCTGGCCAAAATAGTCCTACCCGTCTCTTAGCCTACATTACAACCTGTAAAGACCTATTTGATCTTAAGCTTAACATTCTGATATTTAGTAGAGCATTACACTAAGGGCAAGCCTATGGTCATCAGTTGCAACATATGAATTCTTTGTGAGAGTGAGAGCAAGGATAATCTTATACCCATGTTCAAAATATATACAATACTTGTGAGTGATTATGGGTTATATTTTGTGAGACACTCATGGTTGATGAGTTTTGGGTGGTTGTGTATGATTCTCCGTGCCTTAACATTTGAATACGAATTAACCATCATCACGAGTCTATATTAGAGGTTGAATTGTTTCTAGTAATGATCAGAAAACTACTCTTTGTTAATGATTGCTATGCCTGTCTTGATGACTATTTTGTGTTGTTATTGTGAAACCCTAAGTAGATGTTTAGATGGATATGATAATTTTTTCGAGGACGAACAAAGCATTAAGTGTGGGGTTTTGATGATAGGCGAATTTACACGCCTAAAGTACTATATTTTACCCATGTTTTAGCTAAGTTTTGAGGACAAAATATATAATTCATGCACTTTTAGTCCTTTTTCCTGTAATTGAGCTAACAAACGTGATTAGCAAGTTTTCAGGTATAAATGATGCAGATTTCAGCATTTTATGGATAACTTGACGCCAAAGGAAGCTTCACGAAAGAAGGAAGGGAAAGCTTGGACGCCAAGGACCAAAAGTGACGCATGGAAAACCTGTCCCGAGCAAAAATAGAAATTCTAAAGACTTTGGGGACTAGCAGTAATTTAGTAGGATTAGGATAATGATACATTAACCTAGTAGGATTGGGTTAAGTAATGCAGTAGCTTAGTAGGAATAGGATATGGGTGTTATAAATACCCTATTTTGCTAGATATTTTTATTCATTCCACTTCTAATTCATTCCTCTACTATCCGAACAATTTTAATCTTTTCAACACTTTCAATTCTTATTCTCTTCATCTATTCAATTCTTAATTTCCACAACGAGAGAAAAGCTATTCTAAAAGGAATTCACGCCTAAAGCCATACCACACCATACTACACGTGAGATATTTATTGTGGTATAATGATAATGTCTATTGTGATTTCCATCGCACTCATGAGTAGCTAAACTTCTCTGTTGGGGTTATGGAAGCCGTATGAGATACTATCTATTGCTATGAGTTTGTGAATTAGCGACACGTATGCTGCTTATATCATTATTCTCTTCATCTTAATGCAAATTCTTGTGGTTGCAAACGAATAGAATACGTCAGTATAGCATTAACTTGTTCAAAAGAAAAGTTATATGTCTGGAAAAGAGATAATGTCAAGGTAATAGGGCACCAACCCCTATTAAAAAGTTAGTGCCGTAACTGGATTAACCTCTTGGAGAACTTGTACCATTAGATACGCTTTAAGCTCGAAAGAGTTAAAGTGAAATAGTCTTTGTTAGGTCGAAAGATGCTTGGATTTACCATAGAATACAATTCTCTATAAGCACATGCATGTCTGAATTCCGCATAACTCATAGCCAATAGAGACGTATAACTCATAAGGTGGACATAACCCCAACTCTCAATTCTCATTGGTTAAACATCTTACTAAACAATCTTTCTGTTTACTTTGCTATTTCTGTTTTTACTTTACTATTTTGTTTACATTATTTGCACATTTAAAATCCCCCCTTTTACGAGACTTGCACCAAAAAGCGACCGTTTACACTCTTACAAGAGCTATAGTTTGAGCGTTATCAGTAGCTAAACTTCTCTGTTAGGGTTATGGAAACCTTGTAAGATACTATCTATTGCTATGAGTTTGTGAATTCTTGATGTGTATGCTACTTATATCATTACTCTCTTCATTTAAATTGAATTCTTATGGTTGCAAACATAGGAATATGCCAGTATATCATTAACTTTTTCGAGAGAAAAGTTACATGTTTGGAAAAGAGAGTGTCACAAAAAAATAGGGTTTCCAACCCCTGTTTACACGTTAATTCCTTAACCGGATTAACTTTCTTGGAGAGTTTGTACCATTCGTTATACACTTTAGGATCGAGAGAGCTAAAGTGAAATAATCCTTGATGGTTGAGAAACACTAGGATTTACCATTAGAATACGACTCTCTATAAGTGCATGCATGTCTAAATTCCACATTACTCATAGTTAATAGATACGTAGAAATTACAAGGTGGACATAACCCTAACTTATTATTCTCTGTGATTAAATCTTACTACACTTAGCATTCCAACGTTACTTTGATAGCATTAATTCACGCCTAAACCAATCCCTCCTTTTTTCGTAGAATTTTTGACCAACACTCTACTAATAATTGCAACGATTAGTGACCAAGTATTTCCTGTGGGATTAGACACCCAACCCAGTTGGGTTCTATATTTGACAGCGACCGCTTACACTTTCTTACGAGAGCTGTAGTTTGGGCATTATCAATGTCCTTCCTTTGCCAATCTATCCATTCGATCTATCCTTATGTGACCCAATCTAGTATTCCATGTAATTATATCAACATCATTATTACTAGAATAACATGACATTGCACAACGGTCAACATAATAGTCATAAGTTGAAGGATTATAATCTAAAACAATAAAGCGATCATAACAATGCCCAAAACCATAAAAAATATTATCTAGAGTAATTTTTACACAATTACGACTAAGAAACAAATGAAACTAATATCTAAGAGAACAGACACATAGACTAAGTTTCGTCGAATTTCTGGAGCATATAGGACGTCATGCAACATTAAAGACCGGCCTTCACACAAATCTACTTTTCAAGGGTCAATCTCTTTGACTTCAAGTCTTGCATTATTTCCTACATAGATCCACCTTGATCCAGGTGAAACTCGATGAAACTCCACAAACGCTTCTCGATCTTGACTCACATAGTCGATAGCTCCTGAGTCTACAATCCATATAGGATAAGATTCAGTTAATAAAACAGTGCTAGAAACATATGTAGCACTTAAAGATGTATTTAGAAATTCTATCTTTTTCTCCTAAGGACATTCACGAGCAAAATTCCCCAGATTTTTGCAATTGTACCACTTCATCTTGTTTTTGTCTTTCTTCTTGAAAAACCTTTTTCCTTTCTTGGAATTTGGCTTGTTCTTTTTCTCAGAGGGTCCTTCTTCGGTCTCTGTACCCTTCCCGTTCGTTTACCTAATCTTTTTACGCTTGAATCCTAAAGAGTTCTTACCACTTGATTCTACCATAAAGACATTAAAAGCATCTTTAGTAGCACCAAGCCGCTCATCTTCAAGTTCAATGTGACGTGCAATATCACAAAAAGTTTTGATGTTGTCATTGTGGGTTAAGTTGACCTTCAGGTGTTCCCAAATGTTGGGAAGAGATCGAATCACTGCTTGAACCTTCTTCTCACCCGAGAGAATGTGACCAACACTTTTGAGTTGAGCTATCATATTCGACATCACCCTAAGGTGTTGTTTGATGTTCTGATCATGACGCTTCTTGTAAGTGTCAAATTTAATAGTCAACTATCTGAGGCGGGTAACTGAAGTACCCCTATATGTTCCTCGTAAGTGTGCGTAGATGGCATTGGAAGTAGAAAATTCCTCACACTAATGTATGAGGTCATCAACAACAGAACTTACAATGATCCCACATGCAATGGAATCAACCTTTTTCCAATCTTTATAAGCTTCAAGTTCTCTTCTGTGTTCTGCATTATTGCCCTCTTATGGTTTACTTAAGACATGGTTAATACCTTCAAGGGTGTTTTGCTCTTCCAGTACATACCACATCTTATGACTCTAAAGTTATAGTTGTCTCCATTTAGTTTTTCTCCTTTGTTCAAGTCAGTAATTATGGTTTTAGATGTCATATCTGTTATTAAAAGACAATTACGCAAGTGTTTTATCAATTATGTATGCAAATTACACATTCAAGTCAATCATTTCACATAAAGGTTTCATGTGTAGGGTATAATCGAAAGAACACTTAAGCATCTGATCATCTTCTATGAACTAAACATTTGACCAAAATTAGAAATTAATTACTTAATGTGTATTAGATTGATAGCTTTCAATTAAGTCATTTTAAACTCAAAAAAATGAATATAATTCATATAAAAAGAGATAAGCAAATTAATATTTATATAATATAAAGTTAATAAAAAACTTCATCTTACAAGTCAGTCTAAAGATAAAAGTCATTCCATAAATATTCTATACAACTTATGTACACACAAAAAGGCTCGCTAGGACAAATCTCGTGCTAAACATCAATTAATCTTGCGCTCCAAGGGTCGCGTAGAGAATTTTCTAAAATAGCTAATGCTTCCCAATCCGAGATTTCTACGTAGTTTTCTAGTTCAACACGTTTCAATTCAAACATTTGAATAAAACTAGTAACTATAACACTAGGTGACATCTTAAAAGACTTAAACTCTTTCAATTTTTTTTTTTTCCTTTGTATGGCCCTTTCATTCTGTGACAGATTTTGTGTCGCTCTGGGGACACTATTTCATATGATCTCACAACCTCGAAAACATGCCCTTCGACGACATGCTCTTTCACTTCGTCTCTTTGCTCGACATCCAGAACTCTCACTTGGAGTAATTCGAGTTTGTCCTCGTTCATCCATTTCAAAAATAGAAACCAAGAAACAATAAGAATAGTTTAACCACTTAATGTGACACTTATGTCATAATTTATCGTAGAAGGCTAAATCTGAAAAGAAAGTTAAGGGCTAATTGAAAAAATTATTATTAAGCCTAAAACATTCTTCACTTTCCAGTAAGTTAGAAGTAGTACTTTACACTAAAATAAATAAATGGAATAAGAAATTTTCCCTTTTTTTTAATAATAATATTATATAAAAGGAAACAAAAAATGGACCCATACAAAATCAAGGAATCTGTTGATAGTATTTTCTAGAAGGATAAAGTCACACACTTTAATAGAAAACATTAAATTCCTTTGAGAAAAGTTAAAGGAAAATTTTAAAGTCCATTTATTATAGAATCCCATCTGATTATTATATTATTTTATATTTAAGAGTATACTATAGAATTTTTCATTTATAAGTTGTACAACACTTCATTATCAATTCCATAGAATTGCTTTGTACGCGGTTTTACAAAACACACGCACTAACTTCTCTTCCTTCTCTTTTCTTCTCAAATCAAAAGCAAACAACCAGAACTCTTCATTATTTCTCAAAAAATAATTGAAGGATATGGAAGAAACTCTTTTTGCATAGATTTATTTAATCGTGGAAATAGATCTTGTTATGCTACTTCTTCTTCTTCTATCCTTTTTTCTTTTTATTTTTTAATTTACAAAAGAAAGTTTATCTGTTCATTAATAGAAGAGAAAAAAAATACAGATCCGTGTAGCACGTCTGACAGATCGGCAGGCTGTTACTTTAATTTTTTTCTGGATCAAAATCTCAATCTACAACCGGTTATGCTATCTTTCTAATAGGTATGTTCATTTTCAATAATAGGAAGAGTTAAAATTAAAATCGACACCAAAAACATGCAAAACTGATCAATTTAACCTGCCTCTGATGCCAATGACAGTTATCTCAGAGCAAAACAAAAAATTGTGTAACTTAGAGTTTGCAGCGGATCTTGATTTTTTTATTTCAAAAGGATCTTGCTCCAAGTCGATTTCGTTTCTCTTGGATACAGAATGTTATTCACAAACTAAAAGCCTCGTTTCTAGTGTTTTTGATGTTTGATGTTTTTTCCCTTTTCTGTGTCCCGTGCCCTCCTCTTGCCAGAAGGAAAAATAAAAACTTATAATTGTTCCCCCTTTTTCTTTTGAATTAAATTCAATCTGACAAAGAAATGGATCGGTTCGGGTCGGGGTCGGGTTAGGTCAGGTCGGTCCACATGGGTGACCCATGACCCATAATCTAACATAAGATTCTATATAATTTTTTCTATGAAACTAAGATAGTTACCTTTCAGAAAATTCTAACAATAGTAAAAATGCCTATACTTTAAGAATTAGATTAATTTTTCTGGTGGGTATTCTTAATTATGTCATATCTTGAACCTATTTGTCGCAGGCCCAAAATGACCCCCTAATTTTTCAAGTAATTAATCTTTGTTAACACAAGGGTTGTGGTAGGATGGATATACTAGGGTAAACTCATAAATGACATTTATAATGGTGGCTTTATTTTTTTGTCCCTCATAATAATAGTCTTATAAAATTAGTTTTTCTTCTTTTTTTAATATAGCACAATAACTTATTTGCCAATTTGCCTCTCAGTATCTCAAATATTTCTAAAGAACTTTATACTTATTTATCTTTCAACGTTTTTTTTTCTTTTTTATTTTACTTTATTTTTTATCACTTCTCTCTTTTTTCTCTCAGTTTTTCTCAATCCTTACTTTTTTTCCCTTTTCTCCTTTCAACTTATATTTTAAAAGAAAATTCTCTTTTTTCTATTTTACTTTGATTTTTATGTTTTTTTTCTTTTTTTCTTTTTATTTTTTCTCAACCCTTACTTTTTTTTTTCCTTTTCTCCTCACAACTTTTATTTTTTTTTTAATTTTTTCTCCACTCTTCTTTATTTTTTATTTTCTCTTTTTTCCTCTTTTAGTTTTTCTCAATCTTTATTTTTTTGTCTCTTTTTTTGTTTTTTCTCAACCTTTATTTTTTTTCCTTCCCTCAGCTTGTATATTTTCATTACTTTTCTTTTTATTTTCTTTGATTTTTTTATTTATATTTTTTAATATTTTTCTTTATTTTCTTTTTTTTTCGTAATTTTTATTTCTTTTCTTCGATTTCTTCCAATCAAGTTACGCCCCATGAGAAAAAGTAAACACTACCACATTGTAGAGGTAAGACTTATCACTTTCAAACAAGAAGTTATGTTTTATGGGCAAGATTTGATACTATCGCATTGTGTTTTGATTTATGAGATGTTCTATAACTCTTATCTTAGAGGCAAGACTTAGCTCAAGGACTTTCAAGCAACAAGTTATGTCCACGGGGAAGAATTAACTCTGTCATGTTATGTTTTCATTTATGAGTTGTTCCATAACTCTTGCCTTAGAGGCAACACTTATCTCAAATACTATCAAACAATAAAATATGCCCCACGGTCATGAGTTGACACTAACACGTTATGTTTTCATTTATGAGATATGTCCTACAACTCTTGCCTCAATAACAAGACTTAGCTCAAAGGCTTTCAAACAATAAGTTATGCCCCATAAGAAAGAGTTGATACTACAACATTATGTCTTCATTTATGAGATGTTCTACAACTCTTGCCTTAGAGGCAATACTTAGCTCAAGGACTTTCAAACAATAAATTGTACTGCATGGTCAAAAGTCCACACTACCACGTTATGTCTTTATTTATGAGATATTCTACAACTATTGCCTTAAGGGCACGACTTATCCCAAGAATTTTCGAAAAGTTATGTACATTGGGTAAGAGTCAACACTAACACATTATGTTTTTTACTTTTGAAATGCTCTATAACTCTTGTCTTAGAGGTATGACTCAGCCCATGGACCATCAAACAATAAGTTATGCCCTATGGACAAGAGTTGAAACCACCGCATTGTGTATTGATTTATGAGATGCTTTATAATTCTTCCCTAATAGACAAGGCTTAAACCAAGGGCTTTCAGAAATAAGTTGTGTCGAATAGGCTAGAGTTGACATTAACATATTGTGTTTTGATTTATGAGATATTCTATAACTCTTGCCTTAGAGGCAAGACTTAATCCAAGGACTTTCAAACAACAAGTTACACTACATGGGTAAGAGTTGACATTATCACATTATGTTCTGATGTATGAGATATTCTATAACTCTTGCCTTAGAGGTAAGACTTAGACCAAGGACTTTTAAACAACAAGTTATGTTACATGGGCAAAATTTGACACTATCACATTGTGTCTTAATTTATGAGATGTTTTATAAATCAAGGACTTTTAAACAACAAGTTACGTTACATGGGCAAAATTTGACACTATCATATTGTGTCTTAATTTATAAGATGTTTTATAAATCAAGAACTTTTAAATAACAAGTTATGCCTCATAGGTAAGAGTTGACACTACCTCAATACATCTTGATTTATGAGATATTCTATAACTGATACCGTAGAGGCACGAATTAGTCCAAGGACTTTCAAAAAATAAGTTACACCCCATGGGCAAGAGTTGATACTATCATATCGTGTCTTGATTTATGAGATATTCTATAACTCTTACTTAGAAGCAAAACTTAACTCGAGGATTTTAAAACAACAAGCTATACTCTATAGACAAGACTTGATAATACCACATTGTGCCTTGATTTATGAGTTGTTCTAAAATTTTTGCCTTAGAGGCAAGACTTATCGCAAAAAACTTTCTAACAACAAGTCATGCCCTTACATTTGCTTTGATGTCAAAAAAAGAAGATCCCTTCGTGGATTATCCAACTTTTTTTTTATTAGCAAAATATCATAGAAGTTGAGGAAAAAGAAAAAAGACAACAAACAAAATAGATAAATAAAACAAGAGATTGGGAATAAAAGAAAAAAAATAAGAAAAAAATAAAGGTTTAAAAAAGAGAAGAATAAATAACAAAAAGGGGTAAAAAAAATTGAGAAAAACAAACATGAGAAGAAAAAAATAAACATAGAATTTGAGAAAAATGAAAAAGAAAAAATGAGAAATGAGAAATGAGAAATGATAAAAAATAAAAAAATAAAAAATATAGATTGAGATTGATGAAAAAAAAACAGAGAGAGAGAAATGAAAAAATAAATAATGTTTGAGGAAAAAAAAAGGTAAAAGAAAAATAAAAGTTGAGACAAATGAATTAAAACAAGAAAAAAAAGTTAAGGTAAAAAAATTAAAATAGAAGTTAAGAGACAAATGAAAATGAAAAGTTTAAAAGTATTTGAGGTGTAGAGGGGCAAAAATATATTTGTACTATACATAAAAAAGAAGGAAGACTAGTTTTAAAGGCTTTTTCTTATGAAAGTCAAAAATCCAAAACTACCCACTTTTGGGGTCATCCCATGTAATTTCCTGGATATACTACACTCATATTTAATAAAAGTTCTCATGTTTGAACTTTTGATATAAAAAAAAATAATTTGTTCCCTTTTAAATGGGCTTTATATGATGTAAATTTGGATTAATTGGAGATCTAAAACGGGTATCAACACAATGTAAAAAATCAAAAAGAAAACAAAATCTTTGTTAAACTTTCTAGATTTCTTCCTCAACCTTTTTTTAAGGGAAAAGGGTAAAAGGAAAAGAAATACCACCCCCAACCAATCTAAATTTTTAACTTAATGGTAGTATTGTGAAGATCTCTCCCCACCCACAGTCTCTTCAATGAAACAAATAGCTCAGACAATTTTCACTTGTTGCTAAATAATTTTTTACTAAATTTATTTAGGTAACATTTTTTGTTTACTACTGAAAGGTCTTTGAATAGGATGATGCGATCAAAAAAGAAACCGACATTATTTTCTTCTTATTTACTTTTTGTTTCTTTCCTCCAAACCTTTATTTCAAAAAAAGTAATTGTCAAAATTAGTTAGATTTTCTCATCGGTTGTCTTTGCCACAAGATGATACAATGCACGTTTGTGTCGTTTTAATGGTTAACACAAGTGGACTAATAGACATATTTTGGATGTAAAATGATGTAAAGTTGATGTGATTGTACATGTATTTGGCCTATAACATTTTCCATAGGCACAATACACACATTTAATTTGACTACAATCTTCATCTATCCCTTCTAATTTTTGGTGTGTATAAGTAGACACTTAAATTTGTGTAAAGTTGAGTAAATAGAGACATGTATTTTATGTGGCATCCTACGTGGTCAATTCATATCCTACATGGCGTCCTACGTGTATTATACTACACAGGACATATGTGTTTACTTTTTAACTTTATACAAGTTTAAGTGCATGCTTGTGCATATTCAAATTATAGGTTATAGAAGTGAATTTAGATAAAGTTAAAAGGCATGCATATGTTACATGTGTCTTCTCCATATAATATTTTCATCTTCTCCACAAGTGTAACTTTGCTCTCCTTTACTTTACTTTCAAGTTTCGTGCCAAGAATCTCCTTTTAATCCATGCGGAGCTAATGAAACTTCTTTATATTTTCATCTTCTTTACTATAGAAATGCTACTTATTCTTCTAGAAGCAAATCTCACCATGTTTCGAGTTGTGGTCCTTTCATGTTACATTTTCTTCTTAATCTTGAAATTAACGTCATCACCAAGTATATCTGGTGGTCTATTCATGTCTAAAGCCACCAAATTGCTGTCGAATTTCCCACACTGGCTTTATTGAACATGTTCAACATTTCTTAGATAATCAGAGCATAGCTTTCATGACTAAAATCTTGAATCTGATTATCTAAGAAATTTTAGTCATGAAAGTTATGCTCTGATTATCTAAGAAACTCATGTTTAATGTAATGATTCGATAATTGAATTTTTAAAAGTTATGGCATTTTGATCATTTTGTCATTTTTTGGGGATTGGTTTATCTCATTTATGAGTTGTGAGAATGGTTGGCATGGTCCCTGATGCGTTCGAAAGTGTTTTATGTGAAATCATGGTTTTGAACATTCTTAAAGGAATTAGTTTGGCTTTGTCAATATTTTGTGATTGGAGCCTCGGATAAGGATTCTGACAGTTTCATTAGATCCAAAATATCAATTTTGAGTTAGTAGCATAGTTAGTTCAGATCCCGAGCCTTTGTTTTACATTTTTGACCTCTTGAACAAGAATCTAATAATTATAGCAAAAAATCAGTTCTAGAAACTAATTTATTATAAACAATCTCTTTCAGCAAATTAGTTGGTTCTGTTGAGTCTAGAATGTCGAATTTAGCCTGATAACTTAGTTGGGCTGTGTTTGAGAGATCTCAAATGAGTTTTGGATAGTTTTTTGAAGTTAGGAGTTTTATATCATTGAGTTTTGATGGTATCACGTGTAGTTAGTGAGCTATTTTATGCACGTGTTTGATAATATTAGATCCATACCAAAATTTTAAAATCAACGCAAAAAGAATCAATGAATTTTATGTCCATATAAGGAAGATATGACCATTTTAGTGTGGACAGCTGTTGCTGGTGCAACAGAGGTCGCGATCGCGACCACTAGTCGTGACCTTGGTTAATCTCCACAGAAGGCTGTTGATAACGCTCAATCTACAGCTCTCGTAGGAGTGTAAAGCGGTCGTTAGCAAATATAGAACCCAACCTGGGTTGGGTATCGATCCCACAGGGAATAGCTTGGTCAACAAGTAAGTAAAATTAATAGACTTTTGGTACAAGTCTCGTAAGAAGGGGGGATTGTAATAAGTAACCAAAGTAATGAAATAAAAGCTGAAAATAATAAAGTAAAAAGAGAGTATTTCGTAGGTTGTGAAACAATGAGAATTGAGGCGTTGGGGTTATGTCCACCTTCAGAGGTATACGTCTCTATTGGCTATGAGTGTGTAGAGTCTTGACATGCAATTGCTTATAGAGAATTGTAGTCGATGGTAAATCCAAGCGTCTCTCGACCTAAACAAGGACTATTTCACTTTAACTCTCTCGAGCTTAAAGCGTGTCTAACGGTACGAATTCTCCAAGAGGTTAGTCCAGGTACGGCACTAGCTTTTTAATAGGAAAGGGTGTCCTACTACCTTGACATTATCTCTTTTCCAGACAAATAACCTTTCTCTCGAACAAGTTAAATGTTAGACTGGCGTTGGTCTATGCGTCTTCTTTTCTAGACAAATAACCTTTCTCTCGAACAGGTTAGATGTTAGAATGGCGTGTTCTTGTGTTTGAACCGCAAAGAATGTAGATTTAAGATGAAGAGAATAATGATATAAGCAATATACTTGTCTAGAACTCACAAACTCATAGCTGTAGATAGTAACTCATTCGGCTTCCATAACCCCAACTAAGAGGTTTAGTTACCCATGAATGCGAAGGATATCACGTTTTGCACGGTGGATGGCGTGAATAGTAGGTGTTTGGCGTGTGGTTTTGGTGATTCTGTAGCAAGTAACGATTCTCTTGTTGTGGAATTTAAGAATAGAAGAATGAAGAATTAAGAATGTATTGTAGGAAGATGTCTTAAGTTAAGAGTTAATTGAATTGTAAGAATGTGATAAAAAATCTCTAACATGATAGGGTATTTATAATACTCCTATCCTACTCCTACTAAGCTAATGAAATAAATAACCAAATCCTAATATACTAATGAAATCCTTGACCCAAATGTACTAGGGTAAGGTTTCAAAATTATAATCCAAATAGAATAATGAAACACATAACCTAATTGCACTAGGTTAATGTATTATGGCAAAAATCCAGCTTTGTGTCTGTAAGTCCCCAAAGTCTTCAGAAATGCTGTTTTAGCCCGGGACAGATTTTCCATGCAGCAGATTTAGTCCTTTATGCGTCCAGCTCCTTTCCATCTCGTTTGTGAGCTTTCTTTTGCGTCAAGTAAGCCATAAATTGCTGTATTTTGCATCATTTATACCTGAAACTTTCCTAATCACATTTGTTAGCTCATTTACAGGAAAAAGGACTAAAAGTGTATGAAGTAGATAATTAGTTCTCAAAACTAGGCTAAAATATGGGCAAAATATATTGATATAGGCGCGTAAATTCGCCTATCATCAACACCCCACACTTAGAGCTTTGTTCGTCCTCGAACAACATATCATGTCCTTCTAAGCATTGACTTAAGGTTTTTACAGAAACAACACAAAACATTCTTCAAGACAAGCACAACAATTATCAACGAAGAGTAGCTTTCCGATTATAAGTAGAAACAATTTAACCTCAAGCATAGACTCGTTATGGTGATCAACTCGCATGCAAACGTTAAGGTACATAGAATCATATACAACTATCCAAAACTCATCAACCATGTGTGTCTCACAATATAGTACCCATAATCACTCACAAATATAGCATATTTTTCAAACATGGGTATCAAAGTGTCCTTGCTCTCACTCTCACAAAGAATTCATATGTAGCAACTAATGACCATAAGCTTGCCTTTAATGTAATACTCTACTAAATGTCAGAATGTTAAGATTAGGATCAAGTAGGTCTTTAGATGGTTGTAATGTAGGCTAAGGGACGGGTAGGACTATTTTGGCCAGAAATAGTGACTAAGTTCCTAAGCACTTTAATACATCACTTTGTATCTATGACACTTTTTTCTTTCAACCTTTCTTTATTTTATTCTTCCACCCTTGTTCTTATCTTTTGTTTTCCAATGTTAAGCACAACTCACTTTTCAGCTTTCTTGTCCTTTTTCTTTTCACAACATACCTCTTATGATAGCCCTTTCTTTTTCATCACATATTCAAGCACCCTTGCAATTTAAAGCATCATACTCACCCAATTTCCTCTTATGTTGTCACATGACTTTTTCACTTTAAAGCACTTAGGAATTTGGATCAAATTACGGTCTTGAAAGAAATGGATTAGGCTTACATACAAGGTTGTCAAAGAAATAGGCTAAAGGCTCAAAAGGGTTTAACTAGGATGATGTCCATGGGTAGGTAAAACTGATGGTAAACAAATATAAGTTGCCAAAGAAATGCCTAAATCATATCCTAACTTACACTCCTTATTTTCGCTTTGCATACATACCAGGCAAGTTCTAGCATCAGCCACACACATAGAATATACTATTATCTCACACACACAAGGCACATGGTCGACTTGATTGGTAGTAATATAGACTCTCGACCCAACAAGTGAAGGAATCGAATCACACAATATCACATAATGAGTCACAACTAGAGCCTAAATGTCTCAATAGTCACAATTGTAGCACATACTCTTGTTCTAATCTCATGCTGCCTATCCAAATAATTTCATGCGTAGCTAGAAAAATTTTACTCCTAAAAAAGAAAAAAAATGTCACACGAAAAAAATCACAAAAAAAATAAAAAATTTGGACTCAAAACAACTCAAAACAAAATAAACAAGAGCAAACATACAAACATAGCATGCAGATTCTGCCGACACCCCACACTTAGACTAGACACTGCCCTCAGTGGAAAATAAAGTCGAAGAACCTGATTAGTCGGACTCTTCCTCAATGTCGGGGGTCATACCCCCTTCGTCCGAGTCATCGTAAGAGTCGTCGTCAGAGTTCTCCTCAGCATCAGAATCAGGCAAGCGTCTATCATCATCAGTTGGCACGTCATCATCAAGAGGTTCCTCGAAATAGACTCCCACTCCACACATCTCCCGGGCATGTCTGTTCATTGGGTAGTCGTGGTCCAGCTGTTGGAGCTCTACAGCAGTTGGAATACGTCCACCACTCATCATAGTGAATCTCGTCATGCCATAGAGATGACGGAAGAAACTCTCGTCACGAGCATGTCTCTCCGCAGTGGTAAGGTTGACTCCATGCGTGGTTTCAGCATCTTTGACCTTGGTGAGGTCAACCTTCTTTGGGGTATGTGGGAGTTTGTGGTCAGCTGGTTCCTCTTCTATATCCTCCTTCCGCAACATTGCTGTCAACAAATTGCCGAATGTGAAATGGGACCTGCTGTGGAGTCTGGCTTTTCTCATGGTCGATCGAATGATTGCCCCAAAGTTGATAGGGACATTTGTCATCAATGCATAAACCAGACACACTCTATCTCTCGATATCTTTGTGTATTGCGTCCCAGGAATGAGGCATGAGTTGACAATGCGCATCCAGATTCGTGCTTCCCTATTTAGTGGAGCATAGGGGAATGTGTTGTGACGGCCTGTTTCCTTATGTCTGCCCCATCTTGCCATCGATCTGCTTCAACAAAGCGTGTGTCTTATAGCTCTGTAAGGAGGCCTGCTGTACAGCTCTTTGTATGGTGCAGTGTCGACCGAAGGTAGGCCTAGAAACGAGTTGATCCAATCCGCTGTAAGCTGTAACACTTGGCCCCGAATTTTGACTTCGTTGCCTGTTGTGTTTGGCGACCAGTTGGCATAAAACTCTCTTGTCAAGTCAAGATTGCACTCTCCCATGTCACGGAAGATGAAATCCAGCTTCAAAGCCATTATCTTAGCCAACAGTTGCGGCTCCTTCTTTGCTAAGGTCTCCTTGTTGATTAAGTCGACGTGCACATATTTCTTTTCTTTGTTGCTGCTGTACCATGCCTTGGCTTCTTCCTCAAGAACCCATTTGATTCCGAACATTCTGCGTGGTAGGTGTGCGGAAGATGATTCTCCTTGGTCTTTTCGGCTTCTCTTTTTGTCCTTTCGGGTTGTGGTAGCCTTCTCCTTGCCTTGCCTTGCTTTCGGTGCCATTGTACCTGAGACTAGAAATAATGTTAGTTGCAGCACAATCTCACTTTATACAATCTACATGCAAGGACTAGGGGTACCACCCCACACTTAATCTTGTTAGCACAAATCAGTGAAGTGAAAGTGGTCGAGTACTCAGACTTCGTCGACATACGTTTTAGGACTGTATTCCGACAAGAAAATCAGCATTACATCACTTATGAGCAGCCACTTGGACGTCTTTCATGGTGCATATAGCGACACTACAACATAGGAGTTACCGCATGGAATTGCTATTCGTACAACAAACACTACCTCCTACGTCGATAGTCACTATAACCTTATCCCGATGGCCGGGGTGGTTAATCATGCAAGCATCCAAACAACACTCTCAAGCAATATTCATAGCCACATATGTTCAGCAAGTATCATAACAATGCCATTAAAACAAAATTCAAGTCGGAAACAAGTCATGAATTCCATACGTATATAATCAATCACACGATTTTGCAACAATTATCCACACACATGAACATCACCACCAATCTCTCATGAGTTAGCATTTTATAATAAGCATAGTAAAGTAGTACTTACGATAAATAGATGAAGAATAAGAGAGCACTTACTTGCTTGAAGATTGTGGAGAAGTTGTTGTGGATTGGAAGAACAAAGGAAGAAAAATTTGAGAGGATTTGGGATGATATGCGGCGCCTTTAGGGTTACTTCTAATGTGTTTGTGATAAAAAACCAAGTCCCCTTTATATAGGAGGAGTATGGGTCGGGTTATGACCCATTTACAATCGGATTTGGGGACAAAATCACCCTATATGCGGCGCATATCCCTCGGCATATCACCTGTATATGCGGCGCATTGTCCATGGCATAATGGGACATATGCGCCGCACATAGTATGGCATATATAGGCATATGCGGCGCATATGGTATGGCATTTGGTCTCAGTATCTCAAATGCCATAGCATAGGCGGCGCATAGTCAAAAGCACACCTAGGAATAGGCGGCGCATAGTGTATTGCACACTAGATTCCGAGTCCTTAGGCTATAGAATAGGTTGTGCATCGTTCGTGACCTATTTTTACCAAGGCCTAGCCTTTCTCGAAGCCTATTATGACGTGAGAAAGGCTCAATCCATAGCCTTATGCATCACCATTCCTAACTTACCGACTTTACCATACAATGCGACCAAATCGTCAATTGAAATCAATCTCCTCGTTGCATACTTCTTACACCTATATTTGCTCAAACAAATGAAAACGATTAGTACGATGGGTTGCCTCCCACCAAGCGCCTTAGTTTTGGTCGTGGCACGACTCTTATTTTTAGATTTTCATTTATCAAAAAGAAAAAATACTAAAACGACAAAACGATAAAACAATAAAACGAAGGGTTGCCTCCCATCTAGCGCCTTATTTATTGTCGTGGCTCGACGTAGTAATCTCGAGTACTTAGACTTCGTCGAGATAAGTGATGGCCATGTCATTCATCGAGTCAAGAGGACCGATATATGGCTTAACACGTTGGCCATTCACCTTGAAGATAACACCCTCATTATTTTCCAATTCGACTACTCCAGACGAGTAGACGTGGGTGACTTTAAATGGACCAGACCACTTTGATTTTAACTTACCTGGGAAGAGCTTGAATCTGGAGTTAAAGAGTAGTACCATGTCACCTTTTTGGAAGTGTCGTCGATCAATCCGCTGATCGTGATACTTCTTCATCCGCTCCTTGTATAAATCTGATCTTTCATATGCATGGAGACGGAATTCATCTAGCTCGTTCAGCTGCTCCAACCTCAGGTTCTTCACATCATCCCAATTCAGATTCAAGTGCTTCAATGCCCATAATGCCTTGTATTCAAGCTCGATGGGTAGATGACAAGCCTTCCCATAAACTAGCTGATAAGGTGACATGCCAATGGGTGTCTTGAATGTAGTCCTATACGCCCATAGTGCATCATCTAGCTTCCGAGACCAATCCTTCCGATTCGCATTGACCGTCTTGGCAAGGATTTGCTTGATCTCACGATTGGAAACCTCTACTTGTCCACTAGTTTGGGGATGATAAGGCGTAGCTACCTTGTGTTGCTTGACTCCATACTTGGCCAATACAGATTTGAATAGCTTGTTGCAGAAGTGAGATCCTCCATCACTTATGATAGTACGAGGTACCCCAAAGCGAGAGAAGATATTCTTCTTTAAAAATGCTACAACACGCTTTCCTTCATTATCGGCCAATGCTACAGCTTCAACCCATTTCGACACATAATCCACAGCAACCAAGATGTACTTCATTCCAAACGAATTCACGAATGGTCCCATGAAATCAATACCCCATACATCAAAGAGTTCTACCTCCAGAATTTTGGACATGGGCATTTCATGGTGTTTTGAAATAGCACCTTGACGTTGGCATTGGTCACACCTTCTCACATAGTCGTGTGCATCTCTGAATATTGTAGGCCAATAATAACCACTTTGCAAGACTTTTCTTGCTGTTCGATTCCCTGCATGATGGCCTCCAACTTGCGAAGTGTGGCATGCTTCTAATATAGTGGGCACTTCTTCATGGGATATACATCGTCGAATGATACCATCCGCGCATCTTCGAAACAAATAAGGCTCATCCCAATAATAGTGCTGAATGTCATGCATAAACTTCCTCCTCTGGTGGTAAGATAAATTGGAAGGTAACACATTACTCACCACGAAATTTGCAAAGTCGGCATACCATGGTAAGTTCTCCATTGTTGTCGCTAGTATCTCCTCGTCAGGGAATGCATCGCCAATCTGATTTTCTGATTGCGCCACATACTCATTCTCAAGTCTAGATAGGTGATCAGCCACTTGGTTCTCGCAACCTCTTCTATCTTTGACTTCGAAATCAAACTCTTGCAGCAGCAACACCCATCGAATCAGCCTTGGTTTTGCATCCTTCTTTGTCATTAGATACCTAAGAGCTGCATGGTCTGTATGAACGATCACTTTAGTACCTAATAGGTAGGCGCGGAACTTCTCAAACGCATACACAACCGCTAATAGCTCTTGTTCAGTGACGGTGTAGTTCCTTTGGGCTTCATTGAGGACCTTACTCGCATAGTAGATAGGATGAAATAATTTCTCCTTTCTCTGTCCAAGAACAGCACCAACGGCTACACCACTAGCATCACACATGACTTCGAACGGGAGCGTCCAATCTGGTGTTACCATGATAGGGGCTTCAATGAGTTTTTCTTTAAGGCATTCAAATGCCTTTAAGCAATCATCATTAAAGTCAAACTTCGCATCTTTCTCCAATAGCTTGCATAATGGACTAGAAATTTTGGAGAAGTCTTTGATGAATCTACGATAAAACCCAGCATGGCCAAGAAAACTACGAACTCCCTTCACCGAAATTGGAGGTGGTAGCTTCTCAATTACCTCTATTTTGGCGCGATCAACCTCTATTCCTCTTTCGGAGATCTTGTGCCCAAGAACAATTCCTTCTTTTACCATGAAGTGGCACTTCTCCCAATTCAGCACAAGGTTGAACTCTACACATCTTTGTAATGCCATGCTTAAATTCACCAAACATGCTTCGAAAGACTCCCCAACAACTGAAAAGTCATCCATAAATACCTCCAAAGTGTCTTCTACCATATCAGAGAAAATAGACATCATACATCGCTGAAAGGTGGCTGGTGCATTACATAACCCGAATGGCATACGTTTGAAGGCAAACGTACCATATGGGCATGTAAACGTTGTCTTCTCTTGGTCTTCTGGTGCAATAAAAATCTGATTATAACCTGAATAACCATCAAGAAAGCAAAACCATCCTTTTCCCGCTAATCGATCTAGCATTTGGTCCATAAATGGCATGGGGAAGTGATCCTTGAGAGTCCAAGAATTCAGCTTGCGGTAGTCCATGCATACTCTCCATCCAGTGACGGGCCTGAGTGGAATAAGCTCATTCTTTGCATTCGCAACCAACGTCATACCTCCTTTCTTGGGAACACATTGTACTGGGCTTACCCATGTACTATCAGAAATAGGATACACAACTCCTGCGTCTAACCACTTGATAATCTCCTTCTTCACCACCTCTTGCATTGGTGGGTTTAGACGTCTTTGGTGTTCGATGGTGGGTGTGCACTTTTCTTGGAGCTGAATTTTATGAGTGCAAATCCCAGGTGGAATACCAAGGATATCCGCAATGGTCCATCCAATAGCTCTAATATACTTGCGTAAAATTGCAATAAGAGCTGCAACTTGTTTCTCACCTAAATCGGCTGCCACTATGACTGGAAGAGTGTTTCCGCTTCCTAAGAATGCATACTTCAAATGGCTTGGCAGCTCCTTTAATTCTAATGTGGGTGGTTCTTCAATAGATGGCTTAGCTGGTGGTGTGGGTCGATTCTTGAGATCAAGATCCAGCTTCTTAGGAGGATAGCGATATGCTCCTAATCCCGATAGAGCACAAATATCATCTTCAGAAATTTCAGCATCATCATCATCTTCTTCCATGAGCAAAACCTCCAAAGGATCATCAAGAATTTGCTCTTCAGCAAGTAACTCATCCTCGTCATCAACGACAACATCAGCCACAGAAAATACACTTAGATCTTTGGGTTGCTTCATTGATTTGCAAACATCAAAGCGCACCACTTCATCATTTATTCGGAATGAAAGCTCATTAGCTCTCAAATCTATGAGCACACTTCCCGTAGCAAGGAAAGGGCGTCCCAAGATTATGGGAACCTCTGAATCTGCTTCGCAATCCAAGATGACAAAGTCTGCTGGAAATATGAATGAAGATACCTTCACCAAGACATCGCATAGAATACCAACCGGTCGTTTTACCGACCTATCCGCCATAACAAGCTTCATATTAGTTGGTGTAGGATCTCCTAACCCCAACTTCTTGTAGATTGATAATGGCATCAAGTTGATGCTGGCTCCTAAGTCACATAATGCTTTAGCAAAGTCCAAAGATCCGACGGTGCAAGGAATAGTGAAAGCTCCGGGGTCGGCCTTCTTCTGAACTATGGATCGGGTAGCTATTGCACTACAATGATGCACATCTTCTTTCAGCTCATAGCTTGCTGCCCTCTTTTTAGTCAAAAGATCTTTCATAAACTTCGCATACCCAGGCATTTGTTCAAGTGCCTCTACCAATGGGACATTAATAGTTAGCTGCTTCAACATGGTCATAAATTTGCTGAACTTAGTGTCATCGACCACCTTCTTCAATCTTTGTGGAAAAGGTGGTGGTGGGTATGGAAGTGTTCTTTCCATGGCTTTCTTCTCCTCTTGCTTCCGTTTATTATTTTTTTCAGGCTGCACGTCACTAGGCAACACGTCCTTGACGTTGGAAGTGGATATTGCGGCGTTTTCCCTAGTGGCGTCACTAGGCGTGGCGTCCATGTCTGCTGTTCTGTCAACTACTTGCTTGCCTTCTGCTGAAGTTTCCAGCACCTTACCACTCCTCGTAGTGATGGCCATGCATGACCCATCAGTCCTTGGATTTTGCACAGTATCGCTAGGCAAGGTGCCGGCTTTTCTTTGGTTGAGTGCTGCTGAAAGTTGACTGAATTGCTGCTCTAGTTGCTTGATAGAAGTGGAATGAGAATCAACTAATTGCTTCATGGAGGCCAAATCATCAATCACCTCCTTAACTCCCGCGCTCGTCGCTTCCACTCCTTTCAATAACTTAGCCATCATGTCTTCCATAGAATTAGATGTGGTGGTATCACGTCTACCAGAGGGAACGTACAAACCACTATTTTCATTATTTTTCTTCCAACTACCTTGGTCTTTACCTCCAGATTTATCATAATAGTTCCGACCTTGGTTTCCTTGGGCATTCCCACGGAAACCACCCTGATTGTTCAAGTAGTTGGCCTCCTCTTCTGAATCAGATTCGTCTCTTCCTTTTGACGCAATAGATTTCACTTTTTCAGTCTTCCCTAATAGATGCTTTGTAAGAAGATCCATTTGGGTTTTCATGTGCGCCATATCTTGATCACGTTCTTCTTCTCTCCTTCTTTGATCTGCAGACATGCCAATAGATAAAGTGGGGCTTGCTACCTCAGAATCCCTGGTATGCCAAGCTCTACTTTGTTTCGTCATACGATCTAGCATGTTGCTTGCTTGACCAAAGGTGAGGTCCATAAAAGAACCTCCAGCTGCGTTGTCCACCACTGGTTTAGTTACTGAATTCAAGGCTCTATATAAGATCTCCATGAGGTGAACATTAGTCATGTGATGGTTTGGGCATCTCGCTAGCTTTGTCTTAAACCTCTCCCATGTTTCGTGAAGAGCTTCAGAGGGAAGCTGACGAAAGTTGCTGATTTCATCTCTCAATTGAGCCCTCTTGGATGGCGGAAAGAATCTTTCTAGGAAAGCGTCTCTCAATTGCCTCCAATTTGTAATAGAATCAGGAGTCAGCCCATTCAACCATAATGTTGCCTCCCCAGACAGAGACAATGGAAATAGACGTAATCGAATAGCATTCTGACCAACTCCAGGATTGTCAAAAGACTTGCATGTAGAAATAAAGTTGATGAGATGCATATTCGGATCATCGCCTGCTAGTCCACCAAATAATCCCTTGAGTTGCAATAACTGAATCATGGTGCTAGTGATGTTGAACTTGGCTCCGGGCGCTAATGGTGGTGGAATTATAGCTCCAGTGGCTCCGGCACCATCAAGATCATCATCATCATCGTCGAAAGCTGGTTGCAAAGGTTGGCGATCATATCTGTACCGAGCTTGTCGACCTCGTCTGTTGGCAGGTGTTGCCATTTCAGCGCCATGCCTTGGGTTGATCAACTCGTCATCTCCTAAATCTTCATCGTCAGGATTTGTTGCTCGTCCAGGATTATCAATGTTTTGTTGTTGGACTTGAGCAGCGGCAAGAGCAGCTAATCTTGCTTGCTCGTGTTGAGCAGCCATCCTGTCGATTTCCGCTTGTGCTTCCATTCTTCTAATTCGTTGCGGTTCCGGATTGATTGGTAATAACGGTTGACCAGAACTTCTAGTATGGGGCATGCACTAAAAGAAAAACCTGCAATAAACAAAAACAAAAACTAAACGTAAAAGTACGAGAATCTTTGACCAAAGGATCTAGTAATTTTCACGAACTTGATTGACACTTGTATTCCCCGGCAACGGCGCCAATTTTTGATAACGCTCAATCTACAGCTCTCGTAGGAGTGTAAAGCGGTCGTTAGCAAATATAGAACCCAACCTGGGTTGGGTATCGATCCCACAGGGAATAGCTTGGTCAACAAGTAAGTAAAATTAATAGACTTTTGGTACAAGTCTCGTAAGAAGGGGGGATTGTAATAAGTAACCAAAGTAATGAAATAAAAGCTGAAAATAATAAAGTAAAAAGAGAGTATTTCGTAGGTTGTGAAACAATGAGAATTGAGGCGTTGGGGTTATGTCCACCTTCAGAGGTATACGTCTCTATTGGCTATGAGTGTGTAGAGTCTTGACATGCAATTGCTTATAGAGAATTGTAGTCGATGGTAAATCCAAGCGTCTCTCGACCTAAACAAGGACTATTTCACTTTAACTCTCTCGAGCTTAAAGCGTGTCTAACGGTACGAATTCTCCAAGAGGTTAGTCCAGGTACGGCACTAGCTTTTTAATAGGAAAGGGTGTCCTACTACCTTGACATTATCTCTTTTCCAGACAAATAACCTTTCTCTCGAACAAGTTAAATGTTAGACTGGCGTTGGTCTATGCGTCTTCTTTTCTAGACAAATAACCTTTCTCTCGAACAGGTTAGATGTTAGAATGGCGTGTTCTTGTGTTTGAACCGCAAAGAATGTAGATTTAAGATGAAGAGAATAATGATATAAGCAATATACTTGTCTAGAACTCACAAACTCATAGCTGTAGATAGTAACTCATTCGGCTTCCATAACCCCAACTAAGAGGTTTAGTTACCCATGAATGCGAAGGATATCACGTTTTGCACGGTGGATGGCGTGAATAGTAGGTGTTTGGCGTGTGGTTTTGGTGATTCCGTAGCAAGTAACGATTCTCTTGTTGTGGAATTTAAGAATAGAAGAATGAAGAATTAAGAATGTATTGTAGGAAGATGTCTTAAGTTAAGAGTTAATTGAATTGTAAGAATGTGATAAAAAATCTCTAACATGATAGGGTATTTATAATACTCCTATCCTACTCCTACTAAGCTAATGAAATAAATAACCAAATCCTAATATACTAATGAAATCCTTGACCCAAATGTACTAGGGTAAGGTTACAAAATTATAATCCAAATAGAATAATGAAACACATAACCTAATTGCACTAGGTTAATGTATTATGGCAAAAATCCAGCTTTGTGTCTGTAAGTCCCCAAAGTCTTCAGAAATGTTGTTTTAGCCCGGGACAGATTTTCCATGCAGCAGATTTAGTCCTTTATGCGTCCAGCTCCTTTCCATCTCATTTGTGAGCTTTCTTTTGCGTCAAGTAAGCCATAAATTGCTGTATTTTGCATCATTTATACCTGAAACTTTCCTAATCACATTTGTTAGCTCATTTACAGGAAAAAGGACTAAAAGTGTATGAAGTAGATAATTAGTTCTCAAAACTAGGCTAAAATATGGGCAAAATATATTGATATAGGCGCGTAAATTCGCCTATCATCAGCTGTTGCGATCGCGAGCATTTTTGTTGCGACCACAAAAGGGTATCACTGAATTATCCAATATCTATTGAAAGCTAAAGTGCAAAGTTTTAGTATTTTTTACATTTCGGGGGCTACGAAGCTCCACTTTAGACGAGTCTCAATGCGTTATTCTCGTACTATCATTGAAAATGTGATCCTATTTTCCATTAAATTCTGTTTAATTTTTCATGAATTCTACCCAAAGTTGAGAATCAAATTTCATTTTTACCATTTTTGGGGCTTTGGAGGCCAAATTTAGACGATTTCAAAGGAATTTTTGAGGTTTCTTTTGTGGGTAAATTTCTAAACCTTGTATTTATTATTTTCATTGATTTTATTACAAAACAACTTTAAATCCTTGATTTAAAAGGTGATTTTAGGGGCTTTTACCAGATAAAGTATAAATTAGATTTTTCTTCGTTTTGAGGTATGATTTCTACTCATTTTCACGTGGGTATTCAACTATAGACTCCTATGATTATGGAGAATGTTATTATATTATAAAATTTTACTTTAACCATTGCATTTTTTGAAATAATTTTTGTAGCAGATATTGGACCCGAAACAACTATAGTCGATATGGATATTGTTGGACTAATTTTGATTAGTAGATGTTATATTTGATTACTTTGGATTCATTTGGTATTGATTCAAGGTATATAAGTTTTTGAATGATGCTTTGAGTTGCATTTGGCTTGCAAATCTTCTTTTAAGACATGTTTTGTGCTTGTTGGTTGCATATTTCAAAGTGTTTATATGTTTTATGCTTGTTGCTTGTATTTTTATGATTTGTTTAGGATTGGGGGTCCCGTTTAGATGAAATAGCATGAATCTCCGTGGATATCGAAGTCTATCGATGGATTGTAGTTAGATAAATACTTATCCTAGTTGGTCTTGCTACTTGTAAATATCCTTAAAGTAGAATGCAATAGTTAACTTAGTAATCTTGAATAATTGATATTTGATGTCTATTCTAGATCTTGAATCTTGTTTAACGAACTTTATGTCATGATTGGGGATTAGTGATCTTTAGAGATTAATTATGTTATTATTTGTTAGCGATAAAATGATCAAGCTTTAGAGAGTATTTAGAGTATAAATGGACTTGTAATAATGGATGAGACTTAACGAATGTAATAAGTTAAATCTCGATAGTTTTACGATATATTGTACTTGGGATTGTCGTTATTTTTGTGATTGTTCGTGTGGGGGCTTATGTGACTATTCTTATTAACTTGAGAAATTATTATTATCGTGTGCCCGAGTGGTGGGTTATGTGCATATTGTTACTAATTTGGTGTATAGATTGCGGTGATGTCTGAATGAGGGCTTGAGTCGATATTGTTGGCTACGATTGTGCATTTAATTGCCATATTTATTAGTGTGACGCTGAGTAAGGTTTTCACTTGTTATCTTAGACCATGTTTGTGCATTGATTTCCCTTATCATATTGATGATCTTTTAATGATGTTATTGATGTCATGCATGGCTATTTATACTAATGATGCCCTACGATTGCTTATATCATAGAAAACTATCATATAGAGTTGATTTTGAACTCACTTACACTTGTAATGAATTGAATCATATCTTTATACTATTTTGGTTATGAGCATATCATCCTTATATCAGTCATACTTGTTCACGGATTGATAATACTGAGGTTTTTCTCCATTCAAAAGAAAATAATATTTTAATAGAATCCTTGATTGAAGGCCACTTACCAGCAAGGTTGATTGAGTCATTTTTTGAGATATTGTCATAACCTCGATTCGTGAACATTAAACGGAGAGGTATATGAGATATTATGGTAATCTTGATCTATGAACATTATCCAGAGGGGTAGATTGAGATTATGGAAATTATATGGGTTGCGAACCCCCCATAGGTCACTTTTGGAGCAACATTGCTTGGTAAGTGTATACCGAAAGTTATACAATAACTTTCAAATATTCATCATCCGTACATTGCATTGCCATTCCTTGATATGATTTGGTATTGTATTAATATTTGATCTTATATTGCATTAACGTGATAGAACCTTGTTTGTGATATTGTGTTTGATTATTTATTTCACTTCATTACATTTTCTTATATCATCTTATATTGGTTAGGAGGTTGAGGCATTATGAGATGTGGGGTATAGCCGTTCTAGATTGGAGAGATAGTTGTGTAGTACTTTTTGGTAGACTATTATAGACTTTTATATATACATTGTTCCTATTTTATCCCATAATATTGGTTGATAATAATTGATTAATCCTATTATATGTGTTAATGAGTCTCCTTCATAAACAACTTCCCTTAATTTTTTTATCATAAAAATGACTAGTGTTAACTCATATGGATTGAAATGTCTACCTCATTTATGGTTAGTCTGTTGACAATTATATTGGGTTGCCCTGATCAGGCTAAAGTAACGTATATTAAATTAAATATTATTGGAAAACCTTGGGTGGTTGGGGTGCGACTTCTTCCCTAGATTCATTCCTTCCTTAAGGGAAGTTCTTATTTAAGGATTTGAGAGAATTCTCATCCGGCTCTTAATCAGCGAAAGAAGGAGTACAAGAGGTCTCACCCGGTGAACCAGTAAACACTTTACCTACGCGACAGTCAAATGAGCATTATACTGATTCATTAGAAATTGAAGTAAGGGAATTGGAGACTTCCCCAATCGGAGGATTTTTGGGGATTTTTCTTTCTTAGAATTGCAAAAAAAGGATTGAAATAACTGTGCAAAATTGAACCTATACCTTTCTTTGAGATTGAAACTTTCAATTCTGCTTTTTTTCTTATGAAATATTTATTGTTCATTGATAGATCTAAAGCTTAATCCGTAGAAGCTGACATCAAGATATTGGCCTTTTATCTGCATCTTCCCTCGTAGAGTGGCATCTTTTATAAGAAAAGACTTTCTCAGTGGAACTAAAAAAAAAGAGTTTGAGCTCTGTTTTTTGGTTGACTTTTAGCCACGCACAGCGGCTATGCTCATGTGTCCCAAAGTGACGTATAGTAGTTCTCGCCATTTCTTTAAATTAAGATCGGTTATCGACGCTACTTGTTGAGTACATGTGGTTCATACTTACCCTTGATTTTGTTTTCGTTTTCTTGTTTTTGTACCCCGTACAGGTATTGGATTGAGTAATAGCTTGTAGATTATATTCTCTAGTGTTGATGTTGTGGAGATCTAGGTAGTATTTATAGACTCTAAGCTTAGTTGGATCTCTCCTCTTTCTATCTTATGATTGATTTGGTTGGTCTTGCAGCTATGGGGCGTTCCATAGCTGATTTGATGTCTGAGTCTTCCACTTCATGTTGTAGGCATTACTGTAATTTAGCCTTTGAGCATTGCCTACATACATCACAGATTCCAAATTTGAAGAACACATCGTCTCTTCATGACCACTATTTCTACATACCTCACACCAACCTATAGCTTGTTGGAAGACATTGACTGTGGCTGCAGGTCGTGCTGCTCCTAACTTCATTCTGCTGAACTGAGTGTTTATCAAATTTTATAATGCAGAAGATTGTGCTGATAAGGCTATGAATTGGTTCACCTCCAATACACCTGCAATTCTTTTCGTGGAACTTCTATAGTTTGAATGCCACTTAGGATTTCTTTGTGCTATGTAGTTCAGTAATGTGTACAACTCATCATAAGTCAACTCCAATGCTTGACCACCTACGGTCTAGCAAAATCTTTGTATTGTGATCAAGAGCTTCTATAAAAGTATGAGAAGCATCTCATTGGACTGTTGGTTATGTAGACAATCCCGAAGTAAATCCTTAAAGCGTTCCCAAGCATGATAAAGATTTTCATCGGGATTCTATTTAAAGCTCACTATCTCATTGTAACGTCTTGCAGTCTTTCCTGATGGAAAGAATCTAAATGAGAAACTTTCTGCTAAGTCATCCCATGATGTAATTGAATTGGACGGCTCCACATTCAACCACCTTTTAATTTCCCTCAAAAGTGAATGGGGAAATAGTATCAGCCTTATATAATCTAGACTCACCCCAGTTGGAGTGAATATATCAGTAAGCTCAATAAAGGTTTGCAAGTGGACTTATGGATCCTCATATGAAAGCCCTGAAAACTGTCCACTGCTAATAAGAAGATGCACCATATTGTGTTTTATCTTGAAATTTCCTCCATCTACCGGTCTTTGAATTGGGGAAGTCATGTACGTCGGAAGTGGGACTACCACTTCCCTAACTGTCCTTCGAGCACGCTGTTATTCAACCATTGGAGCAGTATTCTCTTGGTCTTCTTGGATTTGAGAAATTTTGGGGAGAAAGATTGCTTATCTCCTGCGTTGGTGAAAGTCTTACTCGGGTTTAGGCCTTGGTTCTACCAACTCCCAATCCTTTGCCAACTTATCAACGTAAAAACATATTTCCTGCAATAACAAAACCAAGACTATGTGTAAAAATACCAAACAAATCTAAAAATGAACTAAAATAAACAATTGCCAAAATACAAGTCCTCGGTGATGGTACCAAAAACTTGACAGAGCCCAAGCATACACACAAGTATACGTGATCTTATCAAGTAATATAGTGGCCTTCAAGAAGCCAAGTATCGATCCCATAGAGACTTTATTTAGCGACGATTCAATTTCAGTTTACAGTTAGATAGATTCAATGCGAAAGTAACCAAAAATAGAGTTTGGTAGTTGTAATTACATGTAAATTAACAAAGCATACAGTAAAGATCTTGAGACAATCAATAGAGAAAACCCAGGGTTGAAGCACTCTGAAAAATCATATAAAGCTATTGGATTTCATTTGTTAAGTTGCTTATCTTGGTTGTTAATTCGTAGGGTTAATTGCATGATTATGGTTTTCCAACCTCTAATTGTTTTACCTAAGTTGAACCTTACAACTACATCGTTGAGCGGGGATGTAATAATTCACTTAAGTTCTTTAAAAATATCATCCTACATATGAATCTAGTAAGGTATCTATGTATATCCCTGTCCTAGATACTAATTCAAGTTGCTTATTTTATAAAAAAATAAGAACCATACTCTACTTATTCCTATGTTTTATCACCCTACTCCCTCTCCCGACTTCACAAGGTTTACAATGGATGTATTCTAAGGGTCACAAATACTTGAAATTGTTAAAACAAGAATAAACAAACAACCATTAGTGATAAGAAAAGCAAACAAACTTATTCCATAGCAATAATATTCATGTTCTTGGCTTCGACCCTGGAAAGAGGGTGTTTAGCCACGCATAGTCATAATCGTAATCACAATCTTGTAATTAACGATTAAAATCATGTACGAACTAAATGAAATTAATAAAAATCTAATTATGAAGTTGTAACAGCCCCTTGATCTCCAAAATATGTCATGTAAAAATGTGATACAACATGTATATATAGAATAAGGGTAATCTAAGTTCGTGTTGGAGTCGATTTAGATTGAAACGCCCAGGGGTAGATGGACCATGCATCACACCCTCTATTCCATAGGAATAGATCAAGCGACGCATGCTGGTAGCATGATGCTACTGGAATTTGTCCTCTGAATTTTGCTTAAGTATTGGTCCTTCCTCCTTTCATACCTTGTCTTGTGGTGTCTTTCCAATGATTTTCCAGTATCTATATCATCCATATGTAATTATTTTAAGCTCATAAAGGATCCTAAAATAAAAAACCACATGAATTATAGGTACAAACACAAAACATCCATCACAATAAATAAAAAACAAGAGCATAGACTAGGTTGATTCCCAGGGTCTTTCACTTCAAGTTTCAAATTTTCCCGTTTAAACTTTGTACACTCTTAAAACTTTGCTCCATAAACGATAACATATTTAAAAACCTTTGTAACACATAGAACACAATATAATACAACAAGATAGACTAGGCAACCAACTAGCTCAAGCTAGAAATACTAGCTTTCTCTATTGAACTCTAATTGACTCTTTAAAGTACCAACTTGTTAGAAAACCCTTGTAACCATTATAAACACATTCTTAAGCACTTTGATACACATTTATATCATTATCTACCAATATAATATAGAATCATCCTCAAAACAAGGCTAAAATGACTAGAATAGTGATGCTAGAATGCATAAATACACCCAACATCAAAAGGCAAACCACCAAGGTTACCATGTAAATCATTACATGGACAACAAGGCATTTACAAAACCATTTATCAGCCATTCATATTCAATAAGCCAATGCCTTAGTTCAAAAACACTTTCCAATTTAATTTATGGTCATCAAGAACCTTACAAAATCATTCATTCTTCATTAGCATCCTTACACCAATCATTAGTGGAAAACCTAATTCATTATGTGACTAGTTTGTTCTCTTAGACATTTTCACAAACACATTGAGGGCATACCTTTACCAAGACCAAAGCAAAGTGAAAACCATCAATTTTAGGGTTAGTCATGACCCAATTATTAAACCATAATTACCAAGCACGCATATATGCAAAACCATTATCAAAACAAAAACCAAGAGTAAACAATACACAACAAAATCCTCAACACTGGTTTTCAAAACCACCATTAATGAACCATAATCAATGTTTAAAACACATTATATTTGAGAACTAACAATGAAGGAAGAGTCACATGTCTTATTCACGGAGATTCACGAAAGAAACTTGACTCTTGAGCCTCCATATAAACACCTTTCAAGAACCCTAGCCCCAATTTCCAAGAGAGAGTTTAGAGAGTGTTTTTAGAATGTTTAATCTTTCAAAATCATGTTATGAGAGACCAAAGAATTTTATAATACATGGGGATTTAAGGGTTTTTGGGTGGGAAATATCCGAACTACCCTCATCTTAAAAATTGAAAAAATAGTCGCAAGAGGATATGACTACCCCCCAATTTGTACCCCAACATATGAGTGGTACCCATCACTTGCACCCTAGACATCAACTTAGACTCCAGCACTGTCCAACATACGAGTTCATGACCTAAATCATACCAATTATATATGTGGCACCTTAGAACTGTACCTTAGATAGAATAGAATCATCTAGGCTAGACATAGGACATCATACGGTTACGTACCATACTACTAGTATCCTAACATATGACTAGTAAGATGCCTAATCCTATGTTGGAAAAAATACAACTAATTCACACTGATTTGTCATCCTAAAAGAGGACTACAAACTGTACCACATCATACAACTAGAATGCACAAGTCATATGATGTCCAGAATGCTCAATTTATGAGATTTTATAAGGGTACAAAGCCAAGATGTTTCACTGATAATCATCCTTGGAATAAATAATCTTATACTCGAAAGAGGCCTCCCTAGTAGGCCATCTGAATGGAACATCTCTTTGTGCCCTTCAATTACCTATGGGTCATCCGTGACCCCTACCTCTCCCTTTAGTCTAGGCTTTATCTTCGGGTATTAACCCATCATCCCTAGACTCTCAAGATCTAGTCCTCACCATATTCACAAAAAAAAGGTGAAATATAACTTAGAACATTGGATAAGAATAACATACACAACCAGGAATCAAAGTAGAGAAGTTTTTCCTAAAGATATCTTAAAGCCTCTCGATAATAGATACAAACATCTAATAGACATCCTACTCTGACACTTATGACACTAGTTACTCTTACACTTATAAGGCCGGTGAACCTGGCCTGTTACCAATCTATCATGACCCAGAAATAGGACATGATGTAACTTATTACGACTCAACCTTAATAAGTAAGACAATCAACCAAACTAATAAAGAAAAATAAAATAGACAATAGCATAAACCATGTGAGAATTCTAAAATAAAACCTAGCCAATATGAATAAAATTAAAATGGAAGTATAAAAGAAATATCATAAGACCCAGAATCTGGTGTCATAGTGTAAGAGTATCTAAGTACAAATCTAAAAACTAAAAAGTACAACGTCTATCTAAATCCAAATAAGGACATAAGTAAAATAAAATGATGTCTGGAATCTTTCCTGAACATTAGAATGGTCCAATACCTTAAAATAGTACCAATCGACAGCATGATCTCAACCTCTATATGGAGTACTTATGTTATGATCTACATTAAAAGTGCACAGTAATGGTGAGTATGGTCCACTTATACTTAGTAGGTATCATAAGCAGTTTGAGAAAATTAGAAAATAAGATAAATAAAATATACTATAAGCACATCACCTGCAAGAAGAAAAGTCCAAAATGGTAGCTCACACCGCCTCCACTAATAGTTCTAATATATAAATAGAAATGAAAAACAACACAAACATAAATAAAGAATACACTGAAGCTAAATACAAATCAAGAAAATTAAAGAATTCATGAAAGATGCATATGTAAATGCAATGCAATACAATGTGGATTGGATGAATATTGAAAGTCATCGCATGACTATTTGTATACACCTATCGAGCTCACAGCTCCCAGGTAGGACCCATAAGTGGTATGCAATCCATATACTATATCTGATATCTCAATCTCTACTCACCTCTCCAGCTCGTATTCACGGAGAGGGTTTGCATAAAAGTATCTTATTTTCTTTCAAAAATAGTATTTCTCAATAGTACAAGTATCTAATGAATGTATATGTATGGAATGAAGACGTAATGCTCAAAATTAACTCAATATGTTGATATTCAGTCCATCACACACAGAGAAACACAAGTAAGCCCAAAACTTAGTTCAATATGTCTACAATTCAAGATCATCAACACAAATTAGTCACCATTAGAATAATATACATGTAAGACATTATTAATATCATATCAACTCCTAACTCGAGTATTTCTATCATGATAAAGACAACCAATGGCCAAATAAGGTCTATATTAGCAAAATAAACCCTCGTACTAGCATTATATCTAGATTAAAAGCATTTAAATATACAAAAATGGCCAATGATGTCAAGTAAAACTTCCACACGGGCAATAAACAAGATCAAATATCACAAGTCAACAATAATAAAATATAAGCCCTGACATAGGCATAAAACAGTAATAATAATCTCGAATTATAAACCTCATACCCATAGCATGCTTTACTTATTTATTAATTTCTTAGCTTAATCTGAAAGAACTTAAGTCATAACCTTCCTAGAAATAACAAAATCTGGATTAATACTTCAATACAGAGCCTTTCCTTTATCAACGACCTCAAAATCAACTATAACATTCAAATATTTCATCTACGCATTAAATGAAGCTAACGATATTCATATTATCCATATTTAGGTTGGTTCTAAAAAGGAATCAAAAAATTAGTTAAAAAAAGTGGAAAACTCAGAATTTTATTTTAAAAAAACATTCTCCAAGGTTGTAGAAGTCTACAGGAGAATATGTGAAAATATGTTTAACATGAGGTACAAATTAAAGATTTTTTTAAAAAAACTTTATAGGTAAAAACTCCAAATTTTCATTTCAAACTCATGATTTAAAGTTATCTTTGATGATATAATCAATGAAAATAAGATTTTGGAGCTTACCTAAGCTTAAATGGTGAGAAACCCTTAAGAATCACCCCAACCTAAAGATTAAATGTTTAAAATAGAGGAAATATATGAAAATGGGTTTTTTTATCAACCTAGCTTTTGCCATTTAAATGGTCAAATGATTGTTTAAGCAATCATCGCTAAAGCAATGGATGACCTTTAAAGTGGTTTGGCCTACGTGGCTAATCCTGCTAAAGTGGTCCCCTCCTATTAAAGCAGCAATTGCTAAAGCGATCAAGTGCCTGCTTTAGCTGTAGGTGACAGTGCATGCATGACAGCTAAAGTGGTGCTCTGCCGCTATAACAATTGAAATTTCTAAGCCAAGATCCAAATCATTCATTGAATTCATATAGAACCAAATACGATGATTACTATTTTTTCATGAGTGTTAAGATCAATTCACATAGTATATGAAGAGTTTTTTTATACGAATTAAGATCATAAGAAACCTCAATATCAAAGTTAAGTAAAACACTTTCATACCAATTGAGTTTTTGTATAAGATTTCACTAGGGTCAAATTTAAATGATTATTCTTTCTAAAATATGAAGAGTTTTTTATCTCAAGATTCACCAAATTAAAGGTTCTTGAGTTTTCTTTGAAATGCCCCAACCATTTGTTAATCCAAGTCTAGAGTAAAATGTTATGAACATTTTAGTGAGGCAATATACTAGGTGCACGTTGAACAGTGAGAGGCAAAGCTGGTGAAGTGAAATCACTGGAAAGACTCTGTGTTGGCATTTGTGGTGTAGACCATCCTGCCCAGGTGTCAAAATACGCTATTTTCTTACTAACTAAGGGGTAAGCTTGACCTTTGACCCTATGTAATTTTACAGTTCGTTTTTAATCACCAAAGTTGTCCCAAAATAATGAGAATCATCTCAAAACCCTTACCTATCTTCTCTGCCAAAATTTAAGACAAGAAAAGGATTTTTCAAATCTCAAAGCCCCAAAGCTCCCAAGTTCAAGAATTTCTCCAAAAATCAAGCTTTTCACCAAGGAATTTTTTACTTTAAGGTATGTGGATCTTCAATAAGGATAATACTTTCGTCCTTGTTCCCAAACTCAAGTTTTTAGGTTTCATAAATGTGTACTCTTGCATTAGGATTTAACCCCAATGATTTTAATTCAAAATCTCAAGTTCCCTTAATGTGTTGTCCTATGTACTTGATAATAACTCCCATGGTTTAATTCCATTCTTGTTTACATATTTTCAAACCCTTGTTAAATATTTAATGAAATATTCATGAAATCCCTATAATTGGTATTGAACCTTTGGAGTTTGCAAGAGTTACATGCCCTTAGTATGATTTCAAGCATGAATTAAAAACACTTTCTTTTCTTTGACATGATTTAGTCCAAATTTCAAGAAAGTGCATGACATGAATATGATTTTATAAGGATTTTCACGTTCTTAATATGATTTAGCATGAACAAGCATGAAATTTCTAGTATGTACATGATATAAACCTAGTTTAAAAAAAATCATATTCTTACATAAGTTATGAGACTTGGGGGTATTACCACCAAATTTTCATAAATTACATAAGATGATATGAACTTCAAGACTCAACATGAAACCTCATGATTTAGCATGATTTGACTTCTTGTTTATGGCACAGACAAGAAGATGACAATTAAGACTAGTTTTCAATTTACTAAAGGATAGAATCCAAAATAGAATCTTACTTATATGAAATAGTCTTATTATTACATTCATAGTGAACAATCAATGCAGACTTTTTGGAGTAGTATTGAGCACCGAGCATAACACGGGTTCAGCGTACCTAAGTCCTAGAACTACAAGACACCATAGGTTCACTTGGCCTTTTGAATTTCTATTCATGGACATATAGAAATCAGGACCTTATACCCTTGGAAAAGGTATATTGAGTCCTCTCAATGAGCTGTATACATTAGATTCTACTCATTCATGTGTTTATATCTTGGCAAGGTTCATTAGGTCCTTTTGATAGGGCGTAAACATTAAACTCCACGTTTGCTTACGTGGTTCATGTCAATTAAAACAATATCTTATAAAAAGATAATATTTTAACTTAGTATACAGTGGCTCACTGCACTATGACTTTCATTATGCTTTCTAAATTTCTTCATGTTTAACATGAGTCATTATACTATTTATCATGCCCAAGTTTTATACATAATTTTAAACTATTTTAATTAGTTCACTAATAAGTACTCATATTTCCTTATCAAGGCAGCTCTTACTATGTTTCAATTATTCATATACAAATTTTGAACCATTTATACTTATCAACGTGTTTTAAAATTTATACATGATTTGTTACTTTTGTTTACTTATGCATCACATGTGCATTCTCCCATGCTTAGTACATTTTATCGTACTGGCCACATATACGTCTATATAGCTACATTATTTCATAATGTTGGTATCAGTTCGAGCTCATAAAATCATAATCAGGTATATCGTAGATTTTAGCTAGCAGGTGATGAGTTTTCTTCATTAAAGGACTTAAGTCAGTTGTAGTCCTGGACTTTTATTTTGATTTATATGTATTAATTACGAATAGATGGGGGTTATGTCCCGCCTACCTATAGTTTGTATTAGTAGAGGCATCATAGACAGTCAGTCAGATTTGATGTATTTAGCTCCAACTTTTATTTTGTAAAATCCAATGGTTTAAATATTTGTAAATAGAATTATATTGAACAAATACAGCTAATTATATTGCTTCTACTTAGTGTTTTTAGTTTTATGTGTTTTATTCAGGTGCTCATAAATTATACCAGTACCATGGATTATCTTGGGATTACTTGTTGTTCTAAGCACCGTGTTGTGACTAGGGGATAATCTCGAATTATGACAAACTTGGTATCAAATCACAAAGTATAAGTATCCTAAGGTGTCTATGAAGATGTGTCTAGTAGAATCTTGTGAAATAGTATGAAAATGTCTATACTTTTCTTCGAGAAGCTATAAGGAATTTTATTCATACTTCAAATCATGATGTGGAGTTATTTTATATCAAATATATGTAGAACCAAGAATTTCTCTATTTCCACTAACAATGTCCTATGTTTATGCAAATAGAAACAACCTCACTTAAATCTCTATCGATATAATTTCTTTGATAGAGCTTACCTACAACCATGAGACTGCATAAGGGTTTTAAAGGAGCCCACTAGTGCCTTTAAGTTTAATAATTCAAAATAATTCACTCTTTTCTATGTAATCGTGCATCTGAGCCATATTAAGATGTGTTCTTAGACTCATTCCAAAAATCTTATGGTAGAATAAACCCAGATTTAGAATTATGAGCCTAGAAATGTAATATCTATAAAACAGTTAGAAGAGTGGTAGATTGAAATAGTATCTTAGGAGGTTACAATGTCACATAGAGTGTAGTGTGGTAATAAGAATTTGTAGTAAGATCATGGAAAAGAGAGGTGCTTATAGACTGGAGTTAGATAGAAGGCTTGCTTTAAGTTTATTTTACTTTGTTATGAATTTTATTTTAATTTTTTATGAATATTGATGGACTTCTATTTCCTTAATCCTTATATAGTAGTTAAAGGTTGGTATAGTGTATGAAAATTTGAGTGGTTTTTCATGATGAATGTTAGACTATATGTTTGAATTATGGTTGCTAAATGAGATAAAGATAATAACTATGTGGCGATGATGGTGCTAGTTTTATGGAATGAATCTAGTAGGTTGTCCTATAATATGTATGAATCTATGTTGATTATGTTGTTAATGATTGTGGTTATGCAAGTTTAAGGTTTAAGTGGTTACCATATAGAGTAGTTAATTATGGTGTAGTATCTCAGTAGGGAGCCCCAACACAGGTTTTGTATATTTTCATGTAGTTTTTAGAGGGGCTTAATATCCATGTGCATAGAGGTACCTCGACCATTAGAGTAGAATGAAGTGGGTCAATTTAGAGTTTATTGAGAATATCAACAAACTTAGAATGTTGGCTACTAATCTAAGGGGTAGATAATACAGAGTAGAACTAGTGAGGTTTTGAAATTCAAGTGGTAAGTTAGTGAGTTCTAAAGCAAAGTTAAGGAAATATATAGATCTATTTCTATCTTAAGATTTTCAGAGTGTTCCGGTCATTACGACACTCTAATTATATGTTATAAGTTTGTTCTATAACAATACTTCTTACTCATACACTTCATGCAAATTTATGTATATTCTTAGTTCCATTATTCCTAGCACAAGGATTAAAAATCTCACTCAATAGTCCAAGCAACGCCCCATGAATTCATAAATTCGAGTCCTATATCATACAAATCATGACTCATGCATACCATGATTTCTCAGTATGTTAAGCTCCCTGAACTCATGATACATCCTTAATGACTAGTGAAATAACATTATTTCATGTATATCCTTAGTTTGGATCGCCCTAATGAATCCTTGCCTATGATACTCTATTCCTCAATCCACAGTTACATGTCAAAGTTATGTATAGTATTCTTTATTACTTTAGGTCATCATATTCTAGCCCTTCAGTGACCCCCCCCCCCTTATGTTAACATAGTGGTATACAAATGAATGAATGTATTATAAATAGTTAATTCTTAATTAGAGTTTGGAGTAAGTAGTTGAAGTGGATATAAACTTAAAATTCATGTAGTTGAGATTGAGATGTTTATCATATGGATAGTACTTTGTACCTCTCAGTTAGGCTTGAATAGAGTAATACCATGTGACTAGACTTATTCTTTAGTAGTAAAACATCCTGGATTTTGACTCTTAGAAAATTTTCTAGAATTTTCGTTCTCCTGACCTAATAAAACTCATGGGTACGAGCCGTATTCTGGGGTACGAGTGGTATGGTACTTTTGTATACTAATCAGATTAATTGGTAGGTACAACTTAGTGGTATGATTCATAAAGCTTGGTACGAGTTGTACCAGGGACTCATATGGTGGACAGTGTTTGATCCTCCTGGTATTTCATTTTGCCAGGGATACGGTTCATGGATTGTAAGACCCCGGGATTTTGAACTTTTTAAATGAAATCGTATATATTATTTTAGTGTATAATATTTTAGCTCGAGTTGTATCTCTTAGTAATGACTTGATAAGTATGATATTAAATAATGGTTAGTAAATACTTTTTTTAGTCATATGACAGTTAAAGGAATACTATGTCGGTTACTTCACTGGAGTAGTATTTTAAAAACTATTTTTTTTATGAAATATTAAATACTAGTATTCCTTTATGCTTATTCATATAATAAGAAGTGTAAGAGTGATCAGGAAGAGGGGCTACAGTAATTACCCACATCTATTAAACATTAGATGTATACTTCTTGATATATCACCGCATCTTCATTTCCTTTCAATTAACCATTGTAGTAGTTCTTATTAGCACTACTTGAATCCCATGAATTTTCAATACCAAGTAAATTTGGTTAATCTTTATCTACTACACGATACAAAAGTCCTTCTATTATTTTTTATGGTTCAAAATCAAGCGATGACTTAGGGTGGATTTAATGCTTTTCAAAGAAACAATCTGATGAGATCAACTTTAGTTATAGCCAAGGTAAGTTAAGTTTAAGATTAAGCATAGTGATCCTTCTATTTATCACATAGTATTAATGTTAATTCTCCACCATAGTATAGAGTGGGTTAAACATAATTTTTGTGGAGAAACATATCAATTAAAGGGTCTTGCGAGCTTGTCACTTTCCTAGTGTCTGTTTGACCTGGGCATGTTTTTTAATAGGTTGTAATAGCTGTTGCGCTTGTTGTAATAGATTGCAAATGAAATCTCCTCCTTCCGTTTTTAGTTTTGAGATGAGATTTGCAGTAGTTTTTGAGTAAGGAAATCATTAAGACGGCCTACAAAATATAGATTTTGTCTTAGAGTGAAAAGAGGATTGGCATGTCATGATATTGAGGCAAAACTCAAGGTATGTAAAGCTAAAACCTCCTTTGCCTTTAAGGCACGACCTGTAATCATTTGTCCTTTCTAAAATAGCTGAGATAGTCTACTTGATATATGTTAATATAGTTTTTAATTTCTATATGCCTAACACATGACCATATATCCTTTTCATTTGAAATTATGCATACTCATGCTTCTTGCGTCAAATTGTTGAGGTCAAAACATTTGTACTACTCCCACTAAGTCAAGTATCTATAAAGTTTATTCATCTTCATTAGGAATTCGTAGAAGTCACCTAGTATATCATCATATGCTATGAATTAGAATAAATGTTCATACTATAGTCGCACTAATAAATTAGATCACATAGCGATATAGTCATATGGTGATATAAAGTACAAGTGTTGTAATAGTTTGATACCATTAAAGAAGTTAATTATACATGGAAATCACTACTTGAATAACTAGACAGTATTTGCCTTAATATATACTTGCATAGGCATACGAAGCACTATTTGATAAAGGTTAATGATGAGAGGGTATCACAGGTTTGGCTTGGCACACGCGCGACGTAATTCTGTGCACAAAATTGAGACCAAACCACTATAGTGACCCCGAATACGTGGCGTACCTGCCCTTGTGGCATTATTTGTATTTGGATTCTGTTGGACTATTTCCCCTGACTCGAGCCAATATATGGCACATATGGCCTGCGGGCAGACCCTTATAGTGAGTCCCAAGGAGAGGCGTACCCTGTATCGGACCGCTATTACAGTTATGTTTATAACACTATAGTCAAGCGTATCTGGGCAACACATATGGTACACTTGAAATAGAGTGCCCTTGGCAGGCCATCATATGATTATTTGTATCAAAAGTAGGCACAATATATCACTTAGGCAAATTTCTAGGACCTTAATAACTATGATTTATTCATAAGCGGTTATATGATAATTTAATAAGGTAAATACATAGGTAACAATCTTATATAGTGTATTTTTCACCCATTTTTTCATAAGTTATAGTTTTATTTAAGAGGTTCTAGTGTTCAGTCATCTGAAGTTACTCATTCTACTGTTTGACTCATTGAGCATCCTTATAAGTTTACTTGTTATTCTTTCTGCTTTATATACTAGTACATATTTTATATGTACTAACGTCCCCACGTTTGGGGGAACTGTGTTCTGTAAATACAGAATCAGATGTATCGATGAGCAGACTTCTATACAAGGCACTCGTCCATATTCAGCAAAGCAGTCGATTAGCTCCTCTCTTACCTGGAGTGAATAAACATCTAGTACTTTTAATTATGTTTTCGGTACAATTACAATTTCTCTTAGAGGCTTCGTAGACAATGTATAGTTGTCACACGTTGTCATAGTTGTACATAGCCCCTTATCATTGTTTGTAAATTATAACTCCTCCACACTGTATATATATCAGCCACATAGCTTACACTCATATGGTTCTTGTTCTCCATGCCTAGGCTAGCTAGTGTCATTACAAAAGTGGTATCAAAGCGAGGTTTAGTTATCCCAGGGAGTCTATGAAGTCGTGTCTAGTAGAACCTCACTTATGAATGTGTTGTGCACCACATTTATAATGGAGGGGCTACTTGGGCATTAGGAATTATATCCTTCCTTCATGATCTAAATCGTGCAATAGAGCTAAGTCATAAGAAGTTACTCCTGATCCACACTTTACTTAATGGTTATACATAGTCCATCTATTTTATACAACCTCAACTCCGACCAAAAGGTCAAATATTAGTATTGCCAATAAGGGAGATTTTAGTTAATAACCACAAACTATAGACAAACTCAAACTCGATCTTAAGATAGCTCGGTAATTATGATCTTCCAAATCTACTGTTATTTACAAAGTAAAGGCTTGTAAAAAAAAATTCATCTGTTTTTTATAATTATAGTTTCCTTTGTGTTACTCTCTTTTGTTCCTAAGCAGGACCTAAGGGGTGATCATTTATATGATCACACAATTAAAAAGGCTGTCCACATACAGAGACATTTAATTTAGCTTTATAGGAGAGCATCACTAACTTTTATGTATGAAGGCCCTTTTATCAACCCCTCTCGTGCTTGTAGAATCAATTCCCAAGAGGGACTATTAGCACCTCTTTGGTGTTATGCTTAGAACCTTTAGGGTTTTGCATGTTAGCATGAAATAGTTGGACTTGTTATAAGTTGAAGTAGTTGAAGTAGCTTGGATTGTTACCATTTGTTAAGTAGTGACACCCTTAGTTGGCCAACGAGGCCTATATAATTTATCAGATATTATGCCAATGGTGTACATGGATGATTTACATAGAACACATGTATTCAATTACCCCGACTAGACAATGACCTATGTGAGTCCTTTTTGGTTAATGAGATCTGGAATGGGTATTTTAGTTGTTCTACATGTTTAAAGTCGTGCCCCATTGTGATCGGTGGTGGGGTTAAAGGAGATTATAGTGCGACCAAAGATTAGAATCATTAATAGTATGGGATTAGTCATAAGCTAAGATTTCTCAGAGTGCCCATAGTAACTAAGGACATAATATGAGTTAATTAACTACAAGAAGACAATTGTTACATTTAAGAAATAGTAAGATGTTACTTGAATTTCTGAGACTAAATATATACGTGGGATAACACTTTCAGTTAGAGTAGGATTATTATAAGGGTTAGAGAAAGTTATAGAAGGATGATTAGAAAGTCTTAGTGGTTCAGGGTGCCATATTAAGAGTGGTTTTGGTATTAATTTGAGTTCCAGTACCCTTACTGTATAATAGAGGCAGTGGACAGACCAACTAGAAGGCCCTCATTATAAATATATTGATCAATTATAGTACTCAAGAGCGTACCTGCACTGGAAGATAGAATATATCTAAAGATGTATAGATTGTCGACACTAAAATTAAGGAGGTGATTAAATATAAATATTACTTGTTTACCTGGTTCTACATGATTGTATTTATTCACTAGATGTCTCGGCTTCCTAACTACTTTTTAGATATTAATAAAGTTTATAGGATTTGTTTTTCCTCAAATGACGGGGTGGGCACATTTCTGTATTCCCCTGATACTTGTTCAACATAAACTTACCGATCATAGCTTGGCTAAGAAGGAAAAAGGTGGAATTACCCTTAATTTTTAGGCTGTTATAGCAATCCAACAAGTTTCGTGGGACTTCAATTACTAAGCTTAAGGTGGCTGATCCTTAGATATTATGGAGATATCACGGGGTGGCTACATAAGTATGTCTTATACAAGAATTTTCCCCCAGCAATGTATTCGACATCCCGCTTGTTCATCAATCTGTTAGTTAAATCCATATGAGCTTAATGTAGAATTTGATAGCAATAGAGGTGGAACAGTTTCAAGTTGCCACCCTAGTAAGAGGCTTACAAAGTATACCCAATTCTTATGTCAAAATATTTACAAGGGGATATTTTCTAGGAGTTGAAAGAAGGAAAAACTTGGTTTCATAAATCCTAAGAAAAGAGATGAACACAATTAGAAGTATCCCTGGTATCATTGAAACTAACGGGAGTATTATTGCAATCAAGCTATGATTAGATAACTCCATGAAATGTCCTAGTTTACATAGGAGATAGGTGTCAATAAGATTAAGTTGTCTCAATTTCGTATAAATATGGTGTTATAGCTACACTTATTACGAGATTATATGAGTTACATGTATGATGGTTTAATTGTTGACATACTAATTTACAAGTTTCTTAGTTTACTTATTATGTGCTCATTCAGGGTTAATTAATTCCACATTTTTTATAATATAGATCCTTGTTTATAGGTTATTTACTAGATAAACTGGTGTATACCTATTACATATTTTATATAGAACATGCTTCTATGCTATATGTTTCATAAAGTACTAATGTAAACTATATATGTTTCCTAGAATATTTGATCACATGTAACGTGCTTACACATTAGTGGATATGCGCTCAAAGGTTAAAAAGTTCCTTGTTCATGTGTTATAGACATTATATATCATTTGATAGCAGTAATTAATTGAAGGGATGTTTGGATTAACTTATTTTTGCCTGTTAAACAATTTGTTTTGGGGGATTTTAGTAGTGTTTGGCAAAACTAAAGAGTGTTTTTTCAAGCACTCACTTTTAGGTCCCCAAAAAAAGGCCAAAAGCCGAAAGTAGGGTTGCACCTACCTATGACTTTTAGCTTTTGGCTTATAAGCTACTTTCTAAAAGTTCATCCAAAATAAAATACGAAGCGCCCCCTCCCCTAAAGGAAATGAAAAATTCTATGAAATTGTTGTTTACATTAACTTAATCCAAAGTATTGCTTGTGCGTGTCTCTCACAAAATATATAATTGATAGGTGCAACATGCTCTATAGCAAATTGTTTAAGTATATATGTTTCATAAGTTTGTATAGTTAAAATGTACTTGTTCACACGATATATGTTTAAAATTTTCTATAGATTGTGGGTGTATTTGTTCAAAAATTATATTCCATATGCTTATATGTCATAATCAAGTAATTTACATGCTATGTGTTTTCATAATGTTAAAGATTTAAGCATCAAGTATTTTCATAATTTATTTGTTTTTATAATTTTATAATAAATGTAACTATAACCCATTTGTCTACATGCTATACATATCGCAGATTATTATTTATTGTTTATGGGCTTGACGGATTATCAAAATATCTCCCTATTCATGGTATAGTTATTTAAGTATTATTATGTTTAAATTATGTGATTAGAAATGTCAAGGATCTATTTGTTCATATGATAGACGTGTATTTACTTATAAGTATATATTTAGCTGTTTGACTGTTATAACAAAAAGATTCATGTGTTGTGGTTAGATTACCTGTTACGTACCTTCACAATTTTAAAGCTAATACATTAGGTGCTCTTATTGCTTATCCACTAATATATTGCAAATAACTAACTTATATGCTTATGTTCTGTTAAGAAAGCCATGTATTATGTATATTAAGATTGTAGCTGCCTATAGATTAAATAACAAATTTCATATTATAGCTCATTTGCTTGCATATTCATTTTTGTCCACATGTTCACATGCTATTTATGGTTTATATATGTCCATATATCATAAATGTTCACAATTTACTTGTATATCAATTATAATTTCATATTTTATCGGTTCATAAGTTACACTTCTGCTAAAATTGGCGTGTTTATGAGTGAAAGTCCTTTCTGAGCCTTGCATTCTCACATGGGTACTTGTCTTTGTGTTAATCTGCCTACATGTTACAATATTTATACGACTCGATTGATTAGATCGGTATTTCCTTAGAAAAGTATCACATGATTCCGCAGGAAGGTTAAACTAAGCTCTATGTATATAGCTCCTATATTAGCTTATAGAGATCATCCAGGAGGCTGGAGTGGGATGTACCTTCAGATAGAATCATTATGCACCCGACACTCCATGAGTTCATACCACCACAATATTCAAATGATGTGATTTATGCCTATGTGAGTTGCTTCAATGCAAGGACGCAAGGTGGGATACTTCACTCGTTTTTACCTTCCTGTGAAGTGTAGGGTCAAAAGATCCCCATTTATTATTTGTTTATGTACTATAGTTAAGGTGGCACCCTGTGAGGCTTGTCTGCATGTTTTTGGTCAGTTGGTAGTGCATGAAAAGTTTTGGAATAGTCCTATTTACAAAGTAAACTCTTGTCAAAATTTTTGGAGAATATGGGAGTTAATCAAATTTTGGGACCCTAAGAATGTGAGGAGTAAATTCAAAATACAAGAACTAACATTGATTTTAAAATAGAAACAACTCATCACCCATTATTCGAGGACGAATGTTCCCAAGGGAGGGATAATGTAAGACCCCGTGAGTTTGAACTTTTTAAATGAAATCGTATATATTATTTTGGTGTAGAATATTTTAACTCGAGTTGTATCTCTTAGTAATGACTTGATAAGTATGATATTAAATAATGGTTACTAAATATATTTTTTTAGTCATATGATAGTTAAAGGAGTACTATGTCGGTTACTTCACTGGAGTAGTATTTAAAAAAATATTTTTTTTATATGAAATATTAAATACTAGTATTCCTTTATGTTTATTCATATAATAAGAAGGTTAAGAGTGATCAGGAAGAGGGGCTACAGTACTTGCCCACATCTATTAAACATTAGATGTATACTTCTTGATATATCACCGCCTCTTCATTTCCTTTCAATTAACCATTGTAATGGTTCTTATTAGCTCTACTGGAATCCCATGGATTTCTAAGACCAAGTAAACTTGGTTACTCTTTATGTACTACACGATACAAAAGTCCTTCAATTATATTTTATGGTTCAAAATCAATAGATGACTTAGGGTGAATTTAATGCTTTTCAAAGAAACAATCGAATGAGATCAACTTTAGTGATAGCCAAGGTAAGTTAAGTTTAAGATTAAACATGGTGATTCTTCTATTTATCACATAGTATTAATGTTAATTCTCCACCATAGTATAGCGTGGTTTAAACATAATTTTTTTGGAGAAAATAACAATTAAAGGGTCTTGTGAGCTTGACGATTTCCTAGTGTCTGTTTGACCTGGGCATGTTTTTGAACAGGTTGTACTAGCTGTTATACTTGCCATTTATATAGATATCATGTCTTAAAATAAGGGATTCTCATACATAAGCGTTACAAGGCAGGGCCTAGGGTAAGATCCTTTTCTTAGTTCGAGTTGGGTTCTCACTTGTTGTAATAGATTGCGAATGAAAGCTCCTCCTTTCGTTTTTAGTTTTGAGACGAGATTTGCAGCAGTTTTTGAGTAAGGAAATCATTAAGATGGACTACAAAATATAGATTTTGGCTTAAAGTGAAAAGAGGATTGGCATGTCATGATATTGAGGCAAAACTCAAGGTATGTAAAGCTAAAACCTCCTTCACCTTTAAGGCACGACCTGTAATCGTTTGCCCTTCCTAAAATAGTCGAGATAGTCTACTTGATATATGTTAATATAGTTTTCAATTTCTATATGCCTAACACATGACCATATATCTTTTTCATTTGAAATTATGCATACTCATGCTTCTTGTGTCAAATTGTTGAGGTCAAAATATTTGTACTGCTCCTATCAAGTCAAGTATCTATAAAGTTTATTAATCTTCATTAGGAATTCTTAGAAGTCACCTAGTATATCGTTATATGCTATGAATTAGAATAAATGGCCATACTATAGTCACACTAATATATTAGATCACATAGCGATATAGTCATATGGTGATATAAAGTACAACTGTTGTAATAGTTCGATACCATTAAAGAAGTTAATTGTATATGAAAAGCACTACTTGAATAACTAGACAGTATTTTCCGTATTATATACTTGCATAGGCATACGAAGAACTATTTGATAAAGGTTAACGACGGGAGGGTATCATAGGTTTAGCTTGTCACACGCGCGATGTAATGCTGTGCACAAAATTGAGACCAAACCACTATAGCGACCCTGAATGCGTGGCGTACCTTCCCTTGTGGCATCATTTGTATTTTGAGTCTGTTGGTCTAGTTCCCCTAACTTGAGCCAATATATGGCATATATGGCTTGCGGGCAGACCCTTATAGTGAGTCCCAAGGAGGGGCGTATCCTGCATCAGACCGCAATTACAGTTATGCATATAACATCATAGTCAGGCGTATCTGGGCAACATATATGGTACACTTGACATAGAGTGCCCTTGGTAGGCCATCATATGATTATTTGAATCAAAAGTAGGCACAAAATATCACTTAGGCAAATTGCTAGGACCTTAATAACTAGGATTTGTTCATAAGCGGTTATATGATAAGTTAATAAGGTAAATACATAGGTAACAATCTTATATAGTGTATTTGTCACCTATTTTTTCATATGTTACAGTTTCATATAAGAGGTTATAGTGTTCAGTCATCCGAAGTTGCTCATTCTACTATTTGACTCATTGAGCATCCTAATAAGTTTTCTTGTTATTCTTTCTGCTTTACATACTAGTACATATTTTATATGTACTAACGTCCCCACATTTGGGGGCACTGTGTTCTGTAAATACAGGATCATATGTATCGATGAGTAGACTTCTATAGAAAGCACTTGTCTGTATTCAGCAAAGCAGTCGGTGAGCTCCTCTCTTACCTGGAGTGAATAAACATCTAGTACTTTTAATTATGTTTTCGGTACAATTACAATTTCTCTTAGAGGCTTCGTAGACAGTGTATAGTTGTCACACGTTGTCATAGTTGTACATAGCCCCTTATCATTGTTTGTAAATTGTAACTCCTCCACACTGTATATATATCAGCCACATAGCTGACACTCATATGGTTTTTGTTTTCCATGCCTAGGCTAGCTAGGGGCGTGACATGGATACGGATCGTATGTTGTGGTTGTGACTTTGTTGGATGAGTCGTATACTGGAGAATGTTAGTTACAAGGGCTAAGGCTTGGATACGAGTAGTGGAAATTGATTGTATTAGGAGGGTACGACTTGTATGAGGCATTCGTATCCTTGTAACAAGATATTTGTGCAACTTAAGTGAGGATATTCTGAACATTTCCCTACTTATCCTAATTAGGACCCATGACTTCTAATACACTTCGGAGGTTATTTAACTTATTATTCTATTCATTGACACTTAGAAAACTATTCTAAAACACTCCATAATTCTCTCAAGAGCTTTTGGGACAAAAAGGCTAGGGTTTTATCTTGAGGATTGCTTTGGGGCTTGTTTGGGTGATTTTTTTCATTAAATCTTCAATATAAGACATGATTCTCTTATTTCATCATAATTTCAACTAAAGGCACAATTTATATGATTGATTTCATGGTCTTACTATTTTAAGATTATGGCTTTTAACTATTATTTAGGGGTTTTGATATTAAATGTTTCGTTATGATTTCTTATGGTTTTAATTATGCCTTTATATGTATTAATGGTGGATTCGGACAGCTGTATTATATGGTAATGGTTTAATGGTCTTTGGAATTGGTTATGGTTAAACTATTCACCCAATGTGTCTGATAAAATGCTTATATAGATATGTTCATTGCATTGACTTCTTTTAATAGAACTATTGCATGTTTTAAACTTGGTAAAAGAATCATACATGGTTTAAATAGTTTGAAAAGGCTAAATGGTTATGCTTGTGGGTAACATGGGAGTCTCCAAGTAGTTTAATATAGTATATGGAAGGGCACTTGAAAGTCCTCTTAACCTAAATGGTTTGTCTATGGATATTACTTGCAAACAAGGGGTGGTATGACGATACCACTAATATTTGCCTTGGTTAATAAAATGGTAAATGGATTGGTTGGTTATTTAGAAACAGTTTGAATTTGGCATTATTGGCGGGATGTGTAGCAAAGCCATGGAAGGTGGCAGTCCTGGGGGGAACATAACTGGAAACTTGTATTTACCAATATGAGGATTGGACTTAGTGGACCGTGTGCATGATGTCACACTATTGGGGAATATACTAGTCATCCCATGGGATAATTCCCTGGTCGTGCAACTAGACGCGGGGGAACTGAATGTATATAGCCCGTGGGGGGTTTAAGATGGCCAAGCTACATAGCCCAAGTAAAGGTTTTAAATGTATGATAAACACGGATCCCCTTTCCCGGCATTTATCTATATATATGGTTGTGTGCATTGGATAGTTTTACTTGGTTTTATAAATGACATTATTTTATCCTTATCTTAAGATTCATGCTAGCAGTCACTTGCTAACCCATCTACTGGCTGCTATATACCCACGCTATGTAGGAACCGATCGTTCGACTTCTCTTACATAGTGATTGATTTGGGAAAAACATTTGGATTGAAGTGGTGAGCTTCCATCCTTTCGAAAGACATCATTTCATGTTATGGATATTGCTAGACGTTTTGACTTTATTTTACATATTGGTTTTGGCCATGATTTGGATATGTCCCAACTAGATTTATTTACTCTTATGGATAGAGGCTTTGTGATACTTCTGGGGGTTGGCATGGGCGGGATCGATATTGATGTCGGCCTTGGCATTAGAATAGGTTGGTGGGCTGACACCACATCATAGAATTTCTCACAATTCCATCATATTACATTTTGAGATTAATTAAATTATGTTTTGGTATTCTTTTGGTTATGTCCTAGTTTATGGCCTATGGTTTGGTGGTTGATTTGGTACGAGTGGACTCGGTTGGTTGGTCATGGTTGTGATCCTATCCCAGAGTCTTCATGTGAGCATTTACGCTATCTTGTTACATGCTCTAAATTCAGCCCATCTAAGGATGCATATAGGTGGTTGGGTTGTGTAATAGGGGGCGATCCCCTTAGTTAGACTTGGGATGCCCATTACGATAAGGCTCGGGGGTCGGGTTGGGTCAAGTAGGCTTGAATCGTGTGTCCTTATGATAACTTGAAGTTGCAGCCAATGAAGTGAAGTGTTCCATAAAAAGAAGCATATTTAAGAAGTGTTGTTAAGCATGGAAGTTAGAAGTCGTATTGTTTGAGGCATATTAGTCCTATTCTTTCTCGCTGCACAAGATTCCCATGTTATATAGTTAAAGCTAGAGGGTGCCTCATAATCAAGTCTTTACCGCCCATGCTCTGTGAACCCGTTTCAGCAAACTAGAGTACTCAGACCATGATAAAATCCCTTATTTCATGTATCACTTAAGCTTATTGCCTATTACTCCTTTCCCTATTGTTTATTAGAACATGTAAGTAAGAGTGTTTGAAGTAACAAAATTATCTTCTCAATGATTCTAAAAAATTTAATCTCAATACATATAACTTTGCAGTTCTATATGCACACCCTTCCATGTATGCCTCAATTGAGAGCTAAACACTCAATATAAATCAGTCCATATAGCTAGCAATTTCGTTTAAAGAATCAGATAGATAGTTACAGTAATTTTTGCTTCTTTTATCTAGTCTAACTCTCCTAAGTTTCATATCGATGCCTATTCCATCTAATTCTATATGTGCATTCATGCTATGTATAAATTCAATTGAGTCTTTACTTAGTCTAAATTATCCCATCTATGATGGATATTCAAATTCATAAATGAATTCCAAATTAGTGGTTCCTATTGTCGCACCCTATTTTTCTCGCGAAAAGATAGATTCAACGTGACAACTCTTTTTGGGATATATTACGGAGTAAAGAGTCGCCACCTAATGAATTAAGGTGTGTTAGGACACCATTCTAGGCTAACTACGAACCTATTTTATTGTTTAGTCTAGTTCACCAAAAATTTCAGTAAGGGTTCAAATTACCTCGAAAGGAAGGTGTTAGGCATCTTTTGAGGTCTACAAATGTGATTCCCGACAAAATTCGTACTTTACATGGAGATTCTATGTGATAAGAAAAGGTCACATATTTTTATAAACTCAATATTAGCTAAGTGATAAAATAATGAATAAACAAGACATAATTATTTAATTATTTCAAATTATCAGTTACCTAGGTGATGCTAGAACAACACAAGAAATAATGTGAATCGGATAATCGAGAAGATAGAAATGACACAAATTTATAACATAATATCTATATTAAATTAAAGAACCTAAACTACCCCAAGCAAATAAACATGTAAAGTAAAAAGAGAGAATAAATTTGCGAAATTCGATGAAGAAATTATTTTATTTTTTTCGGATCAATGCCCAAGTTATTAATCACTACTTTGCCCATTACCCAGCAACTGAGTTATTAATGAGTTACAATGCCATATGTCGCATTGCCTACCTAATCTGTTGGTAGGCCTAAACCTAATCTGTTGGTAGGCCTAAAGGCGTTCTGAAAAGAAAGAATAAAACTAGCGCTTCTTAGGATGTCTACCCGCCCCAACCTATCTTTCAAGAGACATTGGACTTTTCTATTTTGAATTTACGGTCTAGACAAATAAAACTAGGCTTCCTAATTAGACTAAAAAATCGCGTTAAACATATTGGACAACATGTAGCACACATTGGTCTCAAAAAAGCCTCTTGATTAATTAAGATTGATTAGGTGGTAGACATGTCCAAATAAACAATTATTTATTTTAGTGTAATTAACCTATAGACATGCTACTAATTGGCAAAAGACATCAAAACATTTTAAAGTGTTAGAATGTTTTAACAAGAGCTTGAGGAATAAAAATCTCTAAGTGAAGGTTAACGTGTTGGAAATTCACATCATTTCTAGATGAAAAGAAATCTAAGACATGTCAAGGACTAATTACAGGTACTAATCTTAACTTTGGTTTCAAAAAAAAAATGAAAGTTTTTAATGCTGAAAACGTTATTTAACTTGCCAGATATTGATAAAATATTGCTGAAATTAGGTTAATTGCTAAAAGTAGTTTTTAGCTTGGTGAATTTGTTTTAAAAGCTGAAAAAACTAAGTTTTGATTGCTGGAACTTGTTTTAAGAGGCTGGAATTTATAATTTAATTTCTAATAAAATGATTTCAAATATGTTGAATCTGATTTCTTTTTTTCTTATTTGTTGAATACTGAAACCTGATGTTTTATTACCGTAAATTAAAGTGCAGAAAACAAATTGAAATTTGTCTTAAATGCCAAAAATATGATTTTTTATTGCAGGATTTTTTTAATACGCTGGAACTGATTTTGTTGCTATATTCAAGAACTAAGCTAGGTTTTAGAATCTAATTGACGAACCATTGTTGAAAAAGTTAAACTAAATGCGAGAAAAATAGGTTGAACACTCGTTAAACACATTGCCAGTTAATTAACAGCTTGAAATCGGTTAGTGAATAATCCTTAAACATGTTCTCTAGGTGTCCAAAATAAATTAATTATGAAGCCTAGATTATGTTTGTCTAAATGATTCACGTAGCACAAAACACATAAACCCTGCCCCCTAAACAGTCCCCATTTTATTATTGCATCAATGAGGTTTAGAAAATTTAATACAGCACGATGAATTAAAAAAGAACTAAACTAGTAAGGAAATGAGTAGCCCATTTTTCCACCAAATCCCAAAACTATCTATTTATACTTGTTAGATACAATGAAATAGCAAAACAAGCACAAAAAGAAAATGACGTAACAAAGATATAGAACACAAAAACACCGAATAATTTCTATAGGCATGTTTTCTAGCATCATCGTATTAAAATTGCATGGATAGAAATTTATCAGTTGATGATAAATAACAATAATAAAAAAATCAAGTAGCACAAAGTCTAAGCACGAATTACCACAAAAAATAAGATTGATTCTCCCAAAGTGAGTATGAATCAAAAATAATAAAGTACAAATTTTTTGTTTTGAGAGCAATGCTTAAAGCTTTTCGTATGGAGAATATAGAGTGTAAGTAAAAAAGGATTGCCCCTTTTATAGTAAAAGAATTGTGAGAGGTCTAAAAAATAAAAGGAAGAAAGAATATTTAGTCAATCAATTTAAGAATTATTTTCCCTAAATTCATGCGCTGTATCACAAATTATGTTAAGACTATCCAAAATTAGCCTAACACACAAAGTTGTTCAATTTTAGAAAAGGCAAGAAAATAAATCAAGGGAATAGAATGATAAGGAAAAAATATTCCGGGCCACAGAATAAATATGGATCAAAAATTTATCATGTAATTAAAATACAACAGCAATCATATATATTTTTTTCGTAAAGAAAAATTTGCTCAATCAATTATTCCAAATTTACCATAAATAAATGAGCAATTAAACGAAGAAATCAGTCCACATTTAAATAGGTAGAAAAATCAACAAAAGACACTACAAATTATCCCTAAATATAATTAATTCATAAGAAAATCTCTACTTACCCAAAATCTTTTCAAAACCCAGCAACTTGTCCAAACCCATACCATGATAATTCACACGCATATAGGAAAAAATGTTCATAATTCGAGTTCAGGAAGATAAATAATATACAAATCAGAGTTACTAAATTCCTAACTAGTTTTTGAGAAAATATTGTAATTAAAAGCATAATAATCAGTCTACAAAAATTTGGGGTTTTCACATACGTCAGTCTACATGCATAAACAAATATGCAATTGCAGTAAACATAAAAAAATTCAAAGTAGAGCATCACAAATTATGAATATAAGAATCTGATTTTGAGCAATTTGAAAACAAGACAAACAAGGCATATAATTTAAGATATAAAAAAATCAAACCCCGTGATAATCACAATTTTCTGGAGAAATTTGGGTCAACGGTGCAGCAGAGAGGCGCTTCATGGTTGTTTTGGTAGCTGGTTTATTGATTTTATTGGTTGGAGCCATCGAAATACCAAAAAAAAAAACAGATAGAGAGAGGCCAGCGGCGGCTGTTGGCAGTTGATATGGTTGGTAGCGTCAAATGAAGTGGGTTCCGCTGTCTCGAGCGGGAGCTGGATGATATTGTTGTCCTTTCACCGATGCTTCACCGCCAGAGAAGGGAATGGAGAAAGGAGGTGGTGCCTGGTGGAGGCTTGCCAATATGATTAGTGGCTAGTTGGGGGAGATGCAACGACACTGGCAGCTCCGTCGAATGTTGTGGTCGTTGGCTGTTGTTGTTTCGATGGTGTCTGGTAGGAGCGGAGATAAAAGAGTGGCTCCGAAGTTATTGTTGTCCACAGATGACGGTCAGTCACTTGGGGAGGGAGGGAGAGAGAGAGAAAAGATGTGAGAGAAAAAGAAACATGGTGTTGCTGCTGAAAATTGAAAATGGGGAGTTAGGGCTTGGGTTATTATTTAAAAGAAAAGAATGGGTGATGTGATCTTAGTCGTTGGATCAATTTTGATCCACGGTTAATATTAAAAAGATCATCAAAAATTGCACCCTAATTTGGTATTAAAAATTGGTGTCCATTTGACTAAAAATGACATCAATTGAATATAGAAATGGCTAAAAATTAAATACCAAGGGAAAAATTAAATGGAATTGACTGCTATGTAAAAAAAAATAATAAAGAAAATTATGAATAAATCACGTAAAAATTAATGGCACTTAACATACTATTTTAAAAATCGGTGACAATAACAAACTAAACGTTATAAATTACCAATAGGACTTTTAAGAAACCTTATAATAACAATAATGATAATAATATACGACTTTTAAGAAACGTTATAATAATAATAATAATAATAATAATAATAATAATAATAATAATAATAATAATAATAATAATAATAATAATAATAATAATAATAATAATAAGACCAATTGTTTGTAACTTACGAATGTGGATGTTAAATAAAATACTAATGAATTACGTAAAATATTATGTTTAAGTTAATAAATTGTACAAAGTAATAAAATAATTTGTATATTTTTAAATTGTGAATGTGACACGTCAAAATTTTACTTAATACTGAAATAATGCGTAACAAATATTAGTATTTAAGATTAATGAATTTTGGTAAAATAGAAGCCTAAGAGAGGTATCGGGAGGTCAAAATTGGATGTCAACATCTATCCTTTTAGCCTAGCTATATCCTTCATTTGAGGACGAATGATCCTAGGAGAGGATATTGTAACACCCCAAATATCTAAGCTAAGATCCAAACCATTTGTAGAATGTGTATAGAACCGAATTGGATGATTTATTATTTTTCATAAGTGTTAAGATAAATTCCTTAGTGTGTGAAGCGCTTTGGATATGAATTAAGGTCATAAGGAACCTCAAACTTAAAGTTAAGTTAAAAGCTTTCAAACAGGTTGAGTTTTTGTATGAGATTTCACTAAGGTAAAAATAAAATAAGAATTTCTCCTAAAATATAAAGAGTTTTGTATCTCAAGACCAACCAAATTAAAGGCTTTTGAGTCATCCCAAATTCATTTTTAATCCCCAAAGTCATCCCAAAACAATGAGAATCGTCTCAAAACCCTTACCCCTCTTCTCTCCCGAATTTCAAGAACTCGAGAAAAGGATTTTTCAAATCTCAAGTCTCTAAAGCTCCCAAGTTTAAGAATCCCTCTAGGAATCAAGATTTTCACCAAGAAATTTTCTACTCTAAGGTGCGTGGGGATTCAACGAAAAATTCTTTTATTCTTGTGTCCAAACTCAACGTTTTAAATTCCATAAAAGTGTACTTTGTGTCAAGGTTTAACCCCAAATATTTTAATTCAAATTCTCATTTTCCCTTTATGTATTGTCCTACGTACGCGATAATATTCATGAACTCACATGGTTTAATTCCATTCTTATTCACATGTTTTTCAATCCTTGTTTAAGATTTAGTGGAATGTTCATGAAATCTCTATAAATTTGTATTGAACCTTTGGAATTTACAAGAATTACACTCCCTTAGTATGATTTCAAGATTTCAAGCATAAATTGAAAACACTTTGTTTTCTTGACGTGATTTAGCCCAAATTTTAAGAAAATGCATGGCATGAATAAGAACTTTCAAAGATTTTTATTTTCTTAATATGATTTAGCATGAACAAGCATAAATTTTAAATATGTAGATGATATAAGCCTAATTTCCATAAAATTTTCATATTCATATATAAGTTACCAGACCTGGGTGTTTTACCACCAAATTTCCATGAATTACACAAGATGATACAAATTTCAAGACTTGGAATAAAACCTCATAAGTTAGTATGATTTGACCTTTTGGTCACAACACAGAAAAGAACAAGATAATTAAGACTAGTTTTTAGTTTACTCGAGGCTATAAGCCAAAATAGAATCTTACTTCTAAGAACTAGTCTTATTAGCACTTTTCAAGTGAGCAATTAGTGAAAGTTTTTTAGAGTAGTATTGAGCATTGAGTAGACACAAATTCAGAGTACCCAATTTTTAAAAATATGTGCCATCATAGCTTCACTTAGACTTTTTTCTTTATGTTCATGGATCCATAGAATTCATGTCTTTATATCCTTGGAAAAGGTACATTGGGTCTGCCCAATGGGGCGTATAAAATGGATTTCACTCAATCATGCCTTTATACCCTGACAAGGTATATTGTCTCCTTTTGATGGGAAATATACATCAAACTTTACGTTAGCTCACGTGATTCATATGGGTTAAGAGAATCTCCCACAGAAAAACAAGATTTTAACTGGGTATATAATGACTCACTGAACTATAACTTTTGTTATTCTTTCTAGTTTACTTCATGTTTAACGTGAGTCATTGTACTATTTAGCATGTTCAAATCTTATGCCTAACTTCTAAACTATTTTAGTTGGCTCACTACACAAGTATTCATATTTCTTTATCATGACAACTCTTTCTATGTTTCAATCATTCACATACAAACTGTGAACCATTTGTACTTCTCAACATCTTTTCAACTCTAAGCATGATTTGTTACTTCTATTTTACTTATGTATCGTATGTGTATTGCCCCATGATTAGTAAATTCTAACATACTAACTACATATATGTTTGTGTGGCTATATTACTTCATAATATAGGTAATAGTTCTAGGTTAAAAAATCATAATTAAGCAGCTCGCAGCTTCCAGCCAGCAAGTGATGAGTTCTCTTCATTTGAGGGATCAAGTCAGTTGTAGTTCTACTATATTATCTTGATTTGTATGTATTGATTGGATATGGTTGGGGGTACATCCCGGATACCTACAATCAGTATTAGTAGAGGTTTCATAGACGATCTGTCAGAGTTCATATATTTAGTTTCCATTACCTTTTTATATAATGTAACACCCCAAAAATCTAAGACAATATTAGAACCATTAGTCAAGTATATGATAAATCAAAAACCATGTTTTGGTAGTTTTATTAGTGATTTAAATACATATTAAGGTCAAAAATAGCTCCTAGCTTATAGATAAATCAAAACATCTCATAGCGATCAAATTCTTATGAAGAATATTACTATAGTCAGCTTCAAACGAGCATAACTTTTGAATTACTAAGAATTTTTTATCTCAAGACCCACCATCAGATAGATAATTGAATTAGTTTTCCAGCCCCATAAATTTTGCATTAATTCGATATCAGAGTAAAATGTTATGAACAAATTACTAAAGCACTGCCAAAACTTCCAATAATAATGAATCATTATCACACATAACGGGTTGTTAGAGGGTGTCATTTCCATGGATATAGGGGCCGTAATTGAGTCCTTTGACCACAACTCATGGCCTGACCTAACGAGTCATCGCAAGAGTTATCAAAACTACTTTCAGAAGTTTTCCAGATGGGTTTTAAGGGTTTTTTTGGTCTTTTTTCACTCTTTTAACCCCAAAATTATGTCGTTAAGCTATTATAAGGCTGAATATAAAGACTAAATAACTCCAAATCCCTCATTCTCAACACAACACACAAAATACTCAAAAACATGTGATTTTCCACTCCTTCAAAGCAAGAAATTGGGGTTCTTCATCTCAAAGTTTAAATCCTTAAAACTTTAATTCAAGAATCAAAAGTAATCACGTATGTGATATTCAATGAGGATCTCCTTTCATCCTCATGCCCAAATTATAATTTTTGTTCATGAATTTTATGATCTTCATAAACTAGGGTTTTATATAATTGTTACTCTACGCTTAAATTTAATTTCCCGTGACATATTTGTTACTCATAAGCATATTTTAATGATTATTTATGGTTTCTTAGGCCCATATCATATCATTCACATTATTCTCAAATCCATGCATCTTTTACATGATATTAGATAATATTTCAATAATATCATTAAGCTATTTGAGATTCGTCAGTTTCAGGACTATTAAGCACTATTTATCATTATTTTGCGAATTTAAATCTATGTTGGTTGACATACCATATTTTCCCACGAAACTTAGTATTTTAATAGATTTAGAATTATGAACCCTCGATATGTTGATAAATTCATAGTTTGGATTCGTGCTATGAAATTTCCCTTATTCCCTGTTATGATCAACTTTTAATATTAGCATGTTCAGTTGCATTAGTCAGAGTTGGTGGGTTATGAACAACCGATACCTAGGGATTCATGCATATATTAGTATACATGTTATTGGGCACTTTAGATTATCCATTATTTATATTTCAATAATATAATCATAATAGATAGTACAATTTTCAGTGTCATTCAGTTGGAGAATAGTACTTAGGAACGAATGAAATTAGGGATGAAGGCTAACCCGTTATTTGAGGCTTGATATCTTTAGTAAAAGTCCCTAAGTGCTAGAACTACAGCTCTACCATAGGTTATAAGGGGTCACCCATCAATTGAGGCATAACACTCTAGTCCTTTGAGGCATCAATTTAGTGGATCCACGCCAGCCAGTGTTGGTATCCTTGGCAAGGTACCAACATCCTTCCAACTAGGTTATATGTTGGACCCTAATTTTCTCTGATTGGGGTATGACTGTTATTGTTATCTCCCACAGACCTTAATTTATGTTTTAGCTTCAGATTATGCATGACCTTGCATTCAGTTATTCAGTTTTATTCAATACATGTTTATACTTGGTCATTGCATCAATTCACATCTTATAGTTTTAGACCAGGTATTCATACATGGCCCTCAGTATAGTCTTACAACATATTTAGCTTTAAATTAAGATTAAATATAGTAGTCATACTTCTACCACTTCCCAATTTACAAAAATGTTTTAGCTCATTATTTACAAATTTCACTATGCTTTAAAGACTTTACATACAAATATATTTTAAATGCATATTTCATCAAATGGCTTATGTCCTTAGTTTTAAAGCAGTTTTCAAGTATTTTCATGACTAGTGCATATCTTACATACTCAGTACATTCTAAAGAACTGATTGCATACTTCTTTTGCCAACATTTTTCATGTGATGTAGATTCAGGTGCTTACTCTCTCGATCATAATCAGGTAGATCATAGCATTTAGCTAGCAGGTGATGAGCTCTCTTATTTTAAAGACTTAAGTTAGTTGTAATTCTTATACTTTAAATTCATATTCATATGTGCTAATTTAGGAGAGTTGGGGTCATATCTCGACTACCTATAGTTAGTGTTAGTAGTAGCTTCACAGATAGTCAGTTAGAGTTAATGGAATCGGTTTTTATTTTTCTTTTTAGAATATAGATATTGTAAATAAACTTTCCAATAGTACCATTTTGAAACAACTTTTCTCATGATTATGTTTCTGTCCAGTTAATTTAGCTTTTATATATGTTTTAATTAGTTGCTCAAGCATTATGCTAGTATCATGAGTTATCTTGGGATCACTTGTGGTTCTAAGCACCGTGTTACGACTAGGGGGTAGTCTTGGGTCATGACAAACTTGGTATCAGAGCACAAGACTCATGTTTCCTAGGGTGTCTATGAAGTCGTGTCTAGTAGAGTCTTAAAGAATGATATGAAGATATTTGTACTTTTCTTTGAGAGGCAACAAGGCTTTTAAGAAATGTTCCCCTTCATTCATATCTCAGATCGTGCAGTAGATATATTCTCTAAGAAACTTATACAAATTCATATATTACTCCATTCTTGCAAACTCTACCTTATTCTCAAAGTAATAAAAACTATTGATCTTAATTTCCTACTGATAATGTTTTCTCAGACAATCTCAGAGAGTGTTATGAGATTACACGTAGGCTTGAAAGGATCCCATTAGTGCCTTCAAGTTCTAAACATTGAAAGAGTTTGTTCTTATTTATTAAAATTATGTATTTAGCCAAAGTCAGATGTGCTCTCAGGTCCCTTCTCAAAATCCACTAACAACATGGCCTAGAGTTAGGAGCATAAGCCTAGAAGTGTAGCAGCAATATAGTAGTGATAGTGTTAATCAAAATTCAGTAGATTGTGTATCCATGGAGCCAGAAAAGTGTTGTGTAGATTGTCTAATAGCACTTTTAGTGAGATATAATAGTTAAAGAGAACTTAGAGTATGTTAATGCTATAGTCAAGATAGAGATTAGGCATCGACCAGAAAGATAAAGAAGCTTGTTAAGGTTGAATATGTTCGTCAAATTTTATGTGGATTAGTGTTTCATGATTCCTATCTAGTAGTAGTAAGTGGGTATTAGTTCATAAGAAGTTGCACGGTTATCCATATAAAGTGTTAAAATCTAAGATTTAATTGTTGATAATCAAACTAGGAGAAAGAAGAGTTTGAAATTTTAGAATAAAAAAGTGTGAACTCAAGGTATTATGATACTCCTAAAGATTCTAAGTTAGTAAGTGTTTAAGTTATAATATGATGACTATTGGGGCTATAGAATGTTAAGAGTTGTATCTTAGAAGGAAGTACTAGCAGCGGGTTTTACACTTTAAGATATAGTCTTTCAAGGGGAGGTTATTATTTACGTGTATTGTTATATATCAAACTTTAGAGTAAAGTGACTGTAGTTTAGGTTAGATTTTATTGTAGAAGTCCATGGACTTAAAATGATGGCTTAACTCTAAGGGGGAGTTGATAGAACAAAGAATCAAGTCAAGTTATTAGATTCTCGTAGTGATGCCAGTGAGTTTTAGAACAATACTAGGCGAGGAAGATGCTTGACCCATTTTTATCTTAGTACAAATTCCATACTTTGATCACTACGATACTCTACTCATGCCATATAAGTCAGCTCTATGATCATAACTCATATCCATGCATATTATGTAGAATTATGTCCACTCCTATTTCCTAGTATAAGGAGTGACAGTTCACTCAACAGTACGACTCATATACTATTAATTTATGAATTCCAGTCTAAGAAAAACAACTTGGGTACTTCTGTTTTACAGTATGTTCAGTTCCAGGTACTCATGATATATCCTGAGTAACTAGTTATATCATATTACTTGTGTATGCTCTCAGATCATATCTCTTGAATGAGTTTATTCCAATTATATTTTACTTCTCATGCCTCAATTATGTATCAAATTCATGAAAACCCCTAAGTCAATATTTCATAGCGCCCTTCATATACAAAACCCTCATGTTCTAGTTTTTTAGTGACCCTTCTTATGCTTTGATGGTAATGTTGTTGGTAGTTGAGTGATAGGCATGAATGTTGTTAAAATACCTTTAGATGATGGCTTATAGTGTTTGGTGTCTCTTTGATTAGTGCTGAAGGTTTATTATTTATGGTGGTGATCTTGGGTGTATTTATACGCCTAAGGACCATAATTTATCCATATTTTAGCTAAGTTTAGAGAACAAAGTTCCTAGTTTCTTATGTTTTTACTCTACTTCCATGTAATTAAGCTAACCGATGTGATTAGCATAATTTTAGTTATTAATGAGGTAGATGAAGACATAATGGGACTATGGAATACGGATGACATATGACACAAGAGAGAGTAGCAATCTGGACCAAATGTGGCGCCTAGAAACTATGTCCAAGACTAATTTGTCATTTATGATTAGTTCAGGAACTTAGAAGGAAATTATGAGAGAAGAGATTATTAAAAGACTTAATTGCTGAATTTTTATTCATTATTCATTATTCTGTATTATTCTAAGAGAGGAGAAAGGAGGCTTATCTTGAGGAGAGAGAGGTAAACGTTTTTCTCTCTTGTTTTCACTATTTGCACACCTAAACCGTCTTCTAGTTTTCGGTATGATGAATAGATTTATGATGCTTTTCGTTTTATTCATGAGTATCTAAGTTTATTAGTTAGGGTTATGGAAGCCTTGTAGCATACAATCTATCACTTTGGATTTTTGAATTTATTATGCATTGATTTATTTACATCATACTCTCTTCGTTTATCTTGAATTTCGTAGTTTCAAACATAGAGGATATGCCTTAAAACACAACTTTTTTGAAAGAAAGGTTGATGTTCAGAAAAAAGAGTAGTGACAAGAAAATAAGATTACCAACCCCTTTTTATATGTTAATGCCTTAGCAGGATTAACTACTTGGAGGTTTCGTATTGTTTTTTGTGAACACTTTTGATTCAAGAGAGCTAAAGTGAACTAGTCCTTAATGGTTGAGAAACACTAGGATTATGTTATTAAATGCATTACATTTCTCTGTAAGCATGATGCATGTATGAATTCGTAAAGCCAATAGTTAGTAAGTATTGAAAACTATAAGGTGGACATAACCCTAGCTTGCCATTTCTCTTAATTTGAATACTACTACACATATTTCATCTTGTTAAACTGAAACCATTAATTTGTGAACTGAATCAAATCCCCCTATTTATTTTATGGAAACGAACGATTAAAAGTCAACTAATCTGCATACAACTTAATTAACACCATATTCCTTGTGGATTCGACCCCAACCTAGTTGGGTTATATATTTGAAAATGACCGCTTACTCTCTCATAAGAGAGGTGTAATTTGGACATATCAGGTGGTACGAAGAAGTGTATTTTTAAGGGTGATAGCTCCAAGTGAATTCAGAATAAAGTATTTTCATGGTTAAGACCAGTGTAGTCTTTTAAGTTGTAGAGCCTTGTATTCCTGAGTTTAGATTGGATAAATTGAGAGTATTAAATAAGGCTAGAGATAGCTTTTAGCAGTCATAGGCAGTGTATTCATACAAAAGTTAGATGTTTTATCTAGTTAAGTGTATTAGGTTCATAAGAAAGAGCATTGTCGAAGGATGTTGCTATGTTGATGAATTATCAGTCACATCACTTAAGCTATACTATTCCTAACCTTAATTTCAACCTAAGATACTCCAGTTCCATAATATATAACTTCGGACTAGAGGTATCTCATATTGAGCTCTTAGTCGTTCCTGTTCTACGTGCTCAAACTAGTAGACTTGGATTCTCAAACCATATTATAATCCATATTTAGATATCTTACTCAGATTATGTTTAAAATTCTTACCTCCCTAATAATATTAGAACCTCTATCAAGAAGCTTCCAAGGAATTCTTCAACTGAGTTATAAACTTTCAATATGAGTTAGTCCGTATAGCCAGCAATTTAGTTTAGCAATCAGACAAATAAACTCCTATAGTTTCCTATCTTTTAATCTAGTCTTACTATCCGAAGTTTTATGAATATGTCTATTCCATGAGGTAATTTATTTACATTATCATAACCCGAGACCACCCCCTAGTTGTAACACGGTGCCTAAGTTCAGGTGTGACCCTAAGATAATCCATGGGATGGCATGCATAAGAATAGTGAATAAAGTAATAAAACATTCGGTAGAAGCTAACTGAAATAAATGGAAGGAGTAATAATATAAAATTGAATGTCAATCAAAATAGGAAATAGAACTGTCTGTGTAACGCCCCGATTTTCTAGAATCGGAACTTCACATGGTGCTCATGACCCCGAGGAACCACAATCTAACCCTGTACTGATATTTATACCTGAACAGTGCATAATATAGGTAATAAATATGGACAAATGGAAAAAACTTGCCATAAGGTTCAAAACATCCAAAATAATCAATGCCAAAAAATTGAATACTAATACATCTGTCCAAAAAGCCTCTACTATCTGAACTGTGGAGATGACGGGATATGTCCCAATCTAACTCCGTCCACTAAAAATAAACTGAGTTTAATTCCATAATAAAATAAGGATCATCCTCGAATTAAGAGGACTCATTGCTACGTCTACTGCCACTGACTAAGTCTAGACTACTAAGGGTGCTCTGGATCTCGCATTTCTAAACCTATGGTATAAGACACTATAGCACAAGAGAAAAGTATGTGTCAGTACTTTGAATGTAATGGTATGCTAGATGAGGTAGGGCTAAATACAAGGTCTTATGCATGAACATAGCTTAACTGAATAACATAAGAGTACTAAATGAGGACATATGCATGAATGCACGAACCATAACTGAAATCATCGTGACTCTGAATACTGATACTCGGATACTGCTTTACTAACATCTGAACTCACTATTAATATTGAGATACTAAATAACTGAATCTTCTGATATTGATAACCGAGTACTAAAGTTGAGATCAGTCCTCTCTAGCAGTTGATCTCTAAAACTGATGATACTAGAGCGAATTAACTGAATCTGCTCATATCAATGACTGAGTTCTGAGTTTGGTATATCGACTGACTAAATATGTGATCAAACATTTCTAATGGATGATATCTGAATCTACTAATAATGATAAAGAATGATTGTATCTGAGATTAGGCCTATCTAGCAGAAGATCTCTGACTCTTTTAATAATAGAAATGACAAACTGAGTCTGAGATTAGGCTTATCTAACAGGTGATCTCTGGATCTTTAGTATTGATACTAATTAAATTTATGTGAGACCAGGCCTATCTAGCAGGTGGTCCTAGTGGTCCATGAATCTATTAAACTATCTAAGTTCCTTACTGAGATGGGTGACTATATATGACAGTCCTGATTTCTGAGTTCTACTCTAAAGACTAATACTGAAACTGCAACTGTAGGAGTTTTCACTTAACCGACGTGACCCAAATCTAATCTAGTGGGGTCCAACCTATAACCCCAGCTGGAAGAATATCAAAATAGTGCTATGGGTAAAGACCTCTACTATGGTCACGCCTCTCTAACAGGTGACCCTGAATAGGAAGTCAAGCCTAAGGCAATATGATAGTCAAGCCTTAATATAATGGGTGGCTCCTAGTCCTGTGATGGCTACATAGTTCTAGAGTTTAGGGACTATTACTAATGTCTCTGCCTCTCTAATGGGGAAGTTGTCATCTCTGCACTTTCTCGGTGCTAGTTCCTACTCCCAACTGAAAGACACTAAACTGATTCCTGGACTGTACTAGGCTGAGCTGAATCTATTATTGATTATCTTACTTGACTGCTCTGACTGAGTTTACTTGATTCTATTATCTGACGGAATACTTTTGGATCTTATTATCTGACTGGATGATACTAAGTTCTGAATTGATTACTTGAATTCTACTAAGGTCTGAAAATGAATTCTTGAATACTACTAAGATTTGAGCTGAGTACTGAACTGAAGTTGGAGTGCTAATGATACTTGGATTACTGAGATTTCTTAAGTTCTGTAACTTTATGAGAGTACTGAATTCTGTAACTGACCGAGTTCTAAGAATCATGACTTGACTGAGATTATCGTGAAAACTGACACAGGCTCTAAACTTGTGGCTAAATTGTCAGGTATAATTACCCCCAGGACTTGATAACATAAAAGTAAAACATAACCATCTTAAATAATCATGACCATGTATTTTCATTCACCATTACAATCATTAAAGCATCTCTTCAAGCACTTGAAAGTCATAAACATGTAATAGTATAGGGAGAGATGCTACTGGCACATACTCCGGAACTAAAATATACCCTACAATTAAAAAAGGTATCAATGTATGCCATATAAAATGAAGCACCAAAATAGGCTTTGTGCACTTAATAAGTGCACAATGCCTTTACAGTTTAACGACAAGTCTCTAAACGGTGTTAATTCTGGTCAAACTTAGATTGTGCACTTATTAAGTGCACAATCCATTTTTTTATGGATTGTGCATTTATTAAGTGCACCATTCATTTTTTTAGGGATTGTGCACAATCTATTTTTTAATGAATTGTGCACTTATTTAGTGCACAATCCATTTTAAAATAGATATACATTGTGCACTAAATACGTTAGATATACATTGTGTCAAAACTGGTTCAACCATGCAACTTAGCCCAAAAATTATTTCCTTGAAATTCTTGTAAGACTATAACACTAAAACTATAAGCAAAACCATCATCTAAAGGTTCGCTCTTATGATTGAAAATTGAAATCTTACTTTTTGAAGGGATTGAAATTTGAAAATGAAATTAAAATTTTATGCAAACTTCATAAATGCATGCTGATTCCAAATCAAACTTAAAATTTTATTCCAAATCTCCAAATCAAACTTAAAATTTTATTCCAAATCGAGTAACAAAATGCCTACTAAATATTCACTAAACATCTTTTCGTGATTGACATTTTTTCACTTCAGAAGATATCTGTCATATAGAGTTAAATACTATGCTATTTAATAGTAAGAGTACTGTTTAATTATGTTTATCATTGCATTTTATTGCAACCGTCTAAAATAAATGCTTGTTTTACTCTTGGTTGTCAATTGTCGTCAAGTTAAGTGTAAGTATTTTGAATTTCAATTATTAAGACTAGATTGATGGAGTATTATTTTCTATGATAATTGATCATTCTAGTTGTGAATTGTGATATTGAAATTTAGAGAATACAATTTTTAAATCTATCCACAAAAGTCATTTGAGTTAGATAAAAAAGGAGCCAACTCGTAATGATGTCTCCTTTAATAAATTTGAGCAGAATTACTATGCATAATTAGACCCTAAAACACATGAAACACAACTCACTAATATTATTGGATTAAAATACCACCAGCATGATATCTTTATTAACACTACAAAATTAAATTAATTATAGTATAAAGTTTTACACATGTTGTTTAAGTTTACACTTTACACCATGGAACAATCGTTTAAGAAGGGAGTAAACAGTGGCGGATGTAGCACTATGAATGCGGGATCCTGGGAACCCCCAAGCATTTTCGTATACTTTGTAATTATATTAAAAATGTATTAAATATATAAGAATTATAAGTGAGGAACCCATAAACAAAGTTGTTAGTTGGCGTATTGGTTCAAAAAGATCTTGAAGAAATGCCCCACATACTTTTATACCCCAATTCGAATCCCTTGGAACAACTATTTTTTAATTTATTGGGAACCCACAAACTTAAAATCCTAAATCCGCCTCTGGGAGTTAAGGGTCTTGACTATGTCTTTGAGGATACTCAATTACTTTACATAACTAATTCTAACATAAACTTTCACATAAAATAATTACTCATATTTAGTTGACCATATTAGAAATGTTATCATTGTAGTATTATTTAATGTAGTATTTGGTTAGTCATATCAAACATTAACTGGATTAAGTTATGAGAGAATTATTTTATGTGAGATAAAACTAAATCAAAATACATGTAAACAATACGAGAATGGTATTCTCTCCGTCCTATTTTATGTGACATACTTTGATCAGGTACAGAGTTTAAGAAATAAGAACAGAGTTGGTGATGTTTATTAAATTGTGCTTCGTTCATTAAAAACTGTACTACTATTATCTTTAATAAAATGTATCCTTATAAGTGAAATCAATAAGAGTAAAAGTGAAATTGAGTTCTGAAATAGTTATCAAATAAGAAAATATGTATGTTTAAACGGATAAAAAACTAGCTACATAAAATAAGACGGAGGAAGTGTTATTAAAAAACAAAATTTAGTGCACAATGTATATCTATTTTAAAATGAATTGTGCACTAAATAAGTGCACAATCCATAAAAAATGAATTGTGTACTTATTAAGTGCACAATCCATAAAAAAAATTGTACACTTAATAAGTGCACAATCCATAAAAAAAATGGATTGTGCACTTAATAAGTGCACAATCCATAAAAAATGAATTGTTCACTTCTTAAGTGCACAACTAAGTTGGACCAAAATTTTGTTTAGAGACTTGGTATTTTTTTAGTTGTAGGGCATATTTTGGTTTCGGGTTCTCCATTCAACAAGGTCTTACAACAGACGTTTTACATGCATTGAAGAGCACATAATTGGGGAATTTCATGATAGCATGTGACAATTCATTCACTAAGGCTTTTCAACAAACACTTGGCATGCATGTACTTACACACCATTGGGGATTTATAGTCAACATGCTATAATGGTTCTAATTCCTTCACATAAGCATTTTATTTAACATATGGGGAGCATGCTTTGGTTATTCACAATTTCAATACTTACTTGACATAAAATCATCACCTAAGATTCAACTTGAAGAGGGTTTATGTAATACCCCAAGAAATTTTGTGCCTAAACGTGTTGGGTTCTATCTTCTAGAATGAATTATAAATTTTTCGTGCAAAATATCTTATATTATAACCTACCATTACGTAGAGTATCGAATAATATTTTCAACAATATGTGGATCATCCGAAATGGACACCCGAGCGACGAGTTATGAACATTCCGATCAAACCGTGAATAGTAGTGAACAGTAAAATGTGCAGGAAAAAGTACTGAGGCCTGGCGTATTTTTGCTCCAACTTTAAACAATCATAACTCCTTGTACATAATGATATGGTTGATATAATATATATCAACAAAAATCTCTGCGAATCCTCTTTCCAATGAAATTGGTTTCATCCAATTTATCTATCGGAGCAAAAAGTTATGGTTGATCTACTTTAGCCTGTCAAAAGTGAATTTTTGGGTCAACTTCAAACAATCATAAATATTCGTACACAATGATCTAGGTGAGATACTATATATCAATGGAAATATATTAGATTCTGGTTTCTAATGAAATTGGTTTCATCCAATTTGAATATCGGAGTAAAATGTTATGGTTGATCTACTTCAGACTATCAAAACAGTCCACCAAAGGACAGATTCGAGAATTTTTTTAATTTTTAGGGGCGTTTTGGTCATTATTCCTTGTCCAAAATCCATCCAAACCCTATATTAAAGCCTATTAGAAGCATTATAGGTTATATTTCATCAGACTCCCTCAAAAAGAAAATCCTAAGCTCCTACATCCAACTTCAAGAACATCCAAATTTCACCATTAATTATGCAAATTTATTGAAGATTCCAAGTTCCTAGTTCAAGAACTCCAAGAACCATCATCCAAAGGTACGATTAACATCTCAAAAACGAGTATCGATCTAAAGTTCATTATTCAAGGTATGTGGGGTTTTTCAATAAGAACTCTCTATCGTTCTTGTGCCTAAAAGTAATTTTCTTTACAAAGGCATGATTTTTATTTAATTTTTATGAATTTGAAGCATAAACCCATATCTTATGATGATGATTATGAAATCTTTATATTTATGATTTTGAAAGATGAATTTACATGTGTGGTGATATAAAGCATGAATCTTGAACGATATTTATCATGATTTTGATATTTGAATTGTGAATCTCCATTGGAATTTGTGTTTTTTTAGAAAGTGTGTGTTATAAGCACGTTGATGTTAAATATTTGAGATATTTTGAATTATTTGACCTTTTGGTCTTAATGGAGTTGTTTAAAACTCGAGTGTGAAAGAAATCCACAACGTGGTTGATTTTGATAGATGGGAAGCATGATGGCTCCCGATGTATATTTATATATTTCTGAAATTGTTTTGTTGTGGATTGTCTTTTAAATGATCTGAGCTAAGTCCGGGAGAAATATTTAACACTGAGGGGAGGTATAAAGTGACCTTACTTCCCTAGAACTCCGTACCCCCATAGGAGTGCGTCTGAGGCTGATTTATATAGTGATCACTAGTTTGTGTGGATTTGATATCGATAGTCCTACTCCGATGGAAAGGATAGGACGGCTCTCTCCAACATGGGTTGTACGTTGGACTCCATGCAGCTCACATAGTTTATGTCGGTTATAGAATCTCCCAGTGTGTGTGTGTTTCCTTGTGTCTATGGTGAATGGTGAAGTGATTTGAAAGTGGAATTGGGAAGGATATTGTTTCGAAAGATTTAAATGATATTTACATTATGAGAATTGATATTCTTGATGAACTGAAAGTGATTGACAAATCATATGATGACTCACATGTGTTATTGTACATATTTCATCCTCTCATGATTATGATGATTTTCTTCGAGCTATGTGAGTCTTTCATATATCCTGCATATTTCTTATAAATATTTATGATGATGATGTTTACACAACTGCATACACCCCCATATACTTGGTTCATTTCCATTGTACTGACCCACATCTTCGGATGTGGGATGCATTTTCTCGGAATGTAGGTTCAGGTGCTTAGTTCTAGGTTCGACGGTGATTCTTCGGGCACGTTGTTCTACATCCTCTGTTGTGGTGAATCCTCATGTTCCGAGGACGTGATGTCTGATGTTGATTTCACGGAATTGTTTACATTTGATAATTGAGTATGAGTCAGTTGGGGCATGTCTCAATGGCTTGCTGGTTTTATTGATTTTCTTAGAGGCTTGTCAGACTAATATAGATGTTGGGAGTGACTAATAAGTCGTATTTTGTTATCATTCTAAAATTCTTTTATTCTTGGATGATGATTACTCTGTTGATATTTGAGGGTTATTTATGGAAACTCCGTTGATTTGTGTTGGACTGAATGAAAAAGGCTCAAAGGGTTAACTTGGGGATACTCATAGCCTCAAGCACCGTGTGATGCTCCGGGACCCATTTTTCGGGGCGTTACAATTTATCATGAATATCACATACTAGGATCAAAGCTTGAAACTTTGTAAACAAAACATGAATTAAAACTCAATAATAACATGAACTTCAATTTCAATTCACATAAATCATGAAATTACATAAATATGAGATCTTTGAATTTGAAAAAGTATTATTGAACTTCTTGGGTGGAGGAACCTAAGAATCGACATCTGCATACCTTACTACTTGATCCTCGTAAGATTAATGGTGAAACCTTGTTGATTGGGGTCTTGATTTTTGAACCCTAGCTCTTGTTCTTGAGAAAAATTGAGAGAAAATAATAATATTTGGGTTTAATGTGGCTGAATCTCATGTTAAGGAGTATATATAGGGGTAGTAAAATGACCATTTTGCCCTTGGAATTAAAATCCAGAACTGGAACGTTGATAAAAGCTTCACCACGATACGGTGGAATCGCGGTGAGCTTCTGGAATATGACAATTTTGAAATTGAGCCTTGGAACGATGTGCCATATTTACGGAGGCTCGCTGGATTTTGACAATTTCCATTTTCGCCGACTCCGTGACGCGCCAAAGTAACATGTGGTACATTGTCTCACTAAAATGGCTCTAACTCTTCGCCCGAGTGTCGAATTTGGGCGAATTTGGTATCGATGGAAAGCTTATTCAATTTTCCACGTGATAAAAGTCAAAATATTAAAAATTTCACATGGAATAAAATATATTCATCTTGGAAGAAAAATCTTTGATGTTCTAGAGACGAATTTGAACTAGGAGAAGGGTGGGGTATTACAGTCTGACAACCCGATAAGCTGAAAATCTAAACAATTGTCTAAAAGCCTATAAACATAATGTATTGTTGGTGCAAACCTCCAACTAACTCCAAATAAGTAAAACTGATAAGAAAATAAAGACTGATATCAAGTCATCAATAGATGATGACTCACCAAAAGTTGTTGCTAAATGTGGAGCAGGAATATGCTAAGCGTAGTATGGGTACTAAGCATCCGAACTATATTATAAGAAAATATAGCACAAAAAAGTATGCTATTAGTACTTTGAATATACAGAGTATTTTAGATAGGAAACTGGCTAACATAAATTGAACATGAATGCATGAATATGTAAACTGAATGCAAAACCAAGTATGAACGTATGCCAGACAAAACTGAATACTAAATAACTGATTATCTAAGTACTTGGTCAAGATACCCCAATCTAAGCAAATCTGGGTCCAATCTGTAACCCCAATTGTAAGGGTGCTATACCTTGCCAAAGTTACAAACTCTGGTTGGCGTGGATCCACTAAACTGATGTAATGCCACGAAAAGGTACCCCGAGGATCACACAGTGCTCGATACTACGAGTAGTCCCAAGCTAACCCTTTAAGCCTTCTATAAATTTTGAAAATCATAATAACAATGAACTTGGTATATGAAATACTGAAATGCTAAATTACTGTCTGAACAGAAAGTATTTAACCTATAAATATAATCAATCAACACTTTAAATCTAAGACTGGATAAATAGTCGGACAAGCCTCTACTACTACTAACTAGAGAGCCACTAGGACAGACCCCCAACTGACCTGAAATAAATTGAAAATAACTGATTAAAGTACTTTATAAAGCTGGAAACCCAAATAAGGGGGTCCCCAAACTATGACGACTCACCAACTATCGGGATGCAGGTAAGGATACTCACAGTCAATCACACTGCTGGAACTAAACACCAGAACCTATAGTATATGACAATGTAGCACATAGACATATATGTGGGTCAGTATTTTTGGAATGTACTAAGCATGTGGGGTGAATGCATAAGTAAAAACAATAATTCAATAGTCTCACAAATTTTTCAGGTAATCCATACTAAGTGTAAATGAATCACCTTAGTTTGAATTAAACAAGGACTACAAAATAATAAAACATGAGTATGTAAAGCATAGTAATAATCTTTGTGAGTCATAGAACTTAGGGATCATTTGGTTTGAGGTATAAAAAATTCAAGGGATAATTTATCCCGGGATAAAATAAAAGATCACTTAATTCCTTGTTTGGTTGGAGGGATTCCTTTTCACGGCTCGATAGAAAGATATCCAACCTGGGATAACTTATCCCACTATTTTCCCCTTAGTGATCGGATAACTTATCCCATATACATGGTGGGATAAGTTATTCTGGGATAACTAATCCTGGTATTAGTTATCCTGGGATAACAATTTCCTAACCAAACGACCCCTTAGTTCTAAAAGTTGTACTTTTAGTATCTCTTAGAGAGGTTCTTCTAACCGACATAAACCATGTAAGCTATCATGCAGTCCAACGTCTTACCCACGTTAGGGAGAGTTGTCCTACCTTTTCCATAAAAAAGGACCTTAACTTAAGTGATCAATAGACATAACTCGTTTAGGGACTTTAGACCTACAGTGGCTCGTAGTTTTGGGGCATGATACCTTAGAATTATACCCAAATTGGTGCTCTGTACTACTCCCATACTTATATGCTCAGGCTTTAGGAAATCCACCTTAAAATAACATAAGGGTTTATAATGAAAACCAGTTATGCATCTATTTTCTTGCAACTGTAATCAAAACTAACATATGTGGATTCCATATCTTAACTGGGGATCAAAAGATCAATTCTTGCAAAGCAAATCTGAATACATGCTTAACAAAGATTTCTTAAAACCATAATCTTCTTAAAATATCAAAACTTAAACTCAGGGCTTAAAACCCATGCTTCAAACTCATATCAATTCACATCAAAACTTAATGCTCAATAATATAATCTTGAAGTACTTTAACAATTCTAGTCAAGATAATGAAATTTAATTCTCAACATAAGAAATCAAATCACACACATAGATCGGTGAAAGTAGTTATACAATTCAACAATTAAATCACTTGTTAACTTTATAAACTGCAAACAATAGTATTTGGGTATGAACCCTAGACTGCAAATCCTGTAAATTTAACTTTTAAAACTATTTTTGGGCACAAGGATGAAAAGAGTATCCTTGTTCATAACCCCACATACCTTATTAGGCCTAATTGATGTAGAAACTTGACTTTAAACTCCTAAAGATGTTCTTGAAGGCTTCTTCTTGAAGTTCTTAGACTTGGAAACTTATTCACTTTCTTTAAGAAGGAGTAATGGATTTTTAGCATTTTTAAGAGGAGGTTAGGGTTTTGTTGGAGAGGAAAAGTGAATAAAGATGTAAGTAATGCTCTTTGGGGCTGAAATATTATGTTAGGAATGGATTTGGGAGAGGGGAAATGACTCAAATACCCTCACAGACCCATAATTTAATGAGACAAACTGTGCACCCGATGAGATAAGTCGCCTGTCACGTCACTCACATGACGCGATAGATGACACATTACGTTGATACCACCTGATACGATTAATGATGCATCACATCTATATCGTGGAGCCACTCTATTTTAGCCATCCAAACATGCCCTAAACCTCGTCTGAAAAATCCAAAACTCACCCAAGATGTCCTATTATCAACTCCAATCATGAAACAACTTAGAAACTGACATTCTGAGGTTGGGAGGGTCAAAAATAAATTGTCGAAGTTTAGGGGATCTAGAAATGACTAATTCCTAATACTTGATGAAAATTTCTTAGTTTTGGACCCCCTTAACATGGACTAGTAAGTTGAATTGAGCTAGGATTTTGTGGGGTATTACAATATATCCCCCTTGGGAACATTCGTCCTCGAATGAGATTAATTAAACTGAGAATGTTGAGAATCTACGATTATGTATTGAGCTCGTAGAACTGAAAGCATGCTTACATGTTGAACTAAGTTGAATGCATGATTATGACATAAGGATGATATGCAGAATTAGAACTGAGAATGGAAGAGAGAAAATCTGAGCAAAATAGTTACCTTAAGCTAAGTCTAAACTTGCAGAGAAGAGATGAGGATACTTGGTTCACATATCTGCTTCTTCCTCCCAAGTGGAGCCCTTAACGGACTGATTCCACCAAAAAACTTTGACCAAGCAAATTTTTTTATTCCTTAGTCTACGAATTTGGTAATCAAGAATCTCAACTGGGACTTCTTCATACGAAAGGCTACCCTGAATAAATGTGCTTTCTAAGGGAATAATAACAGCCAGATCACCAATACACTTCTTCAGTAAGGATACATGAAATACTAGGTGAATGTATGACAAGTCTGCAGGCAACTCAAGCTCATACGCTACTTTCCCAACATGATTTAAGATCCTGTAAGGGCCAACATATCGAGGACTAAGCCTCCCCTTTGTTCCAAATATCTTGACCTCTTCATGGGAGAAATCTTTAAATGAACTAAGTCACCAACCTCAAACTCAAGGTCCCTTATCCTTATATCTACATACGATTTCTGTCGACTCTGGGCTATTTTCAACCTCTCTCGAATCGGCTGAAATTTTTCCATAGCTTCAAACACCACTTTTGGCCCCATCCTAAAGGCCTCACCCACTTCAAACCAACTAATAGGAGATCTATATCTCCTCTCATAATGAGCCTCAAATGAGGCCACCTGAATGCTAGAATAGTAACTATTATTGTAGCCAATGGAAAGTGATCATCCCAACTATCCTTGAAGTCAAGAACACACACCCTCAACATATCATCTAGAGTCTGAATGGTCCTCTCTGCCAGACCATGTCCTGAGGGTGAAATATTGAACTGAGACGAACTTGGGTACCAAGACACCCTTCTGAAAGGCTTTCCAAAAGTGAGAGGTAAATTGAGTATCCCTATCTAAAATGATGGACAAAAGAACTCCATACAGTTTGACCAACTCTCTAATGTAAAGATTAACATAATCCTCAGCTGAGTAAGAAGTATAAACTAGCAAGAGATGGGCTGACTTGGTTATTCTGTCAATAATAACCCAAATCAAATCATGCTAATATCGCGAACAAGGAAAGCCCATCCAAAAGTCCATATTCACATCTTCCCACTTCCAAGTGGGAATTATAAACTCCTGCAAGGTGACACCAGGCCTTTGGTATTCTAATTTAACCTGTTGGCAAGTAGAACACTTAGCCACAAAATCTGCAATGTCTTTATTCATACCACTGCACCAATAGATTTCTCATAAATCACGGTACATATTAGTAGCTCCTAGGTGTATAGAGTAACACGCACCATGCGCTTCATCCAAACTCCGCTGCCTCAAACCATCAAGACATGGTACACACAATTTACCCTAATATCGTAGCACCCTATCTCCTCCTTGGGAGAAAACTTCTACTTTTTGGTCTCTGACTGAGTCCTTCAACTTAACCAAACTAGAGTCCTTATTTTGCTTCTTCTTCACTTCAAACATTAAAGAAGACTCGGAAATACTCGTGACCCAAATATTACCCTCAGCTGAGTCAACCAACCAAACTCCTAATCTAGCCAACAGATGAACTTCCCAAACTAATTATTTCTTATTACTCTCGAAATGAATAACACTACTCATAGACAGTTTACTAAGGACATCTACCATAACATTGGCCTTGCCCGGAAGATACAAAACACTTATAGCATAATCTTTCAATATCTCCAACCACCTCCTTTTACAAAGATTCAAATCTTATTATGAAAATACATACTGTACACTTTTATGATCAGTGAAGACATCAACATGAACCCATAAACATAGTGCCTTCAAATCTGTAAGGCAAACACAACAGCAGCTAACTCAAGATCATAGGTCGAATAGTTATTTTCATGACGTTTAAGTTGTCTTAAGGCATAGGAGATAAACTTAAATCTCTCCATCAAGACATAACCCAGACCAAATCTTAAAGCATCACAGTAAACCACAAATCCATCTGACTCATCGGGTAGCGTCAAAACAGGGGCTGAAGTGAGTCGAGTCTTTAACTCCTGAAAACTCTTCTCAGAAGAATATGACCACTAAAACTTAACCTTCTTTAGAGTCAATCTAGACATAGAGACGCAACCATCGGTAAAAGCCAGCTAAACCTAAGAAGCTCCTGATGTCAGATGGAAAGATGGGTCTAGGCCAGTTTCTCACTATATTGGTCTTTTGAAGATCAACTCTAATGCTATCACCAGAAATAATATGGCCAAGGAAATCTACTGATCTTAGCAAAAATTCACACTTGTTGAATTTGGCGAACAACTAGTGATCTTTAAGAGTTTTTAACACGATTCTGAGATAGTCTGCATGATCATCCTCACTACAAGAGTAGACAAGGATATAATCGATAAATACTATGACAAACATGTCCAAGTACTATTTGAACACTCTATTCATCAAGCCATGAAGGCTGCTAGGGTGTTTGGTAGCCCAAAAGACATGACTAGAAATTCAAAGTGACTGTCATCGGTGATAACACTCAAACTATACCTCTCTAATGAGAATGTAAGAGATCATTGTCAATATATAACCCAACTAGGTTGGGGTCGAATCCCACAAGAAATATGGTATGAACTTAAGTTCTTTGCGATTTAATCAACTGATAGTTGGATATTTCCTAAAATGGGGTGTTTTTAGATTAGCAAATAATTGTTGGTCATTTTAGTTTCAGTGTTTGTAATCAAGAGTTTATGGAAAACTAGAATTATGTTCACTATGGGTTTTAGTACTGGACAAATGCTAATAGTGATTCAAGATTCTCACAGTAGGTAGGACAACAGATTATCTCTATTGAAGTTATGCCTAAATGTCTGTCGACCTACTTAAATATTTAATTACCTAATCCTCTTGGACTTAGGGAATTTATATTTACTAACCAGACTTTACCTCAGGTTAATCAACCTTGTTACAGCGTCGATTATTAAATGGAAGTTTAGTGTTTCTAAGTCCTTATCAATAATTCACTTCCTACTATATTTGATTTCTTATCTCAAGCAAATCAAAGCAGGTGTTACCTATCGTTTGCAGCCAATAGACAATAATTAAAAACTCAGAATTATTAAGGAGTCCTATTACCTTTAGAATAAAAAACACATAGCATCTTACCAAGACTTAACCCATAGATCCCATAATTTGGGTCAAAGATATTTAGCCACTCATAATGTAATAAGTGAAACAACTAGACGTATTCATAATTTGAAAGATAAACTTACCATAAGATGAATAATAACTAGTGATTCTCAGATTAGATCACAATAGAAATCCCAAAATATTGATGAAAATCTCTTCAAAGTTAATTGTTTTTCAAGCCAAGAAACTAGAGAGAAAATAACAAAATACGTGTGTTCCAAAATTATGTTCAGAACTCCTTTAGAAAACCCTAAACAATATTTTTATAGTTCAGCCTAAATAAGGAAACAAAATCACAGAGTTTAATAATTTCTTGAATTAGGTGACGACATTCGTGACACCTCATTAGGAGTCTAACAACTTATCACAAATATCGTCAGCTCCCACTTCAGTTTTAGCACTTCCTGCTTAAGGCTGACAATGAATCCTGATGACTTATTAGAAATGTGACGACATATCAGATAATGTCATCACTTCTCCACCTCACCTCACATGTTATGCCTAAGGCTGACGGGGACTCTAATGACTTATCAAGTCTTTGACGACTTATCAGGAAATATTATCACAACTTTCAGCTGAGGTTCATTCTCTATCTAAGGCTGATGGTATATCTGATAACTTATCACAGGGCTGACGACTTATCAGGAATGTTGTCAGCCATACTTCTCTTCTATTTGCTTCAGATTTCAACTCTTTTGCTTCCATCCTTGTTGGTTCTCTTGCATCTTGGCTTCTACTGCAAAATCAAAGATAAAACAATCAAACATAACAAAATTTGCTTAATACCTTGCAATTATTCTCAGTTAAAAGCCTTAAATCTATTAGCGTCTGCTCACATATCAACGGGTTTTAAAAGTTGTCTTTGGAATATCATTTCCCCTTACTCTAAGCTAATGATTGTCGGATCTAAGGTATATCTTAGTGAAATAACTTGCAACTTGTAGTTGGTTGAATAAGTCATCAATCCTAGGAAGAGGATATTTGTATTTGATTATGACTTTATTCAACTAACGATAGTCAATGCACATTCGAAGTGAACCATCTTTATTATACATAAACAGGACTGGAGCGCCCTATGGAGAGATATTGGGCCTTATGAAACCTTTATCTAAGAGGTTTTTGAGTTTCTCTTTTAACTTTTTAAGATCGGCTGGAGCTATGTAATATGGAGGAGTAGAGATGGGTTGTGTATCAGGAAAAAGATGAATACCAAATTCTATTTCTATTTCGAGAGGTACCCCTGGCAGATCTTCGGGAAAAACCTCGAGAAACTCATTGACTACACGGACTGACTAAACTTCTGAATCTTCAAACTTAGTATCTTTGACTCTTACTAAATGATAAATGCACCCTTTTAATATTAACTTTATGGCCTTAAGATAGGATATGAAATGACTCTTGGGGGATTCAGAACTACTTTCCCACTCAAAAACTAGCTCGTTCGAAAACCAAAACAATACCACAGGGGTGGGGCAATCTATAGATGCATAATAGAAATAAAGCAAATCCATGCCTAGAATAATGTCAAAATCAACCACATCTAACTCTATTAGGTCTGCTAGTATGATCTTATGAAGGACTATAATAGGACACTCTTTATAGACTTGTCTAGCAACAACTGACTAACCCATTAGGGTGGAAACTATGAAGGGCTTAGAAAGATTTTTAGGGCCTACCCCAAAATTTACCACAACCAAAGGAGTCACATAAGAGAGATTTGACCTTAGGTCTAACAATATATAGACATCAAGATAAAATACACAAATTATACCGGTAACAACATCTAGTAATCTCTCCCACTCTTGATGGAATGGTCAAGCATAAAATCAATTCTAGAGTTGACCCCCACCGGTACTAGAAGATGAACCCTGAGAAGGAACTGGGCGACCTAGTGGCACTGGTGCACTAGTAGCCTAAGTCTGGGAACGAATATCCTTGCTTCCTTGCTTAGAATGTGGACATTCTTTGATTTCATAACCTATCTTACCACTTCCATAGAAACACTTCATTCTTTTCAAAAACTCAACAGATAGCTTCAATCACACTTTACATATGGAGGGTAATTGGGACTTTCTCCTATACTACTCTGATACATAGAAACAAAAGTCCTACCCTGCTGCTCATTTTGGTTATGGGTGCGGGTGAACTGGACGAAGATGGTGCTAGGATAGATGAGTGACCCTGAAACTGAGAATGATTTCCCACACTATACCTTGCTTGGCCAAACTCAAACTGTATGATTCTAGCCTTTTTATTTCCCCTCTCTCTCCTTCAACTTCTATACCTCAATCAGTTGAGCATGAGTTATTAACCTAGAATGGGAGCCTACACTCCTTGACTACTACCCAGACACTCCAGTAAAAACTTAATCATAATAGATCTAGGGTTAGCTACTAATTAAGGAGAATACTTAGACAATTGAGTGAACATAAAGTAGTACTCCTTCACTATTATCGAGCCCTACCTCAAGTTCATGGAATCCTCAACCTTAGTTTCTCTCTTCTCACATGGAAAGAACCTATCCAGAAATGGATCCTGAAATACCTGCCAACTCATAGGAGTTGCATTCTCCCTTCTACTATTCTTCTACATAACAACCCAGTCATAAGCAACATTCTTCAGCCTATAGGATGCCAATCTACACTCTCCTCCTTAGTAACATGCATAACTTCAGTGATTTTCCTCACCTCATCAATGTAGAGCTATAGGTCCTCACTAACCTTTGAACCAAAGAACTCGGGTGGATTCATTCTCATTAAATCACGAATCCTGGCTGTAGCTAAATCACCATTCTGCTGAAGTGAGACTGTGACCTGATGGTTGCCCTGAACTTTGACAGTCAAGTCTTAGGCCAACGCCTGAAAGGAAGACCGAAATTCAACACAAGACACATTCTCATTTAGAGGATCAAAAGGCAGGGGTGGTTAGTTATCATTTCTGCTTGTATTCACTCAGTGAGGAGGCATATTCTATCACATAAAATTATGAGTTAAAGCAGATAGTGATGCCTATAAGCATGATAGATCATGAAATAAAAAGATGATTCCTAAGTTGTGTTGTAGCCTCTTGCTCATAAATGTCGCGCACTTTACACCCATGATCAACACACTACATAATGCGGCTTGTCTGACTCCTAGGACTCTTTAAACTTTAGGCTTTGAAACTAAGTTTGTAACACCCCCGAAAGTTAACTCGAGCGTCACACAGTGCTCAAGACTACGAGTATTCAAAATATAACTCTTTAAGCCTTCTACAAATTATAAAAATCATAATAACAATGAACTAGGTATACGAAATACTAAAATATTGAATTACTATCTGAACTGAACGTATTTAACCTAGAAATCTAATCAATCAACACTTTAAATCAAAGATCGGATAAATAGTTGGACAAGCCTCTAATACTACTAACTAAAGAGCCACTGGAAAGACCCCTAGTCGACTCAAACTAAACTAAAAACAAATGATTAAATTACTTGATAAAGCTGGAAATTTGAATAAGGAGGTCTCCAGACTCTGAGGACTCACCAACTGTGGGGATGCAGGTAGGGATACTCGTGGGCAATCATGCTACTAGAACTAAGCACCTGAACCTACATTATAAGACAATGTAGCACATTAACTTATATGTGGATCAATACTTTCAAAATGTACTAAGCATGTCGGGGTGAATGCATAAGTAAAAACAATAATTCAATATTCTCATAAAGTTTTCAAGGAATGCATACTAAGTGTAAATGACTCACCTTGGCTTGAATAAAACAAGGACTGCAAAATAATAAAACATGAGTATGTAAAGCATAATAATAATCTTTTTGAGTCATAACACTTAGTTCTAAAATATGTACTTTTATTATCTCCTAGGGAGGTTCTTCTAACCAATATAAACCATATGAGCTATCATGGAGTCCAATGTCTTACCCGAGTTGGGGAGAGAAACCCTACCTTGTCATTAAAATAGGACCTTAACTTAAGTGATCACTATACTTAACCTATATAGGGACTTTAGGCCTATGGTGGCTCATAGTTATGGTGCACAAGACCTTGAAATCATACCCAACTCGGTGCTAAGTACTACTCCCATACTTATATGCTCAAGATTAAGGAAATCCACCTTAAAAAAGCATATGAAAACCAGTTATGCATCTATTTGCTTTCAACTGTAATAAAAACTAACATGTATGGATTCTATATCTTAAATGGGGATTAAAAGATCAAATCTTGTAAATCAAATCTAAATACATTCTTAACAAAAATTACTTAAAACCATAATCTTCTTGAAATATCAAGACTTAAACTTAGGGCTTAAAACCCATGCTTCAAACTCATATCAATTAAAATAAAAACTTAATCCTCAATAGTAATAATCTTAAAATACTTAAACAATTCTAGTCAGGATAATGAAATTCAATTCTCAACATAGGAAATCAAACCACACGCATAAATAGGTGAAAGTAGTTATGCAATTCAACACTTAAATCACTTGATAACTTCATAAACTTCAAACAATGATATTTGGGTATTAACCCTAGACTGCAAATCCTATAAATTTAACTTTTAAAACTAGTTTTGGGAACAAGAATGAAAGAAGTATCCTTGTTCATAACCCCACATACCTTATTAGGCCTAATTGATGTAGAAACTTGACTTTGAACTCCTAAAAATGTTCTTGAAGGATTCTTCTTAAAGTTATTAGACTTGGAAACATAAAAATATTGACTTTCTTGAAGGAGTATTGGAGTTTTAGTGTTCTTGAGAGGAGGTTAGGGTTTTCTTAGAGAGAAAAAGTGAATAAAGATGTTACTAATGCTCTTTGGGGATGAAATCTTGTGTTAGGAATGGATTTGGGAGAGGTGAAGTGACTCAAATACCCCCATGGACCCATAATTTAATTAGAAAAACTGGGCACCCGATGAGATAAGCAGCCTGTTGTGTCACTCCTAGGACACGATAGGCGACGCGTCGCATTGATAGCACCTAATGCAATTAACAATGCATCGCATTTATATCGTGGAGAAACTCTATTTGGCCATCCAAACATGCCCTGAACCTCATCCAAAAAATCAAAAACTCACCTAAGATATACTATTGATAACCCTGATCATAAAATAACTTAGAAACTGATATTTTGAGGTCGGGAGGGTCTAAAATAAAATCGTTGAAGTTTAGGAGCTTTAGAAATGACTAAGTCCTAACACTTACTGAAATTTTATAAGTCTTGGACCTCCTTAACATGTACTAGTAAGTTTAAATGAGCTAGGAATTAATAGGTTCTTACAACTGATATCCTAAAAGATGAAGGTGTCAGCCTTATATGATGGGTGACCCCTTATAACCTACGGTAGTATCATAGTTCTAGATCTTAGGAACTTCTACTAAAGAACTCAATCCTAACAGATGGATGAGCCTTCATCCCTACAGTCAAATGGTTCTAAGCATGATTCCAACTGGACGACACTGAAAACTAATTTATGTATATATATATACACACACACACTCAATATAATAATATTCTTGAAAATAGTAACAAATGCATAATCAGAAGTGCTTGAAACATGATAAATAATACATGCATAAAATCCTAGGTATCGGGTATTCATAACTTAATAGCTCTGGCTATTGCACTGAACATGATAAATGTTAAGAGTTGATCCTATTAGGTGATTTCATACTTCAAGCCAAAAACTCAGTGATTGATCATAATAAGGAAATTCATGATTTTTGAACATAGAAGATGTCACTCTTATAGGAGGACTTGTATTTTTCATATAATCATAAGGAAAACAAAGTAAATTAAAGAAACTTTATATTTGATCTATAACCGAACTTGATGGTAAAGTAAACTTGAGGGGTAGAGGCTTTTTAGGACTCAATGGGTAGAAGGGACCCATTAATGAAACCCCACATACCTAAAGTGGAATATTTGAAGAACATTATTGGAATTGGTGCTTTTTCCTGAGAAACCCTAACTTGCTTCGGAGAAGAGAAAAATAGCTTCTTTTTGCTAAGTGTAGAATGATTTATGATTAACTAGTGAATTTTTGATAAGTTTAAGATTATATAACCCTCTTGGGGAATCCTAAACAACGTGTGTTAGGAGTTTAAAGGATAGGAAAAGACTAAAAAACCCTTTTTAAATAATGTGGGAATTTTTTCTCCAATCATAACGACCTAGGCGATGACACATTATGACTGGTCACGAGTCGTGTCCTGGGGTCTTTACAATACTAATAACAACTCCGTTTCTAATAAATCTTTGGGTCTGATCACAGTCTTTAGGAGCAATCGTTATTAGAGACTTGATTTCTTGGTTTCTTTCTGTTGTGACAACGGGTCCACCTAATGACTCATTAGGACTGATAACGAGTCATTGGTTAGACTAATTACCATAGGGCTGAATTTGTAGGATAACTCACTATCATGAAAATGATTTCAAACAATGACTCATTGAATATGGTAATGGGTCATTTCATGAGTCGTTATCACTAGCAGTTTGATAGTATCTCAGTCAACTGGTCATAACATTTTGACATGATATCAGACAAAGGCGAGACTGGTGGCATTGGAAAGCTAATTTATTGGCCTATCTGGTTATATATATAAAGATTTAAAGCTTGGGGTGTTACAATATCTCCCCTTTGGAATCATTCATTCTCAAATGAAACTATCTGAGCTGAGAGACTAGGGGAGAGAAGAAATTTTTGTATTAAAAACTTACTAGTTGAATCATGAACAAATATCTAAATTTATGAATAATGCATTAGCTGAACTGAACTTATGAATACATGTTATGATATAAAGATAGATGGATGGATGAGACAGAAATGGAAGAATTAATTAATTAAGTAAACTATTATCTCATGTTGGGACTGTGTTCGAAGAGAAAAAATAAGGGTACTTGGCCAACATATCTATCCTTACTTCCCAAGTAGTTCCCCAAACTGACTGGTTTCTCCACAGAACATTTACTAAGGTGACCTCTTTAGTCCTCAGCCTATGAATTTGGACGTCAAGGATCCCAATTGGGACCTCCTCATAAGAGAGGATATTTTCCGTGCCAATCCGTTCTAAAGGGACTACTGATGTTGGGTCACCAATGCATTTCTTCAACAAGGAGACATAGAAGATTGGATGCACTAATGCCAACTCTGAAGGCAAATCCCACTCATAGGCTACCTTACCATAACGACGGGAAATCATGTAAGGTCCAATATAATGGGGATGGAGCTTTCCCTTTTTACCAAATCTCTTCACCCCTTTTATGTGAAAAATCCTCAAATAGATAAAATCACCAATATCAAACTCAAGTTCCCTTCTCCTTATATCGTCAAAGGATTTTTGATGGCTTTGGGAAGTTTTTAGCCTTTTTCAAATAAGATGAACTTTCTTCATCACCTCATGAAATGAATCTATCCCTATCAAAGTAGCCTCACCAACCTCAAACCAACCAATTGTAGATCTATATCTGCTACCATAAAGAACCTCAAATAGAGCCATTTGAATATTTGAGTGATAGTTGTTTTTATATGAAAACTCAATCAAAAGCAAGTGATTATCCCAACTAACCTTGAAATCAATTACACACACCCTTAATATGTCCTCTAAGGTATGAATGGTCCTCTCATCATGACCATGGTATATGGGTGAAAAGTGTTACTAAGATAAACTGGGTACCAAGACCCTTCTAAAAACCTTAAGAAAATAAGAGGTAAACTAGATACCTCTGTCTAAAATAATAGTTAAAAGGACTCCATTTAAATTCACCAACTCCCTTAGATAGAGTCAAGCATAATCTTTAGTTAAATCTAATGTATTAACTGGCAAGAAATGAACTGACTTAGTCATTCGATCTATAATAACCCAAATTGAATCATGTTGGTGATGTTGGGCGTATTTACACACCTAAACACCATAATTTACCCGTATTCTAGGCTAAGTTTGGAGGATAAAATATATAATTCCTGTACTTTTAGTCCTTTTTCCTATAAGTGAGCTAACCTATGTGATTAGTATGTTTTTAGGTATTAATGATGAAGATTTCAGCACTTTGTGAACCTTTGGGCAACAAAGGAAAACTTTACGTAAGAAGGAAGGCAGCTTTTGGAAGCTTGTGGACTGAAAGTGATGCATGAAGAATCTGTCTCGGGCAAAATTAGTATTTCTTAATACTTAGGGGTGCAGCAGTAACCTAGTAGGACTAGGACAAAGATGTTATAAAAACCTTATTTACTGAATTTTTCAGCATATGTTTTTCATTGATCCAATTTTTCTATTCATTCGACTTTTAGTATTATTCAGTTTACAGATTCTGTAAGTCAACAACAGAGAACACGCTACACAAACGGCTAGAGAGGAAATCACGTCAATCTCATATTGACGCAAATTCATCTTCATCGTGAGATTGCTATAACTTTGGTATGATGATGATGTCTTCGTTAATTTCTGTTGTAATCATGAGTAGCTAAACTTCTCTGTTAGGGTTATGGAAGCCTTGTGATATACTATCTATCACTATGAGTTTGTGAATTCTTGATGCGTATGCTACTTATATCATTACTCTCTTCATTTTAGTTGAATTCTTATGGTTGCAAACACGGGGATTACGCCAGTATAGCATTAACTTGTTTGAGAGAAAAGTTATATGTTTGGAAAAGAGAGTGTGACAAGGAAATAGGGCTACCAACCCCTGTTTACACGTTAATGCCTTAACCGGATTAACTTTTTTGGAGAGTTTGTACCATTAGTTATACACTTTAGGCTCGAGAGAGTTAAAGTGAAATAATCCTTGATGGTTGAGAAACACTAGGATTTACCATTAGAATACGAACCTTTATAAGTGCATGCATGTCTAAATTCCGCATTACTCATAGTTAATAGATACATAGAACTCATAAGGTGGACATAACCCTAACTTATTATTCTCTGTGATTAAATCTTACTAAATAACTCGTCTCATTCGTTACTTTGATACTCTTAATTCACGCATAATCAAATCCCCCCTTTTTGTAGAATTTTCGAACAACAGTCTACTAATAGTTGCAACACTTAGTGACAAAGTATTCCCTGTAGGATTCGACACCCAACCCAGTTGGGTTCTATATTTGACAGCGACCGCTTACACTCTTACGAGAGCTGTAGTTTGGGCATTATCAAATTTTGGCGCTGTTGCCGGGGAATACGGTTGTCAACTAAGTTTGTGATAGTTACTAGACCCTTTGGTCAAAGATTCTCGAATTTTACTTTTCGTCTGTTGTTTTTGTTTTATTCAGGTTTTGTTCAGTGCATGCCAAATACTCGAAGTTCTGGTCAGCCATTATTACCCATAAACCCTGAACCACAACTTATTGGCAGGATGGAGGCGCAACGAGACATTGAAAGATGGGTTGCTCAATAGGAGCAGGCTAGATTGGCCGCATTGGCTGCTGCTCAAGTGCATCAACAGATTATTGATAACCCAGGGCGAGAAACAAATCCTGATGATGAGGACCTGGGTGATGATGAGTTACTAAACCCGAGGCATGCTGATGAGGTAGCGACACTTGTGAACAGAAGAAATCGTCAAGCTAGATAGAGACCTGAACACCGAGCTGTGTAGATTCCTTTTGATGATGATGATGATTTGGATGGGGCTGGTGCCACAGGGGCTATTATTCCTCCACCCTTGGCACCTAGATCCAAGTTCAATATCACTAGCACCATAATTCAACTATTATAGCTCAAGGGGTTATTTGGTAGACTTGCAGGCGATGATCCAAATATGCATCTGATTAATTTTATTTCAACATGCAAGTCATTCGACAATCCAGGTGTTGGACAAAATGCAATTCGACTGTGCTTATTTCCATTGTCTCTATCTAGGGAGGCAACTGTATGGTTGAATGGGCTAACTCCTGATTCTATTACTAATTGGAGGCAATTGAAAGATGCTTTCCTAGAAAGATTTATTCCGCCATCAAAGAGAGCATAGTTGAGAGATGAGATCAGCAATTTTCGACAGCTTCCAACTGAAGCACTCCACGAAACATGGGGAGAGGTTCAAGAAGAAGCTTATGCGGTGCCCAAATCATCATATGACCAATGTCCACTTGATGGAGATATTATACAGGTCTTTGAATTCGGTGACTAAGCCAGTGGTCGATAATGCTGCAGGAGGGTCATTCATGGACCTTACTTTTATCCAGGCAAGTGATATGCTAGATCGTATGACAAAGCAGAGTAGAGCTTGGCATACCAGGGATTCTGAGGTAGCAAGCTCTACTGTATCTATTGGCATGACTGCAGAACAAAGGCGAAGAGAGAAAGAATGTGACCAAGATATACCTCACATGAAAACATAGATGGATCTTCTTACCAAGCATTTATTATCAGGGAAGACCAAAAAAGTCAAAGCTATTGTGTCACTTGGAAGAGATGAATCTGATTCTGAGGAAGAAGCTAACTACTTGAATAATAAGGGGGATTTCTGAGGCAATACCCAAGGAAACCAAGGTCGGAACTATTATGATAAATATGGAAACAAGGACCATGATCAAGGTTGTTGGAAGAATAAGACTGACAGGAGTAGTTTGTATATTCCTCCTAGAAACCGTGAAGCCGTGGCGTCTGGCTCTGGGATGATGTCCATGGAAGATATGATGGCTAAGTTGTTGAAAGGAGTGGAGGCAATCAATATGGGAGTAAACCAGGTAAAGAATGATTTGTCATCAATAAATCAATTGGTTGACTCGCATTCCACTTCAATAAAATAGCTGGAACAACAATTGAGTCAACTTTCAGCGGCATTCAATCAAAAAAAGGTTGGCACTTTACCTAGTGACACTGTGCAAAATCAAAGGAACGATGGATCATGTATGGCTATTACTACCAGGAGTGGTAAGGTGTTGGAGAATCCATCCAAGAGCAAGCAGGTGGTTGATGATATAGCAGATAATGTTATTGATGAAGAATGTGAAGAGGACGAAGAAGCTGAAAAGAGGGTTCATGACATCACCCCTAGACGTCTGCATCCTGAAAAGATTGATAATCTGAAGCAAGATAAAAAGGAAGCGGTGGAAAAAACTATTCCTCTTCCACCACCACCTTTTCCTCAGAGACTGAAGAAGAAAGCTGATGATACCAGGTTCAATAAATTTATGATTATGTTAAAGCAGATGGCTATTAATGTTCCTTTGGTAGAGGCGCTGCAACAGATGCCTGGGTACGCAAAATTCATGAAGGATATTTTGACAAAGAAGTGGGCAGCAATTTATGAGCTGGCAGATAATGTTCATCATTGCAGTGCAATCGCTACAAGATCGTTAGTTCAGAAAAAGGCAGATCCTGGTGCTTTAACTATTCCTTGCACTATTGGATCTTTGGATTTTGCTAAGGCACTGTGCGATTTGGGAGCTAGAATCAATTTGATGCCATTATCTATTTACAGAAAGTTGGGGTTGGGTGATCCTACACCAACCAATATGCGGCTCGTGATGGTAGATTGGTCGGTAAAACGACCTATTGGTATCCTATATGATGTATTGGTGAAGGTTTCTTCCTTTATTTTTCCTGCTGACTTTGTTATTTTGGATTGTGAGGTAGACTCTGAAGAGCTTATTGTTGAGCCATTGGCTGCTGTGCTAATGAATTTTGAGCTTAAGGATGTTGAAGATTATGAAGAAACTGTTTGTGCTCTAACAGGAATAGGGTCGTATTCTCATGCTCCAAAGAAGCTGGACCTTGATCTAAAAAATCGACCTATACCACCAGCGAAACCATCCATTGAAGAGCTACCAATGTTAGAATTGAAGGAGCTTCCCAGTCATCTAAAGTGTGCATTCTTGGGAAGTGGAAACACACTTCCGGTTATTGTTACAGCTGATTTGGGTAAGCAGCAAGTTGCAGCTCTCATCTCTATTCTGAGAAGATACAAGAGAGCCATCAGTTGTACTATCGTTGATATTATTGGTATCCCGCCTGGTATATGTATTCACAAGATTCAGCTTGACGAAAATTTCATACCCACTATTGAGCATCAAAGGCGTTTGAATCCACCTATGCAAGAGGTGGTGAAGAAAGAAATTATTAAGTGGTTAGATGCAGGGGTAGTGTATCCAATATCTGATAGTAAATGGGTGAGCCCTGTACAGTGTGTGCCCAAGAAAGGGGGCATGACGGTAGTTGCAAACGAAAAGAATGAACTAATTCCACTCAAACCTGTTACAGGGTGGAGAGTGTGCATGGAATACCGGAAGCTGAATTCGTGGATGCCTAAGGATCACTTCCTAATGCCATTCATGGACCAAATGCTTGATCGATTGGCAGGGAAAGGATGGTTTTATTTCTTAGACGGGTATTCCGGCTATAATTAGATTTGTATTGCTCCCGAAGATCAAGAGAAGACAATGTTTACATGCCCATATGGTACATTTGCCTTCAAACGTATGCTATTTGGGCTACGCAACGCACCCACCACTTTTCAGCATTGTATGATGTCCATTTTTTATGATATGGTTGAAGACTCCTTGGAGGTGTTCATGGACGATTTTTCAGTCGTGGGTGAGTCGTTTGAATCATGCTTGGCGAATCTAAGTATGGTGTTGCAGAGATGTGTTGAATTCAACTTGGTGCTAAACTGGGAGAAGTGTCACTTTATGGTTAAAGAAGGTATTGTTCTTGGGCATAAAGTTTTTGAAAAAGGAATTGAGGTCGATCGAGCGAAGATTGAAGTTATTGAGAAATTACCACCTCCGATTTCTGTAAAGGGAGTTCGTAGTTTCCTCCGTCATGCAGGTTTTTATCGAAGGTTTATTAAAGACTTCTCCAAGATTGCTAGTCCGTTATGCAAACTTTTGGGGAAGGATGAAAAGTTCGACTTCGGTGAAGATTGCTTGAAGGCATTCGAATACCTCAAAGGGAAGCTAGTTGAAGCTCCTATCATTGTAGCGCCTGATTGGTCTTTACCATTTGAAGTTATGTGTGATGAAAGTGGGGTAACTTTGGGTGCTGTACTTGGTCAGAGAAGATAAAGGGTATTTCATCCAAGCTACTATGCGATCAAGGCCTTGAATGGAGCCCAGAAAAACTATACCGTCATGGAACAAGAGCTTCTAGCGGTTGTGTATGCTTTTGAAAAGTTCCATGCTTACTTGTTGGGAACAAAAGTGGTGGTTCATATAGATCATGCAGCCTTGAGATATTTAATGGCAAAGAAGGATGCGAAGCCAAGGTTAATTCGGTGGGTGTTATTGCTGCAAGAATTTGATTTCGAGGTAAAAGATAGAAAAGGTTGCGAAAACCAAGTAGCTGATGTTATAAAACTTCACATAAGAAGGAAGGCAGCTTTTGGAAGCTTGTGGACTAAAAGTGATGCATGGAGAATCTGTCCCGGGAAAAATCAGTATTTCTTAATACTTAGAGGTGCAGCAGTAACCTAGTAGGACTAGGACAAAGATGTTATAAAAACCTTATTTGCTGAATTTTTCAGCATAGGTTTTTCATTGATCCGATTTTTCTATTCATTCGACTTTTAGTATTATTCAGTTTACAGATTCTGTAAGTCAACAATAAAGAACATCCTACACAAACGGCTAGAGAGGAAATCACGTCAATCTCATATTGATGCAAATTTATCTTCATCGTGAGATTGCTATAACTTTGGTATGATGATGATGTCTTCGTTGATTTCCTTTGTAATCATGAGTAGCTAAACTTCTCTGTTAGGGTTATGGAAGCCTTGTGATATACTATCTATCACTATGAGTTTGTGAATTCTTGATGCGTATGCTACTTATATCATTACTCTCTTCATTTTAGTTGAATTCTTATGCTTGAAAACATGGGGATTACGCCAGTATAGCATTAACTTGTTTGAGAGAAAAGTTATATGTTTGGAAAAGATAGTGTGACAAGGAAATAGGGCTACCAACCCCTGTTTACACGTTAATGCCTTAACCGGATTAACTTTTTTGGAGAGTTTGTACCATTAGTTATACACTTTAGGCTCGAGAGAGTTAAAGTGAAATAATCCTTGATGGTTGAGAAACACTAGGATTTACCATTAGAATACGAACCTTTATAAGTGCATGCATGTCTAAATTCCGCATTACTCATAGTTAATAGATACATAGAACTCATAAGGTGGACATAACCCTAACTTATTATTCTCTGTGATTAAATCTTACTAAATACCTCGTCTCATTCGTTACTTTGATACTCTTAATTCACGCATAATCAAATCCCCCCTTTTTGTAGAATTTTCGAACAACAGTCTACTAATAGTTGCAACACTTAGTGACCAAGTATTCCCTGTGGGATTCGACCCCCAACCCAGTTGGGTTCTATAGTTTACAGCGATCGCTTACACTCTTACGAGAGCTGTAGTTTGGGCGTTATCAGTTGGCGACGACTATGAACAAATCCTATGATGAAACCCAAATTCACTACTTCTCACTACTAAGTAGCAATAATAAATTTTTGAAGCGTACTACTAGGCATCCGGTGCCCAATCTTAACTTGTTGGAAATTTAGACACTTGGCCACGAATTCTGCAATATCCTTCTTCATACCATTCAACTATAGACTTCCCACAAGTCATGATATATCTTAGTGGCTCCTAGTTGAATAGAATATCAAGAACCGTGAGTCTCTACTAATATTATTGCCTTAAATCATCTACATTCATAACACATAATCTACCTTGAGAGTGAATAACACCATCTACCTGTTGGGAGAAAATCTCAACCTTCTGATTTTGAACCACCTCCTCTAACTTAAGTAAGGTAGAATCTTTATCCAGCTTTTCCTTTACCTCGATAACTAATAAAGATTTAGAACCCAAATACTACCTTTGGCCAAATTGACCAACCAAACTCCCAACCTAGAAAGATAATGAACCTCACAAACTAACTTTTTCTTATCATCTTCCACTTGGGTAAGACTACCCATAGATGGCCTGCTAAGGGTGTCAGCCACCATATTGCTACTTGAGTGATACAAGACACTCATATCATAATTATTCAACAACTCTAGCCACCTTATCTAATGAAGATTTAGATCTTTCTAACTAAAAGCATACTAGAGACTCTTATGATCAGTGAACACATCAACATGAACCCCATAAATATAATTTCTTTAAATTTTTAAGGAAAACACGACTACTACCTATTCAAAATCATGAAGTAGGTAATTCTTTAATAAGGTTTGCGTTATCTAAATGCATATGCTACAACCTTACTCTATTTTATCAGCACACTACCAAGGCCAACTCTAGAAGTATCATAATATACCATGCAACCATTCAAACCCTCTGGTAGAGTCAAAACTGAAGCAGAGATAAGTCGAGTCATTAATTGATGAAAACTCTTACCACAAGAATCAACCACTGGAATTTGACTTTTTTCTAAGTTAGTCTAGACATAAGAGAGGCAATAGAGAAAAAACCTTCTACAAAGAATATATAGTAACCAGCTAAACCCAGGAACCTCCTGATACCACGAAGAGATGTGTTTAAGCCAGTATATTAATGCTTCTATCTTTTGAGGATAAACTTGAATGTCTTCACCAAAAATGATATGACCATGGAATACTACTTATTTCAACCATAATTCACACTTGTAGACTTAGCAAATAATTGGTGATCTTTAAAATTTTGCAAGACAATTGTCAAGTGATATTTATATTTACCCTAACTCTGAGAATAAACGAGGATGTTATCTATGAAGACTATAAAGAACATGTCCAAGTTCTTCTTGAACACCCTATTCATCAAGTCTATAAAAGATGTAAGAGCATTCGTTAGTGCAAAATACATAACAACTAATTTGAAGTGACCATACGAGTCTTGAAGGTTGTCTTTGAGATGTCACACTCTCCGACTCTAAGCTAATGCTAGCTGGATCTGAGGTCTATCTTAGAGAAACAACATGCACCCTAATATTGGTCAAATAAATTATTAATCTTAAGGATAGGATACTTATTTTTGATTGTGACTTTGTTCAATTGATGATAGTCAATGCTCATCCTGAGAGAACCATCTTTCTTAAACATGAATTAAACTGGAGCACACCATGGAGAGACACTCAGCCTGATAAAACCTTTGTCTAAGAGATCTTTCAATTGCTCTTTTAATTTTATAAGCTCGGTTGAGCCATTCCATAATGTGGAATTTAAATAGGCTGGGTATCTTGAAGGAGATCTATTTCAACGTTAATTTCAAGTTCGAGAGGAACTACAGGAAGACCTTTAGGAAAAATTTCAAGAAATTCCTACACTACTGGAACTGACACAAAACTCAAAATTTTAGAACTTAAGTGTTTGACTCAGACAAGATATTAGATACACCCCTTGGAAATTATTTTCCTTTCCTTAAAGAAAGAGACAGACAAACCTATAGGTGCTGAAGTGCTATCCCTCCATTCTAGAACTGTCTCATTGAGGAAAAACTAAACTATTTTTCTTCTACAGTCAACTGAGGCATAGCAAGAGTGGATCTAATTCATTCCAAGAATAACATCAAAATCAGTCATGTATAACTCCACAAGATTGATTGAAGTGACTTTTTGGGATACTATGACTGGGCAATTTTTGTATACCTGTCTGGCTGTGATTGAACTACAGACTGAGGTAGAAATTGAGAAAGGTTCTGTAAGGATTTTAGGGCTGACACCAAAATCTACTTCTATATAGGGAGTCACAAAGAAGAGTGTGGCTCCAAGATATAATAATGTATATACATGAAAGTGAAATACATGTAACATAAAAGTATCCATATCAGGAGAACCATCCTAATCTAATCGAGTATAAAAGGAATAAATCCTATTCTGGCGTTGCCCACTGGTTGCAGTAGAGATGGCACCCTGCTGACCTATTAAAGTTGTCGAAGAGTTTGTCTGACCCTGTTGACGAACATCCTTACCCTTATATGCAACCTCTAGGCACTCCCTTATCCTGTGTGCTATATTTAGTTTTGATGATGAGTAACTACCTACAAAAGGCCAGGTCCCTGGATGTTCGTGGTATAGTACAGTTGGCATGCATAACTACATAGTTTTTCCTCTTATGTAACAAACTTGCAGGTGTTTCTTGTACTAATTAGGATAGTTAGTCCAATGATATTTTAACCCTAATCATCACTCATCTTTAAGAGGAAAAAGAAGACTCTTTATCAAATAGTTTTTGGAAAATTATAAAGAGTGAAGAAAGGCAGTAAAAACACTATTTCCACACTGCTCAAATTCTTAGCTAATTATGTATGCTTAAGTAGAAATTGATCTTGAGTTAGTACTAATTTTTAATTGAACTTTTCATGCTATAGGAGTAGTGTTTTCGTTTGTTGAGAGATGTGCTTAGGTAGAGTTGCCTAAATTTGATACTGGTTAGAGTTAATCAGTGAAGAAAGTCCTTGACAAAGTTTCTAAGATGAGCTTGTAGTATAGTTCTTATAAGTGAAAGGAACCTGGAATTAGGTCCGTTGAAGAATGTAATCAAGATTTTGATTATAGTTGAATTAGAGGTGATTGTGAGGGTAAGCCATAGATTTTTCCTTCCTTGAGTAAGGGGGTTTCCACGTTAAATTTTATGTGTTTCTACTTTCCTGCACTTCATAGTAACTTTACTGTTCTATCGCTTGTAATTGACTTTAAGGGACCTGGCCCCTGACTGTGTGTTGCAACCCCCAAGGGTTCTAATAATTGGTATCAGAGCGGGCTCACTCTAAAAGGTTCATACCTAAACTTTTTTGGACATCATAGCTACTATAACTAAACTTCGATTGGAAAGAAAAGAAGCAAAAAAAGAGATATTCCTGACCTTGAAGGCTTTAGAGAATGATCCAAGTAAAGAAGACACCGATGTTACTTTTTTGGTAATAAAAATTGTTAGAGCTATTAAAAGGGGTGGTCATCTTATCAAAAGAAACGATAAAATTGATGGTTGTCACAAAGATGGTAGCTCTAAGGCATTCATAAAAAACTTCCAAACGTAAAAGGATGATCAAAATCCTGAAAAATCAAAAATAAATAATGTAGCTAGTTGTATAACAAAGAAGGTGTTGGCTACATGGGAAGACTCCTCAAATAAATCTGTGAAATACAAGAAGGATAGAGATGGTTTCATCCTAAAACATGGTGAGAAGAAAATAAGCTTAGGATCCTTTAGCTCTTTAATGGCCACAATTGAAAATGGAGAAGAAAATAAGGTAGAAAAGGAGGATGACAACCAAAATTGGTTATGGATAGTGTTTGTTCTAGACACATGACTGGAGGGTTGGTTGTTTTCTCTCTCGCTAGGCACTTCAAGGGGGAGGTGTGTCTTTTGGAAATGGAAAAAATGGTTACATCTAAGGTGTTGGAAAGATAAAGAAATCACCTCATCATGCAATAGAAGATATGTATTATGTGAATGGGCTAATGTACAGTTTTCTAAGTGTATCTCGAATCCATGACAAAGGAAATGAGGTAAAATTATTCATCTGGTGGATGAACTGTATCAAGCATGATATTTGGAAAGATTATTCTTAAATACAAAAGGATCAAGAATATATATGTAGTTGATCTAGAGTCTGTGGATAATGGTGAATTAACTTGTTTTAGTGCAAAAGGTGAAGATACTAATTATTAGCACAAAATATTAGGGCATGTGAGTTTCTCCTTTTAAAAAAGATGACTTCAAGGGACCTGGGCCATGGCCTGCCAAAGCTAAAATTTCCAGACAACAAAGTCTGTGATGCTAGTTTTAAAGTTAAATAGACCAGATCTTCCTTCAAATTGAAGAAACAATTAAGTACTTCCAGATCTCTTAAAATACTCCACATAGATTTATGTAGACCTATTAATGTCCAAAGTAAAGGAGGGAAGATGTAACGGCCCAAAATTACCTCCTGGGACATCACACGGTTCTTAGGGCTACAAGTAGCCCCAAGCTAACCCTTTGAGCCTATCACTTCTCATAATAACTCTTTCAAGAAGAAATATACAAAACAATGGCACTTTCATGTCAAATGAAAGGAAATACAAAGGTAATACTCGGTCCAAATGACCACAATACTGGAAATCTCAACATAACCACAGTCTGATAACTAGTCTGACAAAGCCTCTATTACTCCATGAACTTCAGAGATGTTGGGATAGGTCCCAAACTGACTCAAACTAAACTGAAAGTAATAACATATACACTCAAATACTGAAATATCTAAAGATAGGTCCTCAAATCATGAGGACTCACCACTGTAGAAATGTAGACGAAGGTACTCGGGAATTACTAACGAGGTTGGGACTGAGCACCAGAACATACATTATAATAAAATATAGCACATAGATGTATATGTGGATCAGCACTTGGGAATATACTGAGTATATGGAGGTGTATACATTTATATAAAACAATATCAATACTCTTTAATCAAATCATACATGCAAATAGGAATGACTCACGTGGCTTGAATAAGTCTAAAATGTAAAACTCATAAATCATGTAGAATGAAGCATGTAACACAAATATCATGAGTCATTATACCTGGGCTTTAAAATATGTGCTCTCCTTTTAGTCTCATTACTCATAGGATGCAAGAAGCTTTAAACAATTCTTTAAACTAATGCATATGTCTCATGGAGAGTAAAACTTCTTTATTGCTCAAGAACTTATAACTCTTTTGAACTCAAACATTTGGAACTCGGAATCATATGACTTTAGTTTAAAACTGATGATCAACTATTATTAGTAGAGAAAACTACTTTCTTCTTTGGAAAATACTCAAAAGCAATTCCTTCACTTTAGAAAGTACCTCATCTCAAATCTTTAGGGAAAATAGTCTATCTCAATGGAAAATACTTTAGTTTAGGGAGGTTATCTTAATCGACATAAACCATACAAGTTACATGGAGTCCAGCGTCTTGTCCTCCTAAGAAAGAAACATAAAGTTGGACAGAGGCTCTTACCGAGGAGTACAACCTCAACTCAGTGATCACTTATCTCGTCCTCGGGCCCAATTATCATGACCTTAGGCCCAAAATCTTAAACCTACAGTGGGACATAGTTCTAGGGTAAGAACCCATGGTAACTTACCCAACTCAGTTTTAAATACTACTATCTTTAGTTTATCTCGCTCATCTCGTGGAAATCCACTTTCAAAATAATCTCATGGTTCATAAGAACCCAATAATAAAATCTGTAATCTCATGTGGTAGAGCAGATTTCAAAACTCTATGACCATTAGGTGAAAACATTTCTCATTAATCTCAAAATACTCAAATCATGGGTGCTTATAGCACAATAGTTCAGAAAATTGCAAGTCTCAAATAGGGCTTAATGACCCATAATTTAATCTCAAGTTAAAACTCATCATAATGCATAATAGATAGCATATAGATTCATAATTCATGTAGAAATATGGAAGTTACAATAATTTTTCTTAGAATATCAATATACTCATATACTTCAATTTTTAGAACATTAAAACTCTTAAATTCTCAAGGAGTAACAACATATAGTATAAACCCAGCTTGAATTTCTTAAGAAAATATGCAAAATCATGCTATTTGACTTTCAATTCATGGGAAACATCAAGCTATTACAATCAATAACAATTAGTGAAAAAACCTAATTTAACATCATGTAAAATCTCATATATTACAGAAAATTATAGTTAAAATATGCTTTTGGGCACAAGGGTGAAAGAATTACCCTTGTTCAAAACCCCACATACCTTAGATTATGAAATTAGATGAACAAGATTGCTTCAAACTCTTCTTCTTACTCTTTATAGAAGGTTCTTGCAACCCTCGAACTTTGAGAACTTAAATCTCAACTCAATTTGTAGAATCTATGGTGAGTTCTAAAATTTCTTGGAGAAGGGTTTTAGATTTGATCTTGAGGGAGAAACCCTAGCTCTCTTGTGTTTTAGATGATGAATGAAATCATTTGCCTTGTTTGGAATATATCCGGTTGATAAAAGAGTGGAAAATAACAAAAAGTACCTTGTAAAAACAACTTAAAATACTGAACGGGGGCTGCAATGGTTAGTCGCTAGCCCGATACTTCGTCGGATCATCCACACACATCGGTCAGAAAAGAACACACTACCTCAATGTGATGGTCTCAGTGATGGTCCATCATAAACTCAATGGTCTGCCGGATCTTCCATCGCACGTTGGTCAGGATGAGGCCACACTGCCTCAGCGGCGATGGACTCAGCCACGGTCCGTCAAAGTCTTGACGGTGCGTCATCCTGGCCGTCTCTTCTTAATTCAATAATATTAAAACACTAATAACGTGGGAAGTCTCTTCTTAATCTTTTAGAGACGGAATTACACTTCACTTGACATGCTCAAGGCTCAAACTACAAGGGAGCTTTACGAGATCTTACAATATCTCCCCCTTGGAAACATTCATCGCTGAATGCCGCTAGTTAGACTAGGAACAAAGGAAAATAGAGTACACATAGCTGAAGCAAGTTTCTAAACGGGATCAAAATCTCTCTAAACTCTTGAATACCTCAGAAATTGCAAGAAGTAATGCAAGAATAGATATATAGTTAAACTATATATTACAAGGAAGTAGCACCCTCAACTGATTTATTCCGCCATAACACTTTGACCAAGGGAACCTCTTTGTTCCTCAATCTACGGATCTGAAAATCTAGGATCTCAATAGGAATCTTATCAAAGGAAAGACTGTTCTAAATATCAATACTCTGAAAGGTCTACTACAACAGAATGACTAATATTCTTATCAAGCATAGAGACATGAAACACAGGATGAACGACTGACAACTCCGCAGGCAACTCAACCTCATAGGATGCTTTTCCAACACGACTCAAAACTCTATATGGTCCAACATAACTGGTACTCCATTTTTCTTTCTTACCAAACCTCTTCCCCTTTCATGGGTGAAATCTTCAAGTATACCAAATCAACAACTTCAAACTTAAGATCTCTTCTCCTCACATCGGCATAAGACTTTTGACGACTTTAGGTTGTCTTCAATCTCTCCCTAATCAACTTAACTTTCTCCATGGATTCAAACACTGCATCAGGCCTAATCATGGCAGCTTCACCAACTTCAAACCAACCTATGGGTGATCTATATCTCCTACCATACAAGGCCTTAAATGGTGCCATCCCGATTCTAGCATGGTAACTATTGTTATAGGCGAACTCTATCAATGGCAAATGCTCATCCCAACTACCTTTGAAATCAAGAGCACATGCCCTCAACATATCTTCTATATTTTGAAAAGTCCTCTCAGCCTAACCATCTGTTTGCGGATTAAAAGTGGAACTCAAAAGAACTTGGGTACCAATACCCTGTTGAAACGCCCTCGAAAACTGAGAAGTAAATTAAGTGCGCCTATCCCAAAATAATAAACAAGGAAAATCTGTGCAGCCTGACTAACTTCTGGATATACAATCTAGCATAATCCTCCGCTGTATAAGATGCATGCACAGGCAAGAAGTGTGCGGACTTATTCAGCCTATCTACAACAACCCAAATAGAATCATGTTAATGACGCAAAAGAGGTAACCCGATCATGAAGTCCATATTTACTACCTCCCATTTCAAAATGGGTATACCAAACTCTTGCATCACACTACCAGGTCTTTGGTACTCTACCTTAACCGGTTGGTATGTTGCATACTTCTCTACAACCTCAGCTATATCCTTTTTCATACCATTCCACAAATAGATTTGTCGCAAGTTACGGTACATCTTAGTAGTGCTGGGATGAATAGAATATCGCGTGCCATGCACTTCAACCAAAATTCTCTACCTCAGATCATCAATACATGGAACGTACAATCTACCCTGCAATCTCAATACACCATCTCCCTCTTGGGATAAAACCTTTACCTTTTGGTCCTTAACTGTCTCTTTCAATTTGACCAAACTAGGATCTCTATCTTGCTTCTCATTCACTTCTAAAACTAAAGAGGATTCATAACTACTTTGCACCAAAGTACTTACCTTAGCTGAATCAAGCTACCTAACACCCAATATAGCCAGATAATGCAAATCACGAGCTAACTCTTTCTTACCTTCCGCTACATGAGCAACACTACCCATAGATAATCTGCTAAGGGCATCCACTACTATATTGGCCTTGACCGGGTGCCACAACACACTCATATCATAGTCTTTTAACAACTCTTATCACTTCATCTGCCTAAGATTTAACTCCCTCTAAGTAAACACATACTACAAGATCTTATGATCAGTAAATACATTAACATGAACACCATAAGGATAGTATCTCCAGATTTTCAAAGCAAAGACCACAGCAGCTAACTCAAGATCATAGGTTGGGTAATTCTTCTCATGTAGATTTAACTACCTAGAGGCATAGGCTATAACCTTACCTCTTTGCATCTACACACAACCTACACCAACTCTTGAGGCATCACAATACACCACAAAACCATCTGTTCCATCAAGAAAAGTCAACACAGGGGCTAAAGTAAGTCGAGTCTTCAACTCTTGAAAACTCTTTTCACAGGAATCTGACCATTGGAACTTAATTTTTTTTGGGTCAACCGGGTCATGGGAGATGCAATAGAAGAGAAACCTTTAACAAAACAGCAATAATAGCCCGGTAGACCCAAGAAAATTCTAATGTCAGACGGAGAGATAGGTCTAGGCCAATTTCTTACGGCTTCTATCTTTTGGGTATCAACTTTAATACCTTCGGCTGAAATAATATGATCGAGAAAGGCTACAGATCTTAGCCCAAATTCACACTTACTGAATTTGGTGAACAAAGCACAACCTCTAAAAGTTTCCAAGACAATTCTAAGGTGATCTGTATGGTCATTCTCAGTACGGGAGTACACAAAGATATCATCAGTGAACACTATGACAAACATATCTAGATATTGCTTGAACACTCAATTCATGAGGTCAATAAAAGCTGATGGGGCATTAGTCAGCCCAAAAGACATGACTAGAAACACAAAGTGACCGTAGAGGTTTTGAAAGGCTGTCTTTGGAATATCATATTCCTTCACTTTAAGTTGATGATAGCCGGATCTATGGTCTATCTTGGTGAAATAACTTTTCCCTTGCAACTTATCAAACAGGTCATCAATTCTCAAAAGAGGATACTTATTTTTTACTGTGACTTTGTTAGTTGATGATAGTTAATGCACATACGCAAAGAACTATCTTTCTTCCATACGAGTAGAATAGGTGCACCCCAAGGAGAAATACTGGGCCTTATGAAACCTTTTTCTAAAAGATCTTTGAGTTACTCTTTCAACTCCTTAAGATCAGCAGGTGCCATATGGTATGGCGAAATAGAAATGGGATAAGTATCGGGAAGAAGGTTAATCTCGAATCCTATCTCTCTATTGGGAGGTATCCCTTGAAGATCTTTTAGAAAACATCTGGAAACTCATTACCAATATCGACTGATTGAATAATTGGAGCCTCAAACTTTGTGTCTTTGAATCTAACTAGGTGATAGATGTAACCCTTGGATATTAGCTTTTTGGCTTTGAGATAGGAGATAAAATAACTCTTGGGAGATACTGAACTCCTGGACCACTCAAAAACTGGCTCATCGGGGAACTAAAACTTAACCACACGGTTACGAAAGTCTATAGATGCATAACAAGAATAAAGCCAATCCATACCCAGAATAAGGTCAAAATCCACTATGTCTAACTATATCAAATCAGCAAGTATGACTCTATAAAGAATAGTAACAAGACCATCTCTATACACTTGTTTAGCAATAACTGACTCTCTTACTGGTGTGGAGACTAGGAAAGGCTCAGGAATCTTTGAAAGACTTATTTTGAAATTCAAAACCACAAGTTGGGTCACATAGGAGAGACTTGACCCAGGGTCCAACAATACATAAACATAAAAAAAAAAAAAAAGATGCGGAGTATACCAGTAACAACATCGGGAGAGTCCTCCTATTCTTGATGGGATGGTAAGGCATAGAATCTAATCTGGCGCTGACCGACAACAGTGCTAGATGAAGCGTCCTGAACAAGGGCGGGATAAGGGACATGAGCTGGTGTACTAGTAGTCTGTGCCTGAGGTCAGGCATCTCTGGTCTCCTACCTAGCATTCGGATAATCTATAATTATGTGGCCTTGCTTACCACAACCAAACAACCCCTCAAATCTGCAAAACACTTACCGGTATAATCCCTACCACACTTAGCACAAGGAGGATAATGATGCTTGTTACTAACACTGTTATGCGACCTAGACATAAAAGACCTGCTCCTTTGCTCTTGCCTGGCTCTAGGCGTGGAAGCACTAGTCAATGAAGGCGCTAGAATAGACGAACGTCTTTGAAACTGAGGGCAGTTTCCTCCATGGAACCTACGCTGACATACTCATGCTGCTCAAATCTAGCCCTTTTGTTACCCCTCACTTTATCTCTTTCTCTAATATTATCTATTTCTATCTGTTGTGCATATGCCATCAACTTAGACAGATCCATATCCTTAAGTAATATCATAGTCCTATACTCTTTCAGCACCAAACTAGAAACACCTGCCATGAACTTGCTCATACTAGCTTGGGTGTCAGAAATCAAATCAGGAGCATACTTAGCCAACTGGTTGAACTTTAAGCAGTACTCTTTAACAGTCATGGAGCCCTACGTAAGTTTATAAACTCCTTAATCTTTGGTTCCCTCATCTCAAGCTGAAAGAACTTGTACAACATGCATCTCAAAACACCTGCTATGTCATAGGAGAAGCAACCTCACCTCTACCTTTCCTCCATGATACAACCTAGTTATAAGCTATGTCCTTCAACCTATAAGACCCCAACTCAACACTTTATTCCTCAGAAATATTTATCACCTGCGTGATCTTTCTTACCTCATCAAGGTACAACTGTGGGTCCTCACCTACCTTGGACCCATAAAACTCTGGAGGATTTATCCACATAAAATCACAGATCCTAGAAATAGCTACATCACCTCCCTACTGATTTGCAACTGTGGCCTAGTTATTGGCCCGAACATTAGCAGTGACTACTTGGGCTAACGTCTAAAAGGCCACCTGAAACTCAACATGAGACACAGTCTCATTCAAAAGATCAATGGGTGGGGGTTGCTCATTATCGTTTCCGCGGGAATTCGCCCTTCAAAGAGGAATTTTCTAAAATAAGAAAGCATGAATTATTAGATGAGAGGGACAACTATAGGCATGATAGAATTTGAAAGAAAGACACAACTTTTTCGTAAAACGTCTTGTCAGACTCCCTGGGACTCCTTTAAAATCTTAGTGTTTGATACCAAGTTTGTAACAACCCAAAATCACCTCCCGAGACAACACACGGTGCTTAGGGATACAAGAAGCCCCAAGCTAACCCTTTGATCCTATCACTACTCATAATAACTCATTCACAAAGATATATACAAAACACTGGCACTGTCATATCAAATAAAAGTAAATGCGAAGGTAATACTCATCTAAACGACCACAATACTAGAAATCTCAACACAACCACAGTTTGATAACTAGTCAGACAAAGCATCTATTAATCCATGAACTCAAGAGACGTTAGGATAGGTCCCCAAGTGACTCAAACTAAACTAAAAGTAATAATATAAACTATCAAATACTAAAACATCTGAAGATAGATCCTTGAACCATGAGGACTCGCCACAATAGAAATAAAGACGAAGGTACTCGGGAATCACTAACGAGGCTGGGACTGAGCACTTGATCCTATATTATAAGACAATATAGCACATAGACGTATATGTGGATTAGCACTTTAATCAAATCATACATGCAAATAGGAATGACTCACATCGCTTGAATAAGTCTAAAATGTAAAGCTCATAAATCATGTAGAATGAAGCATTTAACACAAATCTCATGAGTCATTATACTTGGGCTTTAAAATTTGTGCTCTCCTCTTATTCTCATTACTCATAGGATGAAAGAAGCTTTAAGCAATACTTTCAACTCATTCATATGTCTCATGGAGAGTAAAACTTCTTTATTGCTCAAGAATTTATAACTCTTTTGAACTCAAAATCCTATGACTTTGGTCTAAAAACTGATGATCAACTCTTATTAGTAGGGAAAACTACTTATTTCTTGGGAAAATACTCAAAAGCAATTCGTTCACTTTAGAAAATATCTCATCTTAAAGATTTAGGTAAAATATTCTATCTCAATGGAAAATACTTTAATTTTGGGAGGTTTTCTTAACAAACATAAACCATACGAGCTACATGGAGTCTAATGTCTTGTCTTCCTAAGTAAGAAACCTCAGGTTGGGGAGAGGTATGATAACCTTGCCAAGGAGTATAACCTCAACTCAGTGATCACTTATCACGTCCTCGAGCCCAATAATCATGACCTTAGGCTCAAAATCTCAAACCTACAGTGGGACATAGTTCTAGGGTAAGAACCTATGGTAACTTACCCAACTCAGTGTTAAATACTACTCTCTTTAGTTTATCTCGCTCATCTCGTGGAAATCCACTTTCAAAATAATCTCATGGTTTATAAGAACCCAATAATCAAATCTGTAATCTCATGTGGTAGAGAAGATTTCAAAACTTTATGACCATTAGGTGAAAACATTTCTCATTAATCTCAAAATACTCAAATCATGGGTTCTTATAGCACAATAGTTCAGAAAATTGCAAGTCTCAAATAGGGCTTAATGACCCATAATTTAATCTCAAGTTAAAACTCATCATAATGCATAATAGATAGAATATAGATTCATAATTCATGTAGAAATATGGAAGTTACAACAATTTGTCTTAGAATATCAACATACTCATATACTTCAATTTTTAAAACATTAAAACTCTTAAATTCTCAAGGAGTAACAACATATAGTATAAACCCAGCTTGAATTTCTTAAAAAAATATGCAAAATCAAGCTATTTGACTTTCAATTCATGGGAACCATCAAGATATTACAATCAATAACAATTGGTGAAAAAACCTAATTTAACATCATGTAAAATCTCATATATTACAGAAAATTATAGTTAAAATATGCTTTTGGGCACAAGGGTGAAAGAATTACCCTTGTTTAAAACCCCACATACCTTAGATTATGAAATTAGATGAACAAGATTGCTTCAAACTCTTCTTCTTTCTCTTTATAGAAGGTTCTTGCAACCCTCAAACTTTGAGAACTTAAATCTCAACTCAATTTGTAGAATCTATGGTGAGTTCTAAAATTTCTTGGAGAAGGATTTTAGATTTGATCTTCAGGGAGAAACACTAGCTCTCTTGTGTTTTGGATGATGAATGAAGTCATTTGCTTCATTTGGAATATATCTGTTTGATAAAATAGTAGAAAGAAAAACAAAAAGTCCCTTTTAAAAATGACTTAAAATACTGAATAGGGGTTGCGATGGTCAAATTGATGGTCCGATGCTAGCTTGACGGTTCGTCGGATCGTCCATTGCACGTCGTCTGGAAAAATAACATACTGCCTTAATGTGATGGTCTCAGCGACTGTCTGTAGAAAAACTCAACGGTCCGTTGGATCATCTATCGCACGTTTGCCAGGATGAGGCCACACTGCCTCAGCATAACGGTGTTAATGACAGTCTGCCAAAGTCTTGATGGTACGTCATCCTAGTCATAGCACTTTGGCCAAAAAAGGGAGTTACTGCCTTGGTTGCGATGGTCCATCAACCTTTCTGTTGCACCTAGGCAGTTTTGACAACTCTCGATGAAACGGCTATAACTTCCCACCCCGATGCTGGATTTAGATGAAATTGGTATCGTTGGAAAGCTTATTCAATTCCCTACACTATAGGAAGTACTTTTATAAAAATTAATCAATATTAAAATATTAAACACTTAGGAAGACTCTTATCAATCTTTTAAGGTCGGAACTACACTTTATTTGACACACTCAAGGCTCAAACTACAAGGGAGCTTTGCAAGGTCTTACAGAAGAAATATGTGTGATTATTTTGAATGACTACTTCAGTTTTACCTGTACAACATTTATAAGAACAAAGGACGAAAAATATGGGGTATTGTGGCTTTTTCCAAGAAAATCCAAGTGAAGCTAAATTGAAAAATTACTGAATTTAGGTCTGACCATGGTACTGAATTTGAGAATTCTTAAGTGGATGAATTTTGTGCTAAGCAAAGAATAAGTCACAAATTTTCTGCTCCTAGAACTCCACAACAAAATAGAGTTTTTGAAAGGAAAAATAAAACATTGGCAGAGATTGCTAAACTATGCTAATTGATACTGGACTTCCAAAGAGTTATAGAAGTGAAGCAGTAAATATTGATTGTTATGTGATGAATAGGTGTGTGATTAGATCACTTTTGAATAAGACTCCATATGAGTTGGTATTCAGTAAAAATCCTAAGCTATACTATTTTATACTATTTGGATGCAAATGCTTTGTTGTAAACAAATATATCTAGATTTAGAAATCAATATCATGTTAGTTATTTAACGTCAGAATTCAATCGGGCAGTACTAGTGAGTTCCTAAATTTTAAAACTACTCAAAGTTTTAGTTGGAAATTTGCTCATCGTGTCCATATTCAGCTCTTAGAAAGTTATGTTAGGGATTACATCACTTTGCTTATCCTTTCACCAGAATCGATCTTTATTCAAGGACGAATGACCCCAATAGGGAGCTATTAAAACACCCCAAAGATCCAAGAAAATATTAGAATGTTGGTTCAAGTATATGAAGAATCAAAAATCGTTTTTTGGTAGTTCTATTAGTGATTTAAATACATGTTAAGGTCATAAATAGCTCCTAGCTTATAGAAAAGTCAAAACATCCCATAGCGATAAAATTCTTGTGAAGAATATAAATATAGTGAGCTTTAAAAGAGCTTAAGTTTTGGATTACTAAGAATATTTATCCTCATACTCACCATCAAATAGATAATTGAATTAGCTTTCCAACTCCACCAATTTTGCCTTAATCTGATATCAAAGTAAAATAGTTATGGCCAAATTACTAAAGCACAGTGAAAGGTGCCACTGACAACGAATCATTATCAGACTTAACAGATTATCAGAGGGAACCATTGCAATGGCAGTAGGGCTTAATTTCATTGACCAAGACTCAATAAATGATTGTGGCCTAACCTAATGAGTCATTTCAAGAGCTTCTGGACTAGTTCCAAGAGTTTTTCCAGACAATTTTTAAGGTGTTGTTTGGTATTTTCCCTCTTTTTAACCCCAAAACTACAACGTTTAAGCTATTCTAAGGATAAATATTGAAATACCCCATAAAATTCCCAAGTTCTTAGAAATTCTAAAGCATGAGCTTAACACTTAGAAAATTTGGCTAAGTGTTGAAACTTTTCCATTCCATAAGCCTTTGAAACATTGACAAATTATTTCATGACCATACCAACCTCCAATTCTTGATTTTCTTGTTTCGTTGCAATGAGGCAAGTCAAGAGTACATATTGAGTAAGTTTTGGAATTTTTAGACGAGCCTAAGGTCATTTTTGGGTTGGAAAAATAGTAGCTAAAGGCTACAGAGGGGCTCCACCCAGCTTAGATCCTTGGCCCCCACTCTCAGTAGCAAGGTGCCACCCAGCCTACAAAAGGCTCTGGGAAAGGCGCCGCCTTTCCATAGCTCTTGTGCCCAGTTTTTCAGCATTTCACTTCTGTGTTTACAAGGGAAATTTGGTCAAATCCCACCACTATATAAGATTCCTTAACATGAGATTCAACATTTTTTTGCCTAAAATATAAGGTTTTCTCTTAATTTTCCTCAAGAACAAGAATAAGGGTTTCTATCGAAGGTTCAAAATCAAGAAATTTCTATAGCAAGGTATGTTGGATGTTTATTCTTTCGTTTCTTCCACCCAAGAAGTCCAAGAATCCCTTTTTAAATTTAAGATTTTATGTTTATGAGTTTTTCATGATTTATGTGGTTTGAAGTTGAAGTCCATGTTAATATTAAGTTTTAATTCATGTTGTGATAAAAAAGATGCAAGTATTGACTTAGTATGTGTTGGTTATGTGATGTTCATGATAAAGTCCCTTCAAGAAACATGTTGTATTATGTAATTATGTTAATTTGGTGTATAGAATGTTGTATGGCCAAAGGTTACCTCCCACATGTTTGATAAATTACTTATGTGAAGAAAATAGTGTCATTGCAACATGAAGTATGTTATTCCCAAGCATATGTCAACTAGTACATGCTAAGTGTTTGTTAAAAGGCCTAAATGAATGAATTATAATATGTTGCATCTATTCCTATTCTTGTAAATTCCTTGTTGGATGAGTTATGAGACAATAGCATGCTTCTCTTTACAATTACATGTTTAAGATTCTCAAGTGCTCGAAATGAGGCTTCATTGGTTATGTTGCGAATAATAGTCTATGGTCATGTCTTATTTATTTACGCTATCAAGTCCTGGGGTATTTAATAGCCGAAAACTTAGCTTCTTGTCTAGAGCTGAGTCAGTCTCAAGATAATCTCAGTCGTGCTATGATCAGTATATCTCAGTTAGTGACAGAAGTTAAGAAAACTTAGCAATCTCAGTATTCAGTCTAACTAAGTTCAATATTTAGTTCAGACCTTAATAGTATTCTATCAGTCAATGGAACCAAGTGAACTCAGTCAGATCAGTCAAGTAAGATAATTAGTACCAGATTAAGCTCACTATAGTATGATCTAAGAATTAGTTTAGTTTTTATTCAGTTAGGAGTAAGATTCAGCATTGAGTGAGGGCAGGTAGGGATGACAACTTCCACGTTATTTTAGGCAAATCATTAATAACAATCTTTGCAGTCCAGAACTATGTAGCCATCGCAGGATGAGGAGGCACCCACCATATTAGGCTTGACTACCTCCCCATAGTCACCTGTTATATTAGGATTGGCTCCAATAAGGTGTCACTTGTTATATTATTCTTGGCATATTGGGTTCAGATAGAAGTGTCTTTACCAGTGGCACGATATTAGTACCCTTCCAATTAGGATTACAGGTTGGACCCTAACTAGATAGAAGGGGCATGTCGGTTAGATTACTACCTCCCACAATTTTGGTTTCAACTTCTATCTCAGTACTAGAACTCAGTTAAGGAGTCACCCATTATACTAGGCTTGACTACCTCTTAGAGGTCACCTATTATATAGGCTTGATCTCAAATTTAGAAAATCATTATCATTATCAGTAAACTTAGAGATCACCCATTATTTAGGCTTGATCTCATATATAGTTAATCAAGTATCAGACATTATCATTAGTAGATTCAGAGATCACTCGTTATTTAGGCTTGATCTCATATTCAGTTAACCAAGTATCAAACACTATTAGCAGTAAACTTAGAGGTCACTTGTTATATAGGCTTGATCTCAGATATGGTAACTCATTATCAGTATCAGTAAGCTTAAACATCAATCTCAGTAGTCTCAGTTACTCAATATCCCTAAGTTAGTGAACTCAGATATTAGTACTACTAGACTCAGTCATCAGTAAGTCAAAATTCAAAAACCCATATTTTAGAATCTAGTATTAGTATTACTGCGATATGGTTTTAGTTTGTGCATTCATGCATACATCCTAATTTGGTATTCTCATGTTATTCAGTTAAGTAATGTTCATTCATAAGACCTTGATTCATCCTTACCTCATCTAGCATACCAGTGCATTCAAAGTACTGACACATTCAGCCTTACCTCATCTAGTATAGCAGTGCATTCTTGTTGCGTTATGATGGGGCAGATCTAGAGTACATCCCAAGTGAGTTTAGAAATTTTTAGATGAGCCTAAGGTCGTGTTTAGGATGGAAAAATAGTAGTAAAAGGCTATAGAGGGGCACCTCCCAGCTTAGTGACTTAGCCCCCTCCCTCAGTAGCAAGGCACCGCCCAGCCTACAAAAGGCTCTGGGAATGGCACCGTCTTTCCATAGCCCTTGTGCCTAGTTTTTCAGCATTTCACTTTCGTGTTTCCAAGGACGATTTGGTAAAATACCACCCCAATATAAGCTTTCTTAACATGAGATTCAACATATTTTCACCCAAAATATAAGGTTTTCTCTCAATTTTCCTAAAGAACAAGAATTAGGGTTTCTATTGAAGGTTTAAAGTCAAGGAAATTCCTCTGTGAATCTTTCAAGAATAATATATCAAGGTATTTTGGATGTTTATTCTTGGGTTCCTTCCACCTAAGAATTCCAAGAATCCCTTTTTAAATTCAAGATTTTATGTTTATGAGTTTTTCTATGGAAGTTGAAGCCCATGTTAATATTTAGTTTTAGTTCATATTGTGACCATAAAGATGCAAATATTGACCTTAGTATGTATTGGTTATGTAATGTTCATGATAAAGGCCCTTCAAGAAATATGTTGAATTATGTAATTATGTTAATTTGGTGTATTGAATATTGTATGGCCAAAGGGTGCCTCCCACATGTTTGATAAATTGCTTATGTGAAGAAAATAGTGTTATTGCAACATGAAGTATGTTATTCCCAAGGATATTTCAACTAGTACATGCTAAGTATTTGCTCAAAGGCCTAAATGAATGAATTATGATATGTTGCATGTATTCCTATTTATGTGAATTCCTTGTTGGACGAGTTATGAGACAATAGCATGTTTCCCTTTACAATTACATGTTTAAGATTCCCAAGTACTTGAAATGATGCTTCATTGGTTATGTTGCGATTGATAGTCTATGGTCACGTCTTAATTATTTATGCTATCGAGTCCTGGGGGTATTTGATACCCAAAAACATAGTTGTTTTTCTAGAGTCGAGTCAGTCTCAAGATAATCTCAGTCGTGCCATGATCAGTATATCTCAGTTAGTGACAGAAGCTAAAAAAAACTCAGCAATCTCAGTATTCACTCTAATCAAGTTCAGTATTTAGTTCAGACCTTAGTAGTATTCTTCCAGTCAATGGAACCAAGTGAACTCAATTAGATCAATCAAGATAATCAGTACTAGATTTAGCTCAGTCTAGTATGATCTAAGAATTAGTTCAGTGTCTATTCAGTTGGGGGTAGGATTCAGCATCGAGCGAGGGCAGGGATGATAGTTTCCCCATTATTTTAGGCAGAGTCGTTAATAATAATCCGTGCACTCCAAAACTGCATAGCCAGCACAAGATGGGGAGTCACCCATCATATTAGGCTTGACTACCTCCCCAGAGACACCTGTTATATTAGGCTTGTCTCCAACCAGGTATCACCCGTTATATTAGGCTTGGTATCCTGGGTTCAAATAGAAGTGTCTTTACTCGTGGCACAGTATTGGCACCCATCTAACTAGGGTTACAGGTTGGACTCCAACTATATAGAAGGGGCATGTCAGTTAGATGACTATCTCCTATAGTTTTGGTTTTAGCTTCAGTCTCAGTAATAGAACTCAGTTGAGGAGTCACCCGTTATACTAGTCTTGACTACCTCTTAGAGGTTACCCATTATATAAGCTTGATCTCAAATTTAGACAATCATTATCATTATCAGTAAACTTAGAGATCACCCGTTATTTAGGCTTGATATCATATTCAGTTAATCAAGTATCAGACATTATCATCAGTAGATTTATAGATCACCCGTTATTTAGTCTTGATCTCATATTCAGTTAACTAAGTATCAAACACTATCAGCAGTAAACTCAGAGGTCACCCATTATATAGGCTTGGTCTCAGATATGAAAAATCAGTATCAGTATCAATAAGATTAGACATCAATCTTAGTAGACTCAGTTACTCAGTATCCCCAAGTTAGTGAACACAGATATCAGTACAACTAGACTCAGTCATCAGTAAGTCAGTATTTAGAAACCCGTATTTCAGAATCTAGCATTAGTATTACTGCGATCTCAGTTTTTAGTTTGTTCATTTATGCATACATCCCCATTTGGTATTGTCATGTTATTCAGTTAAGTAATGTCCATGCATAAGCCCTTGCATTCAGCCTTACCTGATCTAGCATACCTATACATTCAAAGTACTGACACATACTTTTTTCTTATGCTATGGTGTCTTATACCATAGGTTCAAAAGCGTGAGACCAGAGTACCCATAGCAGGCCAGACTCAGTCAGCAGTAGTAGACATAGTAGTGAGTCCTCTTCATTCGAAGATACCTCCTATTTCAATTTTATATTAGGTTCAGTTTATTTTCAGTAGACAGAGTTAGTTGGGGACATGTCCCATCAACTCCATATATCAGACAGTTAGAGGCATTTCAGACAGATGTATCAGTATTCAGTTTTTAGTTTTGTGTATTTTAGACATTTTGAACCTTAGGGCAAGTTTTCGCCAGTTTTCCGTATCTGTTTTATTATATTATCCAGTGCTCAGGTACAGATATCAGTAAAGGGTTAGCTTGTAGTCCTTCAGGATTATGAGTACCGTGTGGTATTCTGGTTCCAGAAAATCGGGGCATTATAAATATAAAGCCTATAAAATTCCAAATACCACATTCTAATACAACATATGAATTACTCAAGAAACATGTGATTTCTCAATCCTCCAATGCAAGAAATTAGGGTTCTTCATCTCCATATTCAAATCCTTAAAAATTTAATTCAAGAATCAAATGTAATCAGGTATATGGGCATTCAATGAGGATCTCGTTTTATCCTCATGACCAAATTATGAATTTTGTTCATGAATTTTATGTCTTCATAAACTAGGGTTTTACCCAATTGTTACTCTAAGCTTAAATTTAATTTTTCCTGATATATTTGTCACTCATAAGCATGTTTTAATAATTATTCATGGTTTATTCAGCCCATATCATATCATTCATGCTATTCTCAAATCCATGCATGTTTTAAATAATATTAGTTAAGATATTAAGAATATGATTAGTCTATATGAGATTTATCAATTTCAAGACTATTATGCACTATTTATCATAATTTTGTGGATCTAAATCCATATTAGTTGGCATACCATGTTTTCCTATGAAACTTAGTATATTCACAGACTTTGAATTATGAACCCTTAATATGTTGGTAAATTTATAATTTTAGACTCGTCCTAGGATATTTCCCTTTTTCCTACTATGATCAGCTTTTAATATTATCGTGTACATTTGCATTTATCAAAGTTGGTGGATTATGAACACCCGATATCTAGGGATTCATGCATATATCAGTTTACATGTTATTGAGCACTTTAGATTATCTATTTTTGATATTTCAATAATATAATCATAATGGACAGTATAGTTTTCAGTGTCATTTAGTTGGGAGTAGTACTTAGCACCTAATGAATGTAGGGGTGAAGGTTAACACATCAGTTAAGGCTTAAAAACTTTTGTAGAAGTCGCTAGGTTCTAGAACTATTATGCTATCGTAGGTTATAAGGGGTCACTTATTTGGGACATCATTTTAGTGGATCCACGCTACCCAGTGTTGGTACCCTTAGCAAGGTACTAGCACTTTTCCAACTGGAGTTACAGATTGGACCACAATTTGCATAAATTGGGGCTTGTCAGTTATTGTTAGTTCCGATAGTCCTTAGTTTTTGTTTCAGCTTTAGATTATGCATGAACCTGTATTCAGTTATTTAGTTCCATTTACTACATATTTAGACTTGGTCATTGCATCAGTTCACATCCTACAGTTTCAGACCCACTATTCATACATAGCACTCAGTATAGTTTTACATCATATTCATCTTTAACTTGTGATTAGATATATTAGTCATGCTTCTACCACTTCCTAGTTTACAGACATGTTTTAAATACACATTTCAGCAAATGGATTATGTCTTCAGTTTTAATTCTTGTTTAGGTATTTTCATGACTATTGCATATCTCACATACTCAGTACATTCCAAAGTACTTATTTCATACCTCTTCTACCTATCTTCTTCATGTAAGGTAGATTAAGGTTCTTACACTCACGATCATAATCAGACAGATCAGAGCTTTCAGCTAGAAGGTGGTTCTCTTATTTCAAGGACTCAAGTCAATTACAGTTCTTATACTTTATATTCATATTCTTATATGTTGATTTGGTATAGTTGGGGTCACGTCCCGACTGCCTATACTCAGTATTAGTAGAGGCTTCATAGATAGTTAGTTAGAGTTGTTGAAATCAATTTCTCTTTCTTTTCAGAATGTAGATATTGTAAATAAACTTTCCAATAGTATATGTATGGAAATAACTTTCCCCATGATTATTTTTTTATTCAGTCAATTAGCTTTTATATATGTTTTAATCAGTTGCTCAAGCATTGTGCCAGTATCATAGGTTAGCTTGGGATCACTTATGGTTCTAAGAATCATGTTATGACTACGGATAGTCTCAGGTTGTGACAAACATTGTATCACAGCACAAGGTTCAAGTGTACTAGGGTATCTATGAAGCAGTGTCTAGTAAAGACTTGCGGAGGTACGCAGGCGTCTATTCTTTTTTTCAAAAAGTTATAAAGCATTTAAGAAATGTTTCCCTTTTTTCATATCTCAAATTGTTCAGTAAAGATGTTCTCTAAGAAACTTATACATATTATTATATTGCTTCATTCATACCAACTAAGCCTTATTCTTGAGGCAGTACAATAAACCAAACTTAAATTCCTACTGATAGTGTCTTCTTATACAATCCCCACAGAAAGTTATGAGATTGTATGCAGGCTTAAAAAGATCCTATTAGTGCCTTCAAGTTCTAAACGTTGAAAGACTTTGTTCTTATTTATGAAAATTGTGCATTTATCCAAAGTCAGATGTGCTCCCAGCTCCTTTCTCAGAATCCTATGACCGCATGACCTAGAGTTAGGAGCATAAGCCTAGAAGTATAGCAGCAGTGAAGTGAGGATAGTGTTTATCCAAATTTAGTCGATTGTGTATCCATGGGGCCAAAAAGGTGTTATGTAGATTATATAAAAGCAATTTGAGAGAAATTTATCGGTTTAAGAGGACTTAGAGCATGTTAATTCTTTAGTCAGGATGAAGATTAGGCAGTGACCAGAAAGATAGAGAAGCTTCTTAAGGTTGAGTATTTTTGTAAAATTTTGTGTGGATTAGTGTTTCATGATTTCTATCTAGTAGTAGTAAGTGGGTATTAGTGCATGAGAAGTCGCACGGCTATCCATATTAGGTGTTAGAATCTAAGATTGAATTATTGGTGGTCAACCTAATAGAAAAAAGAGTTCCAAATTCTAGAAGGAAAAAGTGTGAACTCAGGGTATGGTGATACTCCTGGAGACTCTAAGTTAGTAAGTGTTTAAGTTATACTATGATTACTTTTGGGGCTATAGAAAGTTAATGAGTTGTATCTCAGAAAGATGTTCTAGCAGTGGGTTTTACACTTTAAGATATAGTCTTTTAGGAGAGGTTATTATTTATGTGTATTGTTGTATATCACACTCTTGAGTAAAGTGATTGCAGTTTAGTTTAAAGTTTATTGTAGAGTTCTATAGACTTAGAATGATGGCTTAAATCTAAGGGCAAGATAATAGAACAATGAATCAAGTCAGGTTATTAGATTCTAGTAGTGATGCTAGTGAGTTTAAGAACAACACTAGGGGAGGAAGATGCCCAACCCATTCTTATCTTAGTAAAAATTTTGTACTTCAGTCACTACGACACTCTACTCATGCCTTACAAGTCAGGTTTATGATCATAACTCATATTTAAGTATATTATATAGAATCATGTCCACTCATAGTTCCTAGTATAAGGAGTGACAGTTCACTCATAAGCATGACTCTTATTCCATTAATTTTTGAATTCTAGTCTAAGTCAAACAATTCATGACTCATGTGCTCATGTTTTATAGTATGTTCAGTTCCAGGTACTCATGATATATCTTTAGTGACTAGTGATATCACATTACATTGTGTATTCTCTCAAATCATATATCTTGAATGAGTTTATTCTAATTATGTTTTACTTATAACGCCTTAGTTATCAAACAACTCATGACTCATGTACTCATGTTTCATACTATGTTCAATTCCAAGTACTCATGATATGTCCTTAGTGAATAGTGATATCATACTACATCGTGTATGCTCTTAGATTATATCTCTTGAATGGGTTTATTATAATTATATTTTAATCCTCAGGCCTCAGTTATGTTCGAATCCATGAAAATCCCTAAGTCAAGATTTCATAGTGCCTTTCACATACCAGACCCTCATGTTCTATTTCTTCAGTGACCTTTCTTATGCTTTAATAGTGATGTTGTTGGTAGTTGAGTAATAGGCTTGAATGATTTGTTGATATCCCTTTAGATGATGGATTTTTATGGTTAGTAACTCTTTGACTAGTGCTTAAGGTTGATTGTTTAAGGTGGAAAGAAGAAGTGTATCTTTGAGGGTGATAACTCCAAGTGAATATAGAACGTATTATTTTTGTGGTTAAGACCAGTGTAGTCCTTTAAGTGGTGGATCCTTGTATCTCTTATTTAAGATTTTATAGAATGGGGGAATTCATTAAGGATAGACATAGTTTTTAGTTGTCATAGGTAGTGTACCTATATGAAAGTTGGAAGTTTCAGCTAGTTAAGGGTGGTAGGTTCATAATAAAGTGCATGGTCGAAGGATATTGCTAAGTTATAGAATTATCAATTACATCGCTTAAGATATACTAGTACCAACCTTACTTTCAACCTAAGATATTCAATATCTATGATATGTATATTTGTACAAGTGGTGTCTCATATTCTGCTCTTAGTCGTTCCTATTCTACAAGCTCAAACTAGAGGACTTGGATGCTCAAACCATGTTATAATCTATATTCAAATATCTCACTCGGATCATGCCTAAAATTACTACCTCCCTATTAGTATTGGAACCTCTAACAATAAGAATTGAAGGAATACTTCATTTGAGTTATAAACATTCAGTATGATTCAGTTCTTATAGCTAACAATTCAGTTTAGTAATCAGACAGATAATCTCCAATAGTTTTCCATATCTTCATCTAGTCTTACAATCCGAAGTTTCATGAATATGCCTATTCCATGGGGTGATTTATTTATATTCATTCTAATTGTTAATTCATTTGAACCCTTACTCCTAGTATAAATTAGTCCTAGCCATAAAAGATATCTATACTTAGAAATCAGTATCATGTTATTATCCAACTTCAGATTCAGCTGGGTAGTACTAGCGAGTTCCTACTATTAAAAATATCCAAACTTTTAGTTGAAAATTTACTCATCCTATAGACATTCAACTCTTAGAATTGTATTTCAGATTATGGCTCTTTTCTTATCCATTCAGCCAAGTCAATCTTTATTCGAGGATGAATGAGTCCAAAAAGGAGATATTGTAACACCCTAAAAATCAAAGACAATATTAGAACCATACTTCAAGAATATGAAAAATATAAAACCATGTTTAAGTAGTTTTATTATTGATTTAAATACATATTAAGGTCACAAATAGCTCCTACCTTATAAACAAGTCAAAATATCCTATAGCAATTAAATACTTGAGAAAAATATAACAATAGTAAGCTTCAAATAAGTATAACTTATGTATTAGTAGTAATTTTTTAGATCAAGACCCACCATAAGATAAATAATTGAATTAGCTTTCCAAATCCACCAAATTTTCCTTATTCCGATATCGGTGTAACAAGTTATGATCAAATTCTGAATCATTGTCAAAGCTGCCAATGACACCGAGTCTGACAACGACTCATTGTCAGACATAACGAATCATCAAAGGTAGTTGTTCCCATGATAGTAGGGCCTGAAATTGGGTTTTTTGACCACAACTCAAGCAACGACTTATGGCCTGACCTTACGAGTCATTTCTAGATTCGTCGGGACTACTTCCAGGACTTTTCCAGATGGTTTTAAGGAATTTTTCAGTCTTTTTCCACTCTTTTAACCCCAAAACTATGTTTTTTAAGATATTATAAAGCTGAATATAAATCCTAAACAACTTCAAATCTCTCATTCTCCACACAACACCAATTACTCAAGAAACATGGGATTTTCCACTCCTCCAAAGCAATAAATTAGGGTTCTTCATATCCAAGTTCAAATTCTCAAAACTTCAATGAAAAAATCAAAAGTAATCAGGTATGGGGGTATTTAATAAGGATTTATTTTCATCCTCATGCCCAAATTATTTTTTTTGTTCATGAATATTATGATCTTCATAAACTAGGGTTTTACACAATTGTTACTCTAAGCTTATATTCAATTACCCATGTTATATTTGTCACTCAAAAGCATGTTTTAATGATTATTCATGGTTTCTTAGACCCATATCATATCATTCATGCTATTCTCAAATCCATGCATGTTTTACATGATATTAGTTAAGATTTCAAGCATATGATCAGGCTATATGAGATTTATTAGTTTCAATACTATTAAGCACTATTTATCATCATTTTGCGAATTTAAATCCATATTAGTTGACATACCATGTTTTTCCATAAAACATAGTATTTTCACAGACTTAAAATTATGAACCCTTGACATGTTGGTAAATTCATGATTTTGGACTCATGCTATGAAATTTCCCTTTTTCCCTACTATAATCAACTTTAATAAAATCATGTTTAGTTGTATTAGTCAGAGTTTGTGGGTTATATCGATACCTAGGGATTCATCCATATACTAGTTTACATGTTATTGAGCACTTTAGATTAACCATTGTTGATATTCTAGAATATAATCATAATGGACATTACAATTTTTAGTGCCATTCAGTTGGGAGTAGTACTTAGCACCGAGTGAATGCATGGATGAAGGCTTACCCAACAATTAAGGTTTTCATACCTTTAGTAGAAGTCCCTAGGTTTCAAAAATATGATGCCATTATAGGTTATAAGGGGTCACCCATAGGTTGATGCATGACACCATAGTCCTTCAAGACAGTAGTTTAGTGGATCAAAACCATCCAGTGTTGTTACCCTTGACAAGGTACTAGCACCCTTCCAACTAGAGTTATAAGTTGGAACCTGATTTTCTTAAATTGGGTATGTCAGTTATTGTTAGCTTCCACATTCCTCAATTTATGTTTCATCTTCAGGTTATGCATAACCCTGTATTTAGTTATTCAGCTTTATTCAGTACATGTTTATATGTAATACCCTACATATTCCTATATAAGTTTACAACTATCCATCATATGTTTAAAGGTTCTAAAGTGATTATGTCAATCCATAATTAGTTCTAATGACCATTCACCTTGTGTGTAAAGTGTTTTTGATAACACTTATAATTATACGAAGCACTTAGAGTAAAGTCGAGTTGAGAACACTTGTATCGATATAGTTTTAGTATTAGATCCTACAAGGGTCAACTTTAAATGAGTATAACTCCTGGAATATAATTATTCAAGTGTCCTACTATATATCAAATGAAAGATATTTGACTTTTCTTTCCAACCCATTTTATTTCATCTTAATCCAATATTGGAGTAGAAAGTTATGCTTATTTTACCTGGGATTATCGATATGAGAGAAGGTGACGACTTGAGTTGACAAGCTATCAACTAAGTGATGAGCTATCAACTTAGTCATCATCCTTCTCCATAAAAGACCCTAAATCATTTAGAGAAGGAGATTTCTATGTTGATAAGTTATCAACTAGTTGATAAACTATCATCTAAGTCATCAACCTTAACCAAAAAGTGTCCAAGTCCAGCTAGAGGGTGACGACTAGGTTTATAAGTTATCAACTAATTGATAAGATACCATCAACCTTAACCAAAAAAATTTGAAGTACAGCTACAGGGTGACGAATAGGTTGATAAGTGATCAACTAGTAGACAAGTCATCAACCTTGTTGTCAACTGAAATTTTTTATAATTTTCTTAGGATTTCCTTAGGGATAATTTGGTCTTTTCCTCACATCATACTCCTCTTCCATGACTTAAAACCTCTAGTACATGCTATTTTGCACATTAAAAGCCAATTTTAAAAGTTTATTCTTCTCTCCACACTCAAGAGAAAAGAGATTAGTTTTCTTTCCAAAGTTTAACTCCCAAGGCTCCCAATCCAAGTTCCCTTCTAGAAGATAAGAAATTCAGGTATGTGGGTATTCAATGAGGATATCCTTTCATCCTTATGCCCAAAATTAAAATTTTACTCATGAATTTTATGGATTCCATAAACTAGGATTTTATCCAATCTTGAATTAAATATCCCATGATATAAAATTCACTTATAAGCATGTTTTAGTATTTTTTGTGATTTATTAGGACCATATCATATCATTCACACTATTCTTTAATCCAAGCATGTTTTACATGGTATTAGTTAAGATTTCAAGCATATGATCAAGTTATATGAGTTTTTCCCAAGTTTCTCCAATTCCTCGAGTTTAATCCTATTTTGTTTTAGGGTTCCATGAAAACCATAAATTCCATGATTTCTCCATGTAATTCTTGATTCCAACCTTGAAATAGTATTTTCTCATAACCCCAAGTATTCTTTCATACTCTAACCATGGCAAGTTGTTATATTGATGAAATTGTTGGATCCTTGAGTTTAATTCATGAAATTTCTTATCATGTTGTTACTTTGAAATTATGGATTTTCTTGGAATTACGATTAATCCTTGCAATTGAATCATGTGTAAATGTTGTCCTCATAAGCTTAACATCTTCCCAAACTCGAAATCATGAATTCTCTCAGTTTAGTAATATATTATGTTTGGGGTCTTTAATTATGAAATTTTCTTTTATGATCACTTTTCAATATTATTATGTTTAGTTTATTAGTCAAAGCTGGCGGGTTACGAACACCCAAAACCTAGGAATTAAGACATACATCAGTTTATATGTTCATGATTACTTCAGATTATACATGCACTGTTATTTTCAAAATGCCATGACTAGAGAATATCATGCTTCAATGCATGTACTGGTTTATGCTTCAGTGTCTTTTAGTTGGGAGTAATACTTAGCTCCGAGTGAATGCAAGGATGACGGTTCCTCCATTAGTTAGGCATGAGTCATTAGTAGCAGTCCCTATGTTTCGTACCTATGGATCCATCATAGATTTTGAGAGGCCCCCCATTAGTAAAGGCATGACACCCTCATCTTTTGGTACATCAGATTAGTAGATCCATGCCAGTCAGCGTTGGTACCTCTGAAAATGTATCAACACCCTTCTAACTGGAGTTATAGGTTGCACCCCAATTAGCTAAGATTGGGACATGTAGGTTATAGTTACCTCCAACAATTTCTAATTCAGTATTCTAATTTTGTTCTGTTCAGGTTTGTATCACCAAGTGTTCATTTTATACATTATGCAATATTCAACTTGTTTTAGTACATATTTATGCTTGGTCTTGCATTTGATATTTATGTCCATACATTCATTCTCCATATATTTGTATATTCAGATCCTCAGTTTATGTTCTATTTATATTTCAATTAAAATATGCATGATTTTGTGTCAGTTCTTAATCCACAATTTCAAACCCAGCATTCATACATGATCCTCAGTGGTGTTGTACAACATATTCATATTTAACTTGAGATTTACATATAGAATTCATGTTTCCACTGCTTCCCAGTTTATATAAATATTTAGTTCATGATTTGGAAATTTTACTATGTCTTACAGCTTTTATGTACAATCATGATTTAAATGCATAATTCATCAAATAGCTCATGCCCTTAGTTTTAAAGCATATAATAAGTATTTTCACAAATATTTTCATGATTTAGTGCATGTCTTGCATAATAAGTATATTCCAACATACTGACCATATATATGCATTTGTGGCTACATTGCTTCCTGATGTAGGTACTATATGTATCCCATACCCCAGGGCCAGACAGTTCATAGAATTCAACCAGCAGGTGATGAGTTCTTTTATTTTAAGGACTCAAGTCAGTTGTAGTTCTTGAATTGTATTTTTCCTATTCATATGTATTGATTTGGAATAGTTGGGGTTCATGTCCCGACTACCTATAATCAGTATAGTAGAGGCTTCATAGATAGTCAGTTAGAGTCACTGTATGTAGTCTCAATTCCTTATTCTTTTAAATTTTAGTGTTGTAAAATTTGAACAAAAATCTTTTAAAATATATTATGTCATGATTATGTTTCTGCTTAGCAATTTTAGCTTTTATACATATTTTAAATCAATTGCTCAAGCAACATGCCACTGCATTTGTTAACTTGGGATCACTGGTGGTTCTAAGCACCATGTGATGTTTAGAGGGTGGTCTCAGGACATTACAAATTTGGTATCAAAGCATAGATTTTAAATGTCCTAGGGTATCTGTGAAGCCGTTTCTAGTAGAGTCTTATGAAACAGTATGGAGATGTCTGTACTTTTCTTTGAGAAACTATTCGACATTTAAGAAATGTTTTCTTTCTTTCATATATCAGATCGTGTAATAGAGATGTTCTCTAAGAAAATTATAAAAACTTTTGCATTGCACCATTTATGCCAACTCTGCCTTATTTTTTGAGATAACAAAAATAGTCAAGCTTAAATTTCTATTGATAGAGTTTTCTTAGATGTCCCTACTGATGGTTATGAGATTGAACGCAGGCTCAAAATGATCTCATTATTAACTTTATGTTCCAAAGTTTAAAATATTTTATTCATGTTCATGAAAATCGTGCACTAAGCCATAGTCAGATGTGCCCTTAGATCCCTTCTAAGAATCCTATGACAACATATGACCTAGAGATAAAAGCATGAACCTAGAGTTTAACAGCAGTAAAATGGGGATAGGTTTTATCTTGATTTAGTAGATTATGTATCCATAGGGCTAGGAAGGCGTTAGGTGGATTGTATAATAAGACTTTTAGAGAGATTTACTAGTTAAGGGGACTTAGAGTATGTTAATGCTTTAGTCAAGATAGGGATGAGGCAGGAGCCAAAAAAAATGGAAAAGTTTGTTAAGGTTGAATTTGTTCATAAAATTTTTTGTGGGTTAGTGTTTCATGATTCCTGTCCAGTAGTAGTAAGTTAGAATAGTACATTAAAACTTTAGGGATATCCATGTTAAGTGATATAAACTAAGTCTGAATTATGGATAATTAAGCTAATGGAAAGAAAATTTTAGATGGTATGTGATATTCTTAAATATTCTAAGTAGTAAATGTTTAAGTTATTATATGATGGCTATTAAGCTATTGAAAGCTACGAGTTGTATCTCAGAAGGAAGTACTATCTACACCTTCAAGTATAGTTTTTAAAGAGGAGTTAAGTATTTATATGTACCATTATATCCCAAAATTTAGAGTAGAGTTATTGAAGTTCAGTCTAGACTTTATTAAAGGGTTCCACAGACTTATATCAATAGATTAAATCTAAGGGGGAGATTATAGAACAAAGAACCAAGTCAGGCTCTCAGATTCTAGTATTGTTGCTAGTGTGATACAAGCATAAAGAGCACAAGGTTTACAAGGTTTTGTAGAAGGTTCAAGCTTCAGATTCTCAAAGGATCAAGTCTCGAATTCACAAGTGCTTAAAGACCTTTTGGAACCATTAAAAAGACTTGTCCAAATTGAAGAGAGAATGAGATATTTCTATATCACATAGGAGCCTCAACTAAGGGCATTGTGTTCTTTTAAAACCTCCCTTTTACACTCCAAAGGAGCACCCTTCATTAAGGGCATTTTAGTCATTGTTATGTAATAGTATAAATAGACCTTTCAGCATCCATTTTCATTAGTTTTGAGATAATGAATTCAGTGACTTTTAGATTGTAATATTAGTGTTAGTTGGTAGTCTTTCTCTTCTCCTTAAGAGAGGGAATCCGAAACTTGAATCCTAATACATTTGGAATTGGCTTTTCACTTGTATTGGATTATTTGGCAAGAAAGGTGTACATGAGGAAGTGTGAGTCCTTTGGGTAACCTAAGAGGAAGGTTTGAGCCTATATTGGTAATGTTTGTTTGAAGTTTTGATACACCTTCTAGTTCTATTCATTGGTGGAAGTAAGGGTCCTTCTATCTATCTTTAATTTCATGCAATTCTTCTTCTTCATCTCCATTGTGTTGTTTTCTCTTTGCGTGCTTACTGGTTTTTGTTATGTTAGTACCAATTTCGTGTATAGACTTCATTTAGGCTATTATTTGGTATCAAAGCCTTGTTTAGGTTGTTCCAATATCCCTAAATCTTGGTTTTACTGTTCTTATTAATAAAACTCAACAAAAAAATAGTCAAAAATCCGAAAATCCGGAAAAAAAATGTGTTGTCTTGTGTTTTTTTTTTGTATATCCAAAATTTTCAAGTTAGATCTACAAGTTTTTATTGTTTTTTAAAGGCTTCTATTTCTAGATCCTTTCTTTCTTGCACATAGGGTGTCGAGATCTATGTTTGGAGCAAGATTTGGTTGAATTTGAGCTAGATCCACCATTGTTGGGCCTTGTTTGAAGCGTTTTTGAGGAGGATCTTGTGGTGGTCATATTTTTGTGACGTGTTGTGGCTGATTTGTGGATATTTGAGCTTGCCTTGACCCAAGGAACCTAGATCTAAAAGAAAAAATAAAGTTAGGGTTCATTTGCCTTTTGGTCAAACTTTGGTCAACTCTTGAATATTCATATTGTTCTTCACCATATTCATGTCTTGTTGAAGAAGAATATTAAACAAGAGTGTTAGATCCACAAAAAGAAAGAGGGAGAGTAAAAAGGTTGTTCGTCCAAAAGCATATTACAAGAGTATTCAAGTCTTCCAAAAAGAAGAGCAGACAAGGGGACAACAAAGTACAATTGAAAGTACAAGGGGGGACCATTGTATTCCAATCCATTTGAACTTGAGAAAAAGGCTCCAACCCACCATTTCTTCCCTAATTTTCATCCAAAACGATCACTCTCCTAAGTGGATCTTTGGCCGAAACTCAAATTTGGAATGTGAAAAAAAATTGCTAATCAACAACCAACCACATTGTGCTAGGTCATCACTAGTTGATCAACCTAATTAAGCTCAAAACTAGATTTCTTAGTTTCTCCTTTTTGATTCTAGTTTCTTGTGTGTTAAATTTTATCACTAATTAGCAAACTAGTAAGTACCTACTAGGTTGGTAATTAGTCTTGAGTTCGTTTATTCGTGTCTTCACTTTTTGTGTGCTTTACTCTTTTCAAAGTCGTAGTATTTTGTTGGTTCAAGTTCATGCATCACTTTATTTGAGTCATTTCAAACAAAGATCGATTCTGGACCAAAGCTTCTCACCTCTCAAGTAACTTTCCAAGTATTGCCGATTTCTCAACACTTGTGAGGCCAAGTGTGAGGTGATGTTGAGTGTGAGTGAAGTGAGGCTTTTGAACTAACTTGTTTGCTCATTTTGTAGGTCATTTTGTTTGCTGTTTTTTGCTCTTTTTAGGTACATTTTCCATGGAATCCAAAGGTACTACTTTCCAACCTTTAGTAAATGATGCTATTGGAGCCTTGATGGCTCGGCTTGAGGCCTTGGGCCAAAAAATAGATGATAATCATGATGCTATAATGGGTCATATGGATTCTATGAGGATTTAAATGGCATCCTTGACGGGTGGTGTGATTAGAATGAAAGTGAGGGTTGATAGATTATATCCACCAAAGCCTCCACAAAATTCAAACCACCAAGTCCCAAATCCACTTTACCAAGGACACCACACTCCACAAAATCCTATGACACAAATCCAAATACATCACCAATGTAATCCAATGCCTCCTCTCCAAGATCCACTAAATCAAAATCACCTCATACAACTAAGAGAAGAGATAGTGATAGAATCCGAGGGTGATGAGGTTGGTTTTTAAAATGGAGAGAAGCTTGATGTTGAGGTACAATAAAAATATGAAGAAAAGAAGTAAAGGAAAAGCAAAACCGCGGGTAGTGAAGTAGAAAAGAAAAAAAATTGCTTGATTGTGGATCTTGTCCACAAAGAAACTTTGTCACTTCCTAACCCAAATCTAGTATTTTGCCTAGCTATAATTCTTCTTATGTTCAGGTACTAGATGAAATGATAATCAATAAGGATCTAAAAAGAGTTCCACACAAAATCATGAGAAATGAACAAGAGACTCCTTTGACTAAGAGCGCTAATAAAGTGGACTGCCCAAGCCTTACCCAAGGTAACTTCGCTACTCTCTACACTTCCTTGAATTCAAAAAATTGTTATTTAGTGTCTAGTGAAGTGGTTTTGGGTTTTTAAGTGCTTACCTCTTTCCTTAGTAACTCTTTAGATGTGAATAATGATCAACTTGCTCTTAAAACTAGTTTACTACTTGAATATAGGAATTGTGAGATTAAAAAGCCTCAAGTTAGTGTTGATGTTTATAATGTTGATCTTGATAATGAATATGGTCCCTTGAACTTCTTGTGTGGTGAGAACCTTTCTATTAATTGTGTTCTTGGTGATCATGTGTATGGAGAGATTGTGGATGATGAAATGTATGTTGTTAAGGGAGGCCTACTAAGCCGTAGGTCCATATCCTTTTGTTCTAGTCTTCCCTTAAGAACAAATGCTTTGGGTGAGTGTGATACCCTAATAAATGGAATGAGTAGCTTTATATTATTTCCTTGGCCACTTTACCCATTTGATCCCGGTGTACTAGTGGGGTGGGAAAGGGATTGTTTTGGCTTGTGCTTATTTCCCCTTGATGTTTACCTTAGACCTATCCTTTATGATGCATATACTAATTATTTTATGGACAAAACAAGGGATTGCTGGTTGTATATCAAATATTTACCCCCTTGGCATGATACCCTAGTGCAAGGGATGCTGAACCATGGCCTAGACCCTTGCTTAGTATTTCTCTTTGACCCCGGAATACTTTTGAGATGTGAAAGTTGTAGTTTCGGGGCATGCTCAATTAATTTTGCTATTGATGCCATTCAATTCGTTTGTATCCTTTATTCCAAGCTTTTCATGCCAAATACCAAAGATACATGGATGTATGTTAAGTGTGAACCACCTTGGGGTAATGATATAATAGTGGTGCTAATTCTAACCCTCCTACCAAGAGGATTGTGGGCTTTTTTTGCTCTGTCTTTGTTTTTGTAAGATATGAATTTGAGGACAAATTCCTTTCAAGATGGAGAGGATGATACAATCATAAAGAGCGCAAGGTTTATAAGGCCGTGTAGAAGGTTCAAGCTTTGGATTGTCAACGGATCAAGTCTTGTATTTGCAAGTGCTTGAAGACCTTTTGGAACCATTACAAAGCCTTTTCCAAATTGAAGAGAGAAGGAGGGATTTCTATATCACATAGGAGCCTCAACTAAGGGCACTGTGGTCTTTTTAGAACTTCCTTTTATACTCCAAAAGAGCACCCTTCATTAAGGGCATTTTAGTCATTGTTATGTAATAGTATAAATAGACCTTTTAGCTTCCATTTTCATTAGTTTTGAGATAATGAATAGAGTGACTTTTAGATTGTAATCTTAGTGTTAGTTTGTAGTCTTTCTCTTCTCCTTAAGAGAGGGAATCTGAAACTTGAATCCTAATATATTTGGAATTGGCTTTTCACTTGTATTGGATTATTTGGCAAGAAAAGTGTGATTGGGGAAGTGTAAGTCCTTTGGGCCACCTAAGAGGAAGGTTTGAGCCTACATTGGTGATGTGTGTTTGAAGTTTTGATACACCTTCTAGTGCTATTCATTGGTGGAATTAAGGGTCTTTCTATCTATCTTTAATTTCATGTAATTCTTCTTCTTCATCTCCTTCTGTTGTGTTGTTTTCTCTTTGTGTGCTTGCTGGATTTTGTTATATTAGTACTAATTTCGTGTATAGCCTTTCCTTAAGATATCATAGTGTGTCATAGAACATCACTAAGGGAGGAAGATGCCTAACCCATTCTTATTTCGGTACAAGTATTTTTACTTCTATCATTACGGCACCTACCCAAGCCTTACAAGTCAACTATATGATCATAGATCCTATTTATGCACTTTATAAAGAATCATGTATGTTCCCAGTTCCTAGTATAAGGAGTTCCATTTCACTCAGAAGTACATATCATATTCCCTGAATTTATGAACTCCAAACTCAGGCTATACATCTCATGAATCATGTACTCATGCTTTATAGTGTGCTCTGTTCCCATAACTTATGGTTCGCCCTTAATGACTAGTGACAATCATATTATCTCATGTATGTCCTTAATTTAGATCTCTTTAATGTATCCATGCCATTGGTACTCTATTTCTCAAGCCTCAGTTAAGTGTCAAAGTTATGCATGGTATTATTTCATGCTTCAGGACCTCATGTCCTAACCTTTTAGTGACCTCTCCTTATGTAAAGATAATGATAATGAAAATTGATGAATTATGTCCTAGATAGGAGAGAGTAAATGTTCTGTATTAGGATAAGATTTTTGTAAGCTTGTTTTATCTAAGGCTATAAGTGTTAAGGAAGATTGAGGTAAAGATTTTGGTATATGGCATAGTTAGTTGAGAATCTTAGGTGTGTCTTCTTGGGGGTAGTGCATGAAAGTTGTTATTGATAGATGTATTAGAGAATGTGGAAAAAAATTCTTTGGTGGGTTGGTTTCCTTGAAGCTCATATGTGGTTATAATAATAGGCTTGAATATCATGTTGGTATATAAGTGAATAAATATATTGTGTGCTAGTGAATTCCTAAAAAAATTTTGCAGTTTGTTGTTGAAGTGGTAAGAAGTATTATTCTTGAGATGAGAGCCTTGAAAGGTCATAGAACATTGAATTACTAGAATTATGGTGTTATCTATAGTAACTTGTGACTTCAGGTTAGGCTTGAACATGGTGAGAGTATGTAGTACCACTTAGACGTTGGTTGGGGTAGTCACATGTACCAATGTCAAATTTCATGAAATTGAACCATGTGTACATGTCGTTCTCATAAGCTTAACATCTTCCAAAACTAAGAATCATAAATTCTCTTAGATTAGTAATCTATTATGATTTACGGTCTTTAATCATGAAAATTTCTTTTATGATCAGTTTTCAATATTATCATGTTTAGTTGCATTATCAGAGCGGGTGGGTTATGAACACTCGATACCCAGGAATTCAGACATACATCAATTTACATATTTATGATTATTTCAGATTATGCATGCACTATTACTTTCAAAATACCATGACTTGAGTATATTAGTTATTAGTGCATGTACCAATTTATACTTCAGTGTCTTTCCGTTGGAAGTAATACTTAGCACTAAGTGAACGTGGGGATGGGGACTCCCCTTTCAGTTAGGCATGAGTCCTTAGTAGTAGTTCCTAAATTCTAAACCTACGATTCCACTATAGATTATGAGGGGTCCCTCAACAGTAGAGACGTGAAACCCTTATCCTTCGAGATATTACATTAGTGGATCTACGTCAGCCAGTGTTGGAACTCTTTGAAAGGTATCAATGCCTTTCCAACTGGGGTTACAGGTTGGACTCTGATTAGCTCATATTAGGGCATGTAGGTTGTAGTTAGATCTAATAGTTTTCAGTTCATTAATACCACGTATTTCTCAAGCTTAACTTAACTCTCAATTCATGAGTTATCCAATATAAAAATTTTGAAATACTCAGTATTTTTCAGTTTAGAGCCTGCCATTGGGTAGGAAATAGAATTGTCTTACCAACAATATAAAATTCGCCTAAATTCGATAACCGGGTAAGAAGTTATGGCTATTTTAAGTTTCAGCCATTAAACACCATCATTCAGGCCAGTAGTGTGTCGCGGAGTATGTCAAAATGGAAATTTTCAGTTTCCAGTGAGATACCGCGATACCAGCGTGTCATGCCAAAGCTTATTTTCAAGATTTAACTTTTTAAGGTATGTTAGGTGTTCATCTATGGGTCCCTTTCACCCAGAGTCCAAGAATCAATGTTTAAAACTTCAAGAGTTATGATTTATGATTTCGATGCTTGGAATTGAATGTATTCGTGATTATTATAGTAATTAGGATCCAATGCATGGTTAATTATATGTTTCCATGAAATTAAGATAATTATTAGGTGAATTATATGAATTGCATGCTTAACCCTTGAATTTGAAATTAAATATTGTATTCATGATTGCATGAGTTGACCATCATCATGTGAAATACTACTTGCTCCCCAAGTATTTGCCATAATTCCTATGTGAAGTAAATAGTGGAATCTTGACATGATCTTATGTGGTCCCAATCATGTACAAGCTTATGACTTACAAGTGTTTGATGAAATGCCTTTATGAATAAATTATGGACAAGTGTACATTGTTGTGTATCTCAATATCATTCTATGCTTTATTTTTCATGCTATCGAGTCATGGGATAAGTAATACCCGACGATTTAGTTGTTTACCTAGAGACAATGTCAGTTATAGAATAGGTTCAGTCATGTCATGATCAATAGTACTCTTAGTCAGTTATAGAACCCAGTAAAACTTAGTTAGTAACAGAACTCAGGAAAACTTAGTAAACTCAGTATCAGTTCAGCCCAGTTCAGTATATTCAGTTCAATGTCTATCAATTAGGAGTAGGATTCAGCAACGAGTGAACCCAAGGATGGGGGCTCACCATCCAGTGGAGGGTGTGATCCTTAGAAGAAATCCTTGAGTTTCTGAACTATGTAGCCAGCATAGATTAAGACATCAAACCAGCCAGTAGAGGGTTGATGAGGTATTTTCACCTGTCAGATAAGAGTTTCTCCGTTCTTATTTGAGTACCTGCCAGATAAGGGTAACTATTCAGTGTCTTTACCCATGGCTCGGTACTGACACACTTCCAACTGGAGTCACAGGTTAGACCCCAACTCAGTTATCTTATATGGGGCATATCAGTTAGATGATTATCTCCCACAATCTCAGTTTCAGTCTTTAGAATAAAACTCAGTTCAGTTCTACAGGATCAGGGCTATCATATACAGTCAACCAGTATCAGTAAGTTTAGATATCAGTTACACAATATCAGAACTCAGGACTTAGCTTCAGATAAGATTAGTCACAGTATTTATTTATATGCGCAGTAGCGCATACTCAGTATTTATAGTAGTATCAGTTATCCATGTACTCTCATGTTCAGTTACTCTATATCATGCAGTCAGTTATTGTTCATGCATATGAACCCTTACATTCAACCTTACCCCATCTAGCATACTAGTACATTCTACGTACTGACGCATACTCTTTCTTTGCGCTATGATGTCTTATATCATAGGTTCGGATGCTCAGGTTCCTGACCATGCATAGCTAGATCTAGATTCATCTAGAAGTAGATTTAGCAGTGAGCCCTCATTATTCGAGGATATCTTTCATTACAATAGACTCACTTTTTTAGTAGATAGAGTTAGTTGGGGGATTATTCCATCAACTCTACTTTCAGATAGTTTCAGAATAGAGGTTTTCAGACTAGATTTCAGACAGTGTTCAGTTTTACATAGTGTTATTTCAGTTTATACATATTATCATTATTTACATATTTTGAACCTTATGGCATTTCAGCCTATTTTTCTGTATTTATTACAGTATCATGTTTCAGTGCTCACAGTAGATATCTGTCATGGGTTATCTTGTGGTCCTTCAGGGTCATAAGCACTGTGTAGCATCTGGGATATAGAAAGCCGCATCTAGTAGTGTCTTGTGCATGGGTGTTTAGCGCACCACACTTATGGACAGAAGGCTATGAGATGTTTTAGGAAAAGTTTCCCTTCTTTCAATATTCATGTAGTGCGAGTGAGCATGAGCTCAAGTTACACTCTTAGTCAAATCCATTTCTTCCTTTCATTTAAAAAACATTCCTCCCAAAAAGTCAAATGAAAGAAAAACCAAGAATTAGTCAGTACCTCATCCCGTTCAAGCAGATCCCTTGGGCGAGCATGTCTCCCATGCAAAATTCAGAGCTACATTCAGTACTCTAGCCAATTCCATAGCAGCTCAAAATGAACGACCTATTTTTATTCAGGCCAACCCAATGGCCAATACTTCTGCAGCCAAGATTTGGGACTTCACTCGAATGAATCCTCCCCTGTTCTCAGGATATAAGTTAGAAGAGGATCCACAAGAGTTCCTTGATCAGGTTCAGAAAGTCACAGACATCAAGGGAGTGACTTCCAGTGAGAGTGCTAAGCTAGATAACAATCATCTACAGGATGTATCTCATACATGGTTTAAGCAGTGAAAGGTAGACAGGGGCACAAATGCAGACCACATAGAGTGGGAAAAGTTTGCTACTACTTTCCTAGAGAGATTATTTCCCTTAGAGCTGAGAGAACCCAAGGTTTTAGAGTTCAACAACCTCAGTCAAGGCATTATGAGAGTGAAAGAGTATTCCCTCAAGCTACTATATTAGCTATGTATGCTCCCCATGTAGTAGCAAACAGTAGGTCCAAAATGAGCAAGTTTATATCTAGGGTGTCAAATAGTGTGGTTAAGAAGTGTAGAACAACGATATTGATTAAGGAGATGGACATATCCAGGAACAGGTTCCATGCTCAGTAGATAGAAGAGGCTAATATCAGAGAGAGAAAGAGGCAGAACAAGTGAGAAAGAATAAGTTTCTTAAATTGTAATCAGCCTAAGTTAGAGAGCGATGACCGTTCCCAGTTTGCCTAAAATTTCCAGTTCCATCTCTGTCCTCAGCCAGTGCTCCAGTTCCTAGGTTTATAAACGGCAATAAAAATAGAAAACCAGGCTATAAATCTCAGGGTAGTATCAGCAGTGCTTAAATAAATCCTCTATGTCAGCAATGTGGCAAGAACAATCAGGATATCTGCAGAGATAGCAATGATGATTGTTTTGGGTGTGAAAAGCCAGGCCACAGAGTTAGATATTGTCCTCAGTCAGGTTCTCAAGGTTAGTATAATCATCCCCCAGCTCAGTCTGATCGCTCGAATCAGCAGGGTACCACTTCCAGTGACACCAGTGGGCAACGCCCAAATCGGCTTTATGCATTTTAGTCTAGATATGATCATGAAAATTATCTTTATGTGGTTACTGTTACGTTATGGATATTTCAATTATATGTTTATTCCTTGTTAGATCTAGGGTCTTCTTTATCTTTCATAACTCATTATATAGCTATTGACATCATAGTTAGTCCAGAAATTCTAATAGAGCCTTTCTCAATTTCTACCCCCAATGGGTAAATCCATCGTAGCCCGATGGGTATACAGGAACTGTCTGGTTATGATATCTCCGAAAGTTACTTCAGCAGACTTAGTGGAGCTAGAGATTGTAGATTTTGATGTTATTCTCGGCATAGACTGGCTCCAGTCATGTTATGCCTCAGTTGATTGTAGAAACAAAATATTTCATTTTTAGTTTCCAAATAAACCAGTCCTTGAATAGAGGGGTAGTACCACAGTGCTTAAGGGTCAGTTGATTTCATACCTTAGAGAGAGAAAAATGATATCCAAGGGATGTATCTATCATTGTGTACGAGTCAAAGATTCTAGTTTAGAGACTCCCAGTCTTGAGTCAGTTCTAGTAGTAAATGAATTCTCAGATATGTTTCCTGAAGATCTTCCTAGAGTTTCTACTGTTAGGGAAATGGACTTTGGAATAGACCTTCTTCTAGATACTCATCCTATATCTATGCTACCATATAGAATGAAACCAGCAGAACTAAGAGAGTTAAAAGAACAGTTGAGATATCTCCTAGATAAGGAATTCATCAGACCTAGTGTTTTCTTATGGGGTGCACCAGTCTTATTCGTGCATAAGAAAGATAGTTCACTCAGAATATGTATAGACTACCATCAGTTGAATAAAGTCATAGTCAAGAATAAGTACTCACTTCCCAGAATCGATGACTTTTTCGACAAACTTTAGGGTACTAGTTACTTTTTTAACGTAGACCTCAGATCAGACTATCATCAGCTTAGAGTCAGAGACTGTGACATTCCAAAAATTGCTTTTAAAACCTGGAATGGTCACTTTGAGTTTCAGTTATGTCTTTGGTCATACTAATGACCCAGTAGCTTTCATTGACTTAATGAATTGCATGTTCAAGCAGTATTTGGACATGTTCATTATAGTATTCATTGATGACATTCTTATCTATTCCCTTAGCGATAATGATCATTCAGATCACCTCAAAATCATATTTCAGTCTCTCAGAACTCATCAGTTATTCGCTAAATTCAGTATGTTTGAATTTTTGCTAAGGTCAGTAGAGTTCCTTGGTCATATTACTTTTGGTGATGGCATTAGATTTTATCAACAAAAGACCAAAGCAGTGAGAAACTAGCCTAGACATATCTCTTCATCAGATATCAAGAATTTCTTGGGTTTAGCTAGCTATTACCATCATTTTGTTGAAGGGTTCTCGTCTATTACATCTCTTATGTACAGATTAACTCAGAAGAAAGTCCAATTTTAGTGTTCAGATTCCTGTAAGAAGAGTTTTCAAGAGTTGGAGACTCGACTCACCTTAGCCCAAGTTTTGACTCTACTATATAGTTCAAATAGTTTTTTTATGTACTATGATGTATCTAAAGTAGGTTTGGGTTGTGTCCTCATGCTGAGAGGTAAGGTCATAGCCTACGCCTCCAGACAGCTTAACCCCTATGAGAAGAATTATTCAACTCATGATCTTGGGCTAGCAGTTGTAGTGTTTGCCTTAAAAATTTGGATGCACTATTTGTATGGGGTGCATGTAGATGTGTTCACAGACTACAAGAGGTTGCAGTATGTCTTTTCTTAGAAATATTTAAATTTACATCAGAGAAGGTAGTTAAAGTTATTGAACAACAATGACATGAGTGCTCTATATCATCCAGGCAAAGCCAATATAGTGGCTGATGCTCTCAGTAGACTGTCCATGGGTAGTGTTGCTCATGTTGAGGACAGTAAGAAGAAATTAGCTCAGGAAGTTCATCAGTTTTCCCGACTAGGTGTTCGCTTAGTCGATTCAGCAGAAGGTAGTGTATGGGTGTAGAATAGTTTTGAATCCTCTCTAGTTTTTTAGGTGAAGGAAAAATGGGATAGACATCCTAATCTTGTTAAGTTCAAAGAGTCAGTCAGAGATCAGAAATAGAGATTTTCTCCCAAGGGGGAGATGGTGTTTTGCGTTGCCAGGGTCAACTATGTATGCCAGGTGTAGATGACTTGAGGCAATGAATTCTCGCAGAAGTGCATGGTATGCTATACTCTATTCATCCAGGGGCCACTAAGATGTACAACAAAATACAAGAGATCTATTGGTGGAGTGGGATGAAGAGGGATACTGTAGAGTTTGTAGCTAAGTGCTCTATGTGTCAGCATGTTAAGATTGAGCACTAGAACCCTAGAGGGTCCATGAAGGAGTTCATTATTCCCACTTGGAAATGGAAAGACGTAAACATGGACTTTGTGATGGGCTTGCCTCGTACTCATCATCAGCATGATTCCATTTCGGTTATCATAGATAGGATGACCAAATCAGCTTATTTCTTTCCAGTTCATACATCCTATTTAGCCAAGGACTACGCTAAACTCTATACTTGAGAGTTAGTCAAGTTACACGAAGTCCCACTATCCATCATCTCAGACAAAGGTTCCCAGTTCACCTCTTATTTTTGGAAAGCATTCCAGAAGGGTCTCGGTACCCAAGTTCATCTCAGTATAAACTTCCACCCTCAGATAGATGGTCAAGCAGAAAGGACCATTCAGACTTTAGAATATATACTAAAAGCATGTGTTTTTGATTTTAAGGGTAGTTGGGATGACCACTTGCCTTTGATCAAGTTTGCATAAAATAATAGCTATTATTCTGGTATTCACATGGTTCCATTTAAGGTTCTCTATGGTAGGAGATGTAGATCTCTAATTGGTTGATTTAAGGTCGGTAAGGCCACAGTAGTAGGGCCTGACCTAGTCTTCGATGCCTTAGAGAAGGTTTAGTTAATCAAAAAAAGACTTAGGGCTACCCAGAGCCGACAAAAATCATACGCGGATGTGTGGAAAAAGGATCTCAAGTTTTAGATCGGTGATTTTGTGTTCTTGAAAATCTCTCCCATGAAGGGGTTAAAGAGGTTCGGCAAGAAGGGAATATGTCGGGCCTTACAGAATTCTCAATCATTTCAGAAAGGTAGCTAATGAGCTCGAGTTACTTTCAGACCTTGCTTCAGTGCACCATGTATTCCACGTCTCCTTGCTAAGAAAATGCATTGGTGACCCAGCAGTCATAGTTCCTTTAGAGGGCATAGATATTTTGAAGGATCACTTTTTCGAAGAGGTTCCAGTCCTGATCCTTGATTATTAGATTCGCAGACTGAGGAACAAAGAAGTTCCCTTAGTCAAAGTACTTTGGTGGAACCAAGCCGTAGAGGGAGATACTTGGGAAGCAAAAGAAGATATGAGGACCAAGCATCCATACCTCTTCTCCGCAATCTTAGATCCATCTTAAGGTAACATTCTTCTTTAGCCTTACTCAGTTCCATGTTCATCTATAAGTATAACTTTGTATCCATTAATGTTGAATATTCAGTCATGTATTCATGAATCAGTTCTGTCATGTACTCATGCATCAGATATGCATGTTCAGTATGAAAACACAGCTTATTAATAGCTTCATTCATGTATTCCATGCATCAGATAATTATTCAATGTAAAAGCTCAGTTTGTTAGTAGCTTAGTCATGTAGTCATGCATCAGATATGCATGTTCAGTATGTAAATTCAGTCTCTCAGTGTTTCATCTTAATCATTCTCATTCGAGGATGAATTTTCCCAAGGAGGAGATATTGTAATACCCAGTATTTCTCAAGCTTAACTTAACTCTCAATTCATGAGTTATCTGATATAAATTTTGAAATACTTAGTATTTTTCAGTTTAGAGCCTACTATTATGTAGGAAATTGAATTATCTTTCTAACAATATAAAATTTATCTAAATCTGATTACCGGGTAAGAAGTTATGGTCATTTTAAGTTTCAGTCGTTAAACACCGTCATTCAGGCTAGTTGCACATCGCCGAGTATATCAAAATGGCAATTGTCAATTTCCAGAGAGGTACCGTGATACCAGCGCGTCGTGCCAAAGCTTATTTTCACATTTGTCAATTTCTAGAGTACCAATGTGATCCCAACGCATTGCGATGAGTATAATTTTTAGAATCAAAGGGGTACCACAATTCCATCGCATCGAGCCAAGCCCTCGGTTCCCAATTATCGATTTCTAGTGGCCCGACGCGATCATGGCACATCGCGCCAGGGTCCCAGTTCAGAAAAAATTGACAAAAAATAAATGGTTTGTCCATGGTTATAACAGTCTTTTCCCATGATTTTATTCCACCCAGGTGTGAGATTAAGGCCCTAAAAATGTTCTAAATCATTTTTTTATTAACTTTTCCCCCAAAATGAAAGCATTCACTCTCAAGAAAACAAACCTTAACTTCAAGAATCAGGATCAAAACTCAAGAATTTCTTCAAGCACCTTCAATAAATAACTTTCTAAGGTATGTTAGGTGTTCATCTATGGATCCCTTTCACCCATAGAGTCCAAGAATCCCTTTTTAAAACTTCAAGAGTTATGATTTATGATTTTCATGCTTGGAATTGAATGCATTCATGATTATGATAGTAATTGGGATCCAATGCATGTTTAATTATAAGTTTTCATGAAATTAAGATAGTTTTGTGGTGAATTATATGAATTGCATGCTTAACCCTTGAATTTGAAATTGAATGTTGTATTCATGATTACATAAGTTGACCATCATTATGTGAAATACTCCATTCTCCCCAAGTGTTTGCTAAAATTCCTATGTGAAGTAGATAGTGGAATCTTGACATGTCGTTATGTGGTCCCAATCATGTTCTAACACCCCAAATTTGGTACCCAGAATGCTACATGGTCCTCATGACCCCGAAGAACCATAAGCTAACCCATGACTGATATCTGTACCAGAACACTACATAATATACTGTATAAAGGCAAAAATAAAAGTTGCACGGCCATAAGGTTCAAAATTAATAAAATAATTTCTAAATGATATGGTATCACAATACCAAAAAAAACCTAAAAAAAACTGTCTGAACATGATAATCTAAAAAGCCTCTAACTGACTGAACTGTCTACATAAAAAGTTGATAGGACAGGTCCCCAACTAACTCCAACTACTAAAATAAATTAATTAATAAAATAATAATGTAATGTTTATTTCCTCGAAGGTGATGACTCAATGCTAACTCTGACTGTTGAGACATGAATGCTACTGATGCTTGGAGCTCGTGCTTCTAAAATTATGGTATAAAGCACCATAGCACAAATGTGTCAGTACATTTGAATGTATTGGTATGCATGTGAGGTAGGCCATGATCTTAAAAGAAGCAATTCACTCATTTAACAATTCTTTTACAAAACAAAACACTTGTATCATGCAATCAAAATAGCACCAACAAGAGTATCTTAGACAAAAAAAAAATAAATTGAGCCAAAATTTGGGAATTTCCCCACCCTACACTTAAAAATCTACTTTATCCCCAAAGTAAATTTAAAGGTAAGAGATAGAAATATTCTCTGAGGCCTCTAGGCCTAGCTAGCAGCATTTTTTACATATTAAAGAGATCCATGAGACCCTACACTCAGTTTTTTCCATGCTCCTTAGCTCAAGTTTATGGTACTCAGACTTTCCATTAACCTGTGACTTAACGAAAAACAAAAAACTACATGAAATAAAAACTAAAAATTAAAAAAAAAATATACCTAATTAACTTGGGTTGCCTCCCAAGCAGCGCCTGATTTAGTGTCGCGGAATGACCCAACTCAACTCAACTTTATTCCTTCCTCCTCTTTCTCACACTTAGCCTCGACCTTCTTATTCTCTTCACCCCTCTTGGGTGTGAATTTTCAAGTACAGTAGATTCCTTAACTTTAGCCTTCTTAGACTCATCAATGTGCATCAAATCAGGCTTAGGCGGTAGAAGCTTAGGTTGCTTAATCAGGTAGTCAAAAGAGGTCTTTGGTGGACTAACCACCCCACACTTTTCTCCTTCAATAACATTGATCATACATAAATATTTATAATGGGATGTTAGTATGGATGCTTTGTACACAAATCAAATACCATCTCTTCATCCTCTATCCTCAATTTGAGTGTGCCTTCTCTAACATCAATCAATGCTCCTTCGGTTGTTAAGAATGGGTGCCCCAAGATGATTGGTACCTATTCATCTGCCTTAAAATAAAGAATAATAAAGTCAGTGAGAATAATTAATTTACCAACCTTTATGAGGACATCCTCAATTATTCCTTTCGGATATGCAAATGACCTGTCTGCTAGTTGTAGAACCAAGGTGGTTGCTTTAGGCTTTCCTAAGATCCATATTTCAAAAAGATACATGGGCATCAAATTTATGCTTTCCCCTAATTCACTTAGTGCGTGGACCACTTTGCTCCCAATTTGGACAGGGAGAGTAAAATTCCCCAGATCTTTCAATTTCTTAGGGATTTTCTGTGTCATTACACGCTATACTCTTCAGTTAGTGTTATCTCCCCTATATCCTGCAATTTCACCTTATTATCCACCACATCCCTCAAGTACCTTGCTTACTTGGGAATACCCTACAAAATATCTAACAAAGGTAAATTTATGTGAAGCTCTCTGAATGTGTCAAAGAACTTCTTAAATATTGCAGCCTCCGTCGCTTTCATGTGCTTCTAAGGGAGAGGTAGTGAAAGTGTTTTCTGCACTTCTGGTTTAGTAACTTTTTCTTTCAAGTACTCAAATACTTCCTTGATTTTTCATCATCTTCTTTATTTACCTGTTCAGTCTCCACATCAGCATCTACCTCCTTAGTTGCCTTTGGAGGATCTTCTTGAAGCTCTTTACCACTTCTCAAGGAGATTTCTTTAACTTGCATTGCATTTTTTGTATTTGTTGGAAGACCACCTTGATCCCTAGTATTACATGATTGTTGTATCCGCCCAATTTGAAACTCTAAGCTTCTCTGGGCCACTTTCAAATTTTCTAAGTCTACAGCAAACTGTGTCTGATTAGCTAAGAGTTGTTTCATCATCTCTTCCATGTTTCTGGTTGACTGATTTCCTTGTGCCTGTGGTTTCTAAATTTGTTGTTGTTGGTCATTTCACGGCTGAGTCTTCCACTTCATGTTGTAGGAATTACTATAATTTGGCCTTTGAACATTACCTACATACACCACTGATTCTGGAATGGAATCACACATAGTTTCTAAGTGACCACTATTACCGCACACTTCACACTAACCCAAAACTTGTTAGATGGCATTGACTATAGCTGTAGGTTGTGGAGCTCTTAATTTTAGGCTGTTGAACTGAGCGTTTATCATATTCTGCAATGCTGCAACCTAAGTTGACAAAGTCATGAACTGATCCACCTCTAACACACTCGCAATTCTTTTTGTGGCACTTCTAGAATTTGAATGTCACTCTGGATTTCCTTGTGCTATGAGGTTCAATAATGTGTATAGCTTATCATAAGTCAACTCCAATGCTTGACCACCAATGGCTAAATCTAGAAAAATCTTCATATTGTGATTAAGAGCTTCTACAAAACTATGAGCAAGTACCTCATTGGACTGTTGGTGGTGTGGACAATCTCGAAGAAAAGCCTTGAAATGTTCCACAGTGTGATATAGATTTTTATTAGGCTTCTATTTAAAGCTTACTATCTTACTGCAGAGTCTCGCAATCTTGCCTGATGTAAAGCGTCGGATGAGGAACTTTCTAGCTAAGTCATCCCATAATGTGATTGAATTGGTCGGCTCCACATTCAACCACCTTTTAGATTCCCACTAAAGTAAATAGAAAAATAGTGTCAGCCTTACATAATTCATACTCACCCCAATCGGAATGAATGTATCTATAAGCTCAATGAAAGTATGCAAGTGGACTTATGGATCCTCATGTGAAAGCCCTGTAAATTGTCCACTGCTGATAAGAAGCTGCACCATATTGTGTTTTAACTCAAAATTCCCCCTAGCTGGCGGTCTTTAAATTGGGGAAGTGAAATTCGTCGGAAGTGGGACTACCACTTCCCTATCCGTCCTTTGGGTTGCTTGTTGTTCAGCCATTACAACACTATTCACTGAGTCTTCCTAGATTTGAGGAATTTTGGGGAGAAGGATTTCTTCTCTTTTACATTGGAGAAAGTCTTTCTCGGGTTCAGGGATTGGTTCTACCAACTCCCAATCCCTTTCCAGCTTATCAACCTAAAAACCTATTTCCTGCAATAATAAAACCAAGACCAAGCATAAAAATACCAAATAAATCTAAAAGTAAAACTAAAATAAACAATTGCCAAAATACAAGTCCCCGTCAACAGTGCCAAAAACTTAGGAGTACCCAAGCGCACACGCAAGTGTACGTGGTCTTATCAAGTGGTAAAGTGGCCTAATGAAATCTAAGTATCGATCCTACAGAGACTTGATTCAACAACACTTCTATTTCAGTTCACAATTTAGATTCAGTCGATGGAGCATAACCAAAGAGAGAGTTTGTAATTTATAACTAGAGAAAGTAAACAATGCGGAAATTAAAGATCTGAAAACTATCAATAGTAGAAAACCCAGGTTTGAAGCACTTTGAACATTCATGCGATGTTATTGAATTTTATTTGTTAACTTTCTTATCTTGGTTGTTGATTCGTAGGGTTAATCGCATGATTATGGTTTCCCAACTTCTAATCCTTTACCCAAGTTGAACCTTACAACTACATCGTTGAGCAGGAATGTAATAGTCCACTTAAGTTATTTAAGATATCATCCTATGTTTGAATCAAGTTTGGCTCCTAAGTACATTCTTGTCCAAGGTTCTAGTTCAATTCTTTATTTCATAAAAGAATAAAAACCCAAACTTTGTTCATCTCCTTATTCTATCGCTTATTCCCTCTCCCGTGATCAAAGGGTAGACAATTGATATATTTTAAGATTCATGAATCCTTAAAATAGTTAAATCAAAGATGAACACACAACCAATAATGATAAGCAAAATTAAACAAATTCAATTCAAAACTAAAGTACTCATGTTCTTGGCTTCAACCCCGAAAAGGAGCGTTTAGCCACGTATAGTCATAATCATAATCACAAGGTTGTAATAAATGACTAAAAACATGAATGAACTAAATAAAAATAATAAAAACCTAATTATCAAGTTATAGCAGCTCCTCAAGCTCCAAAATATGTTCAAAGATGTGTAAGAACGTGATACAACATGTATTTATAGTATAAGGGTAAGCCAAATCTGTGTTAGAGTTGAATTAGCTTGAAATGCACAGAGGTGGAGTAGAGCGTGTGGCACACCCTCTATTTATATGGAATGGAATATGAAATGCATGCTTATTGCACGCCTTTACTGGAATTTTCTTCCTGAATTTGGGTTAAGTGTTGGTCTTTCCTACTTTCATCCCTTATTTTATGGTATCTTTCAAATGATTTTCCAGCCTCAATATCATCTATATATCTCCATATTAAGCTCACAAAGGATCCTACAAGAAAATACCACATGAATTAGAGGTACGAACACACAATATACATCATGATGAATCAAAAACAAGAGCTTAAACTAAGTTGATTTCCATGATCTTTAACTTCAAGTTTCAACTCTTTCCTTGACTCACTTGAACTTTTCTGCACTACTAACAAGTTTATACACATATAATAACACGTTTCAAATCATAAGGAACACATAAAACATAGTAGAATCCAACAAGATAGACTAGACAAGTACCTAGCTCAAGCTAGTAACACTAGTTTCTCCAATTTAACTCTAAGTGATACAATTAAACCCAAACTTGTTAGAAAACACTTGTAACCATTGTAAACACATGCTTTAACACTTTGATACATATTTATCTCATTATCAACCCATATATAATAGAATCATGCTCAAAATAAGGCTATAACAACTAGAATAGTGACACTAGAATGCATAAATACACCCCAACATCAATCTCGAACTAATCAATTTTGTTTTGATTCATTTTAAAACTGTGGGAAAATGCATTTCAGATTATGGTCGATCCATATCAAGAATAATTTTAGCAATATTATTTCTATAAATTATGATATACTCATTCTTGAACTTTCTCTTATTTAAGATGTTGATGCTCTAGATGGAGAATTAACAATATAATCAATGAGAGAAATATATGATGATGCTGACCCAGTTAATCTAGATGCAGATGCAATAATCAAATTATCAGCTCTATTTACTAGAGATAAAGAATCAAAAAATCTAATTTCAAAAGTATCGTCCGCGGTTTGTTCAACCTCTATAATTTCTCTATTCGATTCATTCTGAGGAGGAGCTGCATCCTCAAGAATCCATTTTTTGGGAAAGTCAATTTTATCAAATTTAATAGGTCGTCTAGTGATAACATTAGATCTGCCAAAATTAGTTTCTATAAAATAGTTTTATTTTTAAAATCCATTATTTTACGCATATGATTTAAAGTATAAAGAGGTTTATAGTAAATTCTATGACAAATACATATAACCTCAGTACCTGGCTTGTAATTGTAACCATGTAATATAATGCTCAATATTAAGGCATTTAGAGAATTCTCATCACTTAGAGATATCTGCAAATTAGGATAAGCATTAAAATAAACAAGGCCATAAGCCAAACTTGTTTGAATAGTCCCTATAATAAACTTTTTCCAATCTTGATTTCTACTATCACTTAAAGTTGCTATAAAGCTTTCAGGTGGAACTCTTAAAGTAAGTGGTTTAAAATCTATTTGAATTAAACCAATATGCATGAATCTATAAGATTCTTTGTAAGTTGCTAAATCATTTTCAGATAATAACCTGAAAGTAGCATGATCTTTGTCAAAAGTAAGAGTCTCTTTAATTGTTTTAATAATTTGTTGAGACCCAATATTTTAAAAGTACCCATTTGGTATATCATTTTGGGTTGAACTTTAGGAATTGTCCACTTATTAAGTAGATCCAATTGTTGTGGAATATCATATTTTTCTTTTCTACTATTTTTAACGGTATTTTATTTCCTCACGATATTTATGATGAAGGATGTGTTGAATATATAACATATATTGCTAAAAAGTATGTCATGGCTCTGATACCAAATAAGGACCAGGTCGTTTCAATGATATTCTTAGGAACATTTACAACATACACACAAGCTTATAGTTATAGATATGATTCAAAATGAGTCCAAAACACAGCCTTCAATGCCCTCCTAGCTAACAGGCCTTGCACATGGACCTCTGACATGAAGCCTTAATTAAAACTATTACTGCAAGTCTATGTTTTACAACCTTATTATCATTAGATGATTTGATTCTTATTCAAGTAACTCATGCCATACTACACTAGTAGCTTAGTATGTTATAGTTCAACACTAAATGTTCAGCCTATCATTTAGGTTAATTCAGAATATAGAAGATAAAATAAATAACAAAAAATAAAATTATTATTATTATTATTAATGTTATTATTATTGTTGATATTAATGTTATTATAGTTATTGTTATTGTTATTGTTATTTTTTTTTGGTAATATTGTTATTGTTATTCCTATTATTATTATTGTTATTATTGTTATAGTTATTATTATTAGTATTATTATTGTTGTTGTTGTTGTTAGTATTATTACTAATACTACTACTATTATTATAATTATTATTATATTATTATAGTTGTTGTTGTTGTTGCTGCTGTTCCTATTGTTGTTGTTGTTGTTGTTGTTGTTATTACTGTTATTATTTTTATTATTATTATTATTATTATTATTATTATTATTATTATTGTGATTAATGTTATTATTCTTATTGTTCTTCTTATTCTTATTATTGTTTTTATTACTATTATTATAGTTATTATTATTATTTTTATTGTTGTTGTTGTTGTTGTTGTTGTCATGGTCAAGTAAGGTCATTACAAATCTAAGGGGACAAATTTTATATTCCCCTTCTCTCAACTACCACAAATGAAAAAAAAACTCCTATCCAACAACAAACACATAAATAAATCTATCTATAGTAATTTTTAATATTGGTCCGCTAGTCTACTATTTCCTTGTACTCTGATGCAAAGACCTAGTTTAATCTGGTAAATAATAGCTTCTATTGTAGCAATTCTATTATGAAAATTCAATTGTTTTTTTCATTCAAATCAAGTAGACTACTGCATCCAAAGTTGCTTTCAATGTTCTTGCCCTTGCACCTCTGCCTCTCAAATTCCTCTATACCAATTGAAATTCAGTTTCTCAATCAGAAGGATTTCTATTTTATTGTTGCCAGTTTAGGATAGCTTTTCAAATTGACTTGGTAAAAATGCACTCAAAAAACATATGAGTTACACTTTAAGAATTATGATGCACAGGACACATGTAGCATTTACAATCATTCCCCACCTCAGCAATACATTCTTGGTTTTTAATCTTTAATACAATTACAGCCATAATATAAACGCATGTTTGGGTTTCACACAGTTGTTGCATACTAGATTTCTTCGGTCCACCTTTACAATCTCTTCTCTTAGTAGATTGTAAGACTTAGAGATCTTCAATTCCCCCTTATAGAGTACCTGAGAAGCAGTATTGTTTACATCCCTTACAATGTGAGCATATTTTCTCATACCTAAATCTTTCCGAATCATTCATGATGTTTGCCCAGGAATGGGAATAGTAGGAATTTGCTGCTTCTTTATGTAATATGTATGAGTCCAAGAGATCCATTATTTCTCTTTTTGAGACTTAACTCACATAGTAGCTTACCTCTATCTCTAGTATTCCAAAATTTCAAATCTAACAAGTTAAGTCCACCAGCCCTTTTAGGTAAACAAATACCTTTCAAGCAACTAGTGCCCTCGTAGAGATTATTAGCCTCTCCTTATCCACAGATAACTTCTACAAGCAGCTTATATCATCGTTATTATTTTCTTTTGAATAAAAATATCTAAGACCCATAAGCTTTTTCTTCAATTAATACTGCTTTAATAAGTTGTACTTTACCAGCATATAATGGACTATTTTTCATCCAAGCTGTATTTTTAGCTATTATCTTATTTTCCAGAGGCATGCACTGTGATATAGTGAGTATTTTTATGAAAAATAAATCCCTAAATACTTGAATGGTAGATCACCTTTCTCATATTCAAACATCTGCATAATACGTTATTGTATAGTGATATGCACCCCACCAAAATACACCCGGCTTTTCCTCAAATTAGCCTTTAGTATGGATGCTTATTATTATTATTACTACTATTATTACTATTACTATTATTATTATTATTACTATTACTTTTATTGATGAATCTTTGTAGTAATTATAATTTGATGAATTATAGTAACTAGTAATTTAAAAGGACCATATCGAGTCCTGAAAGCTGTCTTCGGGATGTCACACTTTCTGACTCTAAGCTGATGATAGCCGGATATAAGGTCTATCTGAAAGAAATAGTATGCACCTTGAAGTTGGTCAAACAAGTCATCAATCTTGGGGATAGGATACTTATTCTTGATTGTGACTTTATTTAACTGATGGTAGTCAATACACTGTAATACCCCACATTTTGGACTAGAATGAAAATCTGTCAATTCCTATGCGCTAATGTTTCAAAAGCCTCAAATCCTATATAAATTTAATTTTTTATCTATGTAGTGTTGTAATCTATTTGAGCATGAATTTAGATCATAGAGGTCCCCTAACTCAAGTACAAGTTGAAAGTTTTCCTATCGTTCAAGATTTAGTGAGCGTCAAAACTTGGGTCAAATTGAATCAACCATAACTTGTTGTATATGAAAAAACTGGGTGGTTTACCATATATTAAATGAAATATCATTGAATTATCTTTCTAACAATACCAATTTTGCCTAAATCCGATATCAGAGGAAAGAGTTATCCCTATTTTATTCCATCATGTCAAGCTGGAAAACGGTGACGACGTTTCTGACGGGCTATCACGTTTTTTACGACCTTTTTGATGACGTCGACACATTCTAACGACATTTCTGATGATATCGTCAGCACTGGACATTAAATCAAGAATTTAGACCCCTTTTGTGACGACCATTCATGACGGCCTATCACGGACCTGACGGCCTGTCATGGAGGGCGTCAAGTATATTTTTCCAGAAATTGAAGGACATTTTAGTAAGGGTATTTTTTTCTTATTCCTTTATTTCCCACGAATTATAACCCTCAAGGAGAGTATTATCTTCCATTCTCTTTATCTAAAAATCTCAAAAAGCTCTCTCATACACTCTCAACCACAAGATTAGGGTTTTCACTCAAGATCAAAACTCTCAAGAACAAGTCCTAGGGTTTTCATAGAAGAGTCTGTTTTAAGAAAATTTCGCTGTCAATCTTCATGAATTTTTAATCTAAGGTATGCGTAGTGTTTATCCATGGGTCTCTTTCATCCATATAACTCAAGAATCATGTTTTAAATTATAAATTGTGATTTCCTTGTTTTATGACTATATTCATGTTAATGAATGTTGTTTGGATTCAAGGTTTTATCTTGATGTGTTTTTCATGAATCATGTGAATAGGTTAGTTGGAAACCCATGAATTAGGGTGGTTCAAGATTTCTAAATTTGTTAAGTGCACCTATGCTCAATATTATGCATGCAAGGTGTTTGATAAAATGCTTAGGATGCTAGAAATTCATGTTTACATGGTTCTATGATATCTAAATGACAAGTCCATGTTAGCTATATACTTCAATATAAATTCCATGATATTGATGTGTTGCTATTGTTATGGTATGAAGCATGTATGGCAATGGAGATATACTATATGTACATGAAATATATCCATGCACTCCCTACCATGCTTAATATGTTGAAGAACTACATGAAGTATAATATCCCCTACTTATGACAATGTGAATTGTGGACTCCAATCTTATGATCAAGTTAGTCATGTTTTGTCCGTTTCCTTCCATCGAGTCCTGAGGGTATTCGTACCCGAAAATATAGTTATGTGCCTAGAGCCATATCATGTTATCATGATACTCATAGTCAAGCCATAATCTATAGAATTCAGTCAGTCATGTGACTTAAAAAATCCAGTAACCTCAGTAATCTCAGTAGTTCAGTAATCTTAGTGATCTCAGTACTAAGTAATATCTGTAACCTCAATATTCAAAGTCAATCTCAGTAATTTTAGTACTCTCAACCAGTCCTCAGAACTCAGTACATTCCTTCAGTCATCGAAATCTAGTAAACTTAGTTTAGCTCCTCTAAACAATACCACTAGTATCAGTCTAGTCAATCAGTATCAGTTCAGCTAATCAATTCAATTCAGTTATTCAGTTCAGCCCAGTTATTTAGTTCAGTGTCTTTCATATGGGAGTAGGATTCAGCACTGAGTGAACTAGGGATGGGGACTCACCCGCTAGATTAGGACTGAGATCCTTAGAAGCAATCCCTAAGTTTCAGAACTATGTAGCCAGCGTAGGTATGAGATGTCACTCGTTAGATAGGACTGACATACTCAGGGGTCACCCTTTAGCATATTTATATGTATAGGACTGATCCTGGGAGCCACCCACTAGATTAGGACTGACTCCACAGCAGATATCTTTACTGGTGGCGCGATACTGACACCCTTCTAGTCAGAGCAGAGATTGGAACCCAGTCAGCTTAGGTTGGGTCATGTCGGTTAGATGAATACATCCCATAAATTCAGTTATAGATACAGGACTGACAGATACAGTCAACTCAGTTCAGTATTACAGATTTAGTACTATTAGTGACAATCAATCCTTATTATTATAAATAGACTTCAAGATCACCCATTAGACAGGACTGATCTCATCTATAGTTAAATAGTATTAGAATCATCAAATTTAAAGATCACCCGCTAGATAGGACTAATCTCAGATTTAGTTACTCCATATAAAATAGAACTCAGATAGTTCCATCAAAACTTAGACTGTCAGATACAGGCGTTCAGTATTAGGTACATCGATTAGATTGATCATCACAATTATATCAGCTATTTTAGTTTTCTGAACTCATGTATTAGTCATATCAGTTATCAGAATTCATAATATCAGTATTCAGCTTCAGGACTATCAAACAAATTCAACCAGACCAGTTTTTCATAATTCAAACTATTAGAAATAGTCGTTCATCTATTCAGTATCTCAGTATCAGTACACTCATTTTGTGAGTATTCAGACTCAGTAGTCAGTATCTCCATGAGTTTAGTTACAGTTATGTATGCATGTATGTATTCTCGTATTCATATTAGTCAGTATTGTTTATTCATATAACCCTTTGCATTTAGCCTACCTCACTCGTATACTCAGTATATTTAGATATACTGACGCAGCTGACTATGGTGCTTTCTCTTATGTTACACCATAGGTTCAGAGGCACGAGCTCCAAATCAGCAGTAGCATTCCAGTGTTCAGAGTTGGCAGTGAGTCCTTCACATTTGAGGACGATATAATTATTTCTATATTTACTACTCAGTTGCTAGATGTATTTAGTTGGAGACATTTTTCTTCAACTCCTTATTCAGTTCAATTAGAGGCCTTCAGACTATATGTCAGATAGATATTCAGATCTCATTATTTTTAGTATTTATGACTTGTTTTGGTATTGTTATACCTTTTTTAGATATTTTGTTATCAGATATTTATTCAGTTTAAACCTTATGGTCTTTCATGTTCATGTTTCCATATTTTATGATATATTATACAGTATACAAGTACAGATATCAGTCATAGGTTAGCTTATGGTCCTTCGGGGTCATGATCATCGTGTAGCATTTTGGGTCAGAAAATCAGGGTATTACAAACTTGGTATCAGAGCCTAAGGTTCAATAAAGTCCTAGGAAGTCTGAAAGTTGCATCTAGTAGAGTCTTGTACATGCGTGTATGGTGCACCACACTTATGTACAGGAGGCTATGAGATATTTTTGAAACAGTTTCCTTTCTTTCAGTATTTATGTCGTGCCAGTGAGAAGTCAGATTTGTATAGCTTCTTTTTTCATCCTTACATCTATTCATTCTATCCATAATCTCAGAGAATGTAACTATTTCAAGGTAGAACCTCCTAGTAGTTGCAAGTTTAGTTCATCTCATGCATCATGCATTAGTTTTAGACTCCCAAAGTTTAGTTATAATCTAGTTCTTAGATGCACTGTGCATCACCCAGTATCTCCGTAAGGTAAGCATTCTTAGAGGGACATAGCATCCCAAGGGGGGGATACCCCACTTTCTCTTAATGCTCTCATGCCTTAGATCCTTCAATTTCTCCTTGTCTAACGAATTCAGTCTAGAATAGAGGGTACTCATAAGTTGACCTTTAAGTTAGACCTCAGCTGTAAATCAAGTATTCAGAGGTTCAATTCAATTCATGATGTTCAGTCCATATGTCACGTAGTAGAATCAATCATGTTCTTATGTTTCAGTTCAATCTTAGTGCCATTACCATTGCATGTTCAGTAGTATGTTCGTGAGTCAGTTCAGTCATGTATTCACGCATCAGATATGTGTGGTCATCTTATCAGTTCTTTCAGTCATGCATTCACGTATCATGTCATTTATATAATCATGCATCAGATATGCATGGATTCAACTTACCAGTTAAGCATCAGATATGCATTCTCAGTTTGAGAAATTCAGTTTATCGGAACACTTAGTCCTACATTCTTAAATCAGCTACCCAAGCATCAGATATGTATGTACAGTATGATATGCTCAGTTTTTAGTCATACCAGCCATGAAATCATGATCAATAATTTATGCTATATATTCGTGTAAGTTGTATTTTCTCTCATCTCAGCCAGTTCATTCGAGGATGAATGATCCCAAGGGGGAGATATTATAATACCCCACATTTTGGACTAGAATGAAAATCCATCATATCCTATGCATGGATGTTTCAAAAGCCTCAAATCCTATATAAATTTAGTGTGTTAATCAACTATGTAGTGTGGAAATCTATTTGATCATGAATTTAGATCATATAAGTCCCCTAACTCAAGTACAAGTTGAAAGCTTTCATATCATTTAAGTTTTAGTAAGCGTTAAAACTTGAGTCAACTTCAATCGACCATAACTCATTGTATATGAAGAACTAGTGGTTTAAAATATATCAAAGGAAATCTATTTTAATTAGCTTTCCATCGATACCTATTTTGCCTAAATTCGATATCGAAGCAAAGAGTTATCCCCATTTTATTCCAGCATGTCAAGCTGGAAAATAGTGACGACGTTTCATATGGGCTATCACATTTTTTATGACCTTTTTGATGATGTTGTCCCATTCTGATGATATTTCTGATGATATCGTTATCCTTGGGCAGAAAATTAAGAATTTGAACCCTTTTTATGACGACCATTCATGAAGGCCTATCACAGACCTGACGGTCTGTCACGGATGGTGTCGTATATTTTTGCAGTAATTGAGGGACGTTTTAGTAAGGGTATTTTGATATTTTTCCTTCACTTCCCATGACTTATAACCCTCAAGGAGAGTATTATCTTCCATTCTCTTTAGCTAAAAATCTCAAAAAGCTCTATCATACACTCTCAACCACAAGATTAGGGTTTCTTCTAAAGATCAAAACTCTCAAGAACAAGCCCTAGGGTTTTCATAGAAGAGTCTGTTTCAAGGAAATTTCGTTGTCAATCTTCATGAATTCTTAATCTAAGGTATGTGTAGTGTTCGTCCATGGGTCCCTTTCATCCATGGAGCTCAAGAACCATGTTTTAATTTATAAATTGTGATTTCCTTGTTGTTTTATGACTATTTTCATGTTAATCATTGTTGTTTGGATTCAAGGTTATGTCTTGATGTGTTTTTCATGAATCATGTGAATAGGTTAGTTGGAAACCCATTAATTTGGGTGGTTCAAAATTTCTAAATTTGTTACTTACACCTATGCCCAATATTATGCATGCAAGGTGTTTGATAAAATGCTTAGGATTCTAGGAATTCATGTTTACATGGTTCCATGATATCTATATGACAAGTCCATGTTAGCTATATAATTCAATATAAATTCCATGCCATCGATGTGTTTCTATTGTTGTGGTATGAAGGATGTATGATAATGGATATATACTATATGTACATGAAATAATTCATGCACTCCCTACCATGCTTAAGATATTGAAGAACTACATGAAGTATAATATCCCCTACTTATGACAATGTAAATTGTGGACTCCAATCTTATGATCAACTCATTCATGGTGTGTAAGTTTTCTTCCATCGAGTCCTGCAGGTATTCGTACCCAAAAATATAGTTGTGTGCCTAGAGCCATGTCATGTTATCACGATACACTCAGTCAAGCCATGATCTATAGAATTCAGTCAGTCATGTGACTCAGTATAATCCAGTAACCTCAGTAATCTTAGTAGTTTAGTAATATCAGCGATCTCAGTACTCAGTAATATCTGTAACCTCAGTATTCAATGTGAATCTTAGTAATTTTAGTACTCTCAACCAATCCTTAGAACTCAGTACATTCCGTCAGCCATCGGAATCTAGTAAACTTAGTTTAGCTCCACCAAACAATACCACTAGTATCAGTTAGCTAATCAGTATCAGTTCAGCTAATCAGTTCAGTTTATCTAATCGGTTCAGTTCAGTTCAGTTATTCAGTTCAGCCCAGTTATTTAGTTCAATGTCTTTTATATGAGATTAGGATTTAGCACCAAGTGAACCTAGGGATGGGGTATCACCCGCTAGATTAGGACTGAGATCCTTAGAAGCAATCCCTAAGTTCCAAAACTACGTAGCCAGCGTAGGTATGAGATGTCACCCATTAGATAGGACTGACATACTCAGGGGTCACCCTTTAGCATATTTATAAACATAGTAGTGATCCCATGAGTCACCTGCTTGATTAGGACTAACTCTACAGCAGATGTCTTTACTGGTGGCGCGGTACTGACACTCTTTCAGTCAGGGAAGAGATTGGACTCCAGTCAGCTTAGCTTGGGGAATGTGAATTAGATGAATACATCCCACTGTTTTAGTTAAAGATTTAGGACTGTCAGATACAGTCAACTCAGTTTAGTAGTACAGATTCCGTAATGTTAGAGACAATCAATCTTTATTATTTCAAATCGACTTCAAGATCACCTATTATACAGGACTGATCTCAACTATAGTTAAATAGTATCAGAATCATCAGATTTAAAGATCACCCGCTAGCTAGTACTGATCTCAGATTCAGTTACTCCATATAAAAGAGAACTCAGATAGTTCTATCAGAACTTAGACTATTAGATACAGTCACTTAGTATCAGTTACATCAGTTAGGCTGATCATCACAGTTATATCAATTATATCAGTTTTCAGTACACTCATATTATGAGTATTCAGACTCAGTAGTTAGTATATCTACGAGTTCAATTACAGTTATGTATGCATGTATGTATTCTCACATTCATATTAGTCAGTATTTTTCATGCATACAACCCTTTGTATTTAGCCTACCTCACTCATATACTCAGTACATTCAGACGTACTGATGCATTTGCACTATGGTGATTTGTCTTATGTTACACCATAGGTTCAGAGGCACGAACTCCAGATCAGCAGTAGCATTCCAGTGTTTAGAGTTGGCAGTGTGTCCTTCTCATTCAAGGACGATATGATTATTTCTATATTTACTATTTAGTTGCTAGATGGAGTTAGTTGGAGACATGTTCCTTTAACTCGTTATTCAATTCAGTTAGAGGCTTTCAGACTTGATGTCAGATTAGATATTCAGATCTTATTATTTTCAGTATTTATGACTTGTTTTGGTATTGTTATACCTTTTTCAGACATTTTGTTAGCAGATGTTTATTCAGTTCAAACCTTATGGCCTTTCATGTTCATGTTTCAGCATTTTATGATATATTATGAAGTATACAGGTACAGATATCAGTCATGGGTTAGATTGTGGTCCTTTAGGGTCATGAGCACTGTATAGCAATTCGGTTCAAAAAATTAGGGTGTTACAAGCTTGGTATCAGAGCCTAACGTTCAATAGTGTCCTAGAAAGTCTGAAAGCCGCATCTAGTAGAGTCTTGTATATGCTTATATTGTGCACCACACTTATGTACAGGAGGCTATGAGATGTTTTAGGAATAGTTTCCCTTCGTTCAGTATTCATGTCGTGCCAGTGAGAAGTCCGATTTGTATAGCTTGTTTTCTTATCCTTGCATCTATTCATGCTATCTAAAATCTCAGAGAATGTAACTATTTCAAGGTAGAACCTCCTAGTAGTTTCAAGTTTAGTTCATCTCATGCATCACGCATTAGTTTCAGACTCCCAAAGTTTAGTTATAATCTAGTTCGTAGATGCCCTGTGCATCACCCAGTATCTCCGTAAGGTAAGCGTTCTTAGAGGAACATAGCATCCCAAGGGGGAGATACCCCACTTTCTCTTAATGATCTCATGACTTATATCATTCAATTTCTCCTTGCATAACTGATGTTGGGCGTATTTATACCCCTAAGAACCATAATTTACCCATATTTTAGGCTAAGTTTGGAGGATAAAATATATAATTTCTGCACTTTTAGTCCATTTTCCTGTAAGTGAGCTAACCTATGTGATTAGCATGTTTTTAGGTATTAATGATGAAGATTTCAGCACTTTGTGGACCTTTGGGCAGCAAAGGAAAACTTCACAGAAGAGGGAAGGCAGCTTTTGGAAGCTTGTGGACTGAATGTGATGCATGGAGAAGTTGTCCCGGGCAAAATCAGTATTTTTAAATACTTAGGGATGCAGCAGTAACTTAGTAGGACAAGAATGTTATAAAAACCTTATTTGCTGAATTTTTCAGCATTCATTCAATCATTATCATTCGACACTTTAGTATTATTCAGTTTACAGATTTTGTAAGTTAGAACAGAGAAAGACGGCTCTCTTGAGAAAAACGGCTAGAGGGAAAATGCTACTTGGCTATTGATGTGAAAATCATCCCATCGCGAAGATTATTCTAGTTGTGGTATGATGATGATGTCTATTGTGATTCTCGTTGCACTCATGAGTAGCTAAACTTCTCTGTTAGGGTTATGGAAACCTTGTGAGATACTATCTATTACTATGAGTTTGTGAATTCTTGATATGTATGCTACTTATATCATTACTCTCTTCGTTTTAATTTAATTCTCATGGTTGCAAACATAGAGAACATGCCATTATAGCATTAAATTGTTCGAGAGAAAAGTTACATGTTTGGAAAAGAGAGTGTGACAAGGAAATAGGGCTACCAACCCCTATTTACATGTTAATGCCTTAACCGGATTAATTTCTTGGAGAGTTCGTACCATTAGTTATACGCTTTAGGCTCGAGAGAGTTAAAGTGAAATAATCCTTGATGATTGAGAAACACTAGGATTTACAATTAGAATACGAATCTATATAAGTGCATGCATGTCTAAATTCCGCATTCCTCACAGTTAATAGATACGTAGAACTCATAAGGTGGACATAACCCTAACTTATAATTCTCTGTGATTAAACCTTACTAAACAAACCATTCATTTGTTATTTTGTTACTATTATTTCACGCATAAATCGATCCCCCCTTTTCGTGGAATTTTTGACCAACAGTGTACTAATAATTGCAACACTTAGTGACCAAGTATTCCATGTGGGATTTGAAACCCAACCCAGTTGGGTTCTATATTTGACAGCGACCGCTTACACTTTCTAACGAGAGTTGTAGTTTGGGCATTATCAATAACGAATTTAGCCTAGAATTGAGGGTACTCATAAGTTGACCTTCAAGTTAGACCTCAGTTGTAAGTCAAGTATTAAGAGGTTCAGTTCAATTCATGATGTTCAGTCCATATGTCTCTTAGCAGAATCAGTCATGTTTTTATATTTTAGTTCAATCTTAGTGCCTTTCCCATTGCATGTTCGTGAGTCAGTTCAGTCATGTATTCACTCATCAGATATGCGTGGTCAGCTTATCAGTACTTTTAGTCATGCATTCACGTATCATGTCAGTCATATAATTATGCATCAGATATGCATGGATTCTACATATTAGTTAAGCATCAGATATGCATTCTCATTTTGAGAAACTCAATTTATCGAAACACTCAGTCCTACATTCATAAATCAGCTACCCATGCATGAGATATGCATGTACAATATGATATGCTCAATTTTTAGTCATGTAAACCATGAAATCATGATCAGTCATTCATGTTATATATTCGTGTAAGTTGTCTTTTCTCTCATCTCAGCAGTTCATTCGAGGACGAATATTCCCAAGGGGGAGATATTGTAATACCCCACATTTTGGACTAGAATGAAAATCCATTAATTCCTATACGTGGATGTTTCAAAAGCCTAAAATCCTATATAAATTTAGTGTGTTAGTCAACTATGTAGTGTGGAAATCTATTTGATCATGAATTTAGACCATATAAGTCCTCTAACTCAAGCACAAGTTAAGAGCTTTCCTATAGTTCAAGTTTTAGTGAGCATCAATACATAGGTCAACTTCAATCGATCATAACTCATTGTATAAGATGAACTGGTGGTTTACAATATATCAAAGAAAATTTATTTAATTAGATTTCCAACGATACCAATTTCTCCTAAATCCGATATCCGAGCAAAGAGTTATCCCCATTTTATTCCAGCATGTCAAGCTAGAAAACAGTAACGACGTTTCTAATGGGCTATCACAATTCTGACAACCTTTTTGAGTACGTCATCATATTTTGATGACATTTCTGATGACATCATCAGCCCTGGGTGGAAAATCAAGAATTTGGACCCCTTTTGTGATGACCATCCATGATGGCCTATCACGGACCTGACGGCCAGTCACGGATGGCGTCAAGTATATTTTTCCAACAATTGAGGGACATTTTAGTAAGGGTATTTTGATCTTTTTCCTTCACTTTCCATGACTTATAACCCTCAAGGAGAGTATTATCTTCCATTCTCTTTAGCTAAAAATATCAAAAAGCTCTATCATACACTCTCAACCACAAGTTATTAGGGTTTTGTCTCAAGATCAAAACTCTTAAGAACAAGCCCTAGGGTTTTCATAGAAGAGTACATTTTAAGGAAATTTCGCCGTCAATCTTCATGAATTCTTAATCTAAGGTATGCGTAGTGTTCATCCATGGAGCTCAAGAACCATGTTTTAAATTATAAAGTATTATTTCCTTATTGTTTTATGACTATTTTCATGTTAATCATTGTTGTTTGGATTCAAGGTTATGTCTTGATGTGTTTTTCATGAATCATGTGAATAGGTTAGTTGGAAACCCATGAATTTGGGTGGTTCAAGATTTCTAAATTTGTTAAGTACACCTATTCTCAATATTATGTATGCAAGATGTTTGTTAAAATGCTTAGGATGCTAGAAATTCATGTTTACATGGTTCCATGATATCTAAATGACAAGTCCATCTTAACTATATACTTCAATATAAATTCCATGCTATTGAGGTGTTGCTATTGTTGTGGTATGAAGCATGTATGATAATGGATATATACTATATGTACATGAAATAATTCCATGCACTCCCTACCATGCTTAAGATGTTGAAGAACTACATGAAGTATAATATCCCCTACTTATGACAATGTGAATTGTGGACTCCAATCTTATGATCAAGTCAGTCATGTTGTGTTAATTTTCTTCCATCGAGTCCTGGAGGTATTTGTACCCGAAAATATAGTGTTGTGCCTAAAGCCATGCCATGTTATCACGATACTAACAGTCAAACCATGATCTATAGAAGTCAGTCAGTCATGTGACTCTGCAAAATCTAGTAACCTCAGTAAACTTAGTAGTTCAGTAATCTCAGGGATCTCAGTACTCAATAATATATGTAACCTCAGTATTCAAATTCAATCTCATTAATTTTAGTACTCTCAACCAATCCTCAAAACTCAGTACATTCCATCAATCATCGAAATCCAGTAAACTTAGTTTTGGTCCGCTAAACAATACCATTAGTATCAGTCTAGTTAATCAGTATTAATTCAGCTAATCAGTTCAGTTCAGTTATTCAGTTCATCCCAATTATTTAGTTTAGTGTCTTTTCGATGGGATTAGGATTCAGCACCAGTGAGCCTAGGGATGGGGATTCAACTCACCCACTATTTTAGGACTGAGATCCTTAGATGCAATCCCTAAGTTCAAGAACTACGTAGCCAGCATAGGTACCAGATGTCACCCGTTAGAAAGGACTGACAGACTCAGGGGTTACCCGTTAGCACATTTATATGTATAGTACTGATCCTAGGAGTCATCCGCTAGATTAGGAATGACTCCACAGCAGATGTCTTTACTGGTGGTGCGGTACTGATACGCTTTATGTCAGGGCAAAGATTGGACACCAGTCAGCTTAGCTTGGGGCATGTCGGTTAGATGAATACATCCCACAGTTTTAGTTGTAGATTTAGGACTGTCAGATACAGTCAACTCAGTTCAGTAGTCCAGATTTAGAACTGTTAGGGACAATCAATCTTCATCATTATAAATAGACTTCAAGATCACCCATTAGACAGGACTGATCTCATCTATAGTTAAATAGTATCAGAATCATCAGATTTAAAGATCACCCTCTAGACAGTACTGATCTCAGATTCAATTACTCCATATAAAATAGAGCTTAGATAGTTCCATCAGAACTAAGACTGTCAGATACAATCTCTCACTATCAGTTACATCGGTTAGGCTGATCATAATAGTTATATCATTTATATCAGTTTTTTAAACTCATGTATTAGTGATGATAGGCGTATTTACACGTCTAAAGTGCTATAATCTACCCATATTTTAGCTAAGTTTTGAGGACAAAATATATAATTCATGCACTTTTAGTCCTTTTTCCTGTAATTGAGCTAACAAACGTGATTAGCAAGTTTTCAAGTATAAATGATGCATATTTCAGCATTTTATGGATAACTTGACGCCAAAGGAAGCTTCACGAAAGAAGGAAGGGAAAGCTTGGATGCCAAGGACCAAAAGTGACGCATGGAAAATCTGTCCTGGGCAAAAATAGCAATTCTAAAAACTTTGGGGACTAGCAGTAACTTATTAGGATTAGGATAATGATGCAGTAACCTAGTAGGATTGGGTTAAGTAATGCATTAGCTTAGTAGGAATAGGATATGGGTGTTATAAATACCCTATTTTGCTAGAGATTTTTTAATCATTCATACTACTTCTAATTCTTCCATTAATTCTACTTTTTATTCTTCTTCTATTCATCTATTCAATTCTTAAATTCCACAACAAGAGAAATGCTACTTTGAAAGGGAGTTCACGCCTAAAGCCATACCACACCATACTACACGTGATATCTTTATTGTGGTATAATAATAATGTCTATTGTGAGTTCCATCGCACTCATGAGTAGCTTAACTTCTCTGTTGGGGTTATGGAGGCCGTATGAGATACTATCTATTGCTATGAGTTTGTGAATTCGCAACACGTATGCTGCTTATATCATTATTCTCTTCATATTAATGCAAATTCTTGTGGTTGCAAACGCATAGAATACGCCAGTATAGCATTAACTTGTTCGAAAGAAAAGTTATATGTCTGGAAAAGAGATAATGTCAAGGTAATAGGGCACCAACCCCTGTTAAAAAGTTAGTGCCGTAACTGGATTAACCTCTTGGAGAATTTGTACCATTAGATACGCTTTAAGCTCGAATGAGTTAAAGTGAAATAGTCCTTGTTAGGTCGAAAGACGCTTGGATTTACCATAGAATACAATTCTCTATAAGCACATGCATGTCTGAATTCCGCATAACTCATAGCCAATAGAGACGTATAACTCATAAGGTGGACATAACCCCAACTCTCAATTCTCATTGGTTAACATCATATCAAACATTCTTTCTTCTTACTTTGTTAATTTCCGTTTTTACTCTATTATTTTGGTTACACGTTACAATCCCCCCTTTTTACGAGACTTTCACCAAAAGTCTAATAATCTTTGCTTACTTATTGACCGGCTATTCCCTTTGGGAATGATACCCTACCCAGTTGGGTTATATATTTGACAACGAGCGCTTTACACTCTTACAAGAGCTGTAGATTGAGCGTTATCAAAAATTGGCGTCGTTGCCGGGGAATACGGTTGTCAACAAAGTTTGTGATAATTACTAGACCCTTTGGTCAAAGATTCTCAGATTTTACTTTTAGTTGTTGTTTTTGTTTTATTCAGGTTCTATTGACAGAATGGATGCGCAACGTGACATTGAAAGAATGGTTGCTCAACAGGAGAAGTCTAGGTTAGCTGCATTGGCAGCTGCTCAAGTGCATTAACGGAATATTGATAACCCAGGTCGTATAACAAATCCTGATGATGAGGACCTGGGCAATGAGGAGCTACTAAACCCACGACATACTACTGAGGTGGCGGTACCATGCAGAGGAGAGATCGTCAAGCGAGATTGAGGCCTGAACGCCGAGCTGTGCTGTTCCCGTTTGATGATGAGGATGACGATTTGGATGAAGCTGGTGCCACAGGAGCTATTATTCTTCCGCCATTGGCACCCGGAGCCAAGTTCAATATCATTAGCACCATGATTTAGCTTTTCCAACTCAAGGGATTATTTCGTGGACTAGTAGACGATGATCCGAATATGCATCTGATCAACTTTATCTCTACATGTAAGTCATTCGACAATCCAGGCGTTGGATAGAATGCTATTCGGCTGCGCTTATTTCCATTGTCTCTATCTGGGGAAGCAACTCTATGGTTGAACGGGCTGACTCCTGATTCTATCACTAATTGGAGGCAGTTGAAAGATGCTTTCCTAGAAAGATTCTTTCCGCCATCCAAGAGAGCACAATTGAGAGATGAAATCAGCAACTTTTGGCAGCTTCCAACCGAAGCTCTCCACAAAACATGAGAGAGGTTCAAGACGAAGCTTATGAGGGGCCCAAACCATCATATGACCAATGTTCACTTGATGGAGATACTATATAGATCCTTGAATTCAGTAACTAAACCCGTGGTGGATAATGTGGCTGGAGGATCATTTATGGACCTCACCTTTGTTCAGGCAAGTGATATGCTAGACCGGATGATGAAGCAAAGTAAGGCGTGGCATACCAGAGATTCTGAGGTAGCAAGCCCCACCTTTGTTATAGGCATGACTGCAGAACAAAAGAGAAGAGAAGAAGAACGTGATCAAGATTTGGCGCACATGAAAACACAAGTGGATCTTCTTACAAAGCATCTACTATCAGGGAAGACCGAAAAAGTCAAAGCAGTTGCGTCAAAAGGAAGAGAGGAATCCGATTCTGAGGAAGAAGCCAACTACGTGAACAATAAGGGGGGTTTCCGAGGCAATACCCAAGGAAACCAAGGTCAGAACTATTATGATAATTCTGGAAACAAGGACCGGGATCAAGGTAGTTAGAAGAACAAGACTGACAGGAGTGTCATGTATATTCCTCCTGGACAACGAGAGGCCACTGCATCAGGTTCGGGAAATATGTCAATGGAAGATATGATGGCTAAGCTGTTGAAAGGAGTGGAAGCAACCAGCACGGGCATAACTGAGGTAATAAATGACTTGGCCTCAATGAAGCAATTCGTTGACTCACATTCCACTTCAACAAGACAGCTGGAACAACAATTGAGTCAAATTTCAGCCACATTAAATCAAAGAAAAGTTGGCGCCCTACCGAGCGACACAGTGCAAAACCCCAGAAACGATAGAACATGCATGGTTGTTACTACCAGAAGTGGTAAGGTGCTACAAAATTCATCCCAAAGCAAGCAAGTGGCCGAAGATATCATAGGAGATGACGCCGTCGAAACTAATAACGACGTTCATGACGTCAGTCCTCGACGTCCTCAGCCCAAAAAAATCACCAATCCAAAGAAAGAGGAAAAGAAAGTCATGGAGAAAACTATTCCCCTTCCACCACCACCTTTTCCTCAAAGATTAAATAAGAGAGCGAATGATACAAGGTTCAATAAATTCATGACGATGTTGAAACAGCTGTCCATTAATGTTCCATTGGTTGAGGCGCTGGAACAGATGCCTGGGTACGCCAAATTCATGAAGGACCTTTTAACAAAGAAGCGGGCAGTAAGCTATGAACCGACAGATAATATTCATCATTGCAGTGCAATTGCCACAAGGTCCTTAGTACAGAAAAAGGCAGACCCTGGTGCTTTCACTATTCCGTGCACGGTTGGATCTATGAATTTTGCTAAGGCATTGTGCGATTTGGGAGCAAGCATCAATTTGATGCCACTATCCGTCTACAGAAAGTTGGGGTTGGGCGACCCTACACCAACCAATATGCGACTCGTGATGGCAGATAGGTCAGTAAAACGAGCTGTGGGTATCTTGAATGATGTGTTAGTGAAGGTGTCTACCTTCATGTTTTCTGCAGACTTTGTTATTTTGGATTGCGAGGTGGATTCTGAAGTTCCCATAATCTTGGGACGCCCTTTCCTCACAACTGGAATTGTGCTTATTGACATGAGAGCTAATGAGCTTTTATTTCGATTGAATGGCGAAGTGGTCCATTTTGATATATGCAAAGCAAAGAAGCAGCCCAAAGATATGGATGTGTTCTCTGTAGCTGACGTTAATTATAAGAATGACAAAGAATTATCTGTAGAGAAGCAGCTTACTGATGAGTCACTATCTGAGGTGCTTTCGAATTGTGAGCATGAGGATGTTGAAGAATATGAAGAAACCGTTTGTGCTCTAACAGGAATAAAGTCCTATTCTCATGCCCCTAAGAAGCTGTACCCTGATCTTAAGAATCGACCCTCACCAACAGTGAAGAATTCCATTGAAGATCCCTCAGTGCTAGAATCGAAAGAGCTCCCCAATTACCTAAGGTATATGTTCTTGGGATACGGAAATACACTTCCGGTGAGTGTTGCGGATGATTTAAGTGAACAGCACATAGAGGCTCTCATATCTTCTCTGAAGAGGTACAAGAGAGCTATGGGTTGGTCTATTGATGATATAATTGGTATCCCTCATGGGATATGTATGCACAAGAGTTATCTCGAAGAAGATTGCATGCCTACAAGTAAGCCTCATTGTCGTCTGAATCCATTCAGAAAATGATCCACCATCTATCTCGATGAAGTCTAAGTAATCGAGATAGCTATGTCGTGCCGCAACAATAAATCAAGCGCTTGATGGGAGGCAACCCATCATTTTTAATTGTTTTTGTTTTTGTTTTCCTAGGATTTTGTCGAGCCACGACCAAAACTAAGGCGCTTGATGGGAGGCAACCCATCGTTCTAATTGTTTTTGTTGTTTTTGAGTAAATGTAGGTGCAAGAGAAGTAAAATAGGCGATTGGTTTCAAATTATGATTTGGAAGTTGTGCATGTTAAAGGTGGTAAGTTAAGAATGAAGAAGCAAAAGGCTATGGGTGAGGCATTGATTATGAAAATATAGGCAAAGAACAAGGCACATCCTATGTAAATCTAGGCCACGAACAAGGCAAGGCCTATGTTATGGCCTAATCTCTCGGATTCTAGAGTACCATAGCATAGGCGCCGCCTATGCCTAAGAGTGCCATAGCAGAGGCGCCGCCTATGCCTAAGAATGCCATAGCAGAGGCGCCGCCTATGCTAAAGCCTTTTTTCTCTGAATCTCATATGCCATGGCATAGGCGCCGCCTATGCCTAACACTGCCATAGCATAGGCGCCGCCTATGCTCAACAATGCTTTGCAAAAGGCGCCGCCTATGCCAAGAATAGGCAAAGCATTAGGCGCCGCCTATGGTCACTTTTGGTCTCCAAATCCGATTTTAAATGGGTCAAAACCCGACCCAAGCTTGCCCTATAAATAAGAGACTTAGTCTTAGACCAAAACTACATTGCAAACCTAGCATAAGCGCTGCTTACCTCTCCAAATCCTCTCAAAAATTTTCCTTTTGCTCTTTTACTTTGCAAGAACATCATCTAAGGTCATCAACCAAGTAAGTACTTCTTTTTTCTTCATTTATATTCCGTAAAGTACTACACTACTACGCCTATTATGAATTGTTAAATCTTGAAGTAGTATTGGTGAGTTGAATGTGATTAATTTGTTGTGATACAACTAAGTGAGGGAAAGAATACGTAAGAATGATCTTGACTTGTTTCCAACTTGTATTTAATTTTGATGCACTGTCATACTTTTGCGGAATTGACATGGTCAAGAACATTGCATAATCTTGTCAATAGAAATCTTACATGTTGGAATAACTTGTGTATAAAGGTGAAAACCATGGTTGACTACAAATATACGAAATTGTGATTATTCCGAAACTTGATTCAATCTATATGGAGTAGTCTTGATCAAAAGATATATCAACCATGAAAGTATTGCCAAGAGTTCATGAAGTATGACTGAACTGATTATATTATTGGAATATAGCACCTAAAACGTATATCGATGAAGTCTGAATAATCGATAACTTTCACTTCACTAGTTTATACCAACAAAATAAGTGTGGGGTGGAGCCACTACTGCTTGTTTATCGATTGTATCCACCGAGATGAAGCTAACAAGACTATTGTTTTAATCTCAGGTACAATGGCACCAAAAGCAAGACAAGGAAAAGAAAAAGCAACCACTTCACATAAAGGCACGAAAAGAGGACGAAAAGAGCAAGGAGAATCCTCCTCACAGCAAATACCTCGCCGTATGTTTGGAATAAAATAGGTCCTCGAGGAGGAAGAAAAGGAATGGTATAGGAACAATAAAGAGAAAAAATATGTTCATGTGGAGTTGATAAACAAGGAGAGCCTAGCAAAGAAAGAACCTCGTGTGCTGGCCAAGATAATGGCGTTACATCTTGATTTCATCTTCCGAGATATGGGAGAGTGCAATCTCGATTTAACATGAGAATTCTATGACAACTGGTCTACGAAAACTACAGGGACTGAAGTAAAGATTCGGGGCCAAGTTTTGCAACTAAATGCGGAGTTCTTCAACTCTTTTCTAGGTTTGCCATCTGTTGACCCATCACCATTCAAGGAGCTGTATAACAGACCTCCGTACAGGGCTATTAGACACATATTATGCGGACCACGATCCATGGCAAGATGGAGTAGACACAAGGACACCAGTCGGCACAACACCTTCCCATATGCTCCTTTGAATAGGGAAGCTAGGATATGGTTGTGAATAGTCAACTCTTGCTTGATTCCAGGGACACAGTACACAAAGATAACATGAGATAGAGTGTGCTTTATGTACGCATTGATGATGAACGTCCGGATCAACATTGGAGCAATTATTCGATCTACAATGCGTAAAGCTAGGCTACACAAGAGGTCCACTTCAGCTTTGGCAATCCGTTGACTGTAATATTGATGAAGAAGGACATCGAAGAGGAACCTGCTGATCATAAACTCCCTCACAACCCAAAGAAGGTTGACCTCACAAAGGTTAAAGATGTTGAAACCACGCGTGGCGTCAACCTTACCACTGCAAAAAGGCATGCTCGGGATGAGAGTTTTTTTCGCCATCTTTATGGCATGACTTGATTTACAATGATGAGCGGAGTTCATGTTCCAACTGCTGCAGAGCTCCAACAGCTGGATTATGACTACCCAATGAATGAGCATGCAAGGGCGATGTGTGGAGTAGGTGTGTACTTTGAGGAACCTCTTGAGGACGATGTGCCAACCAATGATGATTGCAGAATGCCAGACTCTGAAGTAGAGGAGAATTCTGATGACAACGACTCCAATGATGATTACAAAGAAGGGGGTATGACCCCAGACATAGAGGAGGAGTCTGACTAACCAGGTTCTTCTTATTTATTTTCCACAGAGGGCAGTGTGTCCCGTCTAAGTGTGGGGTGCTGGTATTTGCATGCTATACTTCCTTATCTACATTTGCTTATTTATGTGTGTTTTGCTTATTTATATTTGTTTGTTTTAATTTTTTAGGAAATTTTTTTTGGTTACAAACTTTGCATAAAATTGTTCTGATAGGCAGCATGGTATTATGACAAAGAGTCTGTGCTAAAATTATTACTATTGAGATGTTTAGGCTCTAATTGTGACTCACTATGTGATAATTGTGTGGTTCCGTTCCTTCATCTGTTGGGTCAAGAGTCTATACTGCTTCCAATGAAGTCGACCATGTGCCTTGTGTGTGTGAGATGATAGTATATTCTATGCTTGTGGTTGATGCTAGAACTTGCCTGGTATGTATGTAAAGCAAAATAAAGAGTGTGAGTTTAGGAGATGATTTAGGCATTTCTTTGGCAACCTATGATTGTTTACCTTCATTTTACCTACCCATGGACATCATCCTAGATAACTCCCTTTTAGCCTTTAGCCTATTTTCTTTGACAGCCTCATATGTAAGCCTAATCCATTTTTTTCAAGACCATAATTTGATCCAAATTCCTAAGTGCTTTAAATTGTAAAGTCATGTGACAAAATAAGAGGAAATTGGGTAAGAGTGATGCCTTAGAGTGTATTGGTACTTGAAATTGTTATGAAAAAGAGTGGTTATCATAGAGGTGTGTTATAAAAAAAAAAAAAAGAAATAGAAAAACAAAAAGATAAATTTTGTTCAAAATTGAATAACAAAAGAGGTGCGAAGGGGTGGTAGATTAAAAGAAAGTAGAAAGGTTGTTTGAAAGAAAGTGTTAATGGCATAATGTGATGTATTAAAGCGCTTAGGAACATAGTCACTATTTCTGGCCAAAATAGTCCTACCCGTCCCTTAGCCTACATTACAACAAGCAAAAGACCTATTTGATCCTAAGCTTAGCATGCTGATATTTAGTGGAGCATTACACTAAGGGCAAGCCTATGGTCATCAGTTGCAGCATATGAATTCTTTGTGAGAGCGAGAGCAAGGATACTAGTATACCCATGTTTCAATAAATATACTATACTTGTGAGTGATTATGGGTAATATATTGTGAGACACACATGGTTGATGAGTTTTGGGTAGTTGTGTATGATTCTTTGTACCTTAACCTTTGAATACGAACTAACCATCATCACGAGTCTATATTAGAGGTTAAAATTGTTTCTAGTAATGATCAGAAAACTACACTTTGTTAATGATTGCTATGCCTGTCTTGATGACTATTTTGTGTTGTTACTATGAAACCCTAAGTAGATGTTTAGATGGACATGATAGTTTGTTCGAGGACGAACAAAGCCTTTAGTGTGGGGTGTTGATGATAGGCATATTTACACGCCTAAAGTGCTATAATCTACCCATATTTTAGCTAAGTTTTGAGGACAAAATATATAATTCATGCACTTCTAGTCCATTTTCCTGTAATTGAGCTAACAAACGTGATTACCAAGATTTCAGGTATAAATGATGCAGATTTCAGCATTTTATGGATAACTTGACGCCAAAGGAAGCTTCACGAAAGAAGGAAGGGAAAGCTTGGACGCCAAGGACCAAAAGTGATGCATGGAAAATCTGTCCCGGGCAAAAACAGCAATTCTAAAGACTTTGCGGACTAGCAGTAACTTATTAGGATTAGGATAATGATGCAGTAACCTAGTAGGATTGGGTTAAGTAATGCATTAGCTTAGTAGGAATAGGATATGGGTGTTATAAATACCTATTTTGCAAGAGATTTTTTAATCATTCATACTACTTCTAATTCTTCCATTAATTCTACTTTTTATTCTTCTTCTATTCATCTATTCAATTCTTAAATTCCACAACAAGGGAAACGCTACTTTGAAAGGGAGTTCACGCCTAAAGCCATACCACACCATACTACACATGATATATTTATTATGGTATAATAATAATGTCTATTGTGAGTTCCATCGCACTCATGAGTAGCTTAACTTCTCTGTTGGGGTTATGGAAGCCGTATGAGATACTATCTATTGCTATGAGTTTGTGAATTCGCAACACGTATGCTGCTTATATCATTATTCTCTTCATCTTAATGCAAATTCTTGTGGTTGCAAACGCATAGAATACGCCAGTATAGCATTAACTTGTTCGAAAGAAAAGTTATATGTCTGGAAAAGAGATAATGTCAAGGTAATAGGGCACCAACCCCTGTTAAAAAGTTAGTACCATAACTGGATTAACCTCTTGGAGAATTTGTACTGTTAGATACACTTTAAGCTCGAAAGAGTTAAAGTGAAATAGTCCTTGTTAGGTCGAAAGACACTTGGATTTACCATAGAATACAATTCTCTATAAGCACATGCATGTCTGAATTCCGCATAACTCATAGCCAATAGAGACGTATAACTCATAAGGTGGACATAACCCCAACTCTCAATTCTCATTGGTTAACATCGTATCAAACATTCTTTCTTCTTAATTTGCTAATTTCCGTTTTTACTCTATTATTTTGGTTACATGTTACAATCCCCTCTTTTTACGAGACTTTCACCAAAAGTCTAATAATCTTTGCTTACTTATTGACCGGCTATTCCCTGTGGGATCGATACCCAACCCAGTTGGGTTATATATTTGACAACGACCGCTTTACACTCTTACAAGAGCTGTAGATTGAGCGTTATCATTTAGTCATATCAGTTATCAGAATTCATGATATCAGTATTCAGCTTCAGGACTGTCAGACACAATCAACTAGACCATTTCTTCATAATTCTAATTATCAAAAATAGTCGTACATCTATTCAGTATCTCAGTATCAGTACACTCATATTGTGAGTATTCAGACTCAGTAGTCAGTATCTCCATGAGTTCAGTTATCATTATGTATGCATGTATGTATTCTCGCATTCATATTAGTCAGTATTGTTCATGCATAAAACCATTTGTATTTAGCCTACCTCACTCGTATACTCAGTACATTCAGACGTACTGACGCATTTGCACTATGGTTCTTTCTCTTATGTTACAGTGTAAGTTTAGAGGCACGAGCTCCAAATCAGCAGTATTATTCTAGTGTTCAAAGTTGGCAGTAAGTCCTTCTCATTCGAGAACGATATGATTTTTGCTACATTTACTATTCAGTTGCTAGATGGAGTTAGTTTGAGACATGTTCCTTAAACTCGTTATTCAGTTTAGTTAGTGGCTTTCAGACTTCATGTCAAATTAGATATTCAGATCTCATTATTTTTAGATTTTATGACTTGTTTTGGTATTGTTAAACCTTTTTCAGACATTTTGTTATTAGATGTTTATTTAGTTCAAACCTTATGGCCTTTAAACTGTAAGTCAAGAATTCAGAGGTTCAGTTTAATTCATGATGTTCAGTCCTTATGTCACATATTAGAATCAGTCATGTTCTTATGTTTCAGTTCAATCTTAGTGTCTTTACCATTTCATGTTCAGTTGCATGTTCGTGAGTCAATTCAGTCATGTATTCATGTATCAGATATGCATAGTCAGCTTATCAGTACTTTCAGTCATGCATTCACGTATCATGTCAGTCATATAATCGCGCATCAGATATGTATGGATTCAACTTATCAGTTAAGAATAAGATATGCATTCTCAGTTTGAGAAACTCAGTTTATCGGAGCACTCAGTCCTACATTCATAAATCAGCTACCCATGCATCAGATATGCATGTACAGTATGATATGCTCAGTTTTCTGTTATGTCAGCCATGAAATCATGATCAGTCATTTATGCTATATATTCGTGTAAGTTGTATTTTCTCTCATCTCAACCAGTTCATTCAAGGACGAATATTCCTAAGGGGGAGATATTGTAATACCCCATATTTTGGACTAGAATGAAAATCCATTAATTTCTATACGTGGATGTTTCAAAAGCCTAAAATCCTATATAAATTTAGTGTGTTAGTCAACTATGTAGTGTGTAAATCTATTTGATCATGAATTTAGACCATATAAGTCCTCTAACTCAAGCACAAGTTAAGAGCTTTCCTATAGTTCAAGTTTTAGTGAGCATCAATACTTAGGTCAACTTCAATCGACCATAACTCATTGTATAAGACGAACTAGTGGTTTACTATATATCGAAGAAAATCTATTTAATTATCTTTCCAACGATACTAATTTCACCTAAATTAGATATCGAACCAAAGAGTTATCCCCATTTTATTACAGCATGTCACGCTGGAAAATAGTGACAACGTTTCTAATAGGCTATCACAATTCTGACAACCTTTTTGACGACGTCGTCACATTTTGATGACTTTTCTGATGACATCATCAGCCCTGGGCGGAAAATCAAGAATTTGGACCCCTTTTGTGACGACCATCCATGATGGCCTATCACGGACCTGACGGCTAGTCACAGATGGCGTCAAGTATATTTTTCCAACAATTGAGGGACATTTTAGTAAGGGTATTTTGATCTTTTTCCTTCACTTCCCACGACTTATAACCCTCAAGGAGAGTATTATATTCCATTCTCTTTAGCTAAAAATATCAAAAAGCTCTATCATACACTCTCAACCACAAGTTATTAGGGTTTTGTCTCAAGATCAAAACTCTTAAGAACAAGCCCTAGGGTTTTCATAAAAGAGTACATTTTAAGGAAATTTCGCCGTCAATCTTCATGAATTCTTAATCTAAGGTATGTGTAGTGTTCATCCATGGAGCTCAAGAACCATGTTTTAAATTATAAAGTATGATTTCCTTATTGTTTTATGACTATTTTCTTGTTAATCATTGTTGTTTGGATTCAAGGTTATGTCTTGATGTGTTTTTCATGAATCATGTGAATAGGTTAGTTGGAAACCCATGAATTTGGGTGGTTCAAGATTTCTAAATTTGTTAAGTACACCTATTCTCAATATTATGCATGCAAGATGTTTGATAAAATGCTTAGGATGCTAGAAATTCATGTTTACATAGTTCCATGATATCTAAATGACAAGTCCATGTTAATTATATACTTCAATATAAACTCCATGCTATTGAGGTGTTGCTATTGTTGTGGTATGAAGCATGTATGATAATGGATATATACTATATATACATGAAATAATTCCATGCACTCCCTACCATGCTTAAGATGTTGAAGAACTACATGAAGTATAATATCCCCTACTTATGACAATGTGAATTGTAAAATCCAATCTTATGATCAAGTCAGTCATGTTGTGTTAGTTTTCTTCCATCGAGTCCTGGAGGTATTTGTACCCGAAAATATAGTTTTGTGCCTAGAGCCATGTCATGTTATCACGATACTAACAGTCAAACCATGATCTATAGAAGTCAGTCAGTCATGTGACTCTGCAAAATCTAGTAACCTCAGTAAACTTAGTGGTTCAGTAATCTCAGGGATCTCAATACTCAATAATATCTGTAACCTCAGTATTCAAAGTCAATCTCAGTAATTTTAGTACTCTCAACCAATCCTCAAAACTCAGTACATTCCATGAATCATCGAAATCCAATAAACTTAGTTTTGCTCCGCTAAACAATACCACAAGTATCAGTCTAGTTAATCAGTATTAATTCAGCTAATCAGGTCCGTTCAGTTATTCAGTTCATCCCAATTATTTAGTTTAGTGTCTTTTAGATGGGATTAGGATTCAGCACCAGTGAGCCTAGGGATGGGGACTCACCCGCTAGATTAGGACTGAGATACTTAGAAGCAATCTCTAAGTTCAAGAACTACGTAGCTAGCATAGGTACGAGATGTCACCTGTTAGAAAGGACTGACATACTCAGGGGTTACTCGTTAGAACATTTATTTGTATAGTACTGATCCTAGGAGTCACCCGCTAGATTAGGACTGACTCCACAGCAGATGTCTTTACTGGTGGTGCGGTACTGATACGCTTTAAGTCAGGGCAAAGATTCGACTCCGGTAAGCTTAGCTTGGGGCATGTCGATTAGATGAATACATCCCACAGTTTCAGTTACAGATTTAGGACTGTCAGATACAGTCAACTCAGTTCAGTAGTACAGATTTAGTACTGTTAGAGACAATCAATCTTCATCATTATAATTAGACTTCAAGATCACCCATTAGACAGGACTGATCTCATCTATAGTTAAACAGTATCAGAATCATCAGATTTAATGATCACCCGCTAGAAAGTACTGATCTCAGATTCAGTTACTCCATATAAAATAGAACTTAGATAGTTCCATCAGAATAAGACTGTCAGATATAATCGCTCAGTATCAGTTATATCGGTTAGGCCGATCATAACAGTTATATCATTTATATCAGTTTTTTAAACTCATATATTAGTCATATTAGTTATCAGAATTCATGATATCAGTATTCAGCTTTAGGATTGTCAGACACAGTCAACTAGACTATTTCTTCATAATTCAAATTGTCAAAAATAGTCGTTCGTCTATTCAGTATCTCAATATCAGTACACTCATGTTATGAGTATTCAGACTCAATAGGCAGTATCTCCATGAGTTCAGTTACCGTTATGTATGCATGTATGTATTCTCGCATTCATATTAGTCAGTATTGTTAATGCATATAACCATTTGTATTTAGCGTACCTCACTCGTATACTCAGTATATTCAGACGTACTAACACATTTACACTATGGTTCTTTCTCTTATGTTACACCATAGGTTCAGAGGCACGAGCTCCAAATCAGCAGTAGTATTCTAGTGTTCAAAGTTGGCAGTGAGTCCTTCTCATTCGAGAACGATATGATTATTGCTACACATACTATTCAGTTGCTAGATGGAGTTAATTTGAGATATATTCCTTCAACTCATTATTCAGTTTAGTTAGAGGCTTTCAGACTTCATGTCAGATTAGATATTCAGATCTCATTATTTTTGGTTTTTATGACTTGTTTTGGTATTGTTATACCGTTTTCAGACATTTTGTTATTAGACGTTTATTCAGTTCAAACCTTATGGTCGTTAATATTCACGTTTCCATATTTTATGATATATTATGTAGTATACAGGTACAGATATCAGTCATGGGTTAGATTGTGGTTATTTAGGGTCATGAGCACCATGTAGCATTCCGGTTTAGAAAATCAGGGTGTTACAAGCTTGGTATCAGAGCCTAAGGTTCAATAGAGTCCTAGAAAGTCTGAAAGCCGCATCTAGTAGAGTCTTGTACATGCGTGTATTGTGCACCACACTTATGTGCAGGAGGCTATGAGATGTTTTAGAAATAGTTTCCCTTCTTTCAGTATTCATGAGTCCTAGAAAGTCTGAAAGCCGCATCTAGTAGAGTCTTGTACATGCGTGTATTGTGCACCACACTTATGTGCAGGAGGCTATGAGATGTTTTAGAAATAGTTTCCCTTCTTTCAGTATTCATGCCGTGCCAGTGAGAAGTTAGATTTGTATAGCTTGTTTTCTCATCCTTGCATCTATTCATGCTATCCAAAATCTCAGAGAATGTAACTATTTCAAGGTAGAACCTCCTAGTAGTTTCAAGTTTAGTTCATCTCATACATCATGCATAAGTTTCAGACTCCCAAAGTTTAGTTATAATCTAGTTCGTAGATGCCCTGTGCATCACCCAGTATCTCCGTAAGGTAAGCGTTCTTAGAGGGACATAGCGTCCGTCCCAAGGGGGAGATGCCCCACTTTATCTTAACACTCTCATGCCTTAGATCCTTCAATTTCTCCTTGCATAACGAATTTAGTCTGGAATAGAGGGTACTCATAAGTTGACCTTCAAGTTAGACCTCAACTGTAAGTCAAGAATTCAGAGGTTCAATTTAATTCATGATGTTAAGTCCATATGTCACATAGTAGGATCAGTCATGTTCTTATGTTTCAGTTCAATCTTAGTGCCTTTACCATTTTATGTTCAGTTGTATGTTTGTGAGTCAATTCAGTCATGTATTCACGCATCAGATATGTTCAGTTGTATGTTCGTAGTCAGCTTATCAGTACTTTCAGTCATGCATTCACGTATTATGTCAGTCATATAATCATGCATCAGATATGCATGGATTCAACTTATCAGTTAAGCATCAAATATGCATTCTCAGTTTGAGAAACTCAGTTTATCGGAGCACTCAGTCCTACATTCATAAATCAGCTACCCATGTATCATATATGCATGTGCAGTATGATATGCTCAGCTTTCTGTCATGTCAGCCATGAAATCATGATTAGTCATTCATGCTATATATTCGTGTAAGTTGTATTTTCTCTCATCTCAACCAGTTCATTCGAGGACAAATATTCCTAAGGGGGAGATATTATAATACCCCACATTTTAGACTAGAGTGAAATCTGTCAATTCCTATGCGTAGATATTTCAAAATACTCAAATCCTATATATATTTAGCGTGTTAATCAACTATGTAGTGTGAAAATCTATTTTAGCATGAATTTAGATCATAGAGGTCACCTAACTCAAGTACATTTTGAAAGTGTTCCTATCGTTGAAGTTTCAGTGAGCGTCAAAACTTGAGTCAACTTCAATTGACCATAACTCATTGTATATGACGAATTGGGTGATTTACTATATATAAAATGAAATATGTTTGAGTTATATTTCCAACGATACCAATTTCTCCTAAATCCGATATCCGAGCAAAGAGTTATCCCCATTTAATTCCAGCATGTCAAGCTGGAAAATGGTGACGACGTTACTGATGGGCTATCACGTTTTGGACGACCTTTTTGATGATGTCGTTATATTCTGATGACATTTCTGACGAAAACATCAGCCCTAGGTATAAAATCAAGAATTTGGACCCCTTTTGTAACGACTATTTATGACGGCCTATCACAGACCTGATGGCCTGTCTCGAATGGTGTCAAGTATATTTTTCCAGCAATTGAGGGACGTTTTAGTAAGGGTACTTTGGTCTTTTTCCTTCTCTTCCCATGACTTATAACCCTCGAGGAGCATATTATCATCCATTCTCTTTACTTAAAAATCTCAAAAAGCTCTGTCATACACTCTTAACCACAAGATTAGGGTTTTCTCTCAAGAGCAAAACTCTCAAGAACAAGCCCTAGGGTTTTCATAAAAAATTCTATTTCAAGGAAATTTTGCAGTCAATCTTCACGAATTCTTAATCTAAGGTATGCGTAGTGTTCATCCATGGGTCTCTTTCATCCATGGAGCTCAAGAACCATGTTTTAAATTATAAATTGTGATTTCCTTGTTGTTTTATGACTATATTCATGTTAATCATTATTGTTTGGATACAAGGTTGTGTCTTGATGTATTTTCATGAATCATGTGAATAGGTTAGTTGGAAACCCATGAATTTGGGTGGTTCAAGATTTCAAAATTTTTTAAGTACACCTATGGTCAATATTATGCATGCAAAGTGTTTGATAAAATGCTTAGGATGCTAGAAAGTCATGTTTACATGGTTCTATGATATCTAAATGACAAGTCGATGTTAGCTATATAGTTCAATATAAATTCCATGTTGTTGACATGTTGCTATTGTTGTGGTATAAAGCATGTATGATAATGGATATATACTATACGTACATGAAATATATCCATGCACTCCTTACCATGCTTAATATGTTAAAGAACTACATGAAGTATAATATCCCCTTCCTATGACAATGTGAATTATGGACTCCAATCTTATGACCAAGTCAGTCATGCTATGTCTGTTTCCTTCCGTCTAGTCCTGGGGGTATTCATACCCGAAAATATAGCTATGTGCCTAGAGCCATGTCATGTTATCACGATACTCTCAGTCAAGCCATGATTTATAGAATTCAATCAGTCATGTGACTAAGCAAAATCCAGTAGCCTCCCTAATCTCAATAGTTCAATAATCTAAGTGATCTCAGTACTCAGTAATATCTATAACCTCAGTATTCAAAGTCTATCTCAGTAATTTCAGTACTCTCAACCAGTCCTCAGAACTCAGTATATTTCGTCAATCATCGGAATCCAGTAAACTTAGTTTAGCTCCGCTAAATAATACCACTAGTATCAGTCTAGTTAATCAATATTAGTTTAGCTAATCAGTTTAGTTCAGTTATTCAGTTCAGCCCAGTTATTTAGTTCAGTACCTTTCAGATGGGAATAGGATTCAGCACCGAGTGAGCCTAGGGATTGGGAATCACCCTCTAGATTAGGACTGAGATCCTTAGAAGCAATCGCTAAGTTCCAAAACTATATAGCCAGCATAGGTACGAGATGTCACTCGTTAGATAAGACTGACATACTCAGGGGTCACCTGTTAGCACATTTATATGTATAAGATTGATCTCAAGAGTCACCCGCTAGATTAGGAGTGACACCACAGCAGATGTCTTTATTGGTGGCACGGTACTTACATCCTTCCAGTCAGGGCAGAGATTGGACCCCAGTCAGCTTAGCTTTGGGTATGTCGGTTATATGAATACATTCCACAGTTTCAGTAGTACAGATTCAGTACTGTTAGAGACAATCAATCCTTATCATTATAAATAGACTTCAAGATCACCCATTAGACAGGATTGATCTCAACTATAGTTAAACATTATTAGAATCATCAGATTTAAAGATCACCCGCTAGATAGGACTGATCTCAAATTCAGTTACTCTATATAAAACAAAACTCAGATAGTTCTATCAGAACTTAGACTGTCAGATATAGTCGCTCAGTATCAGTTACATCAGTTAGGTCGATCATCACAGTTATATCAGTTAAATCAATTTTTTGAACTCATGTATCAGTCATATCAGTTATTAGAATTCATGATATCATTATTCAACTTCAGGACTGTCAGACACAGTCAACCAGACCAGTTCTTCATAATTCAAACTATTAAAAATAGTCATTCATCTATTCAGTATCTTAGTATCAGTACACTCATGTTGTCAGTAGTCAGACTCAGTAGTCAGTATCTCCACGAGTTCAGTTACAGTTATGTATGTATGTATGTATTCTCACATTCATATTAGTCTGCATTGTTCATGCATATAACTCTTTGCATTTACCCTACCTCACTCGTATACTCAGTACATTCAGACGTACTAACGAATTTGTTCTATGGTGCTTTCTCTTATGTTACACCATAGGTTCAGAGGCACGATCTCCAAATCAACAGTAGCATTCCAGTGTTCAGAATTGGCAGTGAGTCCTCATTCGAGGACGATATGATTATTGCTACATTTACTATTTAGTTGCTAGATGGAGTTAGTTGGAGACATGTTCCTTCAACTCCTTATTCAGTTCAGTTAGAGCCTTTCAGACTATATGTCAGATTAGATATTCAGATCTTATTATTTTTAGTATTTATGACTTATTTTGGTATTGTTATACTGGTACAGATATCAGTCATGGGTTAGCTTGTGGTCCTTCAGGGTCATGAGCACCGTGTAGCATTCTGGTTCAGAAAATCGAAGTGTTACATACACATTCTGAGAGAACCCTCTTTCATACATACAAATAGAACTATATAACCACATGGAGTGATACTCATCCTGATAAAACCCTTTTCCAAGATATCTTTCAATTGGTCTTTCAAGTTTTTAATCTCGGTTATAGCCATTCTATAAGGTGGAATTGAAATAGGTTGGGTATCTTGAAGGAGATCTATTCTGAAGTCAATTTCCCTCTTGAGAGTAACTTCGGGCAGATCATCAAGAAATTCTTTCACTATTGAAACTGACTCAAGACTTAAAAATTTAGAACATGAGTCTTTGACTCGAACAAGATGATCGATGCACCCCTTGGAAATTATTACCCTTGCCTTACAGAAAGAGATGAACCGACCTATAGGAAATGAGGTACTACCCCTCCATTCTAGAACTGGCTCATTAGGAAATTGAAACTAACTATTTTATCTCTACAGTCAACTGAGGCATAGCAAGAGTGGAGCCAATCCGTGCCAAGAATAATATCAAAATTAGTCATGTTTAAGTCCACAAGATTGGTTGAAGTGACTTTTTGGGATACTGTGACTTGCCAATTTCTGTACACCTATCTGGCTGTGAAAGAACTACAGACTAGGGTAGAAGCTAAGAAGGATTATATAAGTATTTTTGGGCTGACACCAAAATCTATGGCTATATAGGGAGTCAAGAAGGAGAGTGTGTCTCCAGGATCTAATAATGCATACACATGAAGGGAAAGACTGGTTATATACCAGTAATCACATCAAGAGAACCCTCCTGATCCTATCGAGTCTGAAGGGAATAAAGCCTATTCTGACATTTTTCACTAGTTGCACTAGAGGTAGCACCCTACTGAGTCAGGCGACCTATTGAAACTGCTGCAGAGTTTGTCTGACCCTGCTGACGAACATCCTTACCCTTATGCACAACCACTAGACACTCTTTTATCCTGTGGCCTGAATTATCATCACTACCAACCATCCATTCATCTGTATTATTCTTACTATACCTCCTACAAACTAGGTTAGTACGACTATTATTCACGCTACCCTGGGACTTAGAGCTTGACGCCCTATCACGAGTATCTTATATAAACTTGGGCACTACAGAATCGGAAGAAGATGTAGATGGTACTAAAAAATTTTGAAGGAATAGAGAGAGATTCCAAACATCTGACCTCAGTTAAGAGAAATTAAAGCCACCAGTTTTGGCCCTCTTTTTTCCCTTTCCCTATCCTTAATCTTTTTTTCTTATCTGTTGTGCATGAACCATCAACTAGGAGATATATATCTCCTTAATCAACATGGTACTTCTACATTCCTTAACCATACGTAGAAATACTAGACACAAACATACTCATTCGAGCCCTAGAATTGACCACCATAGTTGGAGTATACCTTACCAACTGAGTAAACTGAAGAGAATACTCCTAATTATCATACTGCCCTAGTTTATATTGATGAAATATTGTACCTTAGATTTCCATAACTCAAGAGGAAAGAACCTTTCCAAAAATATAGCAGCAAACTCATCCCACTCTACTGGCTCTCTCTCTACACCTCTATCTTTTTTCTAATGCTTATACTAACTATGATCCACTCCTTGCCGTTAGTAAGCTGCCAAATCATCACATCCATTCGAAGTGATACCCATAATGTCAATCACTTTCTGGATACTATCTAAGAACTTTTGCTAATCTTTCTCCAACTTAGACCCAAAGAACGCTGGTGAATTCATCTAAGTAAAATCCCAGATTTTAGCCATCATTGTATTCACTACTAGGTTGGCTGGGGCAATAGTCTGCTGGTTATTTTGAGCAGTCATGGATTGGGCCATCGTTAGGAAAGCAGCCATAAACTTAGCATAGAGACCTGCTCATTCAGAGGGTCTTTGGAAACTGGCGGTGGTGCTTGTTGATTCCCATTCTTTCTTTCGTAGGTTCTCTTAGGAGGCATTTTTTGTAAATGGATAAAGGAAAAAATAGAAGAGAAATTTTAATAGAGTTCACCCTCTATCACACGACATGAATCATGAAAGAAGTGTAACTTTTATAAAATAGTACTTAGCCTCTTGCCCATAAGTGTGGTGCGCTTCACACCCATGAATAAGACTCTACTTAACGTGGCTTTCATACACCTTAGGACACTTCAAAACCATTTCTTTGATACCAATTTTGTCATGATCCAAGACTACTCCATAGTTGTAACACGATGCCTGAGGTCACAAGTGACCCCAAGCTAACCCATGGCTTGGCATACATGAGAATAATAAATAAAGTAAAAAAACATTGGGAAAATCTAACTAAAATAATTGGTAGAAGCAATAATATAAAATAAAATATCAACCAAAAATGGAAATAGAACTGTCTGACAAACTAATAAACTAGAAATCCAGTTATTTGTCTGAAATCCTCTAAACACAATGAGTTGTTGGAACAAACCCACAACTAACTCCAACTTAATAAAACTAAAATAATTTGAAAAGGAAATAAATCCTAATAATTAGTCCTTGAATGATAAGTATTCACCAAAATTTATTGTTAAATGTGGCAATGAATGTGCTAAGGGTGGTCTGGGTATTAAGCATTCGAACCTATATTATAAGACAATATAACGCGGGAAAGTATGCGACTAGTACTTTGAATGTACTGAGTAAGTGAGATGGGAAACTGGATAACATAAATTGACATAAACGTATGAATAGGTAAACTAAATACAAAACCAAGTATAAATGTGTGCTGGATAAAACAGAATACTGAATAACTGAATATTTGACTACTTGTTCAAGAAAACCTGAATTGAACATAAAATAAAAATAAAATATAGACTGTAGGAGCTAATAATACCTATCATACCCCAATCTAAGCAAATCATGGTTCAACTTGTAACCCCAGTTTGAAAGAGGCTAGTACCTTACCAAGGATAGCAACAATAGATGGTGTGGATCCACTAAACTGATGCACCAAAGGATGAGGGTGTCAATATTATCTATCATGTGATCCCTTATAACCGATGGTGGTGCCTCAGTTCCAGAATTTAGGGACTTCTACTAAAGCAGTTAGTCTTAACTGACGTGTGAGCCTTCATCCCTGTGTTCACTCAGTGTTAAGTATGACTCCCAATGAAATGTCACTAAAAAGTGGTGTGTATATATACATATGTGTGATGAATGTAACAATGTTCTTAAAAATAATAATATATGCATAATCTGAAGTTCTTAAAACATAATAACTGATATATGCATGAAATCCTAGGTATCGAATGTTCATAACCCACCATCTCTGGCTAATTCACTAAACAAGATAAATGTTAAAAGCTAATCCTAATAGGTGATTCATACTTCAAGCTAAAAACTCAATGATTGATCATAATAAGGAAATTCATAATTTTTTAACTTGGAAGATGTCACTCTTTTGGGAAGATATGTAATCATGGTCTGTTCATGAAGCAAACTGAGTAAATTAAAGAAACTTCATATTTGACCTGATATTTTCAGAATATAATCATAATGGAAAATTCAATTTTAAGTGTCAATCAATTGGGAGTAGTACTTAGCACCAAGTGATACGGGGATAAAAGGTCACACGTTAGTTGAGGCTTGAGACCTTTAGTATAAGTCCCTAAGTTTTAGAATTACGACACCACCATAGGTTATAAAGGGTCACCCGTTAATTAAGGCATGACACCCTAGTCCTTTGGGATATCAGTTTAGTGGATCCATGCCAGCCAGTGTTGGTACCCTTAGCAAGGTACCAACACCCTCTCACAAAGGTTACAGGTTGGACCCCAATTTGCTAAATTTTGGGTATATAGGTTATTATTAGCTCCCACAGTCCTCAATTTATGTTTCAGCTTTTAATAATGCATGACCATGTATTCAGTTTCAATCAGTACATATTTATATTTGGTTATTCCATTAGCTCACAACCCATAATTTTAGACCCAGTATTCATACTTAACCCTCAGTATAGTTTTATAGCATATTCAGCTTTAATGTGAGATTTAATATAGTAGTCATACTTCTGCCGCTTCCCATTTTACAAAAGTGTTTTTGCTCATAATTTTGAAATTTCACTACGCCTTTCAACTTTTACATACAGACATGTTTTAATACATATTTTAGCAAATGGCCTATGTCGTCAGTTTTAGAGCATGTTTTAAGTATTTTTATGACTAGTGCATATCTCCATTACTCAGTACTTTCCAAAGTATTGATTGCATACCTCTTTTATATGATGACTATTGGGTCTATATAAAGTTAAGATTCTAAGCTAGTAAGTGTTTTACTCCTCAGGCCTTAGTTATGTATTGAATTAATGAAAATCCCTAAGTCAGTATCTTACAGAGTCTGTCATAAACTAAACCCTCATGTTCTACCTCTTCAGTGACCTTTCTTATGCTTTGATGGTGAGGTTATTGATAGTTGAGAGAAAGGCTTAAATGATTTGTTATATAACTTCAAATAGTGACTTATGGTGGTTAGTGACTCTTTGACTAATGGTTAAGGTTGATTGCTTAAGGTGGCAAGAAGAAATGTATTTTTTAGGGTGATAGCTCCAAATGAATATAGAATATAGTATTTTCATGGTTAAGACCAGTGTAGTTTTTTAAGTGGTGGAGCCTTGTATCTATGAGTTAAGATTGGATAGAGTGAGTATTCAATAAGTCCGAAAATTCCTATGTTCTTGAACTACGAGGCCACCATAGGTTATATTGTGCACTCATCAGTTTAGGCATAACACCAGTAACACCCTCAAATTTTGGGTTTCTTTTATTTCAATCCATCCCATGTTTGAAACATCAATTTTTGACTTAAATGTTTCTTAGGTGTGTTAAACGGGTGTCTCGAAAGAGTTTTGAAATTTTTAGATGGGGTTTGGGGTGGTTTTAGGTCACGAAGGTAGTAAGCCTCCATGATTTTGGCGTGCAATGGAAGATGGCTTCTATTATAGCCTCTGTGCTATAGAGGCTAGCCTCCACATTAAGGTCCATAACATGGAGGTTAGTCTCTGTGATAAGGTCCATGCCACAGAACCAGATAAAAATTTGGTTGTTTTGTTCTATTTTAATTGGAATGAGGTATAATGAAGTCCTTTCATTCATAAATGACTTTTAAACATTATATGTGCCAATTATAATTAGTTTTCACGATACTAAGGGCTACTACTTCACTTACAAAAATGCTCTCTCAAATTTCCCCTTTTAAGTTAAGGCTAGAGTTTCAAGAAAGTGGTCATATAGGGTTCTAAGGGTGTTTTTTTCTACCATTCTTAGTAATTAAGGCATGTACCTCTTTCCTTATACTTATATTTTCTTTATGACATAAATTGGTTATTAAAAAAACTCAGGGATGTTGCACCACATAGTGAGGGACAAGGTCTCTTAAACTCAGTCCCCAGTACTGAAATACTAAAGCACCAATAATGAGTAATTTATTTACAATGCAGGACTCAACTTAAGAACACTCACTCTTTTCAATACATATAAAAATCAAGTACTTGAGCATCTAAGTTTTTGTCTCTAAATTTTTAACAATCAGGATTGTGAAAACTCACCAATTTGAGAAGCATTCTTTTTCTTTTATAGTGGAGTAATTATTAGGGTAGAAATCTAATTCGGCCAAGTGTCCTAAAAGATACACATCTCACCTACCCAGTTGGTTACACTAGAAGACAAAATTATGCAAGCCATGTAATAGCTGTATGTTTCCATGAAGACCCAGGGACCCGATCCCTCGTTGTTAGTTGCTCATCATCAAAACAAGATATATTAATTTTCCCCCTTTTTGATGATGACAAACCATAGAACATGACCACTTATCTTTGTAGCATCAAATTTATTTACCTTATATAGTTAGAGTGATTACCATAACTGTCAATGAATGTTCCCCCTATCACTTTGCACTCTGCTTCCCTTTAACATAGGGACTTAGTCCCTTGTTGTTAATTGATATCAAAAACTTAACATATTGTTGCATTTCAATGTTCCCCTGTCAATATACACGCACTGATCAATATGTATTTGGGCAATCTTCCCCCTGTCAATTTTCCTCCATTCTTCAAAACAGCACTATTTGAGCATTTTTCATATATCATGAATTATATACACCTTCTTGGTACCTGGTCCATTACACATCAGAACACACATACCTGGCCCCTACTGTATTCATTCAGTATTCCTTTTTTTGCGTCATTAAAAATTAATAATAGTAAACCAAAAAAAAAAGTAAGCACAAGATGGTTAACACATGGCTACTGGGAAACACTAACATAAAGAACAAATTTTAAATTAAAGAGAAAATAGATGAAGAACACAAACAGAATTTCATTTATTGTTAACAAGGATCACCACCAATATAGTCTTCTAGATAAAATATAAAACTACTATTTGCATAAGCCACAATAGAGACAGAGACTGGAAACTGACATAGAAAACTTGACTCAATATGATTTGGGTAGAGGGGGGCTTAGAAGAGAAGGATTTTAGCAACAACTCCATTCTGGAAGCCTCAGCATGAGCATGAAACACACTGATTTTTTACCCTTAAAAATTTCCTGAGTTTGAACTTCTAAACATCATACGACTTATGGGTAATTGTCGTATGATGTGGGTACAGTTTAGGGTCCTTAACTTATATATTATACAGTGTGTGGTGGTTGGGTTTCTATTGTGTTATGACTTGGAGGGCACAGGTCATATGGTTTGGTGATGGTTTATTAGTTGGGTCTTTCACATAATCTGAGACTTGGTAACTTGACTTGGCTTTTAGTACGAGTGGTTCACTATCAGCCATAGGGATAGGGTATGAGTGGTATAGTAAAGTTGTGCATTGTCCAGTATCCAACCTCTTTGATTCTATCTTAGATATGGTTTGAGGGTACTACTTGTAATGTATGGGTATGACTTGGTCAAAGGGAGTCATATGGTAGACGGTGTATGTTTTCTAACATTCTTTCAAGAGTACGAGTAGTGGGTACCACTCATATGATGTGGGTACAATTTGGGATGGTGGAATCATACTCTCCTGTAGAATTTCTACAGTTTAAGTTAGGGGCATTTCAGATATTTCCCTATTATCCTCTCATGACCCCATGGCTTAAAAAACACTTTAAACATTCTCAAATCTCTCTCAAGGCTCTTGGTTTAAGAAAGGATAGGGTTTCTTCAATACAATAAATTTGGGGCATACAAGGTTGGTTTATCTCTATTCTCTTTGGTATCTAAGGCATGTTACTCATTCCTCATTGTTATTTCAACTAAATCCATATTTCAATGAATTGTTTTCATGGTTCATTTGTGGGTATTGTTTGGTTATGAACAATATGTTGGGGTTTTTGGTTGTTCTTTGTAGGATAATGCTTTCCTATATTTTTCTTATGGTTTTCATGTTATAATGGTGTTTTGAACATATGGTTGCATGGGAATGGTCAATTGATACTTGTTTTTGGTTTTGGAAACTATATTCCCTCAACATGTTAGATAAAATGCTTAAGAGAATGGTTTTGTTACATAGTTGGACTTTTATTGAAAACTTTGAATTGCATAACATGGTAATAGAACTTAAAGTTGGTTGAATAATTTAAATGGTTAAATGGTAAGGCCTTGGTGGCCATGGATTTGGTTTAAATGAAAAACCTTATAGGGTATACGGAAATCCCCCAAGTGATTTTAATAATAGAAGTTATGGGGTATATGGGAATCCCAAGTATTGGAAAAGGACATTGCTTTCAAGCTATATTCAGTAAGACGATACCACTTCATAATGCCTTAGTTATTAATACATGGAATTGGTGTTTTGGTTATGTGTTATAGGTTTTAGTTAGTCAATAATGGCGGGCTATGATATCTAACCTTGAAGGTGTGAGTCCAGTGGTGGATACTAGAAACTCATGTTTGCCGACATGAGGGTTAGTCATGGTGACCATATACTTGTGGTATACATGGAAATCTCCTAAGTTATACTTGTATATATGTATCATAGTGGGTGAAGGGCACATGGGAATCCCCAACCCCTATGATATCTTTGGTTCATGTGGCTACACATATTGAGGCTTGTTCAAGTGGTAACACTAGACCCATATAGCCTGTGGGTGGTTTTAGGAAAGTCAAGCTACATAGCCTAGGTTAAAGATATAAATGCATGTGAAACCCGGTTCTCTTTCTCAACATAGATTATATACATATATGTATGGATATGATTGCATATGGCTATTTACTTGGTCTTAAATATTGGCATTATTTTATCCTTACTCCTGAGTACATGATAGCATTCACTCACTAACCGATCTTTGAGTGTTGTATCCCTACGTGGTGTAGGAACCGGTCATACCACTCCTCCGTCTCAGTGACTTGGACTCAGGGACAGCTTTATATCGAATTAAAGTGTAGAGCTTCCATACTCCGAAAGGCTCCATTTAATGTTATGGTCTGCTCTACATACTTTTACCATTTCTTGGACTTTGGTTTTGGCTATGGTCGGGGCATGTCCCGACTGGATGTTGTTTTTATTTTAGATATAGGCTTTGTGAGACTACTTTGGGTTGGCATAGGCAGTTTCGGTCTGTGTGCCAGTCTTTGTATCGATATTGGTATTGGTATTGAGGTTGACATCATTTGACTATATTTTATTTATGATTGTTCTACGTTATCTTTTTATATATATAGATTTGAAATTCATCCGACTTATGGTGTTGGGCAGTAATGGATAAGGGTTGGGGATAGTCTCCGATCCTCAGTGGGGCTTGAGGCACCTGACACAACTAGGCCCTCATTTGGGTTATGTCAAATTGGTATCAGAGCCTTAGGTTCATGGTTTTTTAGAGTCCATAAATCCATGTCTAGTAAAGTCTCTTTTAAGTATGTGTAGCATGCCACACTCATAAGGGAGAGGCTATAAATCATATAGAATGTTTCTCTTTCTTAAGTTTTGTTTTCAAGATGTAGAGTCTAAGGTTCTGAATTCTCATCTAGTTCCTGTTTATTCCCTTTTTTATCATGCCTCGCTGATTTAAAGCTCACAAAAACTCTATTTTCCTAATTGGGGACAATGTTGATAGGACAAGATCTACTTATGAGATCCATACTCGATCTAGGGGTCCAATTTTGGACTGTTCTATAGTTCCACCAGTTTTCTCTAGACTATCTCAAACTCCTAAAGCTGAAGTGAAGAATGTTGAGTTTCATCAGTCTATTTATATGTTGGCACAATTTGTAGCTACTCATTTGAGCATGGTATTCCTATTACTCCATCTTCTGAGGCTACAAGAGTTGGCCAATTCATAAGGTTGAACCCTCTACCCTTTACCAGTATTAAGGTGGAGGAGGATCCTTAAGGTTTTCTAGATGAGATGGAAAAGATCTTTCATGTTATACATGCCATGAATATGGAGGGTGTAGATTTTGCTGCCTATCAGCTTAAGGATGTAGCATACCAATGGTATGAGAAATGGGATGAGGCAAGGGAAGACGGTGATGAGTCAGCTCTATGGGATTATTTTTCTAGTGCATTTTTGGACTACTTCTTTCCTCAAGAGTTGATGGAAGCTAAGGCGTAAGATTTTGTTATTTAGAAGCAAGGTAAGATATCTGTCAAGTAGAATGCCTTGAAGTTTCACTAATTATCTTAGTGTGCTCCAAATATAGTTTCTATAATGAGGTTTAGAATAAGGAAGTTTGCCTCTGGATTGTCCTGAGAGTTGATATTGGAGAGTAAAGCTTCCTTGTAGATCAAGATCATGGATATCTCCAGGTTGTTGTATTCATGCAATAGGTAGAGAAAGAGAAGAAGTAGCTGAAATATGGAACAAGCAGGGCAACAAGTTTGAGTTCTCTGATCAGGGTGATGGCTAACAACAAGATGGCGGGGATAGTAGTATGTGGCCTAAAAAGAAGTGGGCAATTCTGGGTTTTACTCGACAGCTAGTGCTCCCTACCCAAAGTCATCGAGTGACAGGCGTTTCCATGGTGGCAACAACTTTAAGAAAAAAGGTGCCTAATCTCAGGCTAGCGGGGCCCAGTCAGCTCCATCATATCCATCTTGATTTTTTTGTGGTAGAATATATTAGGGTTATTATGGAGAAGAAAGGGATAAGTTTTTTAACTGTAGTCAGCCATGGCATATTCTTAGAAATCCTCTTTTTGGTAAGGTTTCTTCAAGGGTAAATAAGATTTTAGTTGCTTCATCATCATCTCTGGCACCAAAGGGTGCACTATTTAATTCTAGCACTGGTCAAAACCATCTCTATGCTCTCACAACCTGCGAGAGTCCGAGGCATTGCCTGATATCGCAACTGGTGTATTTAAACTCCTTTTTTGTGATGTGTACTATCTACTTAATCCGGGGTCCACTCTCTCTTATGATACCCTATTTATGGTTGTACATATTTGTTTTAGATCAGAGTGTGTTTTGAACCTTTTATCTATTTCTACCCCAATAGGTAACTCCGGGATTACTAGAAGAGTCTACAGAAAGGGTGTGCTATCTGTTGGAAGTAAATAAACTTTGGTAGATCATTTTGAGTTAGATATGGTGGATTTTGATATCATATTAGGGATGGATTGGTTGCACTCATGTTATTCTTCTATAGACTGTTGGACCCATAAGGTTGTCTTTAAATTCCCTAATGAGCCAGTTACTGAGTGTGAGGGTGGTTCCCTAACTCCTATAGGGAAGTTCATATCTTATCTTAAAGTTCAAAGATTGATCTCCAAGGGGTGTCTCTATCATCTTGTTCAAGTTAAAGATTCTTACTTGGATAGTCCTTCTTTGCATTCAGCCCTGATGGTGATTGAATTCCCTTAATTCTTCCAAGATGAACTTCCTAGTTTTCCTCCTAATAGGAAGATTGACTTTAGGATTCACCTTGTTCTAGGCACTCATCAATTTTCTATTCCCCCGTATAGAATGACTCCGGCTGAGTTGAAGGAGCTAAGGAACAACTCAAGGATATTTTAGATAAGGGTTTCATTTGTCCTAGTGTGTCCCCATAGGGTGCACTAGTGTTATTCGTGCATAAGAAGGATGGTTTCTATTGGATGTGTATTGATTATCGACAGCTAAATAAGGTTATGATAAAGAATAAGTATCATCTTCCAAGAATAAATGATTTGTTTTACTAGTTGTAGGTTAATAAGTTTTTCTCCAAGATTGATCTTCAATTCGGGTATCATTAGTTAAAGATTAGGGAGGAGGATATCCGTAAGACTGCCTTTCGTAGCCAATATAGGCACTTTGAATTTTTTTTATGTCTTTTGGGTTGACCAATGGCCCAGTGGCATTCATGGATTTAATGAATAGGGTCTTCCGTTAGTTTCTGAGCTTGTTTATCATTGTTTTCATAGATAACATTTTGGTGTACTCTAAAAGCAAGGTGGATCATATAATCATCTCCACATTGTATTGCAGACCTTGAAGGAGCAACAGTTGTATGCCATATTTTTTAAATGTAAAATTTGGTTGAATGTTGTCCCTTTTTGGGTCATATCATTTCTAGTGAAGGGATCATGGTGGATCCGCAAAAAGTTGCAGTGGTAAAACATTAGCCTAGACCCATGATTCCAACTAATATTTAGAGTTCCTTAGTTTTAGCTGGTTATTATAGGAGGTTTGTAGAGAGATTTTTTACTATAGATGCCTCATTGACAAAGTTGACTCAGAAAAAGGTAAAGCTCTTGTGGTTGGATGCTTGTGATAGGAGTTTTGAGAAGCTGAAAGATAAACTAACTTTGGCTCCGGTCTTGACTTTACCTGAAGGCACTGATAGATTTATGGTCTACTATGACCCATCCTGTGTGGGATATTATTATGTTTTGATGCAGCATGGGAAGGTGATAGCTTAAGCTTCCAGACAACTGAAGGTGCATGAGAGGAATTATCTGACTCATGACATAGAATTATTAGTTTTGGTGTTTGTGTTAAAGATCTAGTGTTATTATTTGAATGGAGTACATGTAGATATTTTTTTTATCATAAGAGCTTGCAGTATGTGTTTACTCAAAAAAGCATATCCTCAGGTAAAAGAGATGGCTTGAACTTTTTAAGGATTACGATATGAGTCTTCACTACCACCCAGGTAAACCTAACATGGTTGTTGATTCTCTTAGAAGGTTATCCATGAGGAGTCTAGCTCATGTGGATAAGGAGAAACAGGAGTGGTGAAGGATATTCACCGCTTGGCTAACCTTAGGGTTCATCTCTTAGACTCCGTGAATGGTGGTGTGTTGGTCTCGAAAGTGGTGCAGGCATCTCTTGATGTTGAAATCAAGGTGAAATAGATGTTAGATCCTATCTCGATGAGGATCAAGGGTGATATTGGTGGACAGAAGGGTTAGTCTTGGTGCTTGCCTCTTGTAGAATTTTCTTAAAACAATAGCTACCACGCTAGCATTAGTATGGCTCCATTCGAAGAGTTGTATGGTAGGAGGTGTAGATCTTCTATTGGGTTGTTCGAGCTTGGTGAGGCAGATATGTTTGGCCCAGATTTAGTTCACCAGGCTATGGAAAAGGTGAAGGTGATTTGGGATAGTATTAAGGCTTCCTAAAGTTGACAAATGTCTTATACAGTTGTGATGCGAAGATACTTGCAATTTGAGATTAGAGATAGGGTGTTCCTGAAGGTATCTCCCATTAAGAGAGTGATACAGTTTGGTAAGAAGGGAAAGCTCAGTCCCCAGTATATGGGTCCTTATGTGATTTAAAGAAGGGTTAGCAATGTTGCCTATGAGTTATAATTGCCTTCTAGTTTGAGCTCCATTCACTTGGTATTCTATGTCTCTATGTTGAGGAAGTGTATTAGTGATCCATCGCAAATTTTGCCTATCAAGGATATTGGTATTTTAGATTCTTTGTCTTATGAGGAGGTCCTGGTTGAGATCTTGGATTAGCAAGTTCGTCAATTACGGACCAAGGATGTATTCTAGTTAAGGTTCTATGAAGGAACCACAAAGTTGAAGAGGCTACTTGGGGAGCTGAAGAGGATATAAAGTCCAAGTATCCATTCCTGTTTTCTGCTCCAGAAATTCATGCAGAAGGTATGTGTTCTTTTGTAACGTCCTTGTGTTCAAACTTTGTTAAGTAAAAAGTTGATTCCTTGGTATCTCTAATTTTTGTCTTAAAGGTAAGGGTAGAGACATTTGGGGTTTTAAATTGTGCTAGTACTGCCTCATTCCATCATTAGAGGATGAATGATCTAAGTGGGGGAGAATGGAAACAATCTAAGTTATAACCCTTATAAATTTCCTAAGTTTGAGCTTCTTGACATCATACAACTTATGGGTACTTGTCGTATGATGTGGGTATGTTTTAGGGTCCTCAACTTGTCAGTTGTCCAGTGTATGGTGGTTAGGTTTCTGTTATGGTTACAACTTGGTGGGTATGGATCATATGGTTTGGTGACAATTTGTTGGTTAGGTCCTTCACGTAATCTTAGACTTGGTAACTTGACTTGGCTCTGAATAAGAGTGGCTCACTATGAGCCGTAGGGATAGGGTACGAGTGGTATAGTGGAGTCGTACGTTGTCCAGTATCCAACCCCTTTGATTCTATCTTAGATATGGTTTGAGGGTACTACTCGTAAGGTATGGGTACGACTTGGACAAGGGGAGTCATATGGTGGACAGTGTGAGATATCCAACATTCTGTCTAGGGTACGAGTTGTGGGTACCCCTTGTATGTTGTGGGTATGATTTAAGGTAGTAGAGTCGTACCCTCTTACAAAATTTTTACAATTTAAAGTAGGGGTATTATAGATATTTCCCCTCTTATACTCTCATGACCCCATAACTTAAAACACTAATAGGACTTATTTGTAGGTGTTGTTTGGTTTTGAACTATATGTTGGGGGGTTTTGTTGTTCTTTGTTAGATAATGTTTTTACCTATTTTTCTTATGGTTTTCATGTTATAATTGTGGTTTGAACATATGGTTTCATGGGAATGATCAATTGATCCTTGGTTTTGGTTTTGGAAACTATATGACCTCAGCATGTTTGGTAAATGTTTAAGAGATTGGTTTTGTTACATAGTTGGGCTTTTATTGAAAACTTTGCATTGCATAACATGGTAATGGAACTTAATGTTGGTTTGAATGATTTAAATGGTTAAATGGTAAGGACTTGGTGTCCATGGCTTTGGTTTAAATGAAAAACCTTGTGGGGTACACGGGAATCCCCCAAATGATTTTAATAATAGAAACTATGGGGTACATGGGAATTCCCAAGTGTTGGAAAAGGAAATTGTGTGTAAGCTATAGTCGGTATGATGAGACCACTTCATAATGCCTTTGTTATTAATATATGGTACTGGTGGTTTGGTTATGTTCTAAAGTTTTTAATTGGGCAATAATGTCGGATTATGATAGCTAACCATGAAGGTGTGAGTCCAATGGATGGACACTGAAAACTCATGTTTGCCGACATGAGGGTTTGTCATAGTGACCATATACATGTGGGGTCCACGGGAATCCCCTAATTTATACTTGTATATATGTATGTATTACCCTGAGAATCCCAACCGCTAGTAGAACCATGATTCAAGCTCATAAGAAATAAATTATAGTGATTTGTTAGTTTTATGATCAAGCTAGATGTATATTAAGTCCTCAAATATGTCCTAGCTATTAGGCGAATCAAAACATCCCTTACCGATTGAATTCTTGAGAAGGACATTGCCATAGCCAACTTCAAATGAGAATATCTCCCATTCTACAAAGAATTTTTGATCTCATCACCAACCAACAGATATATAATTGAATTATCTTTCCAACGATACCAATTTTGCCAAAATCCGGCATCAGAGTAAAAAGTTATGGCCATTTTACTGAGAGATGTCCGAGCTGTCCAGGAGCGGCGGGCAAGCTGATGGACCGTCAAGTCAGCGATGGACCATCGCTTTGGCCGTCATAACTGAAGCAATAAGGCTATTTTCTAGCCCAAAAATGATGGTTGGAGTGACGGTTAGTTACCAGAGTGACAGTCCCAGTCAATAATCTCAGTATTCTCAGTAGTTCAGTAATCTCAGTAACCTCAGTATTCTCAGTCAATCTCAGTAACTACAGTACTCTCAGTCAGTCTTCAGAACTCAGTATATTCCATCATTCAATGAAACTCGGTAAATTCAGTTTAGCTCTTCTAGATAATACCACTAGTATCAGTTCAGTTTAGTTAATTAGTTCAGCTCAGTTAATTAGTTCAAAGTCTTTCAAATAGGAGTAGGATTCAGCATCGAGCGATCCTAGGGACGGGGACTCACCTGCTATATAGGACTGAGATCCCTAAAAGAAATCTCTAAGTTCCAGAACTATGTATCCAGCGTAGGTACAAGATGTCACCCATTAGATAGGACTGACATACTTAGGGATCACCCATTAGCACATTTAAAGGTATAGGACTGATCCCTAGGGTCACCCATTAGATTAGGATTGACTCCACAGCAATTATATTTACCAGTGGCGTGGTACTGACACCCTTCCAACTGGGGTTACAGGTTGGACCCCAGTTAGCATAGTATGGGGCATGTCGGTTAGATGAATACATCCCACAGTTTCAGTCATAGAATCAAGACTATCAGATACAGTCAATCCTTATCATTATAAATAGACTCTAGGATTACCCACTAGACAGGGTTGATCTCAACTACGGTTAATCAGTATTAGTATCATCAGATTTAAAGATCACCCACTAGATAGGACTGATCTAAGACTTAGTTACTCAGATGTAGTATGAAACTCAGCTAGTTCCATCAGATTCAGGATTGTTAGATACAGTCACTCATGTTATCAGTTATTTCAGTTATCAGAACTTATGTTAACAGTATTCAACTTCAGGACTATCAGATCAGTCAACCAGACTAGTTTTTCATAATCAAAATAGTTAGACACAGTTATTCATGCATCAGTAACATAATATTAGTCCCTCAGTATTCAGTAATATAATATCAGTCTCACTCATCAGTGACTAAGATGTCAATATCAGTAAAATTGGTAGTCAGAACTCACTATTCAGTCCTATCATGATCTCAGTTATAGTTACGTAGTCGTGCATGTATTCTTACGTTCATGTTAGTCAGTCAGTTAGTATTGTTCACGTATATAAACCATTTGCATTCAGCGTACCTCACTTGCATACCAGTATATTCAAAGTACTAACGTATTTGCGCTATGGTGTCTTATACCATAGGTTTAGAAGCACGAGCTCCGGAGCATCAATAGCATCTGCGCTCAGCAGTCAGAGTCAGTTGTGAGTCCTTATCCTTCGAGGACATGATGATTATATTACTATTTTAGTTTTTAGTTTATTTCAGTAGTCAGAGTTAGTTGGAGGCATGTCTCATCAACTTCTTTCTCTGATAGTTTAGAGGCATTCAGACTATAGCCTGTCAGACAGTTATTTTAGTTATTTTGGTATTGATATACCATATTTTCAGTTATGTACTAGTATTGAACCTTATGGCCTTTCAGTTTATGTTTTCGTATTATACAGTCTTTTATGCAGTATATAGGTACAGATATCAGTCATGGGTTAGCTTATGGTCCTTCGGGATCATGAGTTCCGTGTAACATTTTGGGTACCAAATTCGGGCGTAACAAACTTGGTATCAGAGTCTAAGGTTCAATAGCGTCCTAGGAAGTCTGAAAAGCTGCATCTAGTAAAGTCTTGTACATGCATGTGTTATGCACCACACTTATGTAAAGAAGGCTATAAGATGTATTAGGAATAGTATCCCTTTTTTCAGTATTCATGTCATGCCAGTGAGCATAGGCTCAAAGTTAAACTCTCAGTCTAATCTGTTTCTCTCTTTCTTCTACAGAACATGCCTCCTAAAAGAAGAAATGGAAATCAGTCATCCCCTCAGCCCAAAGAACCTTTAGTTGATCATGTTTCTCATGTGGAGTTTAGGACTGCATTCACTTCTCTTGCTCAATCCAACTCTGACAAAAATAAATGGCCAGCAGTCATTTTGGCTAACCCAGTGGCCAACTCAGCTGCAGCCAGGATTCGGGACTTCACCCGAATAACCCTCCATCCTTTATTAGGTCTAAGTCAGATGAGGACCCTCAAAAATTCCTAGATCAGGTTCAGAAGGTGAAAGATATCATGGGGGTGACTACTATTGAGAGTGCTGAGCTAGCTGTATATCAATTGCAGAATGTCGCTCATACTTGGTTCAAGTAGTGGAAGTCAGAAAGGGCAGATGAGGCAAGGCCTATAGAAATGGATGAATTTGTCACTGCATTCTTAGAAAGGTTCTTTCCCCTAGATCTTAGAGAAGCTAAGGTGCTAGAGTTCATCAACCTCAGGAAGGGCAATATGACAGTGAAAGAGTATTCTCTTAAGTTTACTCAATTTGCCAGATATGCCCCTCATGTGGTTGTAGACAGTAGGGCCAAGATAAGTAAGTTTGTGTAAAGGGTGAATGATAGCGTGGTTAATGAGTGTATATCCACCATGCCAAATAGTGACATGTCTTTAGCCAGACTTATGACCCATGCTTAGCAAATAGAAGAGCAAAATATTAAGATAAAGGAAAAGCAGAATAAGAGAGCAAGGACAAGTAGTTTTAGATTTGCTCAGCCTAAGTCAGAGGGTGGTAGCCGTTCTCATTATAGTCATAAGCTTTCAGTCCCAGCTCTATCATCAGCTAGGGCACTAGTACCCAAGTTTGGGAATGACCGTCGTGTTAGGTCTCCAGGATCTGAGGCCCAGGGTAGTAAGAACATGAGTCTTACCTATCCACTTTGTAAAGAGTGTGGTAAAAATCACCAAGGTGTGTGTAGAGCAAGCAGCGAGGTATGTTATCGATGTAGTAATCAAAGCCACAGGCTACGGGAATGTAGAATAAGGGCTCAGAAGGGAAAAGATTTTTGCTAGCAGGGCGTCACTTCCAGTACCACTAGTGGTCAGCGTCAGAACAGGTTTTATGCTCTTCAGACTCTCCATGATCACGGAAATTCCTCCAGCATAGAATCGGGTACATTATAGGTCCTTTATACTCATGATGTGCATTGTTAGATCTCTTCCTCTTATTTTAGATTAAGATTTTCAGCATGATTTGTTTAATCATGAATAAGTCCGTTGATGACCTGTGCATCGCCCTAGTATCTCAATAAGGTGAGCGTTCTTAAAGGGACATAGCATCCCAAGGGGGAGATACCCTATTATTCCTCAATGCTCTCATGTGTTAAATTCAATTTCTCTTTGCATAAAGAGTCCATTTAGAGTCGAGCGTACTCATAAGTTATCCCTCAAGTTAAGATCTCAGTCGTGAGCCATGTATTTAGGGGCACATTCAGTTCATGAAATTTTGTTTATATATCATGTTTCAGCCTCAGTCATGTTCTCAGGTTCCTGTTCATGCATACTTCTAGCATAATCATGGGGTCACCAGTACTTTTCAGTTACGGAGTATTTTTCTTAAACTTACTCACTTCCCTATTCAAATTACCATTACAAACTTGGTATTCAGTTCATGCTCAGATCCCCATGACAAACTTGGTACTAAGTACTCTTGCATATTTAGTCATGCATTTATATATCAGTTCAGTCAGGTAATTATGCATCATACATGCATTCTCACAATGAGAGATTCAGTTCATCAGAACATTCAGTCAAGTATTCATGAGTCAATTATTCATGCATCAGGCATGCATGAATTCAGATTATCAGTCATGCATCAGGTATCCATGTTTTGTATGTTATATTCAGTGCTTCAGTCATGTCATTCATGAGATCATGTTTCAGTTATTCATGTTCTGTATGTACGTCAGTTTATATTCTTCCTCTCTCTATCGGTCTTATTCGAGGATGAATGTTCCCAAGGGGGAGATATTGTAATACCCCAAGAATCCCAACCAATAGTAGAACCATCCTTCAAGATCATGACAAATAAATAATAGTGATTTGTTAGTTTTATGATCAAGTTATATGTATAATAAGTCCTCAAATATGTCCTATCTATTAGGCAAATCAAACCATCTCTTACCGATTGAATTCTTTAGAAGGACATTGCCATAGTCAAATTCAAACGATCATATCTCTTAGTATACAAATAATTTTTGATCTTATGACACACCAACAGATAGATAATTGAATTATATTTCCAATGATACCAATTTTTCCAAAATACGGCATCGGAGTAAAAAGTTATGGCCATTTTACTGAGAGCTGTACGAGCTATCCGAGCTGTCTAGGAGCGGCAAGCAAGTTGACGGACCGTAAAGTCAGCGATGGACCACCGCTTTGGCCATCATAACTGAAAAACTAAGGCCGTTTTATGGCCCAAAATGATGGTTGGAATGATGGTTAGTCACCAGTGACGGTCCATCACTCAGACCGTCAGTTTTATCCGAAATAGCGCTGAAACATCATTTTAAAGGGATTTTTGGGTCTTTTTCCACCCTATTTAATGCCCAATCATGTCAAATCAAAGAACATAACTCCTCATTCATCCATACCATCAAAATTAGGGTTTCTTTCGACATCAAAACCCAAGAACAAGATTCAAACCCTTCTCCAAGAAAACTCAAGAATCAAAGCGTCACCATTCAAGAACCTTAAAGAAAAGTTAACCTCCTTCAAGATTCAAGCTTTGAGGTATGCATAGTGTTCATTCATGGACTCCTTTCATCCATGAATACCAAGAATCTTTTTTCTAAGTTTAAGTTTATGAATTTCTTTATGAATTTCTTTATGAATTTCATGTTGGGTTTGTTTATTTATGTTGAGAATGATCAATTGAATTCAAATCCATGTTGGGTGATCAATGTTATGTGGAATTGATTTGTATAGATGTATATTCATGTGAACCTAAGATTAAACCCTAGGATTATTAAATTAGATTTGAATTATGATATTTAATTATTGTATAATGATATTTATATGTACCATGCCTACCATGTGTTTGATTGAATGCCTATATGAAGAAAAAGTGCCCAAATAGTAAGGTATCATGAAATCCCCAATTATGTACAAGTTTATGCATATAATATGTTTGATGAAGTGCTTCAGTATATGAATTATGGATTATGATGTTAGTCATGTGTTCAAGTAAGTCATGCTATGTCAGTTTCTTTCCATCGAGTCCTGGGGGTACTTGTACCTGAAATATTAGTTGTGTGCCTAGATCCATGTCATGTTTTCATGATACTCTCAGTCAAACCATGATCCATAGAACTCAGTCAGTCATGTGACTCGAGAAAACCCAAAAATCTCATAATCTCAGTAGTTCAGTAATCTCAGTGATATTAGTACTCAGTAATCTCAGTAACCTCAGTATTCCCAATCAATCTTAGTAACTACAGTACTCTTAATTAGTCCTCAAAACTCAATACATTCCGTCGGTCAAACAGAACTCAGTAAATTCAATTTATCTCCACTAAACAATACCACTAGTTCAGTTTAGTTAATTAGTTTAGATCAGTTAATCAGTTCAGAGTCTTTCAGATGGGAGTAGGATTCAGCATCAAGTGAGCCTAGGGATGGGGACTCACCCATTAGATAGTAATGTGATCTTTAGAAGTAATCCTTAAGTTCCAGAACTACATAGCCAGCGTAGGTATGAGATATCACCCGTTAAATAGGACTGACATACTCAGTTACTCAGATATATAGTACAAAACTCAACTAGTTCCAGCAAATTCAAGACTGTCAGATATAGTCACTCATGTTATCAGTTATGTCAGTTATCAAAATTCATGTTATCAGTATTCAGCTTCAGAACTGTCAGATACAGTCAACCAGACCAGTTCTTCATAATCAGAATAGTTAGACACAGTTATTCATGTATCAGTAATATAGTATCAGTCCCTCAATATTCAGTAATATAGTATCAATCTTACTCACTCATCAGTGACTCAGATTTCAATATCAGTATACTCAGTAGTTAGAACTCAGTATTCAGTCCTATCATGATCTCAATTACAGTTACATAGTTATATATGTATTCTCGTGTTTGTGTTAGTCAGTTAGTTAGTATTGTTCATGCATATGAACCATTTTCATTTAGCCTACCTCACTTGTATATTAGTACATTCAAAGTACTGACGCATTTGCACTACGGTGTCTTATACCATAGGTTTAGAAACACGAGCTCTAGAGCATTAGTAGAATCTAGGCTCAGCATTCGGAGTCAGCTATGAGTCCTCATTCTTCGAGGACATGATGATTATATTACTATTTCAGTTTTTAGTTTATTTCAGTAGTCAGAGTTAGTTAGGTACATGTCACATCAACTCTTTTTCAGATAGTTTAGAGGCTTTCAAACCATAGCTTATCAGACAGTTATTTTAGTTATTTTGGTATTGATATACCAGATTTTCAGTTATGTACTTGTATTGAACCTTATGGTCTTTCAGTTTATGTTTCCATATTAAATAGTCTTTTATGCAGTATACAGGTACAGATATCAATCATAGGTTAGCTTGTGGTCCTTCAAGGTCATGAGCTCTATGTAAAATTCCGAGTACCAGATTTGGCGTGTTACAATGTATCACTATGGGTGAAGGATACACTGGAATCCCCGACCCCTATGATATGTCTGGTTAGTGCGACTACATGAACTAGGCCCATTCAGGGGGTAACACTGGACCCATATATCCCATGGGTAGGTTTAGTATGATCAAGCTATGTAGCACAAGTTAAAGATCTGAATGCAAGCTAAACCCGTTTTCCTTCCTGGCATAGACTATATATTTATGGATGTGATTACATATGGTTATTTACTTGGTTTTAAATATTTGCATTATTTTATCCTTACTTCTGAGTACATACTATCGTTCACCCACTAACCCATCTTCGAGCGATGTATCCTCATGCGATGCAGGCACCAGCCATACCACTCCTCCTACTTAGCGACTTGGACTCAAGGACTGCTTTGTATCATATTAAAATGGTAGGCTTCTATACTCTGAATGGCTTTATTTATTGTTATGGTCTTCTCTATGTACTTTTGTTATTTCTTAGACTTTGGCTTTGTCTATGATCGGGAGCTTATCCCGACTGAATGTTGTTTTGATTTCGGATAGAGGCTTCGTGAGACTATTTTGAGTTGGCATGGGCAGTGCTGGTAATGGTGTCAGCCTTGGCATTGGTATTGGAGTTGACTCCGTTTAACTATATCTAATTTACGATTATTCTTTTTCATCTTGTTATATATATATATATATATATATATATATATATATATATATATATTCAAAATTCATCTAACTTATTGTGAAGGGTGGTAATGAATAGGGGTTGAGGTGGTCTCTGGTCCTGGGTGGGGCTTGAGGCACCCTACATAACTAGGATATGGTTTGGGTCGTGTCAGAGCATCCAACAATTATTTAGGAAGGGTTTTTACTTCAGCATTCAGCCCTTGTACCTCACTAGTAAGTTCTGCAACCTTGCCCTGGTGCTTTGCATTTTCTGCTGCAAGGTCCTCATTGGCACCAGGTCTCTTAGTGGACAACTTTTAATTTTGTATCTTTAAGGGAACAATCTCAACATACTTTGAAGAAACTTGATATTCATTTCCTCTATTTCTCTATTCAAATTCTCATGAGTAGCCAACAGTTCTGACACTTGTTACACAGTTACTATTTTTCCTTCAATACATTTATTCTCCACCAATGTGTCAGACTTATGTTTGACTTTTCTTGAATTCCCCTTTGTCCCAATCACTCCAAAGTAATCAAACACTTTGTTCAAGAAGTATCTATATGGCATCTAATGTCTTCCTTCCTTCTTATTGATCACTTTGCCTATGTACTCTATCATAAGAGCAGGCAGACTTATCAACTCAAACTTACTCAGATATTCTATCAAAAATAGATAAACACGAGAGGCAATAGTACTTTTTTGAAACCTGGGTAAAAAGACTTTGTTCATAAATTAGTACTCCAATTGGAACTCACTTGTGAGAAATTTCTTTCTCACACCAGCTATTAATATTCCTACTATATTAAATGCATTAATCAAGAACTCAATTGAGAGATACTGATTCACAATAGTCCTCACACCTATCATAGGAACATCCAGAATCCTTCCCAGTGCCTCCTCATCCAGCTTCATATCTTTTTGTTGAACTTGAGTTACCAAGCTCAACCCAGCTTCTGTGAAATCTATTTAATAGTAGAATTCTCTTACAACCTCTTTAAAAACCATGGGAGTCAGTTCCTCTAGGAGGTGTAACCATACTTGGTTTCTAACATACTCAACTAACTCTGTCATTCCAAGTTTATCATTAATCCTAGGATCAAACATTCTACCAGTGACTACATTCTAAGTTTTCAAAACAGCAATTCCTCTTTTCTTATTCTTTTGGGCTCACTACTTGACTCTTTATTTTGAATAAATTGTCTCTTCTGGGGATTAAGTCCCTCAAAGACTTTCTTTCTTTTGACAGCAATATGTTTTTTTTGCTTATAGAAGGTTTACCAGACTTTGGACTGGAGGACCTAGTCCTTCTAACAACATGAACGTCTTGTTTTCCCTTCTCAATTGCAGCAGCAATATTTCAATCAATGTCCTTACCCTTACAAATTTCTACAACTTCAACAGTTTTCTCCTCTTCCACCACAATATCTTTCTTAAGCCTTTTTCTACTAGTGGTTGAAGAGTTACTAGCCTTAATAGCATCTTCCAACACTTTCTTTTCTGATCCTCTAGTGGAATAGGATCTGACAACCTTTACATCATTAGCAATCACCTTTTCCTTGCCTTTTATTCCCCTTTGTTTCTTTGTAGAACACCTTAGAGGTGTTTCATCTTCATACTCCTCATTTAGAGGTATCATAACTTCTTTATCAATTGTCTCTTCATCACTTTCATCTCCTATTTGCTATTCTACACTACCTGTGTTTTCGTTGGCATCATATGCAAGTAGAAGCAAACTTTCAGCTACCCAATTTTCATTGCTGGAGAGATTTAAATTTTTATAGGTATTTTATTATCACACGGTTCGTTAAAGATTGGTTTTTGACTCGGAAGGTGTAGGAAAACTAGGTACTTATAGGATTTTTGTGACTTCAGACTTTTCTGGTTCCTTAGAAGAAATAGGGATTTGAGAATCGTCAAGAAATTTTTGGTCTACTAAGGAATAAGGTACTTTGGATTGAGGAATGTTTTGTTCAATTAATGAACCAAATCCTTGATTTAAACCCACCACCATGGCTAGCTTAGTAGCAATTTCGGTGGAGGCGGAAGGGACAAACTAAGTTAGGGATTTTGGACTTTCTAAAGAAGGTTCAATGAGAGGAATCAACACAGGTTCTTATTTTGGATTGTCTTGAACTTCAGGGGAGATATGGTGGGTAAAATGTTCTGATATTATTGAGGAAGATCAGAAAAGGACTCATTCATAGAGGTTGGGGAAGTTGGAATATATATCATTTTATATTTTTTAAGAGAGCAAGAAAGAAGAGGATCAAATTAGTTTAGAGATGAGAATGATCGAAATGGATGATCTGAGTTAATTAAGAAGAGAATACAATATACCAAATTTGAATTGGTAATTAAAGCAGGTGATAGTTTGACATTAAAAAGGTGCCTTTTTGAATAGACACATAAGACTATCAAAAGGTATAACTCTTCACAATTTTTGTGAATTGACAGCTTTTGTTTAGATAAGAAAAGATATATGGACATTTAGAAAGTTGTTTTATAATTTTTAAGGTACACTGAATGGTACTAAACTAAAAGATGGGACCAGTTCCCTCTTTTTCTTGAGTGAATTTGTTATTTTTATTTACCTCAGCTATTTTTCTTCCAAGTTGTTCCCATGGGTGTAAAGTTGCAGGGTATGGTACTGGGTTAGACCATTAAATACTTACTTTAACAAGGATACCTGTCTTCTGATCATAGCCAGTTTCAGGAAGAGAACTGATTCATTCAGTAGGTCTAGTTGATTTGATTAATTCCAACTTTAATTTATTTGTTTCATGACATGATGTTCTGGCATTTGAAGGAACATTTTGAACCTTTTACAAGGTATAATTGTATGTTTTAAGCAACAATTGAAGTATTTGATGTTGGATTTTACTTATTCTCAGGAAATTGACTCAGAAGGAAGAATAACATGGAAAAATGGACACTAATAGCATATGACGGTTCCACTAACAAATTGTCAGTCTATCGATGGACCGTCGTTGTGGCTGTCAACCTCAAGCAGAATGACTTATACAATGGAAGGCAGCGATGGTCTAACTAATAGACTATCGGGCTTGCAATGGACCATCATTGTGTCCATTAGGCTAAAGCAGAATGGAAGTCATCAGGATCCCATTGATGGACTGGATGACAGGCCGCTAGGATTGCGATGGACCACCACTATAGCGGTCGGTTACCAAAATAGAATCTTCTCAAACTCAAGATATAGTGATGGTCTGACTGATGAACCATCACTTCAGCAACAAACCGTCAGCTTAGTCGTCCACTAATGATGCAGCAGCTTTTATTTGAATTTTAAATTCCCACTTTTTAGGAGCCTATAAATACCCAGCTTAGGGTTAGAGTAGGCATCTTTGGTTATTCAAACACAATTGTAACATAGAATTCACTGAGAAACAAGTTCATATTTTGAGATTTTCATGTTATTCACCATCAATCTAAGATTTGGAACAATCTCCTGTGTCTTTTGTAAGTATTTCTGAATTGTTTATAAAATATACAATGGAATCTTTTTATTTCATTATGTGTGGCTAAAACTCCCTTAACTAGGGTTATGGGAGCGTTGGTGTGATTTATTGTTAGGGTTGTGGGATTGACCAAATCCTTTAGATTAATCTAATTGCATAACCTTCTATTCAGTTTAATAATCCTTCTTGGTTGCAAACTTCAAGGATGTGCCCATAGACATCACTTGTTTTAGTAGAAAAGTTGGTTTTAGGAAAAGACAAGAGTTACAAAAAAAATCAGAGAAATTAACCTTTGGTTTTATGGTTGATGACTTAACAGGATCAACTCTTTAAGGATTTAATTGATTAAGCAATCTGCTTTAAGTTCAAAAGAATTAAAGTGTTACCATCTTTTAGAGTTGAGAAATAATTAGATGGACTTTATTGTACATTTAGCCTTGTAATTAGATTTGTTAAATAGGGATTTGAGATGACCCACAACCCTTATTATTGAAACACCTTGGTGACCATAATCCCGGTTTACTATCTCTCATTGATTCTAATTTTGCAAACTAATCACTAGCTCATACACCCAGTAAACTCTAAACAATCTTTGTTAACAATATAACCCCCCCTTATATTTCTAGAAACTTTTGATTAATAGTTAACTAATAATCATAAGTCTTAGTTAACACCATATTCTTGTGGGATTCGACCTCAACCTAGTTGGGCTACATATTTGACAATGACCTCTTACACCTTTTAGAAGAGTTGTAATTAGGGCATATCAAATTTTGATGCCACTGCTGGAGAATATGGTTGTCAATTAAGTATATGAGCGTTAACTGACTTTTTGTCAAGTTTCCTACTTTACTTTTATTTGTTGTTTTTTACCATTACAAAATCTTTGTTGTGTATGCCACAAACCAGAAGGTCAAGAAGGCCATTATTACCTTTCAACTCAGAACCTCAATGAATTGGGAGCAGGCTAAAAAACAAAAAGCTGAAAGATTAGCTACTTCAGCTAATGCAAAAGTCATTTGAAAAAATGAAGATAACCCTGGTCGTATGGCTAATGCAGAGGATGATGACTTGGGAGATGATGACTTGATTGATCCTATGAATAGAAGACGTATAGAGAATGTAGTTGTACTAGCAAATTGAAATTGCCTAGTTAGAGGGAGAGAAAATTATCAACCTACTATGCAATTTATTTTGGATAACGATGATGATGCTGATTTGGATGGAATTGGTCCTACAGGAGTGATATTACACCACCATTAGCACTAGGAGTAAAGTTTAACATCACAAGCACAATGCTCTAATTGATAAATCTTAAGAGGCTATTTGTTGGACTAACAGGAGATGGTCCTAATATGCACTTAGTGAATATTATCAATATTTGCAAGTCCTTTGATAATCCTAGAGTGGGGTAGAATTCAATCCTACTGATTCTACCACTATCTCTGTATAGGGAGGCAACCCTGTGGTTAAATGAGCTAACACTCGATTCAATAACAAATTGGAGGCAACTGAAAAGAGCTTTCCTAGAAAGGGTTTTTACGTCTTCCAAAATGTTATAGATGAGGAATGAGATTAGTAACTTTAGGCAGCTACAGAATGAATCCCTTTATTAGACATAGGTAAGGTTCAAAGAGAAGTTGACATAGTGTCCTAATCATAAGCTGACTAAAGAGCACCTGATGGAAACATTCTATAGAGCTTTGAATTCAACTACAAAGCCAACTGTGGATAATGCAGCGGGAGGAGCTTTTATGGATCTTACTTTTGCTGAAGCTTCAGAGATGCTCAAGAAGATGACCAAAACAAGTAGAGCTTGGCATACCAGGGATCTTAAGGTAGCAACAAATGCTTATTCTAGAGAGATGCTAGTAGAAAAACATAAGAGAGAAGAGGACCATAATCAGGATATGGATCATATAAAGACCTAGATGGATTTGTTCCCAAAACATTTGCTATTAGGGAAGGTATAAAAGGTAAAAAATGAATTAGATTATGAGAAGGAGGTAAAGTACTTGAATAATAAGGGGGTTTCTGAGGCAATGGCTAAGGAAATCAAGGTCAAAATCATTATGACAAAGTTGTTTATAGAGATCATGACCAAGGAAGCTAGAAGAATAACACAGATAATAGTGGGTTATACATACCATCTGGGAGCCATGACTATGCCTCAAACAATTTTAGAAAGATATCAATGGAGGATATGATGGCTAAACTATTAAAAGGTGTAGAGTCAACTGATACTGGAGTAAGGGAGATAAATAGTGATTTATCACCTATGAGTTAACTAGTTGACTAACACTCTACATTTATTAATCAATTAGAGCAACAGATGAATCAATTGTCGACAGTATCTAATCAAAATAAAATTGGGGCATTGCTAAGTGACACAGTGCAGAACTCGAGGAATGATAGTTCGTGTATAGCTATTACCAGTAGAAGTGGTAAAATATTACCTGGCCCTTAATTAAGGAAATTTGTTCTAGGTGATGCAGTGGAGTTAGAAGAGGAAATAAATGATAAACATTCAGTGGAGTCTGGAAAACTGGAAAAAGTAAAAGAGCAATCTAAACAAAAGCAAGCTAATGGTGTTGGGAAAGACCTAGGAAAGAAGGTAGAGGCCACTTCAATAAGAATACCAATGCTTTCTCCTCCATTTCCACATAGATTATAGAAGATGGCAGATGAGGCTAAGTTTGGCAAATTCATGTCTATGTTGCAGTAGTTGACAATGATAGTGCCCTTAGTTGAGGCACTAGAGCAGATCTCGAGATACTTCAAGTTCATGAACGATCTTATGACAAAGAAAAGGATAATGAGCTATGAACTAATGGGTAATCTTCATCATTGTAGCTTCATTTCTATGAGATCACTAGTGCAAAAAAAAAAGCTGACCCAGGAGCATTTACTGTTCCATGTACTATCAGATCGTTTAACTTTGCAAAATCCCTTTGTGATATTGGATCAAGAATTAAACTCATACCATTGGTGGTTTTTAAATAGTTTTGTTTGGTAGATCCTACACCTACTAATATGTGACTTTTGATGGCTAACATGTCGGTGAAAAGACCGGTGGTAATTCATTATGAAGTTCTGATTAAAGTGGCTAGTTTTATATTCCTAAAGGACTTTGTGATTTTGGATTGTGATGTGGATTTTGAAGTACCCACAATCTTGGGTAGACCGTTCTTAGAAATCGAGAAAGTACTAATCAACTTGGAGATTAATAAGTTAAAATTCAGGCTCAATGACGAGGAAGTCAGCTTTGATGTGTTTCATCTATGAAACAATAGAAGGAGATGAGTGTTGATTCAATCATTGATGTGTTCTATGAAGATAATCAAGAAGTATCAGTTAGGGAAAGGTTTGCAATAGAGACTCGTGTTGCAGTGTTGATGAACTTTGACAATGAAAGAATTAATGAGTACGATGAGACTGTATGTACATTGATGGAGTGGGTTCGTATTCATATACACCCAAGAAGCTGGATGTGGACTTAAATAATTGTCCAACACCACCTGCTAAGCCTTCTATTGAAGAACCACCGGTGTTGGAACTGAAGAAGCTACCAGTCCATTTGCCATATATGTTTTTAGGTGATAAAAACATTTTACCAGTTATTATTATAATGAATTGGGTGGAGCATTAGGTTGAGTCTCTTATTTATGTACTGAGGCAATATAAGCGAGCTATTGGGTGCACTATTACCAATATCTTAGGCATTCTATAACACCCCGCATTTTTGATCTACAAATTGAATCGTCATTGTAACACCCCATAAAAATCCTTCATGTGTTATCTTCTAGTACCATGCTCAAGTAGTTGAAAAACTTGAAAAAAATATTTCTAAGTGTCAAAAAGGACATAGTCTTATTTTTGAACTCCTAATATTCGAGAATTTTATTTATGACCTTCCCGACCTCTGTTTCTTGATTTTTTTATTGATAAACGATAGGGAAAGTTAAGAGTACATTTCGGGAGAGTTTTGGAATTTTTAGATGAGCTTAAGAGCATGTTTGTTATGCCAAAACAGTAAGCTAGGGCGGCGATTAGCCCGTGTCACCCTGCGTATAGCCTTGACTGAGAAAAGGCCTGCGATAAGCAAAGTGGAGCCTTGCTAAGTCCGACGGACTAGGCAGGAAGGCACCTTGCCAATCACACTAGGCTTATCCCTTTAGTTTTCTCTGAATTTATAAAGGGTAGATTGGTAATTTTCACTTTTTTTTCATCTTTAACACGGGATTTAATCCCGAAATCACCAAATATACATTCACAATTTTCTAAATTACTCAAGAACACTCCCAAGGGTTTCAAACAAGAATTTCAAATAACTCAAGATTTAACTATGAGTTTTCAAGATTGATCGAAGATCTGGAATCCCCAGAACGTAGGCTTCAAGAAGCATCTTTCAAATTCCTAAATAGAGGTACGTGGGGTTGTCCCAAATTTTATGGGCATGATTTTTGAAAAGAATTTACACAATACTTTACTATCTATACATTTACATATGCTTTTACAAGTAGGGTTTTGCTTTAATACAAATAACATGTTTTGTGATATGGTTTTGAAAGAAATATTGAAATATCATGGGGTTGTTTTCTTAAATATATTTCAATTGTTGAATTGTGAACATGTGATATGAATTTCGAAAGGGTGCGATGTATATGAATTGTTAATTCTTTAAATCCCTCATAATAATGTTTTATACCCCACACTATACTTGTGTTAAACATCAAGAGCATGAGTTTTGCAATTGATATGATATTACTCATAAATGATAAAGCTTCTTGAACTACTACATGTTGAGAATCATTATTCATGTTCTTGATGTGTATGAAAGTCTTATATATGTGCATGTTGTAAATGACATAAGAAGTTGGAGAATTGATATGATATTGATAACTTGCACGTCGGGTATGAAGATACCCTACAGAGTATGATATATATTTTGCCTTGAATCAAGTTTAATGCTTGACTTTATGTGAGTTAGGTGGTTACCTGAAGAAAGCATGAGTCAAATGACTCTATGCTGGAAACCGTAAATTGCTGACATAAGAAACTTGGTACCATGCTGTGTGATCTTGTGTACCTAGTGATGTGTCATCCCTATTCGGTACTAATGGTTAGGAGCCCTGCTTTGTGATCTTGATCCCAACCCTGACACATGGACTTGATTGGGATGGAGACACCCTATTATGTGATCTTGTGTGTTCTTCTCTCCTCACTAATACTCAAATCTTGGTAGCAATTGGGATTTGGAAGTTAGTGAAAATTATAGGGTGTACCACCTAGCTCAGTAGTGTTACATTGTTGTTGAAAAATCATTATACTATGCCCATGTGTTTTTGAACTACTTTGCAATAACATATTTTATAGTAGCTCTCATTTATGTTATATAAAAACCTCTATTATATTTTTGGATTACTCTGTGTACCAGTACATCTGTATTGACCCCCTCCTCCTACCTCTCAGGTTTTGAGGCTCAGTCTAGGGGTCCAAATAAGCAGTAGATTTCATTAAAAAGAGTTGTAGTGTCCAGTAGGTGAGCCTTCTATATTTCAGAAGGCCTTTTTATTTTTGGACAATTATTATTAGATATGGTTTTGATCTACTGGGGGCCTTGCCCCAGGTTTTAGTTTGTGTTAGTGATCATGTATTAGAGATTTCGCAGATGATTTATAGATGTTGTTAGTTATGTTTTGAGTTTCATTTTCCATTGCTAAAGTTATATCGAATTTACGACCATGATTCCATCTTGCTATAATTTTTGCATTTTTGAATTTATATATGAATGGTGTGTATGGTTTCAAGTTAGAAAAGTATCTGGGCCTTCATGGTTTGGGATGTTCTTCATGGCCAAGGCCTCGATTTGGGTCGTGACAAATTTGGTATCAAAGAACGATTCATGGTCCCAGAGCATTTGCAAAATCGCATCGGGTAGAGTCTTGTTTATGGGTGTGTAGCGCACCACACTTATAAGCAGAAGGCTACAAGGTGTTTAGGAATATCTCTCTTTCTTTATGTTCTAGTTCGTGTTATGGAGTCAGAATGTTCCTCTTTCATACTCTAATTCATGCTATAGTGTCGCTCATACAAAAGTAAAGTTATCCCAATTTTTTCCTTACTCTGATGTGCTCAAATATGCCTTATTATTGAGGTGATTCAAGTGCAGAAGTATAGAGTCTAAATGGTATGGTCCTTTCTGATTAAGCCATATAATATTTTAAAAAAAAATTAAGCAAGGACTTTAGAAGAGTTCGTTAGTGCTTCAGAGTGTATTGAGTCTTGTATGAACTTTAATTCTGATAAAATCGTGCTTTTCAGCCTGTGATATTAAGTGTAGCCAGTCCTTTTCACAAATTTATATTACAGATGTCATGCTTAAAGGGGAATGATGTATCGTAGAATATTGAAACTATATTTTCACCTGAATAGTAGTGTAAGTTAAAGTGCCGATGTCATGACCTATTGGTGATCTGTGGGGAAGTTTTTGACTCAGATTTTTATTTATACAGAGTAAGATGAGTATTCTTAGATTCATTAATTATTGTGTGTCAAGTTTCTAACTCTTGTAATCTTGTTATCATTGTGTTATTGAAACAAAAGGCTAGTGAAGCTGTGTGGGGATCTTTCGATTCACTAGCATAGTTGCCTTGTCATTCATCTCATTTTCTTGTTCAAAACACAAAATCAAAGTCTAGTGAAGCCGTGTGAGGCCTATTTTGATTCACTAGCAAATTGTTGTTCATCTTGTTATTCTTGTGTTGGTTGGAACTGGGGTTTAGAGGCGTAATGGCAAGAAAAGTGGTAAGGGCAGCTTATTGAATATATGTATAGCCGAATATTTTTGCATAAGATTGACTTTGGTAATGAAGTGATACGTCCTTGTGTGTTAGTTTAGTTGAAGATAGAGAAGGAGTTATTAGTTAAGGTGGATTGTTGTTTGCTTGAAGTATGAAAATGGCTAGATTAGTCAATAAGTTATAATTATAGACTCATGGTTGTTTGTAGAATTTGAAGGTAGTCCAAATGTACGCTTCGGTAAGTCAATGTGATGTGAGAAAGTCGTATAAGTAGATAAGATTGTATGGGGTTATAATATGAGATTAAGGTTGACCATGACTATTATGTTACATTGCCCCCTTTACCTTGTTTTCGTTGGTAGTTGTACACTAGTACTACTTATGAGAAGGTATGTAGTAGATTTTTCAGGTATTTGGGTAGAATGTCCCAAATTTTATAGAATAGTATATTATGTTGCATTTCTCATTGGTGGTAGATGATTGATGCTAGACTATAGGCATGAATTTAAATGTAGAATATGGATGTAAGAATAGTGGCTTAAGATTTATAATGAATGTTTTGTGAGAAATGTGTGTAAGGTTGGATTGTAAATCATGCTTAGCACAAGACATTAAGTTTGAACAGTTGAAGTCCATGAAGGTGGATGTGATAATTTATTGGTTAATGATACTAGTTATATATAAGTGATCTAGTAGGCTTTAACGGTGCATGCAATGGCTTAAGTTGATTTGATTCATAATGAAGTATGATGTTGTATGTATGATGTACAAGTATGCCCAAGGTGATATGGAGTTGCAGTATTTTCTAAGGCTTTTACATGTGTGTGGCTAGTAGTACCGTTGAGTTGTTAGATGGTATATGGTGTTCTAAATAGCCAAGTTATGGAGTTTTGATTGATAGCGTTGAGCCATTTAATATGATCTTGATTCTCATAGTAGAGAGATATAAGATTAGAGTCATGATATTGGTAGGCTATGTCTAAAGTAGTATGGCTCATCAAAGGCTTGGTGATATCCATGTTAAGTGTTAGAATCTAAGTTTGAGCTTTGAAGGTTGAACTGATGGAAATAAGAGTAGAAGCACTAGAGGGTGTGCACTTCAACTATGGGGATACTCATGAAGATCCGAAATTAGTAAGTGTTTAAGTATTATATGATGACTATTGGTGGTTATAGAAAGATAGAGTGCATCTCAGAGGTAATATTACTAGTGGGTTTTCCACCTTCAGGTGTGGTCACTCAGGTTAAGTTCTTTGATATGTGTGTAAGGTCATTTTCCAGACCCTAGAGTGCAGCGAGTATAGTTCAGTTAGAGTCTAGTAGAGGATCTCTCAGACTTAAGATGATGGCTCGAAGCTAAGGGGGAGATGATAGAATGAATAACCAAGTCAAGCTCTCATATTCAAGTAGTGATGCCAGTATGGTATAGAACATCAGAAAGTGAGAGTGAGGCTAGACCCATTTTTATCTCAGCATTCTTTTTCAGTTATCCCAATAACCACTCATGCCTTACGTTTCAGTTTCATGATCATAGTTCATGTTTATGTTTATGCTTATGATAGAAAATCATTTACTATTTTAGTTCCAAAATGAGAAGTTTCAGTTTATTCAGTATCCGAAATCACATTCCATATGTTATGAACACCAAACTGAGGTCATGCAGCTCATGACTCATGTACTCATGATTTATAGTGTGCTCAGCTCCCATAAATCATATTGTACTCCTAATTATTAGCTAAATTCTACTTATAGCCATGTATGCCCCAATTCAGATCGCTTTGATGAATCCTTGATGTTGATTCGCTATCCCTCAGGCCTCAGTTAAGTGTCAAGTTTGGCATAATATCTTTCCATGCTTCAAGATTTTATGTTCTATCCTCTTAGTAACTCCTTCTTATATAAGGATAGTGGTGATGATTAAATGTTTTCATATTAATAAAGATCATGGTATACTTGTTAGATAAGGCTATAAGTGTGAAGTAAGATTTGAGCCAAGTTTTTGATACATGTGATGGATAGTGGAAATTGCGTGTGTATGGTCTTGGGGTAGCACATGGTAATTATATTGATAATGGTTTAGAAAATATGTGATGTATGTCTTTATGGGTTTTTGCCTTAAATGTCATATGTGGTTGTAAAGATAGGTTTGAATGACATGTTGGGATTTTAGTGAAGGAAGGCAATATGCGTCCATAGTAAGAGTTCAGAGTTAGTTATTGAAGTGGGAAGTCATGATATGTTAGGGTGTAAACTTTAAGAAAAGATATGGGAGGTTGAATCATATGGTTTAGACTAGTATCATGGTGTGGCATGTTGTATTTTTGTGACTTGGAGTTAGGCTTGATCACAGTGAAAGGATTTAAGCTACTTTAGACATTAGTAGAAAGATTTATCAATGCCCATATTAGAATTATAAGTTGAATCAAATGAGTATGGTATTTAAGAAGAATAGTATAGTTAAGGAATATTTGAGAAGTGTGCTAATCTTGAAAGTAAAAGGTTGTATTGCCTAAGTCTTGGTAATTAGTTATATACCTATATCCCATGTTATAGAGTAGTGTCATTGTTGTGATTCCTTAGTTGAATGTCTTGTGTAACTCATTCTCAAGATTTTTTTCTCATTGATGCTACTAGAAATTCTTTAGAAAGAGTGTTGAAGAGACACTCCAGTTAAGTGTAAGTGTTCGATATAATTCAGTTTAACAGTTGGCCAGACAAGTTACTATGGTTTTCCACCTTTACAGCCAGTCCTACTATCTGAAGTCTCATGCGTATGACCATCCCAAGAGATAATCTATTCCATCCATGCCAATTGCAAATTCAGTTCATTCCAAGTATCATGTTTCAGATTCAGCCATTTAGTCATGACTTAGTTCATAAGAGTTCAGCGAATAATCTCAAATTTCTCCAAGTATTTTAGCACAGACAGTGTAACACCCTGGTACGATGTAAGTGCTATTGCCTCATGATTCGTACTTTCATAAGTTATCACTTCTCAATTCTATATGTATGATTGGATCATGAACACTTCAAGGGAATCCTAAACTCTCAGCATGAATCAGCACCTTGAAGCAAGTAAAGTCAAGTCAGATCATAATTCAATTTCATGATAGAATTTTAAATGTTTCAGATCAGTTATGTCCTTTCTTAGAAGGTACATCATGTCCGCATTATTCCATACCTTTAAGCCTCAAGAAGTTACTACCCATCATTCGGGCATGAATGATCCCAAGGGGGAGATAATGTAACACCCTGCATTTTCAAACCAGAAATCAAATCGTCGTTGTAACACCCCATAAAAATCCTTCATGTGTTATCTCCTAGTAGTATGCTCATATTGTTGAAAAACTTGAAAAAGAAATTATTTCTAAGTGTCAAAAAGGACTTAGTCTCATTTTTAAACTCCTAATCTTCGAGAATTATATTTATGACCTTCCTGACCTCCGTTTCTTGATTTTTTTATTGATACGCAATGGGGTAAGTTGAGAGTACATCCCGAGAGAGTATCGGAATTATTAGACAAGCTTAAGGGCATGTTTGTTATGCCAAAATAGTAATCCAGGGAAATTACCCCGTTGTGCCCTGCCTATAACCTTGATTAGGAAGAGGCCCGCGATAAGCAAGGCGGTGCCTTGCTAAGTCCGGCGAACTAGGCAGGGCGGCGCCTTGCCAATTGCGTTGGGTTTATTCCTTCAGTTTTCTCCGAATTAATTAAGGGCAGATTAGTAATTTTCACTCTATTTTCATCTTTAACACGGGATTTAATCCCTAAATCACTAAATATACATTCACAATCTTCCAAATTACTCAAGAACACTCCCAAGGATTTTAAACAAGAATTTCAAATAACTCAAGATTTATCCGTGAGTTTTCAAGATTGATTGAAGATCTGGAATCCCCAGAACGTAGGCTTCAAGAAGCATCCTTTAAATTTCTAAATAGAAGTACGCGGGGTTGTCCCAAATTTCATGGGCATGATATTTGAAAAGAATTTACACAATACTTTACTATCTATACATTTACATATGCTTTTACAAGTGGGGTTTTGTTTTAATACCAATAACATGTTTTGTGATATGGTTTTGAAAGAAATATTGAAATGTCATAGGGTTGTTTGCTTGAATATATTTCAATTGTTGAATTGTGAACATGTGATCTAAATTTCGAAAGGGTGCAATGTATATGAATTATGAATTCTTTAAATCCCCCATGATAATCTTTTATACCCCACACTATACTTGTGTTAAACATCGAGAGCATGAGTTTTGCAATTGATATGATATTGCTTATAAATGATAAAGCTTCTTGAACTACTATATGTTGAGAATCATTGTTCATGTGCTTGATGTGTGTGATAGTCTTATGAATGTGCATGTTGTAAATGACATACGAAGTTGGAGAATTGATGTGATACTGATGACTTGCACTTTAGGTATGACGATACCCTGCAGAGTATGGTATATATTTTGCCTTGAATTAAGTTTAATGCTTGACTTTATGTGAGTTAGGTGGTTACCCAAAGAAAGTACGAGTCAAATAACTCTATGCTGGAAACCATGAATTGTCGACACGAGAAACTTGGTACCATGCTATGTGATCTTGTGTATCTAGTGATTTGTCATCCCTATTCGGAACTAATGGTTAGGAGCCCTGCTTTGTGATCTTGAGCCTAACCCTGACATATGGACTTGATTGGGATAGAGACACCCTGCTGTGTGATCTTATGTGTTCTTCTCTCCTCACTAATACTCAAATTTTGGTGGCAATCGGGATATAGCAGTTGGTGAAAATTGTAGGGTGTACCACCTAGCTCAGTAGTGTTACATTTTTGTTGAAAAATTATTATACTATGCCCATGTGTTTTTGAACTATTTTGAAATAACATGTTTTATAGCAGCTCTTATTTATGTTATAAAAAAACCTCTATTTTGTTTTTGGATTACTCTACATACCAGTACATCTGTATTGACCTCCTCCCCCTACCTCTCAGGTTCTGAGGCTTAGTCCAGGGGTTCAGATAAGCAGTAGATTTCATCAGACAGAGTTGTAGTGTCAAGTATGTGAGCCTTCTATATTTCAGAAGGCTTGTTTATTTTTGGACAATTATTATTATATATGGGTTTTGTCTACTGGGGGCCTTGTCCCAGCTTTTAGATTGTGTTAGTGATCATGTATTATAGATTTCGCAGATGATTTATAGATGTTGTTAGTTATGTTTTGTGTTTCATTTTCCATTGCTAAAGTTATATCAGATTTATGACCATGATTCTATCTTTCTATAATTTTTGTATTTTTGAATTTATATATGAATGGTGTGTATGGTTTCAAGTTAGAAGAGTGTCCGGGCCTTTATGGTTCAGGATGATCGTCACGGTTAGGGCCTCGGTTCGGGTTGTGACACATTATTGGGTCGTGACACATTCCATCTAGTATTTGTACACATAACATCCAGTTAGAAGAAGAATGTACTCATATGATTAAATATCAATGTAGGTTGAACCCACCAATACAAGAAGTGGTAAAGGAGATAATAAAGCGGATTGATACTGGGGTAGTAGAGTACCCAATCTCTAAAAATAAGTGGGTGAACCTTATGCAGTATGTGCTTAAGAAATGAGGCATGATAGTTGTAGAGAATGGGAGAAATAAGCTAATTCCACTCAGACCAGTGACTGGTTGGCATGTCTGTATGGATTATAAGAAGCTGAATTCTTTGACGTTGAAAGATCACTTCCCAATTTCCTTCATGGACCAAATGTTTGATCGGTTGGCTGGAAGGGGTTGGTACTATGCCTGGATGGATACAATCATATATCGATTTCTCCTAAGGATCAAGAGAAAATAACGTTCACATGCCCCTATGGAAATTTTGCATTAAGGTGAATGCATTTTGGATTATGCAGTGCACTGGCTACATTCCAAAGGTTTATGGTGAAGGTCTTTTCAGATATGGTGGAGGACACTTTGGAAGTGGTCATGGATGACTTTTTTGTGGTTAGTGATTCCTTCAATTTGTGTTTGGTGAACTTAGGGAAGGCATTGCGGCGATGTGAAGAATTCAACCTTGTTCGAAATTGGGATAAGTGCTACTTCATGGTGAAAGTAGGCATAGTGTTAGGACATAAAATCTCAGCAAAAGGAATTGAGGTTCATAGAGGTAAGATAGAAGTTATTGAAAAACAACCACCTGTTATCTCAGTTAAAGGAGTTCATAGTTTTCTTGGGCATGCTGGGTTCTACCAAAGGTTCATCAAAGATTTTTCCAAAATTGCAAACCCACTTTGCAAGTTGTTGGAAAAGGAGAGTAAGTTTGAGTTTGATGATAACTATATGAAGGCATTTCAATGCCTTAAAGAGAAGTTGGTTGTTGCACCTATCATTATTTCTCTGGATTGGTCTAAGCCATTTGAAATAATATGTGATGCAAGTAGAGTAGCACTTAGGGTTGTTCTGTGGCAGAAGAAAAAGAAGTTGTTTCATCCCATCAATTATGCTAGTAAGGCATTAAATGGGGTGCAAAACAACTACATTATCACAGAACAAGAGCTCTTAGCTGTAGTGTATGCATTTTAGAAGTTTCGGGCTTATCTAATAAGGACCAATGTAATGGTCCATACCGACCATGTTGCGCTACGATGCTTAGTGGAAAAGAAAGATGTTAGACCGATACTTATCAGATGGGTGTTGTTGCTGCAGGAGTTTGACTTTGAAGTCAAAGATTGAAAGGGTTGTGAAAATCAAGTAACGGACCACTTGTCCATGTTAGAGAATGAATAGTCTTCTATGGAGAAGCTGGAGACTGGTGATTCTTTTTCGGATGAGCATATTTTAGCTACTGCTCTTGATTTGATACCTTGGTATGCTGATTTTGCTAATTTTGTCGTCAGTGACATTAATCCAGATAACCTATCATTCCATCAGAAGAAGTTTCTCCACGATGCTACTAGGTATTTCTAGGATGAGCCCTACCTATTTAGATGTACGGACAATATCATTAGAAGATGCATACAAAGATTAACATGCAGGATATTTTGGAGGCTTACCATTCTTCCCCAGTTGGGGGAAACCATGCAGGCGATCGCACTACTAGGAAAGTTATGCAATGTGGTTATTATTAGTCATCACTGCATATGGATGCTTATGAATTTCTTAAGATATATGATCAATGTCAAAGTCAAGGGTCGATCTCTAAGCATCACAAAATAGCAATGACGAAGATGTTAGAGGTGGAATGATTTGATGTGTGGGGCATAGACTTCATGGTCCATTTGTAAGCTCTTATAGCCATAAATACATCTTGATTGCTATGGGCTACGTGTCCATGTGGGTCAAAGTTGTTTCCTTAGAGGGTAATAAAGGAAAAAGGGTGGTTACATTCTTGAATATGAACATTTTCTCACGATTTGGAGTCCCACAAATGATCATAAGTGGTGGGAGATCACATTTATACAACAAGGTTTTTTGGGATGCCCTATTGAAGTACGGTGTGAAACAACATAAATTGGCCACTCCATATCACCCACAAACTAGAAGGTAAGTGGAGGTTTCAAACAGAGAAATCAAAATGATCTTGGCCAAGACTGTGAACGCAAATAGAAGTGACTGGTCATGGAAGCTTGATGATGCTCTTTGGGTATACCGAACGGCTTTCAAAATGCCCCTAGGAATGTCCCCGTATCAGCTTATTTTTGGCAAAGCGTGTCATCAACCCATCTTGCTTGAGCATAAGGCTTTATGGGCACTTAAAAGGTTGAACATAGATTGGAAAGAGGGAGTTGAATTAAGATTAGACCAGCTAAATAAGATAGATGAGTTTTGTCTTTGTGCATATAAAAAAGTTGATTTATATAAGGAGAAAATAAGGAAATACCATGACCAAAGAATCGAGAAGAGGGACTTTCGGCTTGGTGATTGGGTGTTGATTTTCAACTCAATAATGAAGCTTTTCCCTAGTAAGCTGAAATCAAAATGGTCTGGGACATTCAAAAATACTCTAGTCTACTCATCTGGAGTAGTTAAGTTGGAGAATAAAAATGGGAGTGTCCTTAAGGTGAATGGGAAATGATTCAAATAATACATTGGTCCGATAGACTTTCTAAAATGGATAAGTTCAATTTATCTTGATAAAGTCTGAGTAATCAAGAAAACTGAGTCATGTCGCGACAATAAATCAGGCGCTAGTGAGAGGCAACCTATAATGTGTTGTTGTAGAATTTAGTTAAGATTATTTGTTGTTGTAAAATTAATTTGGTTGTTGAGTATATAGAATAGTACTTTAGGAGGAAGGAATTAAACAATCTGATGAGGTGTGATGAAAAGACTGACGGACCGTTAACCATCTGATGGCCCATTGCAAAAGTTGTCAAGTCTATGGTAAATAAAGAAGCATTTTAGTTAAGGTGTGATGGGAGAAGTAGAGGACCATCAAGGTTCTGACGGTCCATCGGTGGGACCATCACAAATAAAGTAAGCATCTATAATTTGGTAAGGGTTGATGACAAACTCGATAGGTCGCCAGATCTGTGACATATCGTCACTTGGACCATAAACTTGAGTCATCTAGAAATTGATTTTGGTAAGTCGTGATGGCTTAACTGACGGACTGTCAATCACCCGACGGACCGTCAGTAAAGCCATCACTGAAGTTCTTGGGCTTGAATAAATGGGTCGGTTTGAACTGACCCAACAACGAGTTAAATGGATAAAATAAATCAGTTAGATGCGTGAACTTTTCTCTTTAACTCCCAAATTATTTAAAACTCCTGCACATTCATTCTATTTAACGTGAATTCATTCTCTCAAAGAACTCTTTAGTTTCTTTCCTGTCCTATTTAAACTAGCCATCGATCTCTTTTGTTTTCATCTGTTTCTAAGTTTAACTCTTACTCTTTAAAGCATAAAGTTATAGTTGTTCATAGTTTGTGAGTTTTTAAGGAGTGCGAGGAGAAGAATTAAGAAAAAGGTATGATTTTAAACTTTTCTCTTTTTGTTTAAAAGGCTAAGCATGTTATGGATGTAAGTATAAGTTCTATCTAAATATAAATATAAGAAGAACACTGGTATGATTCGGTTGGGGTAAAGTCTGAGTAACCCATGTTATATTATGCTCAAAAATGGTTTGAAAAGTGGCCTTTCAGAGTGAAATTTTTAAATATAAAAGGGAAGGGCTGACAGCTAAAGTGACAGATCATCAATCTAGTGATGGACCATTACAAGAGCCGACTCCAAAAGAAATTTTTGAATGTGTTCTGTTAAGTAGCGACAGACCATCAGTCACTCGACGGACCATCAACCTGACTGTTACTTTTAAATAGTAATTATTTTTTCTTTGTTATTATATCTTGTTATCTCTTTTAATTGAGTTATTAGATTTTATGTTCCATCTTTAGGCACTATAACTCAAAAGAGATCATCAAGGAGAGGTAGTGGACAATTTCAACAATCCTGAGACACCACCACTTTAAGAGGTAGAGGTGAGCAGGAAAGAGATGATAAAGCACCATCTTTCAACACTCTCCAAAGTGAGAAGAAGAATCAAGCACTCTCACAGTCTGAAGAGAAGAGTGAAAATGAAAGCAGTAGCAGCACAAGTTCTAACCCTAGAGAGGAAGGAGTTAATGACTCAACCCCTGACCAAATTGGGGTGTCAGAACCTGAAGAAGGAGATGTGATCCAAAGCAAAGACCAGGAGGTATGTGAATCAATCAGATAAAAGGTTGATGTGCAAAGAAGTATTTCTATGATGGGCTCCATCCTACTCAAAACAGACCCAAGAAGAGCCCATTATAAAAGAGTATTAGATAGTTAAATCTGATCTTCATGAGTATCCAGATTTGGAAAAGAGGTTCAATGAATATGAGCTAGCATGTTTGAGCAAGCCTCTAGGTTTGTATTATCCAACTCTTGTTTGGGAATTCTTTGCTAATTACATGGCATTATTGGAGAAGGATTGTCCCAAAGGCTTCAGAATCACAGATGTAAAGAACAGAACACAGGTTCCTGTAAGAGGTATGACAGTCGATAGTTCTGAATGCAAAATCAACAGGATCTTATTTGGTCTAAAGTATGTAGCACCAGCCATCACACCAAAATTAGAGCATTGTGTGATACAGCAGCTAGCTATAGGCCTTGGTTCACTAGGATTCTTACTGATGATGGTAACTCGTAATGGATACATGGTAAAGAGCAGATTGAAAAGTTGTCCCTAAGCTTAGGAGCAAAGTTTTGATAGGACATAGTTAGATTGAGGCTTATGCCTAATGGAGGAGATGCTAACCTAGATAACCAAAGAGCAGTGTTGGTGGGAAGTATCATTGACAGGTTGAAGATTGACTTTGGACAAATAATTGTTGATGAAATGTTTGTTCGTATGCATAAGACGGATAGTGCATTAACATTCTCGTGTTTGATCACAGTTTTTGTAGGCAAGCAAATCTGCCTATAATTAGAGGAGTGGATAATGAAGTCCGGTCATTTTGAAGGCAATACATTGAGTGGACCAAAGATGATTCCAAATTCAAGATACAAATCCATAAGCCGCCAGCATATGAAACACAGACTGCACCCACTCTAGAGACTTCAGACATGCCTTCAGATATGTCGTTGCCTATAGTCACTTATATTCCATGAGGTGCTTCTGCTGGTCCAAAATTTATGCCTCTAGTGGGAGAGACATTAGACACTACTTCTATACCACCGATATATTCAAAGTACAAGTTGAACCAGGAGAATTTTTCAACGATCGTTAAAGCTCAAAAGAAATTTGAGCGATAATTAAGTGCTTAGGCAAAAGAATTCAAATTATTTATACACAGAATTATGGATAAAACTGTAAAACCATATGAGAACTTGCATGTAAGGATGGATGATTTAAATGAGTGAGTGAACAATAGGTTGAGAAAGCTGTCTATTCTAGATTTTACAAAGTTTATAGCTGAATTCAAGCAAGCACAGGCTGATATTGCTAAATTGAAGAGTCAACCACTACCAAGTGAATTTGATACCACATTGGTGGTAAGTGATGAAGAAGAAGGCCTTATAAACCTCATGGGTAGAACACTTAAGGATAAAGGTAAAAAAATTGATGAAAGTGGTAATGCAAGATCGGAGAGGAAAAAAAGACTTAGAGATGAGATATCAGAGGAAAGAAATATAAAAAAAGCTATGAAAAGATCAAAGAGAGATGAATAAAAGAGAAGGAATAAAACCACTGATGAAGCAGATGGGGTGTCCACTAGTTAGCATGAGGAAGTGGGAACATACCAGAGCTGGTGCCTATTTTTGTACCGACCACAGAGGAGGAAGTTGTGTTAAGTACCCCCGTTACTGAGGGGGTTACTGCTTGTGTATCTAAGGATAAGGAAACCTCGCCTGACATAACTAATTTGCAAGCCTAAGAGCTTTTCAAGTATTCTGTGCCCTTGTACTTAATTTATGATGCATTGAGGATAACACATTTTTATTTAGTGAGGATGGGGTACGAGTTATGTGGATTAGGTCACCACGGCAGTTTTTGTTATCTGTGTTCTTTTCCCTCATATGTTATCTAGTAGAAGCGGTATGTTTAGTATTTTTCTTTTGTGTAATTATGTGATTATAAATATGTTTTGTTCTTTTATTTAATATTTAAAGTGTTAAGTACCTTTTATGTGTGTTGGAAGATAATGATGTGGTAGGAAGCTGTGAACTGAGATTTATAAATGTTCTTTTTGTCACTTAATGTACATACTGTGTGTTGATCAATCATTGTGGACCTGTGATTGGCATTAGAGTGTTGGACTAAAGCATGCATAAGCAAGTGGATGCAAGTCCCAGAGTCTATAGTATGAGTATTAGTTCATTGCTAGTGTGTGTGAGGATTTGATGCAGTTCTTACATTATGTGTACAATGAGAACTTTCCCAGTTTATTTTTGTAGAATTATGGTTAGTTAAATATGAGTCCACTTAGCCTTAAAAGCCTACCAAAAAAATATAATGTTTTGCCCTTTGAACCCTTTTTGAGACTTTGTTTTTACATATTTTATTCACCCCCAACGATTCTTATTTTTTTTTTAGTGTTAATAACTGATTTTGGCCCTGGTCCCTCCTTGGACATTGTGCACCTCAACTCAGGCAAAATGCCTAAGTTGAGGGTGGCTACTGTTAGGAAGTCAAAAATTTAAAGTAAGTAGTTTTAGTTGTGTAAGTGTGTCTCATCCGACCCTAATCTGTTCAGATAATGTATACTTCAACTAATAGCATCAACAAATATTATGGGTGGCTGATATAGATTTAAAGAAAAAATAGAGGGTGTTTTGAGACTGTAGGAGGAATAGCATAGATTGTGAAGGAGACTGAGAAGAAGTAGTCATGGTGAGTAGCATTAAGGACAATGAGGGTGGAGTCACTACCCAAAGTCACTATCCCAAAAACATCTCTCCTATTACCAAACCCTTATCACAAGCTATAAAAAGTCTTGGTTGATCCTTGTTGATCAACCATAAGATGCATAAGATGATAAGGGCAAGCTTATGGGTGTATATGCTTTGTTTGAAACTTTCTTTGTGAGAGTGAGAGTTCTATTTGTTAGTCTGCAAGTTAAATGAGTAATTCTGGGGGAATTTCTTTGAATGTGAGGGCAAACTGATATATGCTTGTCATTATTGATTCTTTGAGATTTTGTGTCCATAAGTATGCACGTTTTGAATTGTAGAGTAACGAAAAATATGGATTCTTATGTGTTGAGATTTCATAAGTAAGGTGTCAGTTAAGTGGTTACTAAATATGTAGTTCAACAGCTAAGTAACGGTTATTATTCTTGTTATACACGTGATGTGGTGTTAAGTTACTTAAGGAAAAGCAATTGTCTTAAGTTGAGGGTGTTGATATTTCCGCATTAGACTAAACATTTTTCACTTTTTACAAGGGATAATTGTATATTTTTAAGCAACTATTGAAGTATTTGATGCTGGGTTTTGCTTACTCTCAGGAAATTGACTCAAAAGGAAGAAAAACTTGGGAAAATGGGAACTAATAGCATATGACGATTCCATTGATAGACCGTTAGTCTGTCGATGGAACATCATTGTGGTTGTCAACCTGAAGCAGAATGACTTATACACTGGAAGGCAATGACGTCAAACTTATGGACTGTCAAGCTTGCGATGGACCGTTGCTGTGTCTGTCAGTCTAAAGAAGAATGGAAGTCTTCAGGAATCCAATAGATTTCATCCTTGAATCTCACGAGCATTTTCTAGGTGAACTTGGAGAAGTCATCCTCACTGATAAACATATAATTCTTTTCCCTTTTTCTTTGAACGTATTTTTTGGAATTTTCAAAATTGACATTCTAGGGACTAGGTCCCTTGAAATCACCAAGTTACACACAGAGGAGCTTATATGTCAGCTCCTTCATGTTAAACACCAAAGTAAGTTACTTCCCATCAACCACACACATTTTTAATCCTTTTTACCATTTCCACATGAGATACCTCCACTTTGAAGTGCCTTGAGAGAGAGAATTCAATTAGATTTTCTAGTCATGCTTTGAATATCTACTATCAATGAACCTATTCTTGACTACAATCCTTTCTCCCAGCTGCAAGAAAAGTCACTTGTTAGATTTGGGAAAGTACTGAGTTTGAGTTCCCAGTAGGAGGATAGAAGTGTGATCAAATCTTTCTTTTCCCATCTAGGTATAAGAGCTTCTTCATATTTTTCAAAAGTCTAGAACCCTTAGAATAGGCATTCCCTTGCTGAATATATCTAACATTGTTTAATCTTGCTTTATTCCAACTTTGAAAGTTCTCTTTTATGTGTCCGTCTCTTCTATAGTGAGTGCATAAAGGTTTGTGGACTTTGTTTCTAACATCTTGAACAACCTTGCTTTGAGACCCAGGCGATTGAGTTTTGCACTGATACCTAAGTCCTTTACTTTATTAACTCTTTGACCAGTTAAGTTAGAAAGAATCTGTGAGGATGTAGTCCATTATAGGGATTTTTTAAGATTTTTCCTTAGACGGACCAGGTCCCTTTCTAACTCTTTATTCTTCTGAAACAAATACTAAATTATGAATCTGAAGAATTAACTATCTAAGTTTGAATAAATATGGAAATCTGAGATAAACTGACTAACTGATATGTCAACTGAAGTCTGAATACTGAATAACTGACTGTAGTGTCTGAAAGCCTCTAAACTAAATAACTGTGAGTTGATGGAACAGGCCCCAACTAACTTTACCAACTACTGAACTAGAGACATAATGTAAAATAATTTATCCTCAAAATATGAGGACTCACCACTGCTACTATTGAGAGTCTGAGAATTCTAAGCGTGATCTGGGAATTGAGCATCAGAACCTATGATATAATACATCTGTAACACCCCGTAAATTTTTTCGTACACTTATCGCGATTATATGGACTCCTAAAGGCTTGCGTATGGGTTAAATTAAGTGTATGGTGTTCGGAAGTATCCCGTCAATAGATGTATGTGTGGGTATTGGAATAAGCTTTCCAACGATATAAAGTTTGCCCAAAACAGAGGAGTATTTCATATAAGCGAGCACATTCGAAATTTCAAATCGGTGGCCGGGAAGCCTGTGAACAGTAATTCTGCAGGAAAATTACTGCAGCTAGGCAATCCAACTTTAGACGATCATAACTCCTTGTACAAAAAGAACTGTGTGAGCTGCTATATATCGACGAAAATCTCCGAGATTCTTCTTTCCGATGAAATTGGTTTCATCCAAATCCAATGTCTAAGTAAGGAGCTATACCCGTTTTACTACAGCCTATCAAAAAAAAACAGAATTGTGGGACAGATTTTTGGGTCAACTTTAAACGACCATAACTCCTTGTAAAGGAAGAACTGGGTGGTATACTTTATATGAAAATGAAATACCTTTGAATTATCCTTCCAATGCAATTGGTTTGACCCAAATAAGATACCGGAGCAAAGCGTTATGATCGATTTACTTCAGCCTGTCAAAACTGTCCACTAGGGACAGATTCGGGATTTATTTAAATCTTTAGGGCAAAATGGTCATTTTCTATTACCTCTTGGACGAAAATTGGTCTTTATAAACCTTCACTTAGCCTCATATATTAGATATCATCCAATTATTAAGAGAAGGTGAAACCCTAGCCTAATTTCAACTTCAAATATTTTGTGATTCAACCGTAGAAAATTCGAATTGGTTCCATAGTTGTATTCACCATCTCGAAAGCTTCGAGAAGCACCCCTTGATTATGTAAGGAGGATTCTAAATACAAGAGTTCATTGTTAAGGTATGAATATTGTTTATTCTTGATTCTTATCCATGAATAAGTATTGATAAAGGATTATGAGTATTGTCTTGATGTTGGGAGATAACTAGAAACATAGTTATGAATTGTTGTGTATAAATTGTTAGTAGTAAATTATGGAAGTTGTTGTATTGGATTATTGAGGATGAATTGTGGTGATATATCATTATATTAGTGGTTATGTATGCCTAGTGATCATGTTGGTATTGGATGGTGATTAAGAAGGGAAATAAAGGCTAAGAGTGATGTTGAGGGATATTTCATGAAAATGCATGATATGTGAATGTAATAAGAGTATAAGAGGATGTATGTAGTACTCTTATTGATGAGCTAAAGGATTACTTCCTAGACATTATTTGGTGAAGTTAATACCTAAATGGTAAGGTTTGGTTGCTAATACTAGTTTGCCACAAATGACTTATTGTAGATAAGTGTTCAAAGAGTACGGGAAGTCACTTGTATTGAAGTGGTTATATCAAGGTATGTAAGACATACTCTATCTAACCTTTGGCATGAATAATGACCCATGGCACTCTCAAGTAAGCTTCCAACATTGTCCTACGACTCATGACACATAATAACATCATATGATCTTCGACACTACCAATTGAACTTGTTTTCACTTTTAAGATGTCCGGCTAGTCAAAAAAATGTCCATCTACTATTGTTGACTCCGAAATGGTTTAATGAGGTATCCATGATTCTCTACTTCATTTTCATGATATTGATTACCTATTTACATGTTTTTCCTATTGAGGTATCATGGTTTCAAGTTCCATAAAGTGTGACCACAAAGTAACCAATCTCAAAGATTAATTGAATTAAGAAATGGAATGTCTGTATTTTAAATTGATGATATGATGTATTGTATTAGTACCACTGATCAGTTGGCCATTGTATTAAAAAAATTATGTATATATGCTATTCTAGGGGTGGTCCCTAATGTATTGTATTAGTACCACTGATCAGTTGGCCATTGTATGACATATGTTATGTATTGATAAGGATTACGGGAAGTAATGATATGAAAGTAATGTGCAGGTATCCCATCAGTTCTTTTAAGTGTGGTCTACTCATACTGTTTATTCACTGGTATCTGGGTTCTGTTGACCTTTTGTATCTCATCTTGATACTCACTGCCTTATATACTCAGTACATATTTCCGTACTGACGTCCCTCATGGGGGACCTGTATTCATGCCTGCAGGAACAGGTACTTCAGGTCGTACACCTCCGCAGTAAGAGCCAAGACATTCTGTTGTTAGTGGTGAGCTCCAGTTGTTTCGGAGCATCCCAAGTCATCTCTCTATGTACTTTTGGTATTTGTATAAAAGTCTTTTGTGGATGGGAGTTTGTCCTGACCCCAACTCAGTTGTGTATCTATGTAGAGGCTTTTGTAGACATATTGTACAGCCATAGGAGTGTTTGGTTGATAGACGTGATGGCTCTGACGGCCAATTACTGTTCATATATATATTTATACGTGTCTGCTGGGCTGATACAGGTACTGTTTTCTTCAATTTACAACGAAGTGCTGCCCAAATTTCTAATTTTCATAAGTAATGTAAATGTGAAAGTATAGGTTATGAACGGGTTCTCCCGGGCCTCCTCGGCTACGGGTGCCAGTCCGCTCCAATGGGATTTGGGGTATAACAACATCATAGCGCAAAATAAAGGTAAGCGATCAGTACTTTAAATGTACTGATATACTAAATGAGGTAGGCTGACATGCATGGTTTCATGAATAGGAATAATAAATGTCTGAATATGCATGTAAAACATGGACGACTGAATAGAGAGCATGAAATCTATAGATACTGAAAATATGTGAAATCTGTAAATGTTATATATTCATAAAAGTCTGTAAATACTAAAGGTACATTAAATTTGTAGATACTGGGGATGCATGACCAAGTATACAACATGAACTGAATAAAAGTCTGTAAACTAAAATACTGAAATAACTGATATTTGAATGCCTTGTCAAACAACACTAAGACTAAACTACTGGTCTGATTACTGGACTAAGACTGTGGGAGCTATCATCTAACCGACATTCCCCAATCTGAGCTAATCGGGGTCTAACATGTAACCTCAGTTAGAATGGTGTTAATACCATGCCATGGGTACTAATGCTTGCTATTTAGATCCACTAGTCTAGTATACTGTATTTTCCCAAAGGATGAAGGGTGTCAAGCCTAATCTGACGGGTGACCCTGCGAGATAGTCAAGCCTATACTGATGGGTGACTTCTCATATCCTATGCTGGCTACGTAGTTCTGTATTTTAGGGACTACTACTAGAGACTCTTCCTATCTGATGGGGAAGCCACCATCCCGACACTCACTTGGTGCTAAATCCTACTCCCAACTGAATGACACTGAGTTACTAACTATTTCTGAGTATAAATGACTGATCTAGTAATTCTCATGATGTATTCTAAAGTTATTCTAAAGATACTGAGACTAGACTAAGTAAACAACTATGATTTTCGGGTACTTAAGACCCCCAGGACTCAAAAGCAATAACAGTAAAATGACTCTAAAACTTGGAGGACATAGCATAAAGGCTTTTATAAAATATTCATTCTTGTAAGCATTTTATCAAACACTTGATATGCATGGTGTATATAGAGCATGAGAACTAGTTTAAAGCTTGTAGTAAAGCACAACTTAAACACCATTATCATAAATCATGAATTAAATTAGTGGACAACAACATTCAAACATATGGAGTGTAGTAATAGACATCAATTTTGCTAAAACATGGCATAGAACAAGATTCAAGGAAATTTGTTGTTTAATCATAATATAAAATCAAGATAACTTAGAAAGATCATAATTTTGCAATTTAAATAAGATACTTGGACTCCATAGGTGAAAGGAACCCATGGACGAATATCTAACATGTCTGGGTTAATGAATTTGAGAGGATTGATAGTGAGTTCTTCAGATTTGGTCTTGAATTTGAGAGCTAGGGTTTTTTGTTCTTAAGAATGGGATCTTTAATTTTGAGAGGAATTGAATAAATGATGATTATTTAGGTCACTTAGGGGTTAAATATTGGCTCCAGCGTGATGCGGTGCTATCGCGTCAGGCCACTGGAAATCGACAATCCTCATTTTATCCATTGGCACGACACGGAGCTATCACTATAAGCCTTTGGAATTACCATTTTGGCCACCTCCGCGATGTGCCATTATCGCGGAAGCTCACTAGAAATTGCCAAATGTGAACTAGGTCCTTGGCGTGATGCACCAATATATCGGTCCTTTACTTGAAATTTACAATTGTAATTTTGACTGACTCCGCGATGCGCTAGTGACCAAAATGATGGTGTTTAACTACTGAAACTTAAAATTGTCATAACTTCTTACCCAGTTATCGAATTTGAGCAAATTTTATATCGTTGAAAAGCTAATTGAATTTTCTATGCAATGGCAGGCTCTAAACTAAAAAATAATAGGTATTTCAAAAATTTTATATATGAATACTCATGTCTTGGGGCTTAAATTATGCTAGGGAAATATGGGGTATTATAATATCTCCCCCTTGGGATCATTCATCCTTGAATTAGATTGGTTAAGATAAGAAAACTGATGGACTGAGCTTACACACTAAACATACATAACTGATGCATAGAATGCATGACTGAACTGATATGTAAATGCACGACTGACATAAACATAATGTGCAACTGAAACTGAGCATGATAGAGAGAAATCTTAAGAAGATTCGTACCTTAAACCAAATCTAAATTTGCGGAGAAAAGATAAAGGTACTTAGTCCGCATATATTCTTCTGCTTCCCAAGTGGCTCCCTCAATGGACTGATTCCACCAAAGAACTTTGACTAGTGGAACTTCTTTGTTGCTTAGTCTACGAACTTGATGATCAAGAATATTGACTAGAACTTCCTCATAGGAAAGGCTTTTCTGAACATCTATGCTTTTTAGGGGAATAACTACAGCTGGATCACCAATACACTTCTTTAATAATGAGACATAGAACACTGGTATACTGAAGCTAGAACTAAAGGAAAGTTAAGCTCGTAAACTACCTTTTCGAAACGACTGAGAATTCTGTAGGGACCGACATAGCAGGGACTTAGTTTCCCTTTCTTGCCGAACCTATTTACTCCTTTTATGGGAGATATTTTCAAGTATATAAAATCACCGACCTCAAACTTGAGATCCTTTCTCCTCGCATCTGCATATGATTTCTATCGGCTCTGGGCTGCTCTAAGCCTTTCTCTGATCAACTGAACCTTCTATAAGGCATCAAACACCAAGTCAGGCCCTACTATTGCAGCCTCACCTACTTCAAACCAACCAATCAGAGATCTACATCTCCTACCATAGAGAGCTTTAAACGAAGCCATCTGAAACTGGAATGATAGTTGTTATTATATGTGAATTCAATCAAAGGCAAATGGTCATCCTATTTACCTTTAAAATCAACTGTGTATGCTCTCAGCATATCTTCAAGATTCTAAATGGTCCTTTCTTCTTGACCATCTGTCTAAGGGTGGAAGGTTGTACTGAGGTGGACTTGGGTACCAAGACCCTTTTAGAATGTCTTACAGAAATAAGAGGTAAACTGGGTAGCTCTATCTGAAATGATAGATAAGGGAACACCGTAAAACGTAATGAACTCGCTGAGATAGAGTTTGGCATAGTCCTCAGCTAAATAAGAGGTATGGACTGGAAAAAAAATAAGCTGATTTGGTCATATGCTCTATGATAACCCAAATAGAATTATGTTGATGATGAGTACGAGGCAGACCCGTCACAAAGTCCAAGTTCACTTCTTCCTATTTCCACGTGAGAATCTTGAACTCCTGCATGGACACACTAGACTTCTAGTTCTCAAACTTAAACTGCTGACACATAGAGCACTTAGCTACAAACTTTGTAATATCTCTCTTCATCCTACTCTACCAATAAATCTCCCACAAATTGCGGTACATCTTAACGGCTCCTGGATGAATAGAGTAGCGCGTTCCATGTGCTTCTTCAAGAATTCACTGTCTCAACTCATCAACACTAGGCATACATAGCCAAACCTGACAACGTAGCACACCATCTCTCCCTTATGATAAAACCTCCACCTTCTGATCTCTGACTAATTCTTTCAACTTAACTAGACTGGGATCTCTATCCTTCTTTTCCTTTACTTTGGAAACTAGAGAGGATCCTAAACTACTCTACACCCATACACTACCTTCTGCTGAATCGACTAGGTGGACACCTAGTCGGGGAAGCTGATTAACTTCCTGAACTAACTTCTTCTTACCATTCTCAACATAAGTAACACTACCCATAGATAACCTACTGAGAGCATCTGCTACTACGTTGGCCTTGTTTGGATGATACAGAACACTCATGTTATAATCTTTTAATAAATCTAGCCACCTTCTCTAATGTAAATTCAAATTTTTCTGAGAGAACACATACTGCAAACTCTTGTGATCTGTGAACACATTAACATGCACCCTACACAAGTAATGCCTTCAAATCTTTAAGGAAAACACTACAGCTGCTAACTCGAGATTATGAGTAGGATAATTCTTTTCATGGGGCTTAAGTTGTCAAGAGGCATAGGCTATAACCTAACCTCTCTCAATAATGACACAACCCAATCCTACCCTGGATACATCATAATACACAACAAATCCATCTAAACCAACTAGAAAACTAAGGATTGGGGCTGAGGTGTGTCGATTCTCCAACTCCTGAAAACTCTTCTCACATAAATCTGACCACTGAAACTTAACTTTCTTCTGAGTCCATGTGGATATGGGGGATGCAATAGATGAAAACCCTTCAACAAACCAATGGTAATAGCCAACCAAACCCAAGAAACTCTTGATATCTAATGGAGAGATGGGTCAAGGCCAGTTTCTCACTACTTTGGTCTTTTGAGGATCAACTCTAATACCATCACCGAAAATAATATAACCAAGGAATACTATTGACCTTAGCCAAAATTAGCACTTACTGAATTTGGCAAACAACTGATGGGTTTTGAGAGTCAGAAGTACGATTTTGAGGTGTTCTACGTGATCATTCTCGCTACAGGAATAGACAAGAATGTCATCAATGAAGACTATAACGAACATGTTCAAGTACTGCTTGAACACTCAATTCATGAAGTCCATGAAATTTTCTAGGGCGTAAGGCCAAAGTACATGACTATAAATACAAAGTGACCATACCAAGTTCGAAAAGCTATTTTTAGAATTTACAGTCCTTGACTCTGAGCTGATGATAGCCTGATTTCAGGTCTATCTTAGAAAAGTAACTAGCACCCTAAAGTTGGTCAAATAAGTCATCAGTTCTATGAAGTGGATATTTATTCTTGACTGTGACTTTATTCAACTAATGGTCGTGTATGCACATTCTGAGAGAACCATCTTTCTTATGCACGAATAGAACCGGTACACCCCACAGGGAGATGTTGGGTCTGATGAATCCTTTATCTAGGAGATCTTTTCACTGTTCTTTTATTTCTTTGAGTTCAGCTGGAGCCATTCTGTATGGCAGAATATATATGGGCTGAGTGTCTGGAAGAAGGTCTATTCCGAATTCGATTTCCCATTTGAGAGAAACTCTGGGAAAATCTTCAGGGAACACATCTGGAAATTCCCTAACTACTGAAACTGACTCAAGGGTTGGAGTCTCTAAATTTGAGTCTTTTACTTGAACAAGATGGTTAATACACCCCTTGGATATCATCTTTCTCGCTCTAAGGTATGAAATAAGATGACACCTATGAGCTGTAGTTCTACCCCTCCATTCAAGGACTGATTCATTTGGGAACTGAAAATAAACTATTTTATTTCTATAATCAACTAAGGCATAGCATAAGTAGAGCCAATCCATGCCAAAAATGAAATCAAAATCTATCATCACTAACTCCACGAGATTAACTGAGGTAAATTTTGGAGATATTATGACCCAAAAGCTCTTGTATACCTGCCTGGCTACAATTGAAACACCTACTAGGGTAGACACTAAAAAGGGATCTGCTAGAGTTTTGGGACTGACTCCAAAATTGATGGCTATATATGGAATTATAATAAAAAAAGATGCTCTAGTAAAGCATAAACATGTAAGTTGAAGGCATGTAATGTACCAGTAACTACGTTAGGAGAACTTTCCTGATCTTGGTCGAACTGAAGAGCATATAATCTATTTAGGCGTTGACCACTGGTAGCACTGTAAGCGATAACCTGCTGAGTTAGGTGACCAGATAAAACTGAAGACTGATTGGACTAACCCTGTTGGCGCAACTCCTTACCTCTCTGAGCAACTATCTGACACTCCCAAATCCAATGGTCTGGATTGCTATATTGCAAAAAAACATCACTTCCCGCTCTACACTCACCCTGATGGTGTCTTCCATATTTCTAACATAAAGGATTTGTATGGGCACTGTTAACACTGCCTTGGGACTTAGATCCTACTAACCTATCCCGATTATCATTTTTTAATTTGGGTACTGGGGCACTGGCTGAAGAGGGTGCTGGGAATAAGACCTCTAATGAAACTGAGGACAATTACCACCTTTTGACCTTGGCTAATTGAAATTAAAACTACCATTTTAGCCCTTTTGTTCCTCTCTCTCTTTCGTTAATCTTCTGCTTCTCTATCTGTTGAGCATGAACTATCAACCTAGACAATTCCATCTCCCTAATCAGTATTGCGGTCCTGTACTCCTTGACCACACTATCAGATACACTAGACACAAACTTACTTATCTTGGACTGCTGTCAATTACCACATGAGGAGCATATCTAGCTTACTGAGTAAACTTGAGGGAATACTCCTTCACGCTCATATTGCCCTACCTCAAGTTAATAAATTCTAACACCTTGGCCTCCCTCAACTCCAATGAGAAGAATTTGTCTAAGAAAGTTGTGGCAAACTCTTTCTATTCTATAGGCCCTGCATCAACACCCCTATCAACCTTCCAATACTTAAACCAAGTATGAGCCACATCCTACTATTGATATGTAACCAACTCAGCACTCTCACTTGATGTGACCCCCATAGCATCCTTTACCTTTTGAACCATATCTAAGAATTCCTGTGGATTCTCTTCAGACTTGGATCCCATGAAGGAAGGAGAATTCATCCGGGTGAAGTCCTAAATTTTGGTTGCAGCAATATTAGCGACTGGGTTGGTCAAAATAGTAGCTGGTCATTCATTCTGAGCTGCTACGGAGTTGGCGAGAGTGGTGAACACAGCCCTGAATTCTGTGTGAGAGACATTCTCATACAAAGGATCTACCTGGACGGGCGAAGGTGATGGATGGTTTTCTGCTCCTCTTCTGTTATTTTTTTTAGGAGGCATATTTGGTAAACGGAAGGGAGAAATAGATTAGACTAAGAGTTTAACTTGAGATCATGCTCACTCGGACGACATAAATACTGAAAGAAGGGGAACTTTTCCTAAATACCTTATAGCCTCCTACACATAAGTGTCGCGTGCTACACACCCATGGACAAGACTCTACTTGACGCGACTTTCAGAATTCCTAGGACTCTTTTAAATCTTAGGCTCCGGTACCAAGTTTGTAATGCCTTAGGATTACACCCTGGGCGTCACATGGTGCTTACAATCCCGAGAGACCACAAGCTAACCCATGAGCTGGTACCTACTGTAAGTACTAAATAACATAATCATAAATGCGGAAGAATAACTGATATGCCATAAGGTTTTAATATCTGAAACAAATACTGAATTATGAATCTAAAGAAATAACGATCTGAGTCTGAATAAATACTAAAATCTGAGATAAACTGCCTAACTAACTGACATGTCAACTGAAGTCTACATATTGAATAACTGACAATTGTGTCTGAAAGTCACTAAATTGAATAATTATGAGTTGATGGGAAAGGCCCCAACTAACTCCACTAACTACTGAAGTATAGACGTAAAGTAAAATAATCTGTCTGCAAAATATAAGGACTCACCACTGCTACTATTGAGAGTCTAAAAAGTCTAAGCGCGATCCGAGAACTGAGCATCAGAACCTATGATATAATACATCATAGCAAAAGAAAGGTATGAGATCAGTACTTTGAATGTACTGGTATGCTAAATGAGGCAGGCTGACATGCATGGTTTCATGAACAGGAATAATAATTGTCTTAATATACATGTAAAACATGGATTACTGAATAAAGAGCATGAAATTTGTAGATACTAAAAATATGTGAAATCTGTAAATACTGTGTATGCATGAAAGTTTGTAAATACTGACGGTACGTGAAATCTATAGATACTGGGGATGCATGACAAAGAATATAATATGAACTGAATAAAAGTTTGTAAACTAGAATACTTAAATAACTGAATCCGTATGCCTTGGTCAAACAACACTAAGACTAAACTACTGGTCTGATTATTGGGCTCAGAGTGGGAGCTATCATCTTACCGACATGCCCTAATTAAGCTAATCGAGGTCCAACTGTAACCCCAGTTGGAAGGGTGTTAATACCATGCCACGAGTACTAATGCTGGCTATGTGGATCCACTAGTCTGGTATACTGTATTGTCCCGAAGGACAAAGGGTATCAAGCCTAATCTAACGAGTGACCTCTGCAAGATAGTCAAGCCTATACTAATGAGGTATTTCTTAAATCCTATGTTGGCTATGTAGTTTTGGAGTTTGGGTACTACTACTAGCGACTCTACCTATCTGACGGGAAAGCCACCATCCCTAAACTCACTCAGTGCTAAATCCTACTCCCAACTGAATGACACTGAGTTACTAACTATTTCTGAGTTTAACTGACTGATCTAGTAATTCTCATGATGTATTCTGAAGATATTCTAAAGATACTGACACCAGAATAAGTAAAAAACTATGATTTTTGGGTATTTAAGACCCCCAGGACTCAAAAGAAATAATAGTAAAATGACACTAAAGCTTGGAGGACATAGCATAAAGGCTTTTGTAAAATATTCATTCTTGTAAGCATTTTATCAAACACTTGATATGCATAGTGTATATAGAACATGGGAATTAGTTTAAAGATTGTAGTAAAGCACAACTTAAATACCATTATCACAAATCATGAATTAAATCAGTGGACAACAACATTCAAACATATGGAGTGTAGTAATAGACATCAATTTTGCTAAAACATGGTATAGAACAAGATTCATAGAAATTTATGGTTTAATCATAATTTAAAATCAACATAACTTGGAAAGATCATAATTTTGCCATTTAAATCAGATACTTGGACTCCATGGGTGAAAGGAACCCATGGATGAACATCTAACATGCCTGGGTTAATGAATTTGAGAGGATTGATGGTGAGTTCTTCAGATTTGGTCTTGAATTTGAGAGCTAGGGTTTCTTTTTCTTGAGAAGGGGATCTTTAATTTTGAGAGGAATTGAATAAATGATGATTATTTAGGTCACTTAGGGATTAAATATTGTGTTTAGGGTGATTAGGGCCGTGGAAAAAGACTAGAATACCCTTAAATGAATTTAAAAACTCAGACTAGAAACTAAAGATCTCGATTTTTTGCTCCAGTGTGATGCGATGCAATCGCGTCGGGCCACTTGAAATTGACAATCCTCATTTTTTCCATTGGCGCGATGCGGAGCAATCGCGCTAACCTTTGGAATGCCAGTTTTTCCACCTCCGTGATGCATCATTATTGTGGAGGCTCACTAGAAATCGCCAAATGTGAACTAGGTCCTTGGCGCGACGTGCCAATATCTCGATCCCTTACTAGAAATTGACAATTGTAATTTAGACTGGCTCCACGATGCGCTAGGGACCAAAATGATGGTGTTTAACGACAAAAAATTAAAATCCCCATAACTTCCTATCCGGTTATTGGATTTAAGGAAATTTTATATCGTTGAAAAGCTAATTGAATTTTCTATGCAATAGCAGTCTCTAAACTGAAAAATAATGGGTATTTTGAAAATTTAATATATGAATACTTATGTATTGGGGCTTAAATTATGCTAGGGAAATATGAGGTATTATAATATCTCTCCCTTGGGATCATTCATCCTCGTATGAGACTAGTTAAGCTGAGGAAACTGATAGACTGAGCTTTCACACTAAACATGTATAACTGATGCATGGAATGCATGACTGAACTGATTTGTAAATGCACGACTGACATGAACATGATTTGCAAATAAAAATGAGCATGATAGAGAGAAATATTAAGAAGATTAGTATCTTAAACCGAATCTGAATTTGCAGAGAAAAGATGAGGGTACTTGGTCCGCATATCTCCTTCTGCTTCCTAAGTGTCTCCCTCAACAGACTGATTCCACCAAAGAACTTTGACTAGTATAAATTCTTTGTTCCTTAGTCTACAAACTTGATGATCGAGAATTTTGACTGGAACTTCCTCATAGGAAAGGCTGTTATGAACATCTATGCTTTTTAGGGGAACATCTACAGCTGGATCACCAATACACTTCTTCAACAATGAGACATAGAACACTGGGTATACTGAAGCTAAAACTAAAGGCAACTTAAGCTTATAAGCTACCTTTCCAAAACGACTGAGAATTCTGTAGGGACCGACGTAGCAGGGACTTAGTTTCTCTTTCTTGACAAACCTCTTTACCCCCTTCATGGGAGATATTTTCAAGTACACAAAATCACCGACCTCAAACTTGAGATCCCTTTCTCCTTATATCTGCATACAATTTCTGTCGGCTCTGGGCTACTCTAAGCCTTTCTCTAATCAACTGAACCCTCTCTAAGGCATCAAACACCAAGTCAGGCCCTACTAATATAGCCTCACCTACTTAAAACTAGCCAATCAGAGATCTAAATCTCCTACCATAGAGAGCTTCAAACAGAGCCATCTGAATACTGGAATGATAGTTGTTATTATATGCAAACTCAATCAAAGGTAAGTGGTCATCCCATTTACCTTAACAATCAACTATGTATGCTCTCATCATATCTTCAAGTGTCTAAATAGTCCTTTCTGCTTGACCATCAGTCTGAGGGTAGAATGCTGTACTGAGGTGGACTTGGGTGCCAAGACCCTTTTGGAATGTTTTCCAAAAATGAGAGGTAAACTGGGTACCTTTATCTAAGATGATACATAAGGGAAATCATGCAACCTAAAAAACTTTCTGAGATAGAGTTTGGCATAGTCCTCGGCAAAATAAGAGGTATGGCCTAGCGAGAAATGAGCTGATTTGGTCATCCGATCTATGATAACCCAAATAGAATCATGTTGATGATGAGTACGAGGAAGAACCATCACAAAGTCCATGTTCAATTCTTCCCATTTCCACGTATGAATTTTAAACTCCTGTATGGACCCACTAGGCTTTTGGTGCTCAATCTAAATATGTTGACACATAGAGCCCTTAGCTACAAACTCTGTAATATTTCTTTTCATCCTACTCCACCAATAAATCTCCCATAAATTGTGGTACATCTTAGTAGCTCCTGGATGAATAGAGTAGCGCGCGGCATGCACTTCTGTAAGAATTCACTATTTCAACTCATCAACACCAGGCACTCATAGCCGAACCTGACAACACAGCATACCATCTCTCCCTTATAAGAAAACCTTCACATTCTGATCTCTGATTGATTTTTTCAACTTAACTAGACTAGGATGTCTATCCCTTTTTTCCTTTACTTTAGAAACTAGAGAGGGTCCTGAACTACTCTACACCTATACACTACCTTCTGCTGAATCGACTAGGTGGACTCCTAGTTGCGTAAGCTGATTAACTTCCTAAACTAACTTCTTCTTACCATCTGCAACATAAGCAACACTACCCATGGACAACCTACTGAGAGCATCTGCCACTACGTTGGCCATGCTCGGATGATATAGAACACTCATGTCATAATCTTTCAATAAATCTAACCACCTTCTCTAACGCAAATTCATATCTTTCAGAGAGAACACATACTACAAATTTTTGTGATTTGTTAACACATTAACATGCACCCTATATAAGTAATGCCTTCAAATCTTTAAGGAAAACACTATAGCTGCTAACTCGAGATCATGAGTAGGATAATTCTTCTCATGGGACTTAAGTTGTCTAGAGTCATAGGCTATAACCTGACCTCTCTACATAAGGAAACAGCCCAAACCTACTCTGGATACATCACAGTACCCAAAAAACTCATCTGAACCATCTGGCAAAGTAAGAACTGGGCTGAGGTGAGTCGAGTCTTCAACTCTTGAAAACTCTTCTCGCATGAATCTAACCACTGAAACTTAACTTTCTTCTGAGTCAATCTAGATATGGGGGATGCAATAGATGAAAACCCTTTAATAAACCGATGGTAATAGCCAACCAAACCCAAGAAACTCTTGATATCTAATAGATAGATGGGTTTATTCTAGTTTCTCACTACTTTGGTCTTTTGAGGATCAACTCTAATGACATCACCGGAAATAATATGACCAAGAAATTCTACTTACCTTAGAAAAATTTGCACTTACTGAATTTGGCGAACAACTGATGGGTTCTAAGAGTCTGAAGTCCGATCCTGAGGTGTTCTACGTGATCATTCTCGCTATGGGAATAGACAAGAATGTCATTGATAAAGACTATAATGAACATGTCCAAGTACTTCTTGAACACTTGGTTTATCAAGTTCATGAAAGCTGCTGGGGCATTAGTAAGGCCAAAGGACATGACTAAAAATCCAAAGTGACCTTATCGAGCTTGAAAAGATATTTTTGGAATGTCACATTCCTTGACTCTAAGCTAATGATAGCCTGATCTTAGGTCTATCTTAGAAAAGTAACTAGCACCCTGAAGTTGGTCAAACAACTCATCGATTTTAGGAAGCGGATGTTTATTCTTGGCTATGACTTTGTTCAACTAACGATCATCTATGTACATTCGAAGAGAACTATCTTTCTTACACATGAATAGAACTGGTGTGCCCAATAGGGAGATGCTGGGTCTAATGAATCCCTTATCTAGGAGATTATTCAACTTTTCTTTTAGTTCTTTGAGTTCAGCTGGAGCTATTTTATATGGCAGAATAGATATAGGCTAAGTGTCTGAAAAAAGGTCTATTCCAAAGTTTATTTCCATTTTATGGGGAACTCTGAGAAGATTTTCAGGGAACACATCTGGAAATTCCCTGACTACTGAAACTGACTCAAGGGTTGGAGTCTCTGAATTTTAGTCTTTGACTCAAACAAGATGGTAAATACACCTCTTGGACATCATCTTTCGCGCTCTAAGGTACAAAAAAGCTGACCCCTATGAGTTGAAGTACTACCCCTCCATTCAAGGACTGATTCATTTGGGAACTGAAAATGAACTATTCTTTTTCTACAATGAGTGGAGCTAATTCATGCTGAGAATGACATTGAAATTTGTTATCTCTAACTCTACGAGATCAACTAGGATAACTTTCTGAGATATTATGACCAGATAGTTACTATTTACCTACCTAGTTAAATTGGAAATACCCACTGACACTGAAAAGGGATTTGCTAGATTTTTGGGACTAACTCTAAAATTGACGGCAATATATGGAGTTACAAAAGAAAGAGAAGCTCCAGGGTCTAGTAGAGCATAAACATGTAAGTGGAAGACATGTAATGTACCAGTAACTATGTCAGGAGAATTTTTCTGATCTTGGTAGGACTGAAGAGCATATAATCTATTCGGGCACTGACCACTGGTAGCACTGTAAGCGATACCCTGCTGAGTTAGGCCACCGGATGAAACTGAAGACTGATTGGACTGGCCCTATTGGCGCAACTCCCTACCTCTCTGAGCAACTACCCAACACTCCGAATCTAATGGTCTGTCTTGCCATATCCGAAGAAGACATCACTGCCCGCTCTGCACTCGTACTGATGGTGTCTTCCATATTTCTAACATAAAGGATTCATACGAGCACTGTTAACATTACCTTGGGACTTAGAGCCTGCTGCCCTATCTCGATTATCATTTCTAAATTTAAGTACTGGGGCACTGGATGAAGAGGGTGCTGGGGCTGAAGACCTCTAATGAAACTAAAGACAATTACCACCTTATGACCTTAGCTAATTAAAATTAAAACTACCTATTCTAGCCCTTTTGTTCCCTCTTTCTCTTTCCTTAATCTATAGATCCTCTATCTGTTGAGCATGGACGATCAACCTAGACAAGTCCATCTCCCTACTCAGCATTGCAGTCCTATATTCCTTGACCATACTATCAGATATGCCAGACACAAACTTACTAATCTTGGACCTACTATCAGCTACCATGTAAGGAGCATATCTAGCTAACTGAGTAAAGTTGAGGGAATAATCCTTCACACTCATGCTTCCCTGCCTCAAGTTAAAAAATTCTAACACCTTGGACTTCCTCAACTCCAATGGAAAGAATCTGCCTAAGAAAGTTGTGGCAAACTCTTCCTATTCTACAGGCGCTGTATCAATACCCCTATCAATCTTTCACTGCTTAAACTAAGTATGGACCACATCATGCAACTGATATGCAACCAACTCTACACTCTCATTGGATGTGGCCCCCATAGCATCCATTACCTTTTGAACCATATCTATGAATTTCTATGGATCCTTTTCAGACTTGGATCCCGTGCAGGAAGGAGGATTCATTCGGGTGAAGTCCTAAATTTTGGTTGCAGCTGTATTAGACACTAGGTTGGACGGAATAGCAGCTGGTCATTCATTTTGAGCTGCTATAGAGTTGGCAAGAGTGGTAAAAGTAGCCCTGAATTCTACATGAGAGACATGCTCGTCCACAGGATCTGCCTGGATGGGCCAAGGTACTAGTTGGTTTCCTACTTCTCTTCTTTTGTTTTTTTTGAGAGGCATGTTTTGTAAATGGAAGGAAGAAATGGATTATACTAAGAGTTTAACTTGAACTCATGCTCACTCGCACGACATGAATACTGAAAAAAGGGGAAACTTTTCATAAATGCCTTGTAGCCTCCTGCCCATAAGTGTGGCACACTATATACCTATGCACAAGACTCTACTTGATACGGCTTTAAGACTTTCTAGGACTATTTAAAACCTTAGGCTCTGATACCAATTTTGTAACACCTCGAGAGTATACCCTGGGTATCACACGGAGCTTACAGTCTCAAGGGACCACAAGCTAACCCATGAGCCGGTACCTTCTATGATCACTAAACAACATAATCATAAATGCGAAAGAATAACTAATATTCCTTAAAGTTTTAATATCTAAAATAAATATTGAATTATGAATCTAAATAAATAACTATCTTAGTCTAAATAAATACAGAAATCTGAGATAAACTGACTAACTAATTGAAAGTCAACTAAAGTCTAAATACTAAAAACTGACTGTAGTTTCTAAAAGCCTCTAAACTAAATAACTATGAGTTGATGGGACAGGCTCTAACTAACTCCACTAACTATTGAACTAGAGACATAAAGTAAAATAATCTATCCTCAAAATATGAGGACTCACCACTGCTACTGCTGAGTGTCTGAGAAGTCTAAGCACGATCTGATAACTGAGCATTAGAACCTATGATATAATACATCATAGAGCAAAAGAAAGGTATGAGATTAGTACTTTGAATGTACTAGTATGTTAAATAAGGTAGGCTGACATGCATGGTTTCGTGAACAGGAATAATAACTGTCTGAATATGCATGTAAAATATGAAGTACTGAATAAAGAGAATGAAATTTGTAGATACTGAAAATATATGAATTCTATAAATGTTGTGTATGCATGAAAGTCTGTAAATACTAAAGGTATGTGAAATCTATAGATAATGGGGATGCATGACCAAGCATATAACATAAACTGAATAAAAGTCTATAAATTAAAATACTAAAATAATTGATATCTGTATGCCTTGGTCAAACAACACTAAGACTGAACTATTGGTTTGATTACTGGGCTCAGACTGTGGGAGTTATCATCTAACTGACATACCCTAATCTGAGCTAATCGAGGTCCAACCTATAACCCCAGTTTGAAGAGTGTTAATACCGTGCCACGGGTACTAACGCTTTCTATATGGATCCACTAGTTTGGAATATTGTATTGTCCCAAAGAATGAAGGGTGTCAAGCCTAATCTGATGGGTGACCCCTGCGAGATAGTCAAGCCTGTACTGATGGGTGAATTCTCATATCCTACGTTGGTTATATAGTTCTAGAGTTTAGGAACTACTACTAGCGACTCTTCTTATCTAACGGGGAAGCCTCTATCCCTACACTCATTCGGTGCTAAATCCTACTCCTATCTAAAAGACACTAAGATTTTGACTATTTCTGAGTTTAACTGACCGATCTAGTAATGCTCATGATGTATTCTAAAGTTATTATGAAGATACTGAGATGAGACTAAGTAAATAGCTATGATTTTCAGATATTTATTACCCTCAGGACTCAAAACCAATAATAGTAAAATGACACTAAAGCTTGGAGGACATAGCATAAAGGCTTTTATTAAATATTTATTCTTGTAAGCATTTTATCAAACACTTGATATGCATGGAGTATATAGAGCATGGGAATTAGTCTAAAGTTTTTAGTAAAGCACAACTTCAACACCATTACCATAAATCATGAATTAAAATAGTGGACAACAACATTCAAACATATGGAGTGTAGTAATAGACATCAATTTCGCTAAAACATGGTATAGAACAAGATTCATGGAAATTTATGATTTAATCATAATTTAAAATCAAGATAACTTGGAAAGATCATAATTTTTCAATTTTAATTGGCTACTTGATCTCCATGGGTGAAAGGAAACCTTGGATGAACATTTAACATGCCTGGGTTAATGGGTTTGAGAGGATTAATGGTAAGTTCTTGAGATTTGGTCTTAAATTTGAGAGCTAGGGTTTCTTGTAGAAAAGGATCTTTAATTTTGAGAGAAATTGAATAAATGATAATTATTTGGGTCACTTAGGGGTTAAATCTCGTATTTAGGGTGATTAGGGCAGTGGAAAAAGACCTAAATACCTCTAAACCAATTTAAAAACTTAGGATGGAAATTAAAGATCCCAATTTTTGGCTTCGGCGTGATGTGGTGCTATCGCGTCGGGCCCCTGGAAATTGATAATCCTCATTTTTTCCATTGCCGTGATGTGGAGCCATCGCGCTAAACCTTTGGAATGCCATTTTGGCTACCTCCGTGATGTACCATTATAGCGGAAGCTCACTGGAAATTGCCAAATGTGAACTGGTCCTTGGCGCAATACACCAATATCACGGTCGCTTTCTAGAAATTTAAAATTTTCATTTAGTCTGGCTCCGTGACGCGCTAGTGACCAAAATGATGATGTTTAACGACTGAAACTTAAAATCTCCATAACTTCTTACCTGGTTATCGAATTTGGGCAAATTTTATATCATTGGAAAGTTAATTGAATTTCCTACATTATGGCAGGCTCTAAACTAAAAAATAATGGGTAGTTCAAAAAATATATATTTGAAGACTCATATATTGGGACTTAAAATATGTTAGAAAAATACAAGGTATTACATAAATCTAGGTGGTGTAGTGGTAGATTGACCTTCTTCTTGATTAGGTGGAGTAGCCATGATGACCAAATCACTCTAGGTGTTAACCTTTTAGAGTGTTCTAGCTCTGATACTAACTGATGAAACACGAGAGGTTACACCGCACAGTAAGTGACTAGGTCCCTTAAAGTCAGTCACAGGAAATCAAATAGTAAAGCACTAGAAAACTAAAGCTTTGTAGGAAATCAAAGACACAAATTTTAACATGGAAACCTCCTTTCTCAAGGGAGGAAAACCACGACATGCCCTCACAAGCACCCAACAATCCACTATAATCAACATCTTGATTACAGACTCCAATAAGCCTAACTATAGGCTCCTCCTACTTGTAATAACTCTACTGCATGCCTATCTTGACAACTTTGCCAAGTACTCTCTCGAATATTGATTAACTCTAACCAATGTTAAACTTAGGCAACTCTACCTAAGCACTTTTAAGAAAATAAGAAAATATTACTCTTATAACATAAGTAATTCAGTTATAATTCAGGACTCAACTCAATAACACTCACTCTTTTTAATACATTCAAAAATTAAGAACTTCAGCAATACTTGAGTAGCTATGCTTTCGTATCTATTAATTTTGAACAATATGGATTGTGAAAACTCACCAATTTGAGAAGCATTCCTCTCCTTTTATAGTGGAGTAATGATTAGCATAGAAATCTGATTGGGCCGAGTATCCTAAAAGTTACACATCTCACTTGCATAGATTGTTATACTAGAAAACAAAACTGTATAGGTCATGTGATAGTTGTATGTTTCCATGAAGACCCAGGGACCTGGTCCTTCGTTGTCAGCTACTCATCATCAAAAAAATTTATATCAGTTATTATTATGCATGGTTTTGATGTTGGGTTTTGAACTATGGGTTGAGGGTTTTGAATGTATTTGGCTTAAATGTTTTCCCATGATTATTAATGAATTATTATGTATTGAATTGATTAATTATGAAATATTTGGGTGCATAGGGATGGTGAATAAAGTTAGGCGTACAATGAATTCCCAAAATAAATGGTTTTGGTAAGGAAATTGATAATAACCTCGACCCACTTGTATAATTGTCCTTGGGATATGATTACTCTCTTGGTTTGGCTATTCTTTTTAAAACTTTGCATTGCATAAATGGTAAATGGAACATGAATAGAATTGGTTTGGTTTTAAAATGGTTTTTCAAAGGCTTTAGTAGCCATGTCTTTGGTTTTCAAGTTGGAAATTGTGGAGTCAACTTGGTTTAATGGTTTTGTATGGCAAAATAAAATAGACTTGTAAGCTCTAAAACTTGGTATGACGATACCAACGGTTAATTCCTAATTAAAATACTCATAATTTAATTGATAAAAATGAGTAAATAATTTTAATTGGGCTCAAAGGAGGTTGTGTAGCAAATCGTGGAAGGTAGAGGTTCCAGAGGGACCGCTACTGGAAACTCACGTTTGCTGACATAAGGATTGGTCTTAATGACTATGTGCTTATGTCACACTATATATATATATATGTATGTATGTATGTATGTATATATATATATTTGTATCAAGAATGGCAAATGGTAAAGATTCCCCGGCTTTCTATGATACCTCCGGTCGTGCAGCTAACACGCACTGGGGTCTTTTCAGCAGAGAAAGCAGAACCCATATAGCCCATGGGTGTCGGTAAATAATGGTCAAGCTACACAGTCTAGGTTAAGGTTTTACTCTCATTCTAAGCCTTGTTTTCTTTCTCGGCATGTGGAATATATATATGCAATGCTTATGCTGTTGTTCACTAGTATTAATGGTTTTTGTATTATGGATCATGGCAATATTTTATCCTGTATCCCTGAGGTACAATCTAGTGCTCCATCAGCTAACTGACTTCCAACGCTATGTCCCCATATGATGTACTCCTACCCAGTGATTAGGTATTCATGTGATAGCTTAGCTGTCAGACTAAACTAATGAGCTTCCATCCTTCAAAAGATTCCATTTCATTCTTTGGATTTCCTCATGTTTGACTTTTTGTTGGACTTGTTTTTGGCTATAATTGGGGGCATATCGTGAACAGACTATCTTTGATAGAGGCTTTCTTGGACATTACTATGGGAATGGGTATTGTGGTTGGTTTTCAATGTTGACCCTTTATAGATTCTTTAAGTTTTCCTCTCATATTTTGTTTTATATTGGTATTCATCTACTACTAGATGTCCTTGGTTATATTGGATTAGGCTAAGAGAGTGGTCTCTGGTCTTAGGTGGACTTGAGATGCTCGTCACATCCAGCCCATGGCTCAGGTTGTGACTAAGTTGGTATCAGAGCCTAGTTTCATGGTCGGTTGAGAGTCCACAGTCATGTCAAGTAGAATCTCTTTTATGAGTGTGTAGTGTCCCATGCTTATAAGGGAAAGGCTACGAGGCATTTAGGAATGTTTCTCTTTTTTTTATTGTCTTATTTTTAGGCTACAGTATCTAAGGCCTTGGATTCCTCTAACTCTTATTAGTTTTTCTTTTAGATCATGCCTCCCAAATAATCTGAAGCTCTTGGAAACTCATTTATCTTACCTGAGGACAATGTGGGTGGATCTTGTCCCAACTATAAGGTGTAGACCCATTCTAGGGTGCTACTTTTGATTATTCCCACGGAGTTCTACCTATCTTCACTGATTCTTTTCCAGTTGGTGACACTCATACTCAGTCACCTCGGGGAGATATTACTAATGCTTAGTTTTGCCAATCTATTCATCTGTTGACCCAGTTAGTAACATCTCAGTCACGTTAGATGAGTTATATTGGTATTATTGAGATTTTATCTAAGGCCACTAGAGTTGGCCAATTTGTGAGGTTGAGCCCTCCAACTTTCACTGTCACTAAGGTTAAGAAGGATCCTTAAGATTTTATAGATGAGATGGAGAAAATCTTTTAGGTTATGCATGTCACTTAGGTATAATGTATGGAATTTGCTACGTATTAGTTGAAGGATGTAATATACCAATGGTATGAAGAGTAGGAGTGGCTTAGGGGTTATGATGTTGAGTCCACTTTGTGGGATGGTTTCTCCAGTGCCTTGATCATTTTATTCCTTAGGAGTTGAGGGAGGAAAAAGCTAAGGAGTTTGTGAATTTGAAGCAACAAAAGATAATGGTAAAGGAATATGCCTTGAAGCTCCACCAGTTGTCGTGGTATGTCCCTGAGCTAGTGTCTAGCATAAGGGCTATAAAGAGGAAATTTGCGATTTGCCTCGTGAATTAATTTTAGAGAACAAGGCTACCTTGTTGAAGAATAACATAGATATCTCTTTATTGGTAGTGTATATACAGCAGGTTAAGGATCAAAAGAAAAAGCAAGTAGAGATAGAGGAGAAGATCAGGGTGGAGGTCAGTAATAGAGTGAAAGGAATGGTAGCAAGTGGCCTAAGAAGAAGTGGGGAAACTTTGGTTCCTATTTGACGGTTAATGCACCTTATTCAAAGCCATTCGGATATCATTATTTTCAAAGTATTGCTAGTTATAGGTCATATGGTGCCCAATATCATGCTAATAGGGCCCAGTCAGACCTATCCTATCCTTCTTGCAGACTTTGTGGTTAATTACATCATGGTTTCTGTGATGAGGGAAGAACCAGTGTTTTAACTATGGCCAGCCAAGACACTTGCTAAAGAATTGCCTAGGGGTAAAGGTTTCTATGGGGGCTAACAAGATTCTGGTTTCCATATTATCAGCTCCTGCACCAAGGGGTGCCACTTCTAATATCGGTACTGGTCCAAATTGCCTATATGCTCTTACTACCCATCAGGAGTCTAAGGCATCCCCTGATGTCATCACTAGTATGTTAAAACTCTTCTCTCATGATGTTTACTATTTACTTAATCTGGGGGTATGCATTTTGGTTTTAATCCTAAGCATATTTCAAAAAAAAAAATTATTTTTACCCCGATAGGTGACTCGGTGGTTGCAAAAAAAGTCTATAGTAGAAAGGTTTATAAGGGTTTTATGGTATCTGTTGGTGGAAGGAAAACTTTGGTGGGTCTGTTTGAATTAGACATGCTAGATTTTAATGTCATTTTAGAAATGGTTTGGTTGCATTCGTGCTACGCCTCTTTAAACTGTCAGACCCGTAAAGTCATTTTTAAATACCCTAATAATTTGGTTATTGAGTGGGAAGAGAGTTCCTTAGTACCTATGGAAAGATTCATATCATATCTTAGAGCCCAAGAATTAATTTTTAAGGGGTGTGTTTATCATTCGGTCTGGGTAAAAGATTCTAACTCGGAGGGTCCTACTTTATAATCTAGTCCCATGGCTAGTGAATTTCCTGAGTCTTTCCCTAATGATATTTCCGAGTGTCCCTCCCGATAGGGAAATTGAGTTTGGGATTAATATTATTTCAAACACTCATCTTATCTTTATCCCTTCTTACAGAATGGTTCTAGCTGAGTTGAAAAAACTTAAGGAATAGTTGAAATATCTTTTTGACAAGGGTTTTATCCACTCTAGTATGTATCTATGGAGTGCACCTATTTTATTCGTGCGTATGAAGGATGGTTATCTTCCAATGTGTATTGATTATCGTCAGTTGAATAAGGTGATGGTGAAGAATAATTACCCCCTTCCTAAGATTGATGATCTATTTGACCAACTTCAGGGTGCTTAGTATTTCTCTATAATTGACCTTTGGTCAAGTTATCATCAGTTAAATATAAGGGAGGAGGATATTCCTACGACTGCTTTCCATACCCGGTATGGACATTTTGAGTTCTTGGTCATGTCTTTTGGGTTGACCAATGCCTCAATAGAATTTATGTATCTCATCAACCAGGTATTCCATCAGTTTTTGGACTTGTTCGTAATTGTGTTTATAGATGATATTTTGGTATATTCAAAAAGTAAGGTGGATCATACTAATCACCTTCGTGTTGTATTGCAGACCCTAAGAGATTAGCAATTTTATGCTAAGTTTTCAAAGTGTGAATTTCGGTTGAATGTTGTTACTTTTTTTGGTCATGTATTTAGTGAAGGGATCATGGTGGATTCACAAAAAGTTGTAGTGGTTAATAAGTGGACTAGACCCACGACTCCTACGATATTCAAAGCTTCTTGGGTTTAGCTGGTTATTATAGGAGGTTTATGGAAAGTTTTTTGTCGATCGTTGCACCTTTGACTAAGTTGACTTATAAGAAGGTGAAGTTTTTATGGTCCGATGCTTGTGAGGGGAGTTTTGAGAAGTTAAAAGATAAATTGACTTGAGCTCTGGTTTTGACCTACCCTTGGGTAGTTATGGCTTCGTGGTTTATTATGATAAGTCTCATGTGGGACTTGGTTGTGTATCAATATAGCATGGCAAGGTGGTAGCATATGCTTCTAGGTAGTTGAAAGCTCATGAGAGGAATTGTTCGACTCGTGATTTGGAGTTGTTGGTTGTAGTGTTCACGTTAAAAATTTGGCGGCACTATCTATATGGGGTCCACATTGATATCTATTCATATCATAAGAGTCTGCAATATGTATTCACCCAAAATAAGTTGAATCTTAGGCAAAGAAGATGGATTGAGTTGCTCAAGGACTATTATATGAGTCTCTACTATTACCTAGGTAAGGATAACGTGGTCGTTAAAGCTCTTAGCAGGTTATCTATGGGAAGTCTATCCCATGTAGAAGAGGGGAAGCAAGGCTAATCTTAGAGTCTGTATCTTATATTTTGAGGATGGTGTTGTGTTTGTACAAGATGTGACAAAATCATCTTTTGGTGCTGAGGTAAAAGAGAAGCAGGTGTTAGAACCTATCTTGATGCAAATCAAGGATGTTGTAGGTGGGCAGAAGGTGATGGCTTTTGAAATTAGGATTGATAGTATCTTGAGGTACCAAGAGAGGTTGTATGTTCCTGATGTGGATGGGCTACGAGGTAGAATTTGGATAAAAGCTCATGAGTCGCATTATTTGGTTAATAATGGTTCGATGAAGATGTATCATGACCTTAAGAAGATCTAATGGTGGAATAACTTGAAGAGTGATGTGGCTAATGTTAGGGCTAAGTGCATGGTATGTTAGCAAGTGAAGGTGGAGCACTTGGGGCCTGGTGGGTTTTCTCAAGAAATTGAGTTGCCTGTGTGGAAGTGGGAAGTGATAAATATGGATTTTTTATCGGTCTTCCATGGACTCAAAAACAGTTTGATTCTATTTGGATCATTGGGGATGGAATGACTAAGTCTGCTCACTTCTTACCAGTGAGGACAAATTATTCTATTGAGGACTATGCAAGGTTGTTTATTCAAGATATCATGAAGTTGTATAGGTGTACCTATTTCTATTATCTTTTATTAAGGTACTCAGTTCTCATCGTAGTTTTGACGCTCATTTTAGAATGATTTGAGGACTAAGGTAAGCCTTTAGTACTGCTTTCTATCCACAGATGGATGGACAAGCGGAAAGGATGATTTAGACTTTGGAGGATATGCTTCAACCTTTTGTAATTGACTTTGGTGGAAGCTGGGTTGATCATTTGCCTCTGGTGGAATTTGTGTACAACAATAGTTATCACTCTAGCATTGGTATAGCTCTATTTGAGGTGTTGTATGGTCAAAGGTGTAGGTCCCGTATTGGGTGGTTCAAAGCTAGTGAGGCAAGGTTTTTCGGTCCTGATTTAATTCATGAAGATATAGAGAAGGTGAAGGTAATTTAGTATAGGCTTAAGACTAACCAAAGTCACCAAAATTCCTATGCGGACATAAGGCGAAGAGATTTGAAGTTCGATGTGGGTGATTAGGTGTTCTTGAAGGTGTCTCCCATAAAGAGAGTGATGCAATTTGGTAAGAAGGGGAAGCTCAGTCCCTATTATGTTAGCCCCTATTTCATTTTGAAGAGAGTGGGAGATGTTGACTATAAGTTAAAATTGCCTGGAAGCTTGGGTTCCATTCACCCTGTGTTTCATGTGTCCGTGTTGAAGAAATATGTGGGTGATCCTTCCTTGGTGGTGCCTATTGATAATGTCGGTATCTCAGATTCCCTATCATACGATGAGATCCTAGTAGAAATCTTGGATAGACAAGTTTATAGGTTGTAGACTAAATATGTAGCTTCAGTAAAGGTCCTTTGGAGGAACCATAAGGTGGAAGAAGCAACTTGGGAAGCGGAGGAAGATATGAGGGCTAAGTACCCATTCTTATTCCATGTGTCGGGCGAAGGAGATTAAGGTATGAATTTTGTTTTTCCTTGTTACTATTCGGGTTTATTGTTTGATTTTGGTGTAATATTGTTATTCTCGTGCAAAAAGTGTCCTAGCTCTTCATTCGGGGATGAATGATCTAAGGAGAAGATAATATAACACCTTCAAATTTTGAGTAGTTTTATTTTTGGTCTCCCTATATTCGAAACATTGATTTTTTACTTAAAATGTACTTAGGTATGTTAATGGGGTGCCCTAAAAAAGTTTTAGAATTTTTGGATTGGGTTTAGGGTGGTTTTGGGTCATGGAGGAAGTAAGCCTCTGCGATATCGATGTGCCACGGAGGCTGGCTTCGGTGATAGCCTCCGTAACACAGAAAATGGTCTCCACATTAAGGTACGCGGTACAGAGGTTAGTCTACATGATAAGGTCCGTGCCGCAGACCTATATAAAAATCTGGTTGTTTTGTTCTATTTTCATTGGAATGAGGGGTAATGAGGTTCTTTCATTTATAAACAACCTTTAAAACTATATGTGCCAATTCTCATTAGTTTTCATGCAAGGGCTATTACTTCACTTCTAAAAATCCTCTCTCAAATTTCACCTTTCAAGTCAAGGATAGAGTTTCAAGGAGGTGGTCGGGGTTCTAAGGGTGTTTTCTTTAAAATTCTTGGTAATTAAGGCATGTACCTCTTTCCCTATACTTAACTTTCCTTTATAGGATGAATTGGTTATTATTATACATGGTTTTGATATTGAGTTTTGAACTATGGGTTGAGGGTTTTGAATGTATTTGGTTTAAATGTTTTCCCATGATTATTATTGAATTGATTATTTATGAACTCTTTGGGTGCATACGGATGTTGAATGAATTTAGGGGTACAATGGATTCTCAAAATAAATGGTTTTGGTATGGAAATTGATAATAACCTCGTCCCGCTTGCATAATTGGCTTTGGAATATAATTTATCACTTGGTTTGGCTATTCTTTTTGAAACCTTGCATTGCATAAATGGTAATTGGAACATAAATGGAATTGGTTTGGTTTTCAAATGGTTTTGGAAAGGCCTTGGTGGTAATGGCTTTGGTTTTTAAATTGAAAATAGTGGAGTCAACTTGGTTTAATGGTTTTCTATGGCAAAATGGAATAGACTTGCAAGCTCTAAATTTTGGTATGACGATACCAACAGTTAATGCCTAATTAAAAAACTCTTGGGTTAATGGATGAAATTGTGTAAATGATTTTAACTAGGCTCAAAGAGGGTTGTGTAGCTAACCATAAAAGGTAGAGGTCCCGGGAGGACCGATACTGGAAACTCATATTTGCCGACATGAGGGTTGGTCTTAATAACCATGTGCTTATGTCAAACTATATATATAGAGAGAGAGGGAGATAGATAGATATTAAAAATGGCGAATGGTAAGGATTCTCTGACTTTCTAGGATACAACTGCTCGTACGGCTAACACGCACTGGAGCCCTTTCAGCAGGGGGAGCAGAACTCATATATCTGTGGGTATAGGAAAATAACGGTCAAGCTACACAGTTCAGGTTAAGGTTTTACTCTCATGCTAAGCCTTGTTCCCTTTTTCGGCATGTGGTATATATATATATATGTATGCATTATTTATGGTGTTGTGTACTGGTTTTAATGATTTTCTGTATTATGGATTATGGTATTATTTTATCCTGTATCCCTGAGTTGTATGATATCTCTCCAACCGCTAACGATCTTCAGATATTGTATCTCCACGCGGTGTAGGAACTGGCTATACTTCTACTCGTCCTACACAAGATTAGGTGGTCATGGGACAACTCAGGTGTCAGACTGAAGTGGTGAGCTTTTATCCTTCGGAAGACCCTATTTCATGCTTTGGATTTCATCATGTTTGACTTTTTGTTGGACTTGATTTTGGCTATGGTCAAAAGCTTATCTCGACCAAACTATCTTTGATTTTGTAGGGATTTGTTGGACATTACTGTGGTCGTGGGTATTGTGGTTGGTTTTCGGTATTGACCCTTTATATACTCCTTAAGCTTTTATCTCATATTTTGTTTTATGTTGGTATTCATCCGCTGCTAGGTGTACTTGATTATATTGGATTAAGCTAAGGGGGTGGTCTCCGGTCCTTGGTGGACTTGAGATACCCGTCACAACCAGGCTCTGGTCGGATCATGATGACACCCTAGTCCTTTGGAACTCAATTTAGTGGATCCAGGCCAGCTAGTGTTGGTACCCTTGGCAAGGTACTAGCACCCTTCCAACTAGGGTTACAGGTTGGATCCTGATTTATTCAAATTGGGATATGTCAGTTATTGTTAGCTTCTACAGTCCTCAGTTTATATTTCAGCTTTAGATTATGCATGACCCTATATTCAGTTATTCAGTTTCATTCAGTACACGTTTATACTTGCTCATTGCATCAATTCATATCCCACAGTTTCAAACCTAATATTCATACATGAACTTTAGTATAGTTCTACAACATATTCAACTTTAACTTAAGATTTAATATAGTAGTCATGCTTCTACCGCTTCCCAGTTTATAGAAATGTTTTAGCTCATGATTTTGAAATTTCACTACGCCTTATAGCTTTTATGTACAAATATGTTTTAAATGCATATTTCAGCAAATGGCTTATGTCCTCAGTTTTGAAGTATGTTTTAAGTATTTTCATAGCTAGTGCATATCTCACATACTCAGTACATTCAAAGTACTGATTAATACCTCTTCTGCCTATATTTTTCATGTGATGTAGATTTAGGTGCTTATTCTTAGGATCATAATCAGGCAGATCATAGCACTCAACCAGTAAGTGATGAGTTCTCTTATTTCGAGGACTCAAGTCAGTTGCAGTTTTTGTACTTTATATTCTTATTCGTATGTATTGATTTGGGATAGTTGGAATCTTGTCTCGACTACCTATAATCAGTGTTAGTGGAGGCTTCATAGATAGTCAATTAGAGTTGTTGGAATCGGTTTCTCTTTCTTTTCAGAATACAAATGTTGTAAATAAACTTTACAATAGTAAACGTATAGAAACAACTTTTCTTATGATTATATTTTTGTTCAGTCAAATTAGCTTTTTTATATATTTTAATCAGTTGCTCAAGAATTGTGCCAGTATCATGGGTTACCATGATGTCTCTCATCTCCTACTACGGTTGTTGTTGTTGTTGTTGTTGTTTTGGAAATTAAAATATTTTATCAATCACCAAGTAAGGTCATTACAAAGTTAATGGATCAGATTTTATATTTCCCTTCTCTTAACTACAAAAAATACAAAAAAAACTCATATCTAACTGCAAACACATAAACATATCTATCTATAGTAATTTTTAATTTGATCTACTAGTTTACTATTTTCTTGAACTCTGATGCAGAGATCTACTTTAATCTAGTAAACAATAGATTTTATTGTAGTAATTCTGTTGTGAAAAATTCGATTGTTTCTTTCCATCCAAATCAAGCAGACCACTCTCAATCCATATACCATATAACACTTCTGTAAATGTTGATTTTAGCAGGATGGCTTGTTGTGACTTCCTTTTTATTTCCTGAAGCATCCACTATTGGTGTTGAGACCATGAGTTTGGTGTATATTGTTGCCTTTGTAACCAGCTAAGTACTCTATTCCATACCTTCCTCGCAAATTCACATTGAACAAATAAATGTTCCCTTGTTTCTTCTTGATTATGACATATGCCACATTGAGTATTCACTTCAATCTTCAATTTGTGTAGCCTAACTGTGGTAGGTAACCTGTCCTGTACATTCATCCAAAGACTAAATATTTAGTAAATTTTCCTAATCATGCCCTTATTTAATTGTTGTAAGCTTACTGCAGGCAATACTATTCTAGCTTCAAATATTTTTTGAATCATCCATCTAGCTTGTTATATGGTATATGGATATATTTTTTTATCTAGCTAGCTTGTTTAGTCACTGTGGCATTCTCTACAGGTTGGTTTTTAATATAGTATGTATAGATCCATCTGATCCACATTTTATCCTTCTTATGTGCAATGTCCCACCAGAGTTTAACCACTCCAGCGCTATTCCATAAGTACATATTTGTAATGTTGAGGCCACCTTTACTCATAAGAGAACACACTCTTTCCTACACAACAAGGGCCTTCTTGGTGATGGATCCACTTCCTGACCATAGGTAACTCCGACAATGTGCTTCAATCACTTGAATAACTTTTGTTGGAATAATAAACAATTGCGCCCAGAAGGCCTGCATCCCAAACAACACTGACTGTATTAGCTGGACTCTTCCTGCTTATAAGAGTTTTTGTATTGTCCAAGAGGATATTTTGGTGGTATTTTTTTCAATCAATGGCTGCCACTGTATTAACGGGAGCTGTTGAGTGGTTAGAGGAACCCCAAGATACTTAAAAGGCATTTCTCCTACTGTGAATCCCAAGTGTCAGTGATACTGGACCTTACTCTTTGCTTACCCCTCCAAAATAGATGCAGTTTTTGTTCAAGTTTGCTTGCAAGCTTGATGCCTCAGAGAAAGTATTGAAGCAACTGAACAACTTTGTAATGGATTCTAAATCTCCTCTAGTAAAGAGAAGTAGGTCATCTGCAAAACACAAATGGTTAATTCCAAGTTTTCCACATCTGGGTGATATTTAAACCCATGATCTTCCTTGATTTAGTATAATACCCTGCTCAAATATTGCATTCTAATAGAAAATAAGAAAGGGGATATTGGGTCTCCTTGTCTTACCCCTTTTGCAGCAAGAAAAGGCCTAGTGGGCTCTCCATTGATCAAAATACTATATCTCACACTGCTAACACATTCCATTACCCACTGTAAGTCGGTCTCGGGAAATCCAAGTTCATGCATCACTTGTTCAAGGTAACTCCATTCCAAAGAATCATATGTCTTTTGCAAATAAATTTCTAACATGCTTCTAGGTGAGATACACTTTCTATTGTACCCTTTAACAATCTCGTGGGCTAATATAATATTATCACCTATCTCCCTACCATGAATGAACCTAGATTGGGCTTGAGATATTATTGTGGCAATCATCTTTAGCATCCTGTTGGCCAAGATGTTGGAGATAATCTTATAGATGACAGTGTAATAGACTATGGGTCTATACTCATTGACTGTGAATGGATAGGCATTCTTATGGACTAAAGTAATAGAGGTGCAGTTCACAGGTTTGTACATCTTATCTGTATGGAAAAATTCCATACTTACCTCAACTATATCTTTTGAATAGTCCCCCAAGCTTTCTTGAATAAGACAGCATTATACCCATCGAGTCCCGGGGCTTTATCATCTCCAATTGCCTTACGGCTGGCAAGTACCTCAGCAGCTATGATAGGAGCATTAAGTAACAACTTTTGATGATAAGTTAGCACAGGGCCCTTCTGCATAGTCACTTTGTTGACTGTTGGCAAGCTAGTTGTTGTTGTGCCTATTAGGCCTTTATTAATGTTTTTTCCATTTTTATTTCTTCTCTATATTTTTCATATAGGTTTTTATACCATTGTTGTAAAAATTTTATTCTTGCTCCTAGAGTATCTACTATTTTTGCTTCATCCCAACTCTTTATTATTTTTGAACTAAATGGTTCAGATAATTTACTAAACTATAATTTTCTTATTTCTTTACTTTCCTCTGTATTATATGTTCCTTTATAATAATATTCTTTAAATGTGCAAGTATATTCATCTATGTAACACATATTACATATTGCTAATTTTAACATTAATTTCCTATTTGTATCTTTCTCTTTATTTTGTTCTTCTTCTGTTGTTGTCATGCTGCTAAATTCGTCTTTTATAGCTATTTCATACTTTTTTAATAATTCTATAGGTGTTAATTTAGTTGTAGTTGTTGATGATGTTTCTTTTGTAGGTTTGTCAGTTCTTAATACTCTTTTACTATTTTCAGTTAGATTTAAAAACCATAATTCCACTGTTCCTATTAGTGTTCTTTCTATATATTCTGGTGCATCTGTTACATTTATATTATTATCTAATAATTGTTTTGTCATATATCTTATCCATAATTGTATTATTTTTCCTGTATCTATCACAAAATCTGAGTCTAAAAAGTTATAATTTTTATTAACTATTTGTTTTTGTGTCCATTTGTCATATTCATCCTTTAGATTATATCTTTTAAACTTATTCTTATAATATGTAGTTTTTCTTATTTTTGATGTTCTAGGTATTATATTTTCATCTTCTTTTTTATCAAGAGTATTTATTTCTGTGTTTAGATCTTCACTGTATAATTGTTCTATTTTTTTCTTAATTATTTCTATCTTATTTATTGAAAATATAGTTATTTCCTTTTTATTTATTGAAAATACGACCAGTTCTATTGTATCTTCAGTATATTTTATATTTTCTAATTTTTGTGTAATTTTTTCACTTCCTTCTATCCAATCAGTTTTCTTTCTTATTTTATTAATAACTCTTTTTGCTCTTACTTTCTGTTTACATGGTGTTGTAAACCACCAATCCGTTCTAGTTACTATATGTGCGTATAATTTATCTAAAAACGGCATTCCTGGTGGAATGTTAATCCTCATTTCATAAGTTCTTCCATGTCATGGTCTCTAACTTCTTTGCAAGTTGAATAAATCAGTGTTTGATTCCTTGAATTATATATCCAAACTGGTTTTTTATTTGAATAATTATTAAGTAACTCTAATAATATATTACTTATTCCAATAACTCTTTTATTGCGATAAAATTCTGGTATCTGTATTTTTGATATCTCGTTCTATTCACATATTTCTTCCGAAATAATACAATCTCTGGTCATACCCATTTTGACTACATTGATAGTCTGTTTAATTTTGTCAAATAATATTTCTGCTGATGCGGAATAAAATCGAACATAGAATAATTGTTCGTTTGTAATTCTCTTGTAAGTCATAAATTCTTTGTGAATTTCTGCGATTCCTGTTAACTCTTCTCCATTGGTTGTGTAAACCATAGATAATAATCCATAATAGTAACATGATTTAATAAAATTTGAGTTTGTTCCTGGTAGGGCAATAAGTTTATTGTAATTTTGGCATTTCTAGGTAATATATCCATTTTGTTGTGCGGCTAGCTCTTCACTTTGAATAGGTTTGGTATTTAATATGGTTTGTATGGTGTATATATTGTCAATGTATTTTCGAGAAGCATAATTGTATATTTTTTTGTTGGTTAACTGATTCAGAATATGTATATATCTGGGGAGGTGCAAATGATTCTAAATTTTGTATATTTGGTGTATATAGTTTTGAAAATATTTGGCTGAGGTTATAATTCTTTTTCTTTGGTATTTCAGGTCTATTTTGAGTGACTATATTTTTCCCTTTAGATGTTCCTGCAGCTGTAATTGAAGTTTCGTCAGTAATTTGAGTTTTAAGGTATTTCTCATCGTCACCTTTTAGGTCTAGTTTTTTAATGTGCTCTTCCTGCACAGTATCTTATTTTTTATAGTGTTCGACCTGCACTTTTACATTTGTAACTTCAGTAGTTAGTATAATAACTTGTTCTTGTAATAACTCCATTTATTTAAACATTTGGAGCAATAAATTAGTCTGGGTATCTTTGGCATCAGCCTCTTCCATTGGTAAATCAGTTTGAGTAGCTTTGTCTTGATAAGTAATATGCAATGATATTTTTGTTAGTATTGATTACTTCAATTGTAAATGTAAAAATCAGTATATTTAATACTAGTCTCCGAATTTTCTTTATCGTAACTGAGTTTTGTATTTTTCTTGTTAGCCACCATCGTACCTGTGTATTATCTGTTCTAACAATAAACTTGTTATATACGATATATGGTTCAAATGCTATTAAACATTTATATAAAGAACATAATTATTTTCTATTTATTTCCCATTTTATTTCTATTTCGTTAAACGTTCCTGAATAATATCTACAGTGATGTTCTAATTTTTCTTCTTCATATCTATATTTGAGTACTCCTCTATAACTATATTTACTTGCATCAGCTTCTACTATATATGTAAATTTTTTATTTTCATCTGGAAATTGTAATTTTGGTAATTCTTTACAAAGTAATTTTATTTTCTGTACCTGTTTTTTGTCTTCTTCATTATAGCTATATTCTACATCCTTTTTTAATTTTTTCTGTAATGGTTTTAAGTTTTCTGCTAATTTTGAAATATATTCTCTTACTCGGTTTACTAATCCTAAAAATGATTGTAATTTCTTTTTTGTATCTAATTCTTCTTCTGAATTTATTATTTTTTGGACTATATGTTGTTGCATTGTTACTCCACCTTTATCTATTTGTATTCCTAAAAATTCTATCTGATTTTTTATTATTTCTTCTTTCTTTTCACTTAAACTTATTCCCGATTTTTATATTATATCTGTAAATTGTTCTAATAATTTTAAATATTCTTCTTTAGTTTTTGTATTTAATAGTATATCATCTATGTATACTATACAATTAGGCAATTGTTTAAAATAGTTATCCATAAAATGTTGATATCTACTTGGTGCATTTTTATATCCAAATGGTAGTACATTCCATTCATAAAATCCTTGTGGTACCGTAAATGCGATTAATTCCTTAGATTCTTCTTCTAACTTTAAATGGTAAAATCCTGATTTACAATCAAATTTACTAAAGTAATTATGGGTAATTATATGTCATAGTTTTTGCATTTAAATTTCTATTATCAATAATCATTCTACTTTTTCCTCTTTTTTGTTCACTATGCTTATTTACTATAAAAGCTGGACTATTGTGTTTTCCAATAAAATATGTACACCACTTGTATACCACTAATAACAAAAAGAATAATCACCCCCTACAATTGGTATCAAAACCTATGTTCTTTAAAGTTACGGAAGTGGTATACATTTGGATTTATTTGATGAATTTACTAATTATAAGTTATTTGATAAAACTAGATTTAGATATTCCCCAAAATATTATTTAGATGAATAACATAAAAAAATTACCAAAATATAAAGAATTAAAGCAAATAATATCTTAAAAATGTAAAGAATTAAAAATAAGGATAGAAAGACTATAATATAACATAATTGTCGGAGTTAGTAAAAACTCAATAAATGCACAAAAAGAAGAAATATCAAATTTAGAATCAACAATAGATAGTCTAAAATATACATACCAACATGATTTATTAACAATTAAATAAAAATGAACAAAGAAGAATTTATAATAGATGAAAAAATATATGAAAACCATGAAGGATTAAAAATAAAAATAGTATTTTTTAATCTAGGAAGAAGGTATAAGAAAATAGGTGAACATTTATATTTAATGTTAGAAAAAGAAGAATTAAAATTAGAAGATAAGTTATCAGCTATGGTAAGGATAGAAAGAGAAAACGAAGAAATAGATAGAAAAAAGAAATAGAAAAAATAAAATAACAAACTATAGAAGAAATACGAAAAATAGAAGAAACTAAAAATAGTAGGATTGCTGAATTAGAAAAAGAACTATAAATGCTAAAAGATTTGTATGAAAAAAAGACAGAAAGAAAAAGAAGAAAAAAATAAAGAACAAAAATTATTAAACGAGATAAATCAACTTAAAGAAAAATTAGAAATAAATACAATAGATTTTGAAGAAACAAATAATTATGATTCAAAAGATAGTGAAACATATACAGAAATCTTAACAAATACAAAAAATTTAAAAATCAATGAAAAACAAGAAATAATTAATGAAGAAAACTTAGAAAATAGAAACACAGGAATAAATACTCTTCATAAAAAAGAAGATGAAAATATAATACCTAGAACGTCAGAAATAAGAAAACCTACATATTGTAAGAATAAATTTAAAAGATATAATCTAAAGGATGAATATGACAAATGGACACCAAAACAAATAGTTAATAAAAATTATAACTTTTTAGACTCAGATTTTGTGATAGATACAGAGAAAACAATACAATTATGGATAAGATATATGACAAAATAATTATTAGATAATAATATAAATGTAACAGATGCACCAGAATATATAGAAAGAACACTAATAGAAACAGTGGAATTATGGTTTCAAATCTAACTGAAAATAGTAAAAGAGTATTAAAAACTGACAAACCTACAAAAGAAACATCATCAACAACTACAACTAAATTAACACCTATAGAATTATTAAAAAAGTATGAAATAGCTATAAAAGACGAATTTAGCAGCATGACAACAACAGAAGAAGAACAAAATAAAGAGAAAGATACAAATAGGAATTTAATGTTAAAATTAGCAATATGTAATATGTGTTACATAGATGAATATACTTGCACATTTAAAGAATATTATTATAAAGGAACATATAATACAGAGGAAAGTAAAGAAATAAGAAAATTATATTTTAGTAAATTACCTGAACCATTTAGTTCAAAAATAATAAAGAGTTGGGATGAAGCAAAAATAGTAGATACTCTAGGAGCAAGAATAAATTTTTTACAACTATGTGAAAAATATAGAGAAGAAATAAAAATAGAAAAAACATTAATAAGAAATTTAGCATGTTGCAAAGATAAAATAGCACCTCAATTTGGATGCGGAGAAAGATATTATAAGAAAAGAAAAAGGCATAAGAAATATAAGAAATACAAAAAATCAAAATATAAATATAAGAAACCAAGAAAAAGATATTATGTAAAAAATTATAAACATAAAAGACCATATAGGAAAAACAAATCTATAAAAGAGTGTACTTGTTATAATTGCGGAAAATTAGGACATTTAGTTAGAGATTGTAAATTTCCTAAAAACTCAAAAAATAAACAAATATCAGAAATAAAAATAGAAAATACAGAATATATGCAGATAGATTATATAGATTACGAATTAGAAAGTGATGATAGTATATATGAAATTATAGAGAATGAAACAGATAATGAAATAGATAGTGAATGAGATGAATTAAATGAATGAAGAAGATATAAGAATGAACCAAATAACTGAAGTAAATATAAATGTTCACCTATTTTCTTATACCTTCTTCCTAGATTAGAAAATACTATTTTTATTTTTAATCCTTCATGATTTTCATATATTTTTTCATCTATTATAAATTCTTCTTTGTTCATTTTTATTTAATTGGTGATAAATCATGTTGGTATGTATATTCTAGACTATCTATTGTTGATTCTAAATTTGATATTTCTTCTTTTTGTGCATTTATTGAATTTTTACTAACTCCGGCAATTATGTTATATTGTAGTCTTTCTATTCTTATTTTTAATTCTTTACGTTTTTCAGTTATTATTTTCTTTAATTCTTTATATTTTGATAATTTTTGTACGTTATTCATCTAAATAATATTTTGGGGAATATATAAATCTAGTTTTATCAAATAAATCATAATTAGTAAACTCATCAAATAAATATATATGCAGAAAGATTATATAGATTACGAATTAAAAAGTGAAGATAGTATATATGAAATTTTAGAGAATGAAACAGATAATGAAATAGATAGTGAATTAAATGAATTAAATGACTGAAGAAGATATAAGAATGAACCAAATAACTAAAGAAGATATAAAAATAATAACAAAGGAAGAATATTTACATGAAGAAGCAACAGATCAAAAAATAATATTTGATAGTCATATATTTGATGAAATAAAAGAAAAAATATTTAAAATACCAATAATAAAAAATATATTTAGTAGAAGAAAAGAAGAATACTACATAGAAAGCCAAAAAGAACATGTAATAGACTGTAGATATGCAAAAGGTAAAGCTAGTATATCACTAGTAAAAAAATAATTAATAAAGAAATAAACGATATAAAAAGTAGAGACCCAATAAAATATGTACACTTTGGAGGTACAAAGATATTGATAAAAGTATGTTTTAGAGAAGGAATAGATACACCAATAGAACTATATTTAGCAGATGATAGGATTATAAGACTTATAGAAAAAAGTATAATAACTGTAATAAAAGAAAATTTAATATACCAAAAATTTAAATTTATAATAAGTGCAAATTATTCAGTAACAATAACAGATAAAAATATAGATAAATTATTACTATTATATTGGAAAATATCACGAATAGAACTAACCCCAGAAAGTAAAATATTTATTGCAAGATGTAAAAATCTATATGTATTAACTACAAAACACAAAATAACAGGAAAAAATAAAATTAATAAAATACAAATAGAAAGTCCTTTCGAATAATTTGTAAAAACAATTGATAATAATGATTATAGTTATAGGGACATAGATATAGAAGAAAATTTAGAAATAATAAATGATAGAATAAGTACAACAAAAAGAATAGCTTATGAAAAACCAGAATCATCAAGTTCAACAAAAAGAACAAGTTATGAAACAAGTTCAATAGTTAATTTAAACCAATATTACATAACTGAAACAATAAATGAAAAAAAATATTTAATACTCTTAAATACGGGACAAGAAGAAAATTATATAGCAAAATATCTAGTAAAAAATGAGGAAATAAAATCCGATAATAATATATGCCCAGATTTACCAAGAAGCTTACTAAACGCTAAAAATATAGTAGAAAAAAGAAATAACAATAGGAGTTAGAAAAATGAAAATAGAATTTGAAATAAGGAAAAAATGCAAAAAACAGACATAAATTAGGAATAAAATGGTTAGAACAAGTAAAACCATATAATATAGAGCATACACAATTATCTATAACGTATAACAGAGAGAAATTATTCTTAAGAAGAGCTTTAACATGATATGAAAATATATGTATTAATGAAGATAGTAGTACAAGAATATTACAGTAGATATTATACGCCTATGATAGATACAGGAGCAGAAGCTAATTTATGTAGATATAATTGTTTACCAGAAAGTAAATGGGATAAACTAAAAACATCAATAATAGTTAAATGATTTAATAACGAAGGAAGCTTAATTACTTATAAAGCTAAGAATGTAAAAACACAAGTATGGGATAAAATATTAACAATAGAATAAATCTATAATTATGAGCTAACATTAAAAGATATACTTTTAGGAATGCTGTTTTTAGATAAATTATACCCACATATAATAACTAAAACAGATTGGTGATTTACAACACCATGTAAACAGAAGTAAGAGCAAAAAGAGTTATTAATAAAATATGAAAGAAAACTGATTAGATAGAAGGAAGTGAAAAAATTACACAAAATTTAGAAACTATAAAAAATATTGAAGAGACAATAGAACTGGTCGTATTTTCAATAAATAAAAAGAACATAACGATATTTTAAATAAATAAGATAGAAATTATTAAGAAACAATTAGAACAATTATACAGTGAAGATCCATTAAAAGGATGGGAAAAACATAAAACTAAAATAAAAGTTGAATTAATAGATAAAAATAGCATAATAACTCAAAAATCATTAACATATAATTTTGACGATTTAAAAGAATTTAAAATGAATATAGATGAATTATTAGAAAAACAATATATACAAAAAAGTAATAGTAAACACAATAGTCTAGCATTTACAGTAAATAAGGATAGTGAACAAATAAGAGGAAAAAGTAGAATGGTTATTGATTATAGAAATTTAAATGCAAAACTATGACATATAATTACTCAATACCAAATAAGATATTAAAAATAAGACAAATACAAGGATATAATTACTTTAGTAAATTTGATTGTAAATCAGGATTTTAGCATTTAAAGTTAGAAGAAGAATCTAAGGAATTAACCGCATTTACGGTACCACAAAGATTTTATGAATGGAATGTACTACCATTTGGATATAAAAATACACCAGGTAGATATCAACATTTTATGGATAGCCATTTTAAACAATTACCTAATTGTATAGTATATATATATGATATACTATTTAAAATTATTTGCACAATTTACAGATATAATAGAAAAATCGGGAATAAGTTTAAGTGAAAAGAAAGCAGAAATAATGAAAAATCAGATAGAATTTTTAGGAATAAAAATAGATAAAAGTGGAGTAAAAATGCAACAACATATAGTCCAAAAAATAATAAATTCAGAAGAAGAATTAGATACAAAAAAAGAAATTACAATCATTTTTAGGATTAGTAAACCAAGTAAGAGAATATATTCCAAAATTAGCAGAAAACTTAAAACCATTACAGAAAAAAATTAAAAAAGGATGTAGAATATAGCTATAATGAAGAAGACAAAAAACAGGTACATAAAATAAAATTACTTTGTAAAGAATTACCAAAATTACAATTTTCAGATGAAAATAAAAAATTTACATATATAGTAGAAGCTGATGCAAGTGAATATAGTTATGGAATAGTACTCAAATATAGATATGAAGAAGAAAAATTAGAACATCACTGTAGATATTATTCAGAAACGTTTAACGAAACAGAAATAAAATGGGAAATAAATGAAAATAATTATGTTCTTTATATAAATGTTTAATAGCATTTGAACCATATATCGTATATAACAAGTTTATTGTTAGAACAGATAATACACAGGTACGATGGTGGCTAAAAAGAAAAATATAAAACTCAGTTACGACAAAGAAAATTCGGAGATTAGTATTAAATATACTGAATTTTACATTTACAATTGAAGTAATCAATACTAACAAAAATATCATTGCAGATTACTTATTAAGACAAAGCTACTCAAACTGCTGCAAATATTTAAACAAATGGAGTTATTATAAGAGCGAGTTATTACACTAACTACTGAAGTTACAAATGTAAAAGTGCAGGTCGAGCACTATAAAAAATAAGATATTGTGTAGGAAGAGCACATTAAAAAATTAGACCTAGAAGGTGACGATGAGAAAAACCTTAAAACTCAAATTACTAACGAAACTTCAATTACAGCTGCAGGAACATCTAAAGGGAAAAATATAGTCACTCAAAATAGACCTGGAATACCAAAGAAAAAGAATTATAACCTCAGACAAATATTTTCAAAACCATATACACCAAATATACAAAATTTAAAATCATTTGCACCTCCTAGATATATACATATTCTGAATCACTTAACCAAGAAAAACAAATATACAACTATGCTTCTCGAAAATACATTGCAACATATACAACATACAAAACATATTAAATACCAAATCTATTCAAAGTGAAGAGCTAGTCGCACAACAAAAAGGATATATTACCCAGAAATGTCAAAATTATAATAAACTTATTGCTCTACCAGGAACAATCTCAAATTTTATTAAATCATGTTACTATTACGGATTATTATCTACGGTTTACACAATCAATGGAGAAGAGTTAGCAGGAATCCCAGAAATTCACAAAGAATTTATGACTTACAAGAGAATTACAAACAGATAATTATTCTATGTTCGATTTTATTCCGCACCAGCAGAAATATTATTTGACGAAATTAAACAGATTTGATGAAATTAAACAGACTATCAATGTGATCAAAATGGGTATAACCAGAGATTATATTATTTTGAAAAAAATATGTGAATAGAACAAGATATCAAAAACACAGATACCAGAATTTTACCACAACAAAAGAGTTATTGGAATAAGTAATATATTATCATAGTTACTTAATAATTATTCAAATAAAAAACAATTTGGATATATAATTCAAGGAATCAAGCACTGATTTATTCAACTTGCAAAGAAGATAGAGTCCATAACATGGAATAACTTAAGAAATGGGGATTAACACTCCTCAGGCCAGAAGAACAACTGTTAATGAGATCTATCAAAAAGGAAATTATTTCAGAAGAAGCTATGGATCAATTTTGTGAAAAAGTTGGCCAAAAATACAAAGACCACATATGCAGCAGATGTAGTGGTAAGCACAACTTTATTCTAGATGTGATGCTACACTGACAAGAAAATAAAGAAGATAACCAAAGCAGATACAAGGAAGAAAAAGATAAGCTATTAAATTGTGAAAGAGACAAGTAGGTAACTTTCACAATTTCCTTTACGTAAATTGTAAAAATAAAGTCTTAGGTATTAATAATTTTTTGTCTTTTAGTAGTTTAAGATGAAAAAATTTTTAGCATAAAGAGACTTTTTTAGCATAAAAGTTAGGATAGCTATAGCCTATAGCCTAGCCTTTTTGACATTTTTTGTACACTAATTACTAAGTTTTTTTTAGTCTTTTAGAAGTAGACACGTGCATGTAAAGTTTACAACTTCAGCTTATAAATAAACGAGCATTTGCTCAGATAAAGGATAAGCCTTCATGCGTTGAAGCAAAAAACTCTCCATTGTCTACAACAAATATTTTGCTTATTTATTAAAAAACAGGTACATTTCAATGGAAAAATCTAAGGAGGAACACAACTTAGAATTATCAAACCTACCAGAACAGGTATATTCATTTACAGTTATGAATAGCTAAATTCATAAATTCCTAACAATCATGATATGATAAAATAAGTTCATGTTAGTTACTTTATAGTAGAATTATTCGAAGAATAGCATGTTAAGAAGTTTATTAGCAAAGTAAAAACGGAGAAAAATCCCTAAAAACTATGTCATCCTAAAGGTGAAACCAATGAGGCAAGAAGCCATAGTGGAGAGTAGCCAGAGTAGAGGCGTTGTTTAAGGGAAAAGTATCTGGTTTACCATGCTAATAATGACCGACGAACATATTATTTAAGAATATTCTAGTATATATTAATCTAAAATGATCATATTTTGTTATGTATATGATTGGAAGGAATATTTTGATAATAGCATTTTATGAAAAATGAATAATTATTTATCGAACGAAATGGTAGATAAATTTAAAATACTTATTTTGTATGTGTTTAAGGATATAGAAATAACAGATATAAGAAAAATCATATTAGAAATTTTTTGGATAAAGATTATATGACTAGAGTAAATTATATATCATACCTACCTAACTACTCTTACAAATACTTACGTACACACCAACCATAATAAATTACATATATCTAGAATTTTGAGAAAAAGATATGAGAAACATACAACTAGTAGAAAAACAAATAAAAATAAATTTAGAAAAATATATGAAAACTAAAGATATAAAAATATATAGAATTTCTTAATGAAAATATGCAAGAATTATTTAGACTAAAACAAACAACTAGTAAGTATTATAAAAAAGCATTTAATCAAAACTTAAATGACAGATGATATTAAAATACTTGTTTTATATATACTTAGAGATATAGAAATTATAGACATAAAGAAAATAATATGGAAAAAATTACAAGATTATGAAGAGGAAGAATTATTAAACAGTATAGAAAACTTACGCATATATTATGAACATCAATATTATTTAGATTCAGATGGATATTATACAGACTAAAAATATCAGAATATATTAAGAAAATTAGAGAAAACCAAAAAGACCTACATAAAGAAATTAATTATAGAAAACAAATTAGAGAAATAATGAAAAATCTAATAGAAAAATTAAAATGAATAGACGAAACCTTGAAAAATTTAGAAAAAAACAAAGATAAAAGTTTAGATAGTTTAAAAAATTCATTAAGAAGAGAACAAGAAAAAATAGTTAGTAGTATTAATAACCTCAAACAAGATATTAAATATAGTACAAATAGAATAGATTATTATACATTTACTTTAGAAGAATAAAATGATAAATTACAAATATCTAAAATATTGGAGACAAGAAATGGAAGAAATAAGATTAACAGAAAACCTTATAAAAACAAATTTAATTGAATATTTTAAAACAAAAGATATAGAATATTTAGAATATCTTAAAAATAATATAGAAGACTTACAAAAACTAAGAGAAAAAACTAAAGAATATTATAGCAAAGCATTTAATTAACTATCATTTAATCACCCCCAAAATATGAATATCAGTAAAATTGGATATGTTAATAAGATATATGAAAATAAAAGATACAAGAACAAAGAAAAACAGTTAATGAATATTACTACAAAGTATTTAACAATTGCATAAATTAATGGATACATTTTACGATAAGAATAAATCATTAAAAGAAATCAAAAATAAACTATATAGTTTATACCTAGAATACAAAAGATTACATAATACCAACGAGGATCCTAGAACACTAGATAATTTAATTACGATAATATCTAATTTAGAATATGAATTAATAAAACATTTTAAGTCAAGAAGATAAAAATAAAAATTAATCCAATCAATAAATTCACAAAATACATTATATAAAAATAAATACTTATTACCTAATAACTATTTATTATCTAGTAAAATTACCGCGCCTAAATCCGCACCCCTACAATTGGTATCAAAGCCTACAATTGGTATTTATTATTGATGAATCTTTGTAGTAATTATAATTTGATGAATTACAGTAACTAGTAATTGTGTTATTAGTCGTTATTATTAATATATTTTATTATGATTTAAGAATAATATATTATCTAATTCGTTATAAAAATAATAATTTAATATCAAACTTGTGTGCATATGGAATTATGATTTATGATAATAATAATAATAATAATGAACTTCATTAATGAAGATTTTGTATAATTTAAAATTATTATGTACATTTGATTGTGTGATTGAACATTCCTGATAGTTATTAAACTTTATAAATATAAATCATGTTTCATTTTTTTTTAAACGAATATATTTCAAAATTACAAGGCCATTATAAAACTTCAGCATAATTTACTTTTTAAAATATATTTTAAAAATTTGATCAAATATGATTTGAAATCTTCATAATTAAACACTATTTTCAATAATTCTTTTATTTATAAAAAAAAATTCATCACCACTTGAAAATGAAATGGCAACTTAATATACCAAACAAGTGTGACGCAGCTTGATGTGGTGGTACAGATTCAGAGGGAAAAGTAGTCAAATATGGCGACCATTTTGCTTGTTTTAGAAAAGGACACGAAGCCCGCAGTAACATGGTTTTAAATGCCCTTATTTACCCCACTTTCTCCATATAAGAAGTGGGAGTGGAGACATTTTGCTTGTCACTTGTTTACTCCGTAATTTTATTATATTATTTTTAATTAATTATTAATAATGTTTATATATTAAATAATTAATAATATTTAATAAAAAATAAAATAAATATTTATGACATATCTGTTTTAACTATTTCAATGATAATTGTGGAGCTATTGAAGTAGACTCCACTCCGTCAATATTCCTACTTGTCATCTGTTTGCTTCGTAATTTTACTATATCATTTATAATTAATTATTAATGATACTTATGTATTAAAAATTTAATAATATTTAATAAAAAATAAAATAGACATTTACAACATGTCAGCTTCAACTGCTTCAATCGTAGTTTTATTATGTCACTCCTGATTAGTTATTATAAGTTATCTAAATATTTTAAAAAAAATATTTAATAAAAAAAGATAAAAGAAACATAAAATAATAAATTAACTCTTGATGTTTGAATTAATTTAACATCTTATATGAGGTTCACTTCAATTTTTTTCATAAGTATTTTTTATAGTAATTTTGTTATATCACTTCTAATTAGTTATTATGACATGTTGCTTCGTTACTTCAATCATGGTAATTGGATGATTCTCAAAATTAAATCAGTGTCGCTTAAATTAAAATAGAAGAAAAATTATAATAAATCACAATAATTAAAAACTTAAATTATTTTAAATATATAATTGACTATCAATGTAACAAAAGTTTGAACAAGAAAAGAATTATAAATAAGCTAACAGCTTAAAATAGCAAACTACAATGTCAAAAAAATAAATTACAATAGTTAACAACTTAAAATATCTAAAAAATAATTAACCTGTTATGTATTTTAAAAAATATATTATTTAAAAATTAAATAAAAATATTATAAATTACAATAATTAAGAACTTAAAATATCTAAAAATAATAATTAATTTATTATATATTTAAAAAAATACATAAAAAATATATTAATCACAATAATTAACAACTTAAGAAATTCAAAAAATATGAAATGTTTGATTGACTCTCAAAATTTTATGAGTGTCACATTAACAATTTAAAATATTCTTGTACAAATTTTATCAATCTAAATATAATAATAAATATCTAACTAATAATTATCAACTAAACAAATGAAGGTTTTACTTAAATGATAAAATTGCACATATTGTAAAAAATTTAAGCATCAACATTAGGTCGTGCGTAGCACAGCGTAACACACCGTAGCCAACTAGTCTCTTTAGTAATACAGGAGTCGGGAATCAAAATAGGTTGTCAAATTAAAAGAAGTATTAAAATATATCATGTATATAATGTGTGATCAAAATAGACTTAACTCACTTAAACAATGAGTTATATCTTATTTTCCTAATGGTAATTTGACTGGCGGCGTTATCCTCTTAAAAAAGGTGTATAAGTCACTTATTTAGTAAGTTATTCATTTTATTTGTACATAACTCACCAAAAAAATGAGTTGGTTATGTCAATGAAAATTTTATAACTCACTAAAATGATGGGTTATCCTTTTTGGTTTATACATAACTCACAAAAAAGTGAGTTATATTTATTTTATAATTTATGTGAATTTTTATAAAACTCACATAGTATGTGAGCATTCAATTTATCTTTTTAAATTTATATTTAAAAAAAAAAACTCAAATATTTTTTTAAAATTCTATTTTGATTTTATAAAGCTCACTAATTATGTGATTTTATAAAGCTCACTAATTAATTTTTTTAAATCTATTTTTATCTTATAAAACTATCATATGCCTCTATTTTTATCATATAAAATTCACTAATTATGTGAGTTATTCAAATCAATATATTTCTATTTCTTTTCTATATTATAGAATAGTTGGTTTGGTCATGGGATGGAAATGACATAACAAATTTCTCTAAGGGTAATTTAGTCATTACAATAAATTATAAGCTCAATTCAATTATTTTTTGTACTTTGACTTTGAAACTTCATCAAAAGTTTGAATAAAAACCCATTATTTTCTCTTTAATTACAAGCAATGCCATTGAAGAAATTTACCATAATGTCATCACACATATTTCCACATATGTGGGCCCTCTATCTTCCATTTATTTTTCAATCTTATTTATCTTTTTTATTTTTATGTATAAAATTATTTCAAATATATTTAAGTAAATTGATTAGTAGGATGATAATTTATTGTAAAAATTAATTATAATTGATGCAATTAAATAAATTTTATTATTTATTTAATTTCATATCAAACATATAATTTACTTTCTTTCTTATTTGTTATTACATTTTCACCTAATTTAAATTTTTTCCTAATATATTCAATCGTGATTTTACTATATCATCTCTAATTAATTATTATGGTCATCTAAGTATCATGTCACTTAAATTGGAGTAGAAAAAGTTTTACTCAATAATTAAAAATTTTAATTATTTGAAAAAATATTATTTTTCTTTTCTTTTCTATATATATATATCTTTTTTTTTCTTTTCTTTTCTATATATTAGAAATGATGGTTTTGACATGTTAGCTTATGGGTATTAAACAAAGTTTTAGGATACTAAGGTCTATAAAATATTTTGCAAGATTAGCTTGTTTAGGAAAATTGTATTTTGTGTTTTAATGTTCGGACCTTATCAACAACTATAAGAAAAATCCTTCCATTTTGAATTAATTATAACTCATGCCATTCTAATAAATTACCACTTTGCCATTGATGCTACTCCTATTGAATATGATGGAGCCCATATATAATTAACTATTATAAATTATTTATATCTTAAAAATTAATAATATTTAATTAAAAAATCAAATAAATATTTATGACATGCTTGCTTCAACCATAATTGTACTATATTACCCATAACTAATTATTATATCACACCTAATTAATTATTATAATTTATTTATATATTAAAAAATTAATAATATTTAATTAAAAAATAAAATAGATATTTATGAAATGTCTGCTTCAACCATAATTGTACCATATCACTCCTAATTAATTATTATACTGCTCCTAATTAATTATTATAAGTTATTTATACATTAAGAAATTAATAATATTTAAATAAAAAATAAAATAGACATTTATGACATGTTTGCTTCAACTGTAATTTTACTATATGACCCCTAATTAATTATTATAGTCATTTAAGCATTGTGCCACATAAGTTAAAATAGAAAAAAATAATTTAATATGTTATATATTTCAAAAAAATTACATGAAAATACTAGAAATCGCAATAATTAACAACTTAAAAGATTTAAAAGATATAAAATATTTGGTCGACTTTTGAAATTATATTAGTGTCACTGAAATTGGAATAGAATAAAAGTATTATAAATCATAATAATTAAAAACTTAAATTATTTTTAAAACATAATTGACTATCAGTGCCATAGAAATTTGGACAAGAAGATTAACGTATTTAAAGGGCAAAAGAGTAAAACAAAATAAGAGATAAATGTAGAGAAATCAAGAAGCACCAAATGGATTATTAACATTTGTGACATTCAAAACATTTCTAAATGTTTCCAAATTCTTCTTGAATCAACATATATACATAATAAAAATAATAAATAATAATAATTATATTTTACTATATCACCCCTAATTAATTATTATAATCATTAAGCATTATTCCACATAAGTTGAAATAGAAAAAATATTATAAATTATAATGATAAAAAATTTAAATTATTTAAAAAATATAATTGGCTATCGTCGACACAAAACTCTGGACAAAGAGAGTAGCATATATTATTCAAAAAAAATTATATAAAAAGTATTAAATTACAATAGTTAACAATTTAAAATATCTAGAAATAATTTAATATGTTATATATTTCAAAATATTACATGAAAAATACTAGAAATCACAATAATTAACAACTTAAAAGATTTAAGAGATATAAAATATTTGGTCGACTCTTGAAATTATATTAGTGTTACTGAAAATTGGAATAGAAGAAAAGTATTATAAATCACAATAATTAAAAACTTAAATTATTTTTAAAATATAATTGACTATCAATTCCACAAAAGTTTGGATAATAAAAATAATACATGTTATTTGAAAATTACATAAAAATATTATAAATTACAATAGTTAACAAATTAAATTATCTAAATACCTATTAAAAGTATGATTGATTATCTAAATTCTATTTGTGTAATATAAATTGAAATAAAAATTAATATATTGAACCCGTGCTAGATCTCGAATGAATCTTAAAATATATATGCAATTCTTTTTTTTAAAAAAAAATTATTTAAATATATCAAAATCGAAAAGGTAAATTTTAATGCAGCACGTTAAACAATGTATAAGAACTAATGTTAACATAAATAATACCATCATTTACTAATAGAAGCATTACTAATACAAATACTACTAATATATTCTATTCAAAAAGAAAATTTATACACTATAACAAACGACTCCTACATTTCAATAGAAGGAATATATACAAAAGAAAAGTTTGATAAAAAATTTACAGAAATATATTTTATAAGTATATTTTATCATGCCAACGAAAATATTCTACTGCTCAAACTTCCCACTCCAATATAAATTCTAAAACTTAAAAATTGCAATCCACATGTTTTATTGTTGGGCCCATGCTGACACGGGCCTTGCACTTCTAGTATTATATAGAAGAGGTGGTTTCGACCACCTCTTGCAATTACCAAAAAACTCAATTACTTCCACTTAATTACATATCATGCCCTAATAAATAATAATTTTATTATTTTATCATAATGATTTAATTATTTAATATATTTATTAATTTATATTAATTAACTATAATTACACATTGGAAGTAAATTTTTTTATTTATTTAATTGTTTATCATATTCAAAACTAATTTGTTACCACAAATCACAATTAATAACTTAAAATATTTAAAAGACATATAGAAATTTTATTGACTCTTACCAAAAATCCCTTCTACTCCCACTTAATTACATACCATGCTCCAATATATAATAATTCCATTGTTTCATCATAATGATTTAAATATTTAATATATTCTATTAATTTATATTAATTAACTACAACTACATATTGGAAGTAAGTTTTTTTTTATTTATTTAATTGCATATCATGTTTAAAACTAATTTGTTACCACAAATCACAATAATTAATAACTTAAAATATTTAAAAGACATATAAAAATTTTATTGACTCTCATTATTTTATCAATGCCACATAAATTGAGATAAAAGAAACAGTACTGCAAATCATAATAATTAACAACTTAAAATACTTAAAAGATATATAAAAATTTTAGTTGACTCTAAAAATTGTATTGAAGCCACATAAATTGAGAAACAAGGAGTAAATATATTATTTGATAATTACGTAAAAATTATTATAAATCACAATAATTAACAAGTTAAAATACTTTTTAAAAAATAGATAAAAGTTCTATTCAACTCTCAAAATTTTATCGGTGCAACATAAATCATGACAAAATAAAAAATTATCTTAATTAATTACAACTAAATATTTAAAGTAAATCAATTTTATTATTTTAATTTACATTTATATAAAAAATAATCTTTTTATTCATTTATTTGTTTTAGTAAATTTAAATTTTAAAATTATTTTTTTCTTATATAGAAATACTAATATTTAAAATTAACTTAAAATTTTTAAAATACAAAATTAATAAATTTAATTTAATAAAATAAATTTATAATGAATATTTTCTTAGAATTTGTGTTGGGTCAATATGTATCAAGTTAAAAAGAAATAAAGAAAAATATATAGTAAAAGTTTATCATTGTGAAAGATAAATATAATGCACTATCCAATAATATTTCATAATATCATATTTTGCATATGCAAATATAGCATCCCATATTTAATTAATATACTATTCCGGTGAATTATCGATGATTACTATTGGATAATAAAATTATATTAATTTTTATAGTAATAACATAATCAATTGCTCTTAATTAATTATTATGAGTCATCTAGGTATTAAGAAAATAAATAATATTTAATGAAAATAAAATAGATATAAAATATGAAATTAACTCTTAATGTTTTAAATTAAATTTTCGTCTTTCGAACGATAATTTTACTATATCACTCCTTATTATAAGTCATATATGTATTAGAAAAATAAGAATAACAAAATAATATGTCAACATAAAATATTTGATTGATTATCAAAATTATATTAGTGCCACATAAATTGGGACGGGACAGTAGAAGATATAAAGCAACATATATTATTTGAAAATAAAATAAAAAGTACTGTAAATAACAATAATTAACAATTTTTTTAAAAAAAATTGACTGATTTCTACTTCAGCTGCTTCAGTCATGATTTTACTATATCACCCCTAATTAATTATTATGGTCATTTAAGCATTGTGACACATAAGTTGAGATAGAAAAATATTATAAATCACAATGGTCAAAAATTTAAATTATTTAAAAAATATAATTGGTTGTCGTCGACACAATTCTGGACAGGGATAGTAGCATATATTATTCAAAAATTACATAAAAAGTATTATAAATTACAATTTTTAACAACTTAAAATATCTAAAAACAATTTAATATGTTATATATTTCAAAAAAAAAATTACATGAAAATACCAGAAATCACAATAATTAACAACTTAAAAAATTTAAAAAATATAAAATATTTGATCGACTCTTGAAATTATATTAGAAGAAAAGTGTTATAAATCACAATAATTAAAAAATTAAATTATTTTTAAAATATAATTGACTATCAATGCCACAATAATTTGGACAAGAAAAGTAATGTATATTAATTTAAAAATTACATAAAAAATATTATAAATTACAATAGTTAACAACTTAAATATATAAATACGTATTAAAATAACATATGTTGAACTCATGCTAGATTCCGGATGAATCTAGAAAACATATGGAATCCTTTTATTAAAATTTTTTATTTAAATATATCAAGATTGAGAAGACAAATAAATATCTTAATGTTGGGCCCGTGCTGACACGGGTCATGCTCCTCTAGTATATATATAAAAAAGAGTTATAAGATCACTGACGTGACACTCTCTAAAGTCTAGAATCCTATTTAACCTTTTTCTCATTTTTTTGAACTTTTTCTACTATTTTTTCCTTGAAAACTTTTCCTCTTTCTTATCTTATTCATTTATGTAAAAAATTAATTACACATTAATTCTTCTATTACCATTTTTGAAGAGTTGAAAGGTCATGGAACCAAACATATTCTGATAAATCCTTTATACCTGTAGTTCTACCCCACATGGATGCTCGTCTTTTGCAAGCTAAAAATGCTCACCCAGATGAACTGGATGAAAAATTTGATACATTCCTTACTTCTCGGTCAACAGAAGTCATTAGAATGAGGTATGATCGGCTGAGGTACGTGGCTGGTAGAGTGCAAACTATAGTTGGAGATTTGGCAACACAAGGTGAAAGGGCTCTTACCATACTAAGCTGGCGGGATCCAAGGGCTACTGCTATATTTATAATCCTTGCATTGATCTGGGCTGTGTTTTTGCATGTTACTCCATTCCAAGTAGTTGCAGTCCTTATGGACCTTTACTGGTTGCGCCATCCACTATTCAGGAGCAAGATGTCGTCAGTACCTGTGAACTTCTTCAAGAGATTACAATCCAAGTCTCATAAGCTTTTGTGAGGTACTGTTAAATTTTCACCTTATTCAAGTTGACTTATGTGTTCAAGTTGTAAAATAGAGAGATGGGTTCAATGAATAAGTGGGACAAAAGGACTTGATATCTAATACAGGAACTTGTCGAATGTGTGACTTAAATTATAAGATCGCTGACGTGGCGCTCTCTAAAATATAGAATCCTATTTATCTATTTTTCTCATTTTTGTTTGGACTTTTTCTACTATTTTTTTCTTGAAAAAGTTCTCTTTCTTATTGTATTCATTTATGTGAAAAATTAACATAATGCATGAAGAAATTGAACTGCCAACGATCGGAGTAGTTGGTGAAACTTGAAAAGATTGAAGTAATTAGAGAGATATTTGCGGTAATGGACTGTGATGGTGATGGAAATGGGAAAATAACATATGATGAACTAAAGTTTGTACTTGGAAAAATAGGTTCCCAGTTGACAGAAGCAGAGATGAAGTTGCTGATGGATGTGGTAAATATTCCGGTCCATTTAAACATGCTGAAACAATATTCATGTTCTTTCTTCTGGTTGGTTTTATGAGATTTATTTGAAAGCTCTATATGGAAAAAAGTATGAAATTGTTCATATTTCTAAGGCCTATAATCCGATTTATCTATTTTGTGATTTTTTGAGATATTTTCTAATTTTAAAAGACATAAATTTCACCTTAAATCAAGAACCATCATTGATGCTATTAATGATAATTATATCATTTTCTTAAATCACCCATTTTCCTTTCTTTGTTCTTTTTATTTCCTTTTAGTTATTCAATCAAGAGATTAATTATCATATAGTATAATTTTTCTGTAAGTTTTGTTTTTCAATTTTTTTATATAATATATTAACTAAATTACTTTAAAAATTGTAAAAGGGATGATAAACATTAGCTAAATTTTAAATTACGCAACGTGTGAATTTTTGTATTAAGAATTTAAAGAGGCTGCAAAAAAAATTATTAGCATTTATCATTTATCATAACATAAGGCAACACTTATTGGAGCATTTAGAAAAAATTATTAGCGTTGTTATACTAAGTTATAACGTGTAGAGTTTGTAAAGTAATTAATTTACGAATTGAATGTGTAAATCAGCCTTGAGGTAACTAAAATCTTTTATTTAATATATACTTAATAAATAATGAGTTGTTTTCTTTACTTGGTCATTAACAACATTATATCACTTTTCATAAGTTTTTCTCTATTTTTTATTCTAAGGCCTAGAATCCTATTTATGCATTTTGTGATTTTTTTAAAGATTTTTTCTAATTTTAAAAGACATGAATTTCACCTTAAATCAAGAACCATCATTAATGCTATTAGTGATAATTATATTATTTCCTTAATCACCCCTTTTCCTTTCTTTGTTCTTTTTATTTCCTTCTATTTATTCAATCAAGAAATTAGTTATCATATATAATTTTTTGTGTGAGTTTTTTTCCAATTTCTTAATATAATATACTAACTAAATTAATTTTAAAATTGTAAAAGGGATGATAAACATTATCTTGACTTTAAATTAGGTAACGCGTGAATTTTTGTTTTAAGAATTTAAAGAGGCTGCAAAAAGAATTATTAGCATTTATCATAACATAAATAAGGCAACACTTATTGGAGCAGTCAATGTAATCTTTCCTGTTTATAACCTCTAAAATTGATATATAAATTTTTAATACTTCTCTCTATAAATAATTGACAACCTTTCAGTAAAACTATCAACTTTTACCTTTAATTATCTTTATTAATTTTGTTCTTAATGATGCTCATAATCGTCAATTGAACCTTTCATATTTATAACCTCCAAAATTGAAGTATAAATTTATAATATTTCTCTCTATAACTAATTGACAATCTTTCACTAAAGCTCTTAACTTCCACCTTTAATTATCTTTATTAGGTTTGTTCTTAACGATACTCATAATTGTCAATGTAACCTTTCATGTTTATAGCCTCTAAAATTGATGTATAAATTTATAATACTTCTCTCTATAAATAATCGGCAATCTTTCACTAAGACTCTTAACTTCCACCTTTAATTATCGCTATTAGTTTTATTCTTAATGATAATTATAATTTTCAGTGCAATCTTTCATATTTATAACTTTCAGAAATTGATGTATAAGTTTATGATATCTCTTTCTATAATTGTCAACCTTTCACTAATTTAGATGGTTCGATTTGAAGCTATACGTTTATTCACCTATTTAGTTTTGGAAATATTATTAAAAATTACTTTTTAGTTAATATTAAAACTTAAAGCTTCTGTGCATATTGCAATTGCAGAAAAAAATAATTGTGAAATGAAATTGTATATATATTACACGGTTGGACTTTCTTCTTCTTTAATTATTGTTACAATTCATTAGCTTGCTGTGATGGGCATATATTGCTTACATTATTTTATAGCATTCTTCTTTATGTCAACATTTGTTGTTAAGTACCATCGAAACAATAAAATTGAGGTAATTATATATATGTGTGCGTGTGCGCGCGCGAGAGAGAGCGCGTGTGTAAAAGCATTAACCAAAATTCACTAAATTTAACTTAATCAAAACTAAGAAGATTTGCTCCTATGTGGCATGTCTTTGAGGCCTCCAAATCTATTTATATTTTTTGTGGGGGTTTTGGCCATTTTTATCATATTTCTTTCATTTATATGCTATACAAAATGCCCTCAAAAGACACTAAATAAATTCTCATAAATTTGAATCGAAAAGTATAGTTCCCAATCGGCTATTCGGTATATTGATAGTTCCAGGAAAAAAACAGATAAGACACGGTATCGGGACTAGTGATGTACGAATTATGAAAGCGCTGTTTTCATCCCACTAGAAATATGACAATACAATAAGGACAACGGGGAAGGGAAAAGAAAGGAAAGCACTGACCTATATTCGCTGCTTTAGGGGTACAGTTCTAAAAAGCCTATTTAAATCCCTTCACTAAAGGTTTTACTCTATAATCTGATGAGTCACCACAGAAAGCGAATTCGAGAAAGATGAAAATAGGACTTCTATTCCGATTGTTCAGATATTCCGCATTGAAAGAGGCGGTGCCATAGAGGGACTAATCGCTTGCCCGGGTTGAAGGGAGTCGAACCAATCTATCGTTCAAGGTAACAGGGTATTAAGAAAATCGGCATGGGGTTCCGGTCATATTTATTTATTTTTGACTAACTTTCTTAAACATTACATAATTACAAACCAGTTATTATCTCTTCACCTTTTCGCCTCTTTTCATATTCCCATAAAATTTTTATTGTTTTAATAATTTCTCATTTATTTAAAAAAATAATGAGGAATGACAATAAATAAGAATTAACAGCAAATCTCTAGGTATTCTTCCATTTGTTGCCTCCACAATATAAAATGAGCATATTCTTTGCTCTCCATATACTTCTATATGTTTATTTATATTTTTTCGTTCATGAGCATTTTCTTTATTTTCTAGCTTAGATTTTTCTATTTTTTGAATTTAATGTTTATCCATCTTGTGATATTATCTTAGATATATTTTTATATTGTTGTTGAATTTCATTGTTTAAGCATATGAATTTTTTTATAATTAATTTATTTTATTATTCTTTTTAGATTGCCCAAAAGAGTATGATAATCTGATGCTTGCCACCGTTGCTTCAATCAAATTGTAAAATGCACAAATTAATTTATACTGTCTCTCACCAATGTTTGTGTTTAAAAAATGCAGGGTGACCAATGAAAATCGATAGTCATTTATTTCTAACAAATTTTACATATCAATATATATATAAGATCGCTGACGTGGCGCTTTCTAAAGTCTAGAATCCAATTTATCTTTTTTTTCATTTTTTTGAACTTTTTCTACAATTTTTTCCTTGAAAAATTTTCCTCTTTCTTATCTAATTCATTTATGTGAAAAATTAATTATACATTAATTCTCCCATTACTATTTTTGAAGAGTTGAAAGGTCATGGAACCAAACATATTCTGATAAATCCTTCATACCTATAGTTCTACCCCACATGGATGCTCGTCTTTCACAAGCTGAAACTGCTCACCTGGATGAACCGGATGAACTGGATGAAGAATTTGATACATTCCCTACTTTCCGGCCAACAGACGTCGTTAGAATGAGGTATGATCGGCTGAGGTGCATGGCTGGTAGGGTGCAAACTATAGTTGGAGATTTGACAACACAAGGTGAAAGGGCTCTTGCCATACTAAGCTGGCGGGATCCAAGGGCTACTGCTATATTTATAATCCTTGCATTGATCTGGGTTGTGTTTCTGTATGTTATTCCATTCCAAGTAGTTGCAGTCCTTATGGGCCTTTATTGGTTGCGTCATCCACTATTCTGGAGCAAGCTGCTGTCAGTACCTGTGAACTTCTTCAAGAAATTACAATCCAAGTCTCATATGCTTTTGTGAGGTACTGTTAAATTTTCACCTTATTCAAGTTGACTTATGTATTTAAGTTGTAAAATAGAGAGATGGGTTCAATGAATAAGTGGGACAAAAGGACTTGCTATCTAATAGATGAACTTGACTTAAATTATAAGATCGTTGTGTGGTGCTCTCTAAAATATAGAATCCTATTTATCTTTTTTGCTCATTTTTGTTTGAACTTTTTCTACTATTTTTTTCTTGAAAAAGTTTTCTCTTTCTTATTTTATTCATTTATGTGAAAAATTAACATAATGTAGAAAGGAATTCAACTGCCAACGATCGAAGTAGTTGGTGAAACTTGAAAAGATTGAAGTAATTAGAGAGACATTTGCGTTGATAGATTGTGATGGTGATGGGAATGGGAAAATAACATATGATGAACTAAAGGTTGGACTTGGAAAAATAGGTTCTCAGTTGACAGAAGCAGAGATGAAGTTGCTAATGGATGCGGTAAATATTCCGATCCATTTAAACATGCTGAAACAATATTCATGTTCTTTCTTCTGGTTGGTTTTATGAGATTTATTTGCAAGTTTTACATGAAAAAAGTATAAAATTGTTCATACTTTTAAGGCCTATAATCCTATTTATCTATTTTCTGATTTTTTTGAGATATTTTTTAATTTTAAAAGACATAAATTTCACCTTAAATCAAGAACCATCATTGATGCTATTAATGATAATTATATCATTTTCTTAAATCATCCATTTTCCTTTCTTTGTTCTTTTTATTTCCTTTTAGTTATTCAATCAAGAAATTAATTATCATATAGTATAATTTTTCTGTAAGTTTTGTTTTTCAAATTTTTTATATAATATATTGACTAAATTACTTTAAAAATTGTAAAAGGGATGACAAACATTAGCTAAATTTTAAATTACGCAACGTGTGAATTTTTGTATTAGGAATTTAAAGAGGCTGCTAAAAAAATTATTAGCATTTATCATTTATCATAACATAAGGCAACACTTATTGGAGCATTTAGAAAACATTATTAGCATTGTTATACTAAGTTATAACGTGTAGAGTTTGTAAAGTAATTAATTTACGAATTGAATGTGTAAATCAGCCTTGAGGTAACTAAAATCTTTTATTTAATATATACTTAATAAATAATGAGTTGTTTTCTTTACTTGGTCATTAACAGTATTATATCACTTTTCATAAACCTTTATCTATTTTCTATTTTAAGGCCTAGAATCCTATTTATTCATTTTGTGATTTTTTTAAAGAATTTTTCTAATTTTAAAAGACATGAATTTCACCTTAAATCAAGAACCATCATTAATGCTATTAATGATAATTATATTATTTCCTTAATCACCCCTTTTCCTTTCTTTGTTCTTTTTAGTTCCTTTTATTTATTCAATCAAGAAATTAGTTATCATATATAATTTTTTTTGTGAGTTTTTTTCCAATTTTTTAATATAATATATTAACTAAATTACTTTTAAAATTGTAAAAGGGATGGTAAACATTAGCTTGACTTTAAATTAGGTAACGCGTGAATTTTTGTTTTAAGAATTTAAAGAGGCTGCAAAAAGAATTATTAGCATTTATCATAACATGATTAAGGCAACACTTATTGGAGCAGTCAATATAATCTTTCCTGTTTATAACCTTCAAAATTGATGTATAAATTTTTAATACTTCTCTCTAAATAATTGACAACCTTTCAGTAAAACTATTAACTTTCACCTTTAATTATCTTTATTAATTTTGTTCTTAATGATGCTCATAATCGTCAATGTAATCTTTCATGTTTATAACTCCAAAATTGAAGTATAAATTTATAATATTTCTCTCTATAACTAATTGACAATCTTTCACTAAAGCTCTTAACTTCCACCTTTAATTATCTTTATTAGGTTTGTTCTTAACGATACTCATAATTGTCAATGTAACCTTTCATATTTATAACCTCCAAAATTGATGTATACATTTATAATACTTCTCTCTATAAATAATCGACAATCTTTCATTAAGACTTAACTTTCACCTTTGATTATCGTTATTAGTTTTGTTCTTAATGATAATCATAATTGTCAGTGAATCTTTCATATTTATAACTTCCAAAAATTGTTGTATAAGTTTATGACATCTCTTTCTATAATTGTCAACCTTTCACTAATTTAGATAGTTCGATTTAAAGCTATACGTTTATTCACCTCTTTAGTTTTTGAACTATTATTAAAAATTACTTTTTGTTAATATTAAAACTTAAAGCTTCTTTGCATATTGCATTTGTAGAAAAAAATAATTGTGAAATGAAATTGTCTTTCTCCTTTGTTAAAGAGAAGTAAGAAAATATTCTTAGTACGTATTATGATTAGAAAAATATAGAATGCATAAGAAATAAGTAAATATAAGATAATGAAAAAGTTTGGTCTCATAATAGATTAAAACTATTTTTTAATATAAAATAATAATGTAGTGGAAGAAAAAACTAAATAGATATATTAAAAGACTTTTGGGTTCTTTATAATACGGTACATACAAAAAGTGATCATAAATAATACTTTCTCCATTACATTATAATTTATCATTTTACTGAAAAAAAGGTCCTATATTAGTTGATCACTTACTAAATTAAGATAGAATTACTCAATTTTTCTCATTAATCCCTACAATTAATAGTATACATTCAATGTGAACATTTATGCATAATCTCATTTTCAATTTTTTATATGTAATATATAACGTGACAATTAATTATTAAATAGTTATGTGTGAATCATTGATGCTTTTCTTTCAATTATTTTAGATTTCATGAAATAAACATATTTTGGCTAAATCGAATATGCATTAGAACACCATGATAACAAAGTGGATTTAATCGACCACAAATTCATAATGTCTGAACACGGAAAATGTTCACATTATACTTTTGGGATGAAAAAATTAATGTTTTGTATATTAATATAATACAACATGTGTTTGAATATCAATGTATACAATCAAAATATTTCACGGTTAAATTTCACAATTTAAGGTTCTTTGATTATTTTTAATATATTAAAATAGATTAAAGTATATATTTAATAATGTATTTTATGATCGCGCGAAGCGCGGCTAAGTTTTCTAGTATAAAATAAGTAACTCACTTTTTAAGTGAGTTATCCATAGAATATAGCTCTTCAAATATGCGAGATAAGTGCATAACTTTATTTGTGATGTGAAGTATGAATATGGTGCTAAAAATATATGAGTTATGCAAAACAAATTATTTACTATACAACTAGACTTGAGGATGGAGTATATGCTCATTAATTGTTATATACTACAACAACAACAACAACAACATATCTAGTGTATTCCCACCTAGTAGGGTCTGGAGAAGGTAGAGCGTACGCAGCCCATAACACTACCTCAGGTGAAGTAGAGAAGCTGTTTCCGATAGACCCCCGGCTTAGAATCAATAACAATATAACAAACACAATACATAAATGCATATAAACTTGTACAGTATGCAGAATAAACTAACAACACTAGCCACAAGATAATACTAAAATTATAAATCTGAAACCATAGACAAGATCCAAATACAAAACACTTCCCTGCTATTACCGACACCCTCCCATCCCCTAACCCTCTACCCTTATCTGCATCCTCCACACCTTTCTATCAAGGGTCATGTCCTCTGTAAGCTGTAACTGCTCCATATTATGCCTAACTACCTCCTTCCAATATTTCTTCGGTCTACCTCTCCGCTGCCTAAAATCATCCATAGCCAGTGTCTCACACCTCTGCACTGGTGCATCTGAACCCCTCCTCATCACGTGCCCGAATCAAAGTAACCTCATTTCTCGCATCTTGTCCTCCATCGAAGCCATTCCCACCTTTTTCGAATAATCTCATTCTTCACCCTATCCTTACTGGTCTGACCACATATCCACCTCAACATCCTTATCTCCGCTACCTTTAACTTTTGGATATGCGATTTCTTAACTGCCCAATACTCCGCTCCATACAATATAGCCGATCGGACTGCCACTCTGTAGAACTTGCCTTTAAGCTTCGAGGGCACCTTCTTATCACATAAAACTCTCAAAGAAAGCCTCCATTTCAATCACCCTGCCCCAATACGGTACGTGACATCCTCGTCCATCTCCCCATCACCCTAAATCATAAACCTCAGATACTTGAAACTCTCCTTCTTCTGAATGGCTTAAGAGTCCAACTTCACAACCACGTCAGTCTCCTGCGATACATCACTAAACTTGCACTCCAAGTACTCCGTCTTGGTTCTGCTCAACCGAAATCCTTTAGACTTAAGGGTCTGTCTCCAAATCTTTAACTTATCATTAACTCCTCCCCGAGTCATGTCAATCAATACCATATCATCTGCACATAGCATATACTAAGGCACCCCTCCCTGAATATGTCGCGTCAACATATCTATCACCAAGGCAAATAAAAAAGGGTCAAAAGTCGATCCCTGATGTAACCCTATCAAAATTGGAAGGTGCTATGAATCTCTACCTACCGTCCTTATACAAGTCTTTGCGCCATCATACATGTCTTGAATTGACCTAATGTACGCCACCGGCACCCTTCTATTCTCCAAGCACCTCCACAGAATCTCTCTGGGCACTCTGTCATATGCCTTCTTGAGATTAATAAACACCATATGTAAGTCCTTCTTCCTTTTCTAAAATTGCTCTACTAATCTCCTCACAAGGTGAATGGCCTCAGTAGTCGAGCGACCTGGGATGAAACCGAACTGATTCTCAAAGATAGTCACAATCTGTCTCAGTCTCAACTCTACCACTCATTCCCAAACCTTCATAGTATAACTCAATAACTTAATACCTCTATAGTTATTGCAACTCTGGATGTCTCCCTTATTTTTATATAAAGGAATCGTCGTACTCCACTTCTACTCTTCAGGCATCTTCGCCGTCCTAAAAATGATGTTAAACAACCTTGTCAACCGCTTCAAACCTGCTTCGCCAGTGATCTTTCAAAAATCTACTGAAATCTCGTCTGGCCCCGTCGCCCTACCCCGACGCATCCTGCGAATCGCCCCCTTGACTTTCTCAACCTCAATATGCCTACAATGACTATAATCGCGACACTCCTCAGACTTCTCCAACTTCCCCAACACAAACCCTTTGTCCTCCTCATCGTTCAAGAGTTTATAAAGTTAGGACTGCCACCTCTTTTTTATGAGGACATCCTCAACTAATATTGTACCATCCTCTCCCTTGATGAACTTCACTTGGTTAAGATCATGAGGCCTCCGCTCCCTAGCCCTCGCAAGCCTATACAACTTCTTATCCCCGTATTTCTCCAATAAAGCCACATACATGCTCTCAAAAGCTGCTTTCTTAGCTATCGTAATCGCTAGCTTAGCCTCTCGTATAGCTACCTTATACTCCTCCTTATTCTTTTGTCTCTCCTCATCATCTTTGCTCTCAACCAACTTGGCATAAACCACCTTCTTAGACTTCACCTTCTTCTTAACCTCTTTGTTCTATCACCAATCCCCGTGATGCTTACCAGATCAACCTCTCGAGACACCAACACCTCTCTAGCGGTCTCCCTAATACAACTGACAGTCATCTTCCACATACTATCCACATCCCCTCTACTCTCCAAAGACCCCATCCTCTTCAACTTCTCTCCCAACTCCAAAACACTAGCCAACGTCAAGCTACCCCACTTAATTCTGGATCGAGCCTCCACACTCCTCTTCTTTCGGCCCTTGTTGATCACTAAGTCCATCACCAACAACCTATGTTGAGTCAAAAGACTCTTTCTAGGTATGACTTTACAGTCTTTACGTAGCTCTCTATCACCCTTCCTAAGGAGCAAAAAGTTAATCTGAGTCATGGCCACTAAACTGCAAAAAGTAATAAGGTGCTTCTCCTTTTTCAAAAAGCTTGAATTCTCTATCCACAACCCAAAAGCCCAAGAAAAATTCAAAAAAGAAGCTCCACCTTCATTCCTCTACCCAAAATCGAAACCTCCATACACATCATCATATCCACTCGACAAAGACCCAATATGCCCATTGAAATTTCTTCCCACGAAAAGCTTCTCAGTAATCGGGACGCCCCTCACCACCTCATCCAAAACCTCCCAAAAGCTCTTCTTCTTCTCCTCGTCCAAACCTACTTGAGGAGCATAGGCACTAATAACGTTCACCGAAGACCCTCCAATGACCAACTTAATAGACATCAACCTATCACTGGCTCTCTTAACCTCCATCACCTGCTTCCTAAGATCCTCATCTACTAAGATACCTACCCAATTTCTATGTCTCACGCTATCTGAGTACCACAACATATATCCATCCACATCTCTCGCCTTAGTGCCTACCCATTTAATTTCCTGGACACACGCTATACTAACCCTCATCTTTCTAATAATCTTCACCAACTCTATAGACTTACCTTGAAGTGTCCCTATGTTCCAGGACCCTACTCTCAACCTAGAAGCACCCTTATCCCTCTCGCCCTACTCCCCCTCGCCCCCAACCCCGGGCCCACACCTAGACCTGATCTCCGCCCCAACCCCAACCTATGACATGACCTTAGTCCGCTATTTATCACCCTGACCACCACTCAAAAGAATACATTAGAAGAAAGTGAAGAACACAAGAGACAAAAACACGATGAGCAAAAGCAACGACAACCAAAACAGCTAAAAACAGCTAACTAGTCCAACTAAAAAATAGCAAACAAGGTTGCTACTTACAAGCAACAATAGGCACTATACTACCCACCCGAACAAATCAAGAACAACAGACAGGATAGCAAGATAGACAAATAGATAGAAAGCCTACACCAAATAAACTAGAAAGAAATAAACTAGAGAAGAAAGCCTACACCAATTAATTGTTATATACTATACATCTAAATTTTTTTTTCTTTTAAAAAAGTACATATAGAGAAACTTGTTACGTCTTCTTTCAAAATATATCGTACAAATTTGACATGTTCATAAAAAACGTTAATCAATCATAAAAATTATAATCATTAAAAATGATTTGATTGTCATTTACCGCACATACACGTTCTTTGCGTCTGATTAACATTTTGCTTATTATCACTCTTTTCATGGTGGAAGTTGAATGTCCCGACTTCAGAGATATTATGTGTCACAAGATAATTTTGAATACTGTGCATTGATGTTTTTTTCATGTAATCCTCAAATTATTTGAAAGGATTTGACATCCATTTTTGTTTGTCACCCAATAGTTATTTCTAATGGTTATACTCTATGTCTGACTGATGTTTTTGATGGGCATGTTAATTTTGTATGATATATTTTGAAAGTAGATGTAACAAGTTTCTCTATGTGTTCTTTAATTTTTTTTGTAATTGTATAGTATACAATAATTAACGAGCATATACTCTATCCTCACGTCTAGTTGTATAGTATATAATTTGTTTTGTATAACTCATATATTTTTAGCACTGTATTCATATTTCACATCACTAATAAAGTTATGCACTTATCTCACATACTTTAAGAGCTATATTTAATGGATAACTCAATGTAAAAGTCAGTTACTTATTTTATATTTGAACAACTCACATAATTAGTGAGTTTTATATGATAAAATAGAGGCATATGATAGTTTTAAAAGATAAAAATAGATTTAAAAAATCAATTAGTGAGCTTTATAAAATCACATAATTAGTGAACTTTATAAAATCAAAATAGATTTTTGAAAAAAATATGTTAGTTTTTTTAAAAACATATAAATTAAAAAGGATAAATTAAATGCTCACATAATATGTGAGTTTTATAAAAATTCACATAAATTTTAAAATAAATATAACTCACTTTTTTTTGAGTTATGTATAAACAAAAAAGGATAACTCACCTTTTTAGTGAGTTATATAACTTTCATTGACATAACTCACAAAAAAAAATGAGTTATATATATAACTCACTTTTTTTTGAGTCATCTACAAATAAAATGGATAACTAACTCACTGAATAAGTGAGTTATACACTTTTTATGAGGATACTGTCGTCAGTCAAATTATTGTTAAAAAAATAAGATATAACTCACTTAAACAGTTATTTATTTTGATTACACATTATATATATATATATATATATGATATATTTTAATATTTTTTTTTAATTTGACAGACTTCTTTAATTCCGGACTCTACATTGAGGGATCAGTGTATGCCAGACAAATGAGAGTCCAAGGAAAATTGCTGTTCTAATTTACTGTAACGGTTACTCTCTACATTGGATTCGGGGAGATGGCGACCATTATTGATGAAAATCTTTAGGATGATTGAGTCACAACCAATAATTGTACGAGGAACTATCCTATTTTTGCCACATGAATAAGTGGATCCCATTTGCATACTTTACCTCCCACTCACCACGCACATCCGGTCAACCCCGCTTCTTTTTCATTTTCTTATTTCTTCAATTCCCAACCCAATATTCAACTCACAAATACAATTAAAAATTTAAAACTTAGCTCGATTTTTCCTTTAATTTACGGTACAAATACTTCTATTAAAAAATAAAATAAAAACAGAAAAAAGATTTTTTTTTTTTTTAAAAGAAGCTCTAGTTTTTCTTATTCCTATCTATGAGTTTGCTTGTTAATTTTGAATCTACAGTTACGAAGGGAACTTTTTTCTGATCAGGCAGGACGGCTCTACCCTTTTGAAAAAAAGGTGTTCGTCTTAGGCCTCAAATTTGAGGAACCTTTTTTTTTTTTTAATAATAATAGATTATAAATTTTTTAAAAAAATATTAAATACTATTTGTAAATAAAATAATTTTTTTATATAAAAAAATAAAATTTTTTTTGAAGGAGTTTGATATATCTAGTATGTCTCAAAAAACTAATGCATTGATTATATTATTAATTAAAAAATAATTATCAGAAAAAAGCGATTATATAATTTAAAAAGTAAACTTTATAAACATTATTAATTTTTTTTAAAAGTTTAAGGCCTCCGTTCGATTTTGACCTTAGGCCACGAATTCACTTGAGTCGCCCCTGTGATCAGGTTATTAATTATTACATGTTATTTAAATAAATGATTTATATTTATTAAAAATAATCTTATCTGATTATTTTACATGTTGAAGTTAATAGAAACACACTAATTGAAGATTTTGATTGGCGTTTCAGTTATTTTAATAGATAAGATGTTATCTACATTTTTTTTATCAAATACATAAACTGCTTATTTTCAGCTTCAACATTTTTTTAAATATAAATTCAGCTCCAATATCTACAAAGTATTTTCAAGCACGTGCACCTAAAAATTATTTAAATTAGTCTCAATCAACCATATTTAATTCTACTATTGCATTTTTAACATTCAGCGACGGATACATATTTCCAAAAATTTAATTAAAAAATATTCAAAATTAAATAAATTTTCTTCTGATTTGCCGCATCAACATTGTTTATTTCCTTTGTATGCAATTGCATGCTCGACTCTTTGGTTTGTTGTGGTTTTTAATTTAACTGTTTTTTAGTTACCAAAAGAATAATTACTTCCTCCATTTTAAAAAGAATGATTTATTTTTTTTAGTCTGTTTAAAAAAGATTGACCTTTTTTTATTTTTTGACAATACTTTAATTTTAATTTTTCACATGACATGTTTAGGATCACAAGATTAAAAAATATTTTGATACATTTGACACTACTTTAATTGAAGGCCATAAGATTTAAAAGTTTTTTTTTATTTTCTTAAACTTTATTCAAAATCAAAGTAAGCTATTTTTTTAAAAACGGAGGAAGTATTTTTTTCACATTTCCAATTTCTAGAGAATTGCATTAGGTCATGATTGAACAAATAAGAAAATGAAAAAGAAGAGGGGTGACCAGTGAGCGGAAGAGGGGTACTGGGTAAGGGTTGTGACAATCGGACCCATTTTTCAAGTGTCAAAAATTAAGGGGTAGGTTATATCAGGAGAAATAATCCATTTATTAAGTATGACATTAATTAATACTTCTTTCATTTCATTTTATGTGTCGTCATTTGATCGGACATGAAGTTTAAGAAAAAAAGGAAGATTTGGTAAAGTTTACCAAATTATTCTTTATAAAAAAATGTGTCAATATCTTTTGTTTTAATTAAGTGGGACCAATATGAGTACAAGGGTAGTTGTGTCTTTAAAAAGTTGCCTAATAAGGAAAGACAATACTTATTTTTGGACGGACTAAAAAAAAAATGATGATACATAATTTGGGACGGAGGAGGTACTATGTTTGGTAGAATTTTGAATCAATGTATTACTAATACCATGTATTAGTTATACACCCTACATGGTATTATAGGATGTATTACTAATACATCACATATGGTGGTATTAGTAATACATGAATTTTAATACCATGAGATTAGTATGTATAAAGATAAGAATATTCCTCAAAATTTTTAAATCCTTTTTTTTGTTTTTTTAATTTTATTTTTTTATATTTGTATGAATAAATTTATTCAAATAAATTAGTTTACAAATTTTATTATTATTTACAAAAATGTCCTCAAATTTCTTTAATTTTTTTCTAAATATTTTTTAATTTATTCAATATGAGTTACTTCTTTTCAATTTATCAAAATAATAATATCCCTCCAAATAATTTTAGTTATAAAAAACCTACTCCATTAAATCAAAAAAATATTTATTGGTCAAAATTCAAAAAGAAATTGCATATCCATAAATAAAAATACTTTTTCTACTTAGTTTTAACACTCTATAGAATACAATTTTATTTTAATAATGATTTTATTGTCTCATCCAAAAATTATACGTACCTTCCTTTAACTTAAAAACAACACAAAGTGGGAACAACAAGCAAATCATGAACAAACAAAGAAAAGCTAATTAAAAAAAATACTTTTTGTAAGTGTGATTAAATCTTAAAATTCTAAAGTAAATAATTAGTTATATTGTTAAATTTTTCAATTTTAAAAAAAGAAAAATAAACTTTTGTAAAAAAAATACACAAAGTTATAATATGTCGAAGGTATTTTTGTAAACAAACAATATTCTTTTTAAAATATAACAATACATATTGCTTTTAATACATCAAACCAAACATTACATAAAAAATAATTGCAGTATTACTAATCCCTGCACTACTAATCCCAGTATTACTAATACAACATATTCAATTTTATCTTATACACTCTACCAAACGAGTCCTAAATGAATCCTCACACAATTACCATTGATTGTGTCTCAATCATGTTAAAAATTTTCATTATTGATAGTTGACGGTGATGAAAAAAAAGTGTGAGTCTAAATGAGCATTTGGACATATAATTTCATGTACGTGCTATGAAATCATGAAATTAAATTAGTATTTGGTCATGTGAATTCATCTCATGACATTAAATCTTAAATTCTCTGAAAAGCACGATTTAAAAATTTTCGAATAGAAAAATTAACCCACCAATTTATATTTTTTTAAAAAGAATCCAACCATTTATATTTGTCAACAATTTATTTCATACGTAAATAAAATTTTAGTTCAGATTTATACTTTTACCAATATTTAAAATATTTATATTTCATTTAGTCATTACTTTTACTTACATATAGCCTCATTTGGTCATGAAAAATATTCACTTTTTTCAAAAAATCTTTATGATTTATTAAAAAATGGTGTTTGGTCATAAAAACTCCAAATACAACTTGAAGTTTTATTTGAAACATGAAAACAAGTCTGACGTTTTAAACTTCAACTTCACTATTATAGTTAAAAAAAAACTCTCCAAAAAGATAAGACCAAATACAACTCCAACTCGAAACTCTAATTTTTAAAAATTTTCATGGCCAAACGCCTACAAAATTTATTATTACTTCAAATCAACTCCTACTTTATTATTTATTATTCACCAAAGTTATCATTTGATCAATAAATGTTGTATTTTTTCAGAAAAGTTTTGTGATAGTGTATTATACTGCTGTTATTAACTTTTGCTTATTTGGTAAGGTTGTATAAATAATTACAACAATTGTCACAATCCAAAATCAGGTCATGATGACACTTATCGCGAAACAACCTTGATAAGTAAGTCAGTCACCCCAAACTGATAAAGAAAACAAGCAATCATAGTAACATACATCCATGCGAGATTCTAGAATGAAGTCAAGCATAACACAAAATATAATTACGATGAAACATGAAAGAAATCTATAAAATCCAATTTTAAAATATGGTGTCATAAAATAAGAGCATCTAATATAATATTCAAAACTGAAAATATATAGCCTTTATCAGATATAGAAGTAAAGACAACTAATAAATAAAAAAGGCCTCAAGTCAATTCTAAAAAGCCTAGAGTGGGTTAGCACCTCAAAGTTTCACCAACTCCACTACACGAATTAGCCTCAGTGAGTCGTACTGGTGCTAGGATCTGCACCAAAAGAATACAGTAGGGGTGAGTACGGTCCACATATACTCAGTAGGTATCATAGACCAACTAAGCAATGCAGAAAATAAGATGAGTAAAATATACTATGAGCACGTCACCTGTAAATAGAAAATTCCTAAACAGTTGCTCACACTATCTCTACTAACAGTTCTAATATACAAGTACACAGAAACTGAAACAATACAGTATTATTTCATATTCGGGTATGGGTTTTTAGATGCTCTTGTGTTTATGATACGAGATTTTAGAATGGTTATGTATTTTGTTCAGACTTCCATATTTGTGTATATTTATGGCCTGACTTTGTTCTAGAAATATCTCTTATTCTATTTCATTATAGTTTTTGAATTTTCTCAATTTTTAGGAACTTGACTTATCAAGATCAACCAATATATCTGTCATCATGACCTCAACTTTTGGGCTGAGACAGTAGACACTATATTTATATTAAAAAATCCAATAAAAAAACATATGTTTGTAATAACCAAAAGTGTGAAATATTATTTTTTATATATTTTGACCATTGAGGGATGACCTTGGCTCAGCGGTAAGCTTGCTTACCGTGGTGTGCCAGGGTCGGGGGTTCGAAACGCCCCTCCAGCGAATCTGGGGTGAGGGCGTGTAGGTCAGGCCCAGGTGGTCCCCCCCCCCCCCCCCCCCCCCCGACACCTACGGAGTAGGTATGAACCGGGTCTTCCCTTATATATTTTGACCATTTTGCCCCTTTCCTTAGTTTCTACATGTTTATTTTGGATTGTGGAAATAGTTGACACAATTTTTTATCCGATCAGGAGTGATTTGAGAGAGTTTGTAATTTTTAGAGGCTTTAAAAGTTCTATAATTGACTTTGGTCAATATTTGATGCTTTTTGATTATCGGATGGCGATTTGAATAATTCCATTAGGTTTGGATTGTCAAATTTAAATTAATAGTGGGGTTGGTTTGAATTCGAACCCTGTAGTTTGCTTCTCGATCCTCAATTTGAAAAAATAGTGAAATATGACTTAAAGGGATCCCGGGGGTTAGTTTGTTGAAAACAATCTTTTTCAAAAGTTTATGTAACACCCTCAAATTTTTGGGTAATTTATTTTTGGCCTTTTCGTTCTTGAAATATCAAATTTTAACTCAAATTATGTCTGGGGATGTTAAAAAGGTAAAACAAAAAAGTTTTGAAATTTTCGGAAGAAATTTGGGGTGGTTTTGGGTCACGAAGGCAATAAGCCTCCGCCATATTAATGTGCCACGGAGGTTAGTCTCTGCGATAACCTCCGTGACAAGAAAGATAATCACCATAATAAGGTTAGTGACATAGAGGTTGGACCTCCGCGATAAGGTCGGTGGCACGAACCTATAGTAATTTTGAGCTGTCTTGTTTTTTTTTAAAATGGGATAAGGGGTAAAGGGTTCCTTTCACCTATAAACAATTTTTAATCACTATAAGGACCTATTTCTATCATTTTTCAATATACGATGGTCATTCTTATTACTCTCAACAACCCTCTCTTAAATTCCCCTTTTTAACTCAAGGCTAGGATTCAAGGAGGTGATCATCTAGGGTCCTAAGGGTATGATTTTCTTCGAATTTCTTTGCAATTAAGGCATGTACCTCTTTCCCTCTACTTATCTTTTCTTTATGGCATGAATTGGTTATTATTATCCATGATTTTGACGTTGGGTTTTGAACTAGGGATTGAGGGTTTTGAATGTATTTGTTTAAATATTTTCCCATGATTATTATTGAATTGTTATGCATTGAATTGATTATGTATAAACTCTTTGGGTGCATGGGAATGGTGAATGAATTTAGGGGTACAATGGATTTCCCAAATAATTAGTTTTGGTACAAAAATTGATAATAACCTCGACCCACTTGCATAATAGGTTTTGGAATATGATTTATCACTTGATTTGACTATTCTTTTTTGAAACCTTGCATTGCATAAATGGTAAATAAAACATGAATGGAATTGTTTTAGTTTTCAAATGGTTTTGGAAAGGCCTTGGTGGCAATTGTGGAGTCAATTTGATTTAATGGTTTTGTATGGTAAAAATGAAATAGACTTGCAAGCTCTAATTTTGGTATGACGATACTAGTGAAAAATTCCTAATTAAAAGACTCCTTGGTAAATGATTTGAAATGTGTAAATGATTTTAATATGGGCTTAAAGGGGATTGTGTAGCTAAGCCGTAGAAGGTGGAGGTCCTGGGGAGACTGATACTAGAAATTCATGTTTGCCAACGTGAGATTTGGTCATGGTGATCGTGTGCATGAGACACACTTTATATTTTGAGGATGGAATTAGCCTTCTCGAGTTTTCTCCGGTACATGCAACTAACACGCACTGGGGAACTTTCAATAGGGGAAGCTGAATCCATAAAGCCCATGGGTGCCCTTAGGATGGCAGAGCTACACAGTCCAGGTTAATGATTTAAAAATGTATGTTAAACCTTATTCCTTTTCCCCGGCATATGATATACATATATATGTGTGTATTGCATATGATGTTGTGCATTGGGTTTTATTGGTATTCATATTAAGGATTATGGCATTACTTTACTACTTTATCCTTGAGTTACATGCCAACGCTCCAACCACTAACCGTTTCTAGATGTATACCTATACGATGCAGGATACGAAGGCAAGTCTACCTTTTTGCACAGTGATCAGGTGTTCGTGGTTAGATCGAGAGTTAACTTAAAGTGGTGAGCTTTCATCCTTTGGAAAACTTCATTTCATGTTTTGATTTCCCCTGTCTTAGACTTTATCTTAGATTTGTTTTGGCTATGGTCGGGGTCGTGTCCTGACATTTTACTGGTATTCGATTTATTAGAGACTTTATTAGACTACTGTGGATATGGGTATTATGGTTGATATTCGGTATTAGTTTTGGTATTTTGGATGGTTTTTGGATATTGATCTTATATAGACTTTTAGGTTTATCTTTCCTATCTTGTCATATATATATTGGTTACGTTGGAATAGGCTAAAAGGGTGGTCTCTAGTCCTCAGTGGACTTAAGATGCCCGTCATGGCCAGGCCCTGGTTCGAGTCATGATAAAGTTGGTATCAAATCCTAGGTTCATGGTAATTTTGATGTCCACAAAATCATGTCAAGTAGAGTCTCTTTTATTAGTGTGTAGCACATCACACTTGTAAGAGATAGGACATGAGGCACTTAGGAATGTTTTCTCTTCTTGTTTGTCTTATTTTTGAGCTATAGAGTCTAAGGTCTTGGATTCCTCTAACTCTCATTTATTCGCCTTTCAAATCATGCCTCCCAGATGATTCTGAAGCCCATGAAAACTCACCTGTCCCTCCTGAGGACAATGTTGGCGAATCTCATCTAACTTATGGGGTACAAACTTGGTCTAGGGTTGCTGCTTTTGATTATCCCTGTGGAATCCCACCTGCCTCCACTAATCCTTCTCTAGAGGGTGACACTCTTGTTCAGTCACCTCGAGGAGATATCACTAATGCTGAGTTCCACCAATCCTTTCATCTTTTGACTCAGTCGGTGAAATCTCAGTCACGTGAGACGGGTTTTGTTGGTTTTATTGGGATTTTATTCGAGGCCAATAGAGTTGGCCAGTTTATGAAGCTGAGCCCTTCGACTTTCACTGGTACTAAGGTTGAGGAAGATCCTCAAAGTTTTATAGATGAGATGGAAAACATCTTTTAGGTTATGTATGCTACTGAGGTAGAGGGTGTGGAATTCACTGCTTATCAATTGAAGGATGTGGCGTACCAATGGTATGAGGAGTAGGAACTTCATAGGGATGATGATACTGAATCTGCTTTGTGGGAGGATTTCTCTAGTGCCTTTCTTGATCACTTTTTTCCTCAAGAGTTGAGGAAGGCAAAAGTAGAGGAGTTTGTGAATTTGAAGCAAGATAGGATGTCAATGAAGGAGTATGCCTTGAAATTCCACCAGTTACCTCGATATGCTCCTGAGCTAATGTCTAGTATAAGGGCTTGAATGAGGAAAGTTTTTTTCGGTTTGTCTTGTGAGATAATTTTGGAGAGCAAAGTTGCCTTGTTAAATAAGGATATCGACATCTCTAGACTTGTGGTGTATATGTAATAGGTTAGGGAGGAAAGAAAAAACAAGTGGATATGAGGTAGAGTTATAGTAAAAAGCTTCGGTATTTAGATCAGGGTGGAGGTCAGTAGCATAGTGGTAGAGATAATGGGAAATGGTCTAAGAAGAAGTGGGGTAACTCGGGTTCATATTCGATGACTAGTTCTCCTTATTCAAAGCCGTCCGAAGATTATTATTTTTAGAGTGGTGATGGTTCTAGGGAACAAAGTGCCTAATCTCAAGCTAGTGGGGCCCAGTCAGCTCCGTCATATCCTTCTTGTAGACTACATTGTCGATTGCATCATGGCTTCTGTGATGAGGGAAAGAATCGACATTTTAATTATGGATAACTGGGATATATTCTAAGGGATTATCCTAGTGGCAAGGTTGTTTCGGGGTCTAATAAGGTTCCAGTTGCTACATCTTCAGCTCTTGCACCAAGGGGTGCTACATCTAGTACCAACACAGGTCGAAATCACTTGTATGCTTTTATTACCCGCCAGGAGTCTGAGGCATCACCTGATGTCATCATTAGTATGTTAAAACTCTTCTCTCATAATGTGTAATGTTTAGTTGACCCGGGGTCTACTCTTTTTTATTGACCCCGTTTGTGGCTGTGCATTTTGGTTTCGATCCCGAGTGTATTATGAACCTTTTTTATTTCTACCTCAGTGGGTGACTCTTTGGTTGCTAAAAGGGTCTACAGGGTCTATGTGGTATCTGTTGGTGGTAGGGAAACTTTGGTGGATCTGTTTGAATTAGACATGTTAGATTTTGTTGTCATCTTGAGGATGGTTTGGTTGCATTCGTGCTATGCCTCTTTAGACTGTCGAACCCATAAGGTCATTTTGAAATTCCCTAATGAGCTGGTTATTGAGTGTGAAGGGAGCTCCTTAGTGCCTAAAGAAAGGTTCATATGATATCTTAAAGCCTGTAAATTAATTTCCAAGGGGTGCCTTTATCATATGGTCTGGGTTAAGGATTCTAACTCGGAGGTTCCTTCTTTACAATCCATTCCTATAGTTGGTGAATTTCCTAAGATCTTCCTTGATGATCTTCCTGGTGTCCCTCCCGATAGAGAATTGATTTTGGGATTGATCTTCTTACGTACACTCATCCTATCTCTATCCCTCCTTATAGAATGGCTATGACCGAGTTGAAAGAACTTAAGAAGTAGTTAAAGGATCTTCTTGACAAGGGTTTTATCCGCCCTAGTGTGAATCCGTTAGGTGCTCCCATTCTTTTTGTGCGTAAGAAGGATGGTTCTCTTCTGATGTGTATTGATTACTGTCAATTGAACAAGTAACTTTAAAGAATATGTACCCTCTTCTTACGATTAATGATTTGAGATGGATTTATTCACCTCAAAGTTGTTATCTGAGCTTATTTAGTCTTATTTTGAGGTTACTAGTGTGCTTAATGTGTTAATGATGATATAATTTAGCATCTAAGTGTTTAAGTATTTGATTACAATGTTCATGGTGTCTATTAAACAAGTTTGTACTTAATTTGGTCACTTAGAGTTCTATAACACCCCAATTTTCTGAACTGAAATGCTACACGGTGCTCATGACCCTGAGGGACCACAAGCTAACCCATGACTGATATCTGTACCTGTACATTTCTTAACATACATGTAATATGCGGAAAACATAAACAATAGACCATAAGGTTCAACTGAAATAATTATAACATCCATGTGGGTGAAAAAAAATACCTAAGATAATTGAAGTCTGAATCAAAACTGAACTAATCTGAGAGCCTCTAAACACTTTCTGAATAAGGAGTTGAAGGAACATGTCTCCAACTAACTTCGTAAACTGATAGCTAAATGAAATAATAAATGGATAAATCAAATCATATCGTCCTCGAATGAAGAGGACTCATTGCAGCTTTGTATACTAGAATGCGAATGCTACTGCTGGTCTGGAACTCGTGTCTCTGAACTTATGGTGTAACATGAAAAGAAAGCACCATAGCACAAATGCGTCAGTACAACTGGAGTACTGATTATACGAGTGAGGTAGGCTAAACATAAATAGGGTTACATGCATAAACAATGCTAACTAACTGACTGATATGAACGCGAGAGTGTAAACATGCATACATAGAAACTGAGATCGCGAATGCGTGATAGCTAAATCTGTACGCTAATACATAGTTTACTGTTAATTGATCATGACTGAAACTATGGTTTTGTCAACATGGGTGACTGTGTCTGACAGTCCTGGGTATGATGGAACTATCTGAGTTTCGTACTATAACTGAATTTCAATGTATCTGGCAGTCTTGGTATACTGCTATCTGAAGAACTATCTGAGCTCTTTTACTGAGACTGAGCCTAAAATTGTGGGAGGTAGTTGTTTAACCGACATGCCCCAATAATGCATATAGCAATGTTGGGGTCCAATCTCTGCCCCGACTGGAGGGGTGTCAATACCACGCCACTGGTAAGGACAGTTGTGAGTGACCCCTATCTGGTAGGTACTCAAATGAGAGCGGTAGGAACCCTAAACTGATAGGTTAAGCCACCTCATCAAACCTAGTCTAATAGTTTAAGATGTCTCAACCTACGCTGGCTACGTAGTTCTGGAACACAAGGATGACTGCTAAGAATCACACCCTAAACTGGCAGGTGAGTTCCCATCCCTGGGTTCACTCGGTGCTAACTTCTACTCCCATTTGAAGAGATTGAACATGATTTAACTGACTGTACATGTACTGAGTAACTGACTTCCGTTGACTGACGGAATAGCACTACTATCTGAGATTTTAGTGAGATCATGAGATTTCTGAGGTTTCCTGAGTCACATGACTGGCTGAGTTCTATAGATTATGGCTTGACTGAGATAATCGTGACGACATGACATGGATCTAGGCACATAGCTATGTTTTTTGGGTACGAATACCTCTAGGACTTGATGGAAGAAAACTGACACACATGACATGACTTGATCACAAGATTTGAGTCCACAATTCATAATATCGTACATAAGGGATTTCATACTAAGTATGGTTATCAACAATGTATTGCATGGAAAGGATTTCATGTCACATGGAAGTACTTGCACAACCTTAATATCATGTTCATTGCATAATCATACTATCAACACATATCAATAGCATGGAAGTTCATGTGGAATCATCTTAAGAGTTGACATAGCTTGTCATTTAAATACTATGAGGTCATGGGAACATGATTTTTAGAATTCTAGGCATTTTAACAAACACCTTGCATGCACACTTTGGGGCATAGGTTTTCTCAACAATTTTAATCATCTTGAACCACCCAAATTCATGGGTTTTAACTACAAGTATGCATACATCATGGAAGTCAACTTAAATTAATATCTTGAAGCTTAAACAATGATCATTAACATGAACAACATCACATAACAATAAGGAAATCAATGTTTCTCATTTAAAAGCATGGTTCTTGAACTCTATGAACGAAAGGGGTTCATAGATGAACACTATGCATACCTGACTCAAGGTTCTTGACGTTTTTGAACTTGAAGGATTTGAAATCCTTTGATTCTTGAAGAAGATTGGGTCTTGTTCCTAGAGATTAAATTTAGAGAGAAACCCTAGTTTTTGTTTGTGAAATAATAATGAGCATAATGGTTGAATTCAGACTTATCTGGGTATATGTAGGCGAGTGATAAGTGACCAAAATACCCCTGTTAAAATGACTTGAAAATAAAATGAATGCAGCGTGTGAAGGTCCAACTGACAATCCATCAGACACTTGACGGTCCGTCACTTATCCCGTCAGACGTGGACCAGAAATGGGGTTCACTGGATAAGAGTTGACGGCCTGGATGAAGGTCCGTCACAACTTTGATGGTCCGTCAACTCATCCGCCAGTCCTTATCCAGTACGTGGCTCAAATGCCTTAGCTGTGATTGTCAAAGTGCCGGTCTGTCACTTATATGGCGGTCTATCAACTGTCATACCTGGGCGTTTTCGACAGTTCCAAGTAAAACATCCATAATTTCTTCATCTGATGTCGGATTTGGACAAAATTGGTACCGTTGGAAAGCTAACTCAATTTTCCACGTGATAGAAAGTGAAAATCTCAAAAATAACATATGTACAAAGATAGGTTTACATTTCAAAGTAAGTCCTAACATCCTTGAGATGATTTCTAGCTAGGAAAAAGGCACGGGTATTACAAGTTCAAATGAGAAAACTAGTGTTACTAGCTTGAGCTAGGTGTTGTTCTAGTTGATCGCAATGGTTTATAATGTGTTGAATGAGTTCCTAATGGTATGATTATGAAATTATGTGTATAAAAAATTATTTATAGTGTTCAAGGTTCAATTGAATCAAGCCAAGAGTCAAAAGTAAGTTAAATATCAAAATGGGCAAAACGAGTCTTAGCTTAAGTTTCCAGTTTATTATCTTGGATGTTTTTTTGTTTTGAGCTATAATTCGTGGTATTTTATGCTATAGTATGCTTGGTGATTATGATGATATATGAATGATGAAAAAGCTGGAAATCAAGTGGAAAGAACACCAAAAGGCTTGAGATGGAAGACAAATGCATAAGACAAAGTTTAGACGTCAAATTGGATGTTCTAGTGTGCCTTCTCGATGGAGGGGCGGCGCGAACCCTATTCCCATGGACTAAGTGATGCATTTAAGATCTCATTCCCATGAATAGGTGGCAGGTAGATACCCCTACTCCCATGGAATGGGTGGTGCATCGCGGACCATACTCCCGCACGACCAAAATCTCATCCTATAAATAAGACACTTAAACATATTGTTATGAACCTTCTATGACTTTGAAGCTTGGAGATGGATTGGAAAACACTTCAATTAAGGTTTTTCTTCTTTTAACTTAGTTCTTTTATGGATTATATTGTTTTTGTAAACACTTCAAACGTATTGTTTTTGTAAACACTTTTGATTTAAGAGAACTGAAGTGAATTCGTCCTTGATGGTTGAGAAACACTAGGATTATGTTATTAAATGCAATACGTTTCTTTATAAGCATGATACATGTATGAACTCGTAAAGCCCATAATTAGAAAGTATTGATAACTACAAGGTGGACATAATCCTAGCTTGCTATTTTTCTAGATTCAAATACTACACATCTCTCATCTTGTTAATTTGAAACTATAAATTTGTGAACTGAATCAAATCTCCTATTTATTTTATGGAAGAGAATGATTAAAAGTCAACTAATCTGCATACAACTTAATTGGAACCATATTTCCTATAGGATTTGACCCCAACCTAGTTGGGTTATATATTTGACAACGACCTCTTATACTCTTGCAAGAGAGTTGTAATTTGGGAGTATCAAATTTTAGCGTCGTTATTGGGGTGGTTGGTTACTTTGCTACTTGTTTTGTAAGAAAATAGTACCTTCTCCTTAGTATACTTTTGTGATAGTATTAGTTATTTTGTTTAGGTTGTTTCTTGTTAGATGTTTGTTTGATTTGGTTATAATTAGGTGTTTTTCTCGATGATGGACGAATGATGACCATCTTAAGAGAAAATTAGTCATTTACTTTTATGTAACTGTTCTTATGGATCACATGACATTATAACATAAGTATGTGATGGATCATTACGTTTGAAATACCTAGGCTCTAGTTGTGACTCTTATTGTGATTGTTAGTTTTATTTGAATTCATTTAATTGTTGGGTGAAAAATATATAATGCTCCTAAATGAGTTGACTATGTGCCATGAGTGTGTAAGACTGTTGTATATTCCTTATTGCAACTGATGCTAGAACTTTCCTGGTGTGTGTGCAAAGCGAAATAAATATTATGATTTTAGGAGATAATTTAGGCATTTTTTTGACAACCATTGTTTATGCCTTCTTTTGACCTACCTTTGCACATTATCTTAGCTAGACCTGTTGAGCCTTTAGCTTGTTCTTTTTTTAGCCTCATATGTAGCCTCACCCATTCTTTAATAGATCTTAATTTGATTCAAAAGCTCCTAAGCGCTTTAATGTGAAATCAAGTTGAGTTAGGAGTTTAATAATAAGAGAAAAAAGGTGAAATTGATGCCCCAAAGTCTAGTTATTGGAGTGTGAAATTGATGTGGTTGGGAGTAGCAAAAATTGTTGAAAAAGCTCCAAATTTTATCCCGAACATGTTACAATAAACCTGTTTTCGCCCTAGTCCTTCTTGGACATTGTGCACCTCAACTAAGGCAAATATCTTAAGTTGAAGGTGGATATCATAGGGGTACGTAACATGAAATGGGTGCAAAAAAAATTTAAAAGGGTTGCATACTCCCACCATACTGTTATTAATTGAGTTTAATAGGGTGGGGTGGAAACAAAAGATATGGATAGATAAAAATGGTATAAATTGGTTATTAGAAATTGGTCTTAGTTGCATAATGTAGTGTATTAAAGCGCTTAGAGAAGATAGTCACTATTTTTGGCCAAAATAGTTCCTACCCATCCTTTAGCCTGTATTACAACCCGTAAAAGACCTATTTGATCCTAATCTTAGCATTCTGATCTTAGTAGAGCATTACACTAAGGGCAAACATATGGTCATCAGTTGTAATTTGAGAATTCTTTGTGAGAGTGAGCGCAACTTGATTCTTGTATCCATTTTATTAGAAATTGCATGGTTGTGAGTGATTATGGGTAACTTTCTTGTTGTGAGGGCACATGGTTGATGAAGGTTGGGTAATTTATATGATTTCTTTGCTTAAATGGTATGCATAAATTTTCCAACTTAATGAGTCTATTATTAGGGTAGGTTGTCTCTAGTAATGATCCATGAATTTACTTCTTGTTCATAATTGTTGTGTGAGCCTATTTGACCATCTTGTTTTTCCTTCGTGTGTAGTATGCATAAATAGATAAGTTGTTCGAGGACAAACAAAGATTTAATTGTGGGGTGGTGATCTTGGGTGTATTTATATTCCTAAATACCAGAACTTACTCATAATTTAGCTAAGTTTGGAGAACAAAGTGCCTAGTTTCTTATGTTTTTACTCTACTTCTATGTAATTGAGCTAACCGATGTGATTAGTATGATTTAGGCATTAGAGTTAGATGGAGACATAATGGGACTATGGAATGTGGATGGAATATGACACAAGAAAGAGTAGCGGTCTGAACTAAATGTGGCGCCTAAAAACTATGTCTAAGACTAATTTGTCATTTAGAGTTAGTCTACAGACTTAGAAGGAAATTATGAGGGAAAAGTTATTAAAACTACTTGATGCTGAAAAATCACGTATTATTCATTATTCTATATTTTTTTTGCATTGAGAGTGGCGGCTTAACACTAAGGGAGAAACTCAACTTCTTCTTCTCCACCAAAAATTGGGTTCACTTTTTGGTATGATGAATATTTCTATTGTGATTTCTGTTTTACTCATGAGTAGCTAAGTTTATTAGTTAGGGTTATGGAAGCCTTGTAGTATACAATCTATTACTTTGGGTTTTGAATTCATTATGCATTGATTTGTTTACATCATACTCTCTTCGCTTATCTTGAATTTTCATGGTTGCAAACATAGAGGATATGCCTTAAAACACAACTTGTTCGATAGAAAGGTTGATGTTCAGAAAAGAGAGTAGTGACAAGAAAATAGGATTTCCAACCCCTATTTCATATGTTAATGCCTTAACAGGATTAACTACTTGGAGATTTCGTATTGTTTTTGTAAACACTTTTGATTCAAGAGAACTAAAGTGAATTAGTACTTGATGGTTGAGAAACACTAGGATTATGTTATTCAATGCAATACGTTTCTCTGTAAGCATGATGCATGTACGAACTCTTAAATCCCATAATTATAAAGTATTGATAACTACAAGATGGACATAACCCTAGCTTTCTATTTTTCTAGATTCAAATACCACACATCTCTCATCTTGTTAATTTGAAACTATAAATTTGTGAACTGAATCAAACCCCCTATTTATTTTATGAAAACGAATGATTTACAGTCAACTAATCTACATACAACTTAATTAGCACCATATTCCCTATGAAATTATATATTTGACAACGGCCGCTTACACTCTTGTAAGGAGGTAGATGCGAAGTTGGTTCCTCAACAAGTAGATGACAAAGTTGCTGAAAATTTGAGAAAACCTGAGTACTCGAGAACCAAAGTTGCTGAACAGGTGAAGAAGATACCACCACCACCTTTCTCACAGAGGCTTAGAAAAGAAAAGGAGGTTGCATGCTTCAAGAAGTTCTTTGATATGTTCAGAGAGCTCTATGTTAGTCTTTCTTTTTTAGATGTTTTGCAGGGAATGACCAAGTACACTAAGTACTTAAAGGATTTAGTTACTAACAAAGTTAAGTTATTGGATGTATAGATAGTAGCACTCACCGAGGAGGGTAGTTCTATGGTTATGTAGAAGATGCCCAAAAAGCTCAAAGACCCTGGGAGTTTCATGTTACCCTTTAAAATTGGCAATAGTGAGTTGGTCTATGCACTTAGTGATTTGGGGGCTAGTATCAACTTGATTCCCGTTTCTTTTTTCAATACTTTGGGCTTGAGAAAGCCAATACCGAGCTCTGTGTTACTCCAATTGGAAGACCGGACCATAGCCTGTCCTGAAGGAATCATAAAAGATGTTCTCATTAAGTTTGGTAAGTTTATTATTCCTGTTAATTTTATTGTGTTAGATTTTTAGGTAGATAAAAGTGTGTCAGTCATCTTAGGACATCCATTATTTGTGATGGGAGGAGCATTGATAGATGTGAGAGCGGCATGCTTATAATAAAGTTGGATGATGAAGAGGCAGGTTTCAAAGTGTACAAACCCCTCAACACACTATACCACTAGAAATATTTGTGCATGATTATAGTGATTGAAGGGAATAAATTTGGGGTGGTGGATTTTATTCCACCAAGGACCTCTTTGGACTTCCTTATTAAGCTGCATAAGCCACCGATACCTCGACCCAAAATAATGTAGATTGATTAGCCTAAAAAGGCTATTATTGAGAGAGCTGCTGACATTGAGAGTTCACACTTAAGAGGTAAGAAACGAATACGAAGATGGCCTTTGAGTAGGAGGAAGAGGATGAAAAAAATAGATGAGTCAAAGATTGGTTATGTCGCGACACTAAATCAGGTGCTGCTTGGGAGGGAGCCCAAGTTAAGGTATATTTTTTCAGTATTTTTAGTTTTTCCTTCTCTACTTTTTTGTTTTATTGAGTTACAGGTTGATGGAAAGTCTGAGTACTGGAAAACCTGAGCTAAGGAGCATAGCGAAGACTGAGTATGGGGTCTTCAAACCCTTTTAATGCAAGAAGATGATACTTGCTAGGCCTAGAGGCCCCAGGGATTATATCTATCTCTACCTTTAAAGTATACTTTGGGGACAAAGTAGATTTTTATGTGTGGGGTGGGGAAATCCCATTTTTAGGAGTATTTTTTTTTTAAAAATTATGTTAGGAATAAGTGGGATGTTCTTGTTGGTGCTATATTTGACTGCATGATGTAAGTGTTTGGTTATAAAAGCATGTTTATTGTGTGAATTATTACTTTTGAGACTCCTAGGCTTATAATTATGACTCTTGTACTTGTTGGCTTAATGTTGAATTCATGTGATTGTTTGGTTGAGATTCTATGATGATCCTACATGAGTTAAGCATACACCATGTGCATATAAGTTATTGTGTATTCCTTGTTGCATTTGATGCTAGAACTTTCCTGGTGTATGTGCAAAGAGAAACAAAGAGCGTGGGTTTAGGAGATGGTATAGGAATTTCTTTGATAGCCATATTTCATACCCTCTTTCGACTTACCTTGTGCATAATCCTAGTTAACCCCATTGATCCTTTAGCTTATTTTCTTTGGCAGCCTCATTTGGAGTCTAATCCTTTTCTTTGATAGACCTTAATTTGATCTAAAGCTCCTAAGTGCTTCAGTTGAAAGTTAATTGAGTTAAGGAGTTCAAAATTCAAGAAGGGAAATATGAAAGTAAAGCCCCAAAGTAGTAGTTATTGGTGTGTACACTCAATGTGTTATGGTTGGGAATTAAAGAAAATTTGTGCTAAAATTGAATCAAGAATTAATAGACTATACTCCCACCATAGTGTATATGAATGAGCTTAATAAGATGAGGTAAAAGTAAAGATGTGTGAAGGTAGTGGAGGTGAAAGTTGGTTGTTAGAGATAGATCTTAATTGTATAATGTGATGTATTAAATCACTTAGGGAAGATAGTCACTATTCTTGGCCAAAATAGTTCCTACCCGTCCCTTAGCCTATATTACAACCCTTAAAGACCTACTTGATCCTAAGCTTCATCATTTTGATATTAGTAGAGTAATACACTAAGGGGTCATTTGGTAGGGTGTATTGGAAAACTAATGCATGCATTAGTTTAATGTATATTACTAATACCTTGTTTGGTATACTTTTGCTCCCTATGTATAACTAATGCTTTCACTAGTTATACACTCTATTATGTATTGAGGTGTGTATTACTAATACCTCAAAATTCATCGTATTGGCAATGCAATGAATCCAATACACACATTAACATAATTAAAGACACTATTATCACAAAAAAAATTTCACATCCTTTCCAAAATATATATGAAGGATATTTTTGTAATAATTTTTTTTAGAAATTATTTAATTCATGTTATTTTTAATACATCAAACCAAACACTTTATAAGAAAAATACATGCATAACTAATGTAAGCATAGCTAACACAAGCATTACTAATACAAGCATTACTAACACACCATATTTTGCATTATTCTTACACTCTACCAAATGACCCCTAAGGGAAATCCTATGGTTCATCTTGTTTAACTTGTGAATTCTTTGGGAGAGAGCGTAATTTGATTCTTGTACCCAGTTTGTGATAAATTTTATTTATGTAAGTGCTTATGGGTAACTCTCTTATTACGAGGGCACATGTTTAATGATATTTAGGTGAATTATATGATTTATTTGATCGAACAATATGTATGATTTTGGAAATTTGATGAGTCAATTCTGGAGGCTAGGGTGTTTTAAAGTGGTAATCTTGAACTGTCAATTGTGTTTGTAACATGCGTAATGTAGGAACTTGCATTCTGTGTAGTCAATGTAGTACTATCTTGTGTGTCTTACTTGTAGTAAAAGTATAGAGTCTCCTCTTCTTATGATGCTTAGAGTAAAGAGTTGTTTGAGGACGAACAAGACTTTAAGTGTGGGGTGGTGATTTGAGGTGGATTTATGCACCTTAGAGTTGTTATCCAAGATTATTTAGTCTTATTTTAAGGACTAAATGTGTTCTTAATGTGTTACTGATGAAATAATTTAGCATCTAAATGTTTAAGAATTTGATTACAATGTTCTTGGTGGATTTCAAACAAGTTTGTACTTAATTTGGTCACTTGGAGTTTAAATGAGAAAACTCGTGTTACAAGCTCGAGCTAGGTGTTGTTCTAGTTAATCGCGATGGATTATAATGTGTTGAATGAGTTCTAATGGTATGATTATGAAATTATGTGTGTAGCAACTTGTTTATAGTGTTCAAGGTTCAATTGAATTAGGCCAAGAGTCAAAACTAAGTTAAAGATCAAAATCTGTAAAACTAGTCTTAACTTAAGTTTCTAGTTCATTGTCTTTAATGTTTTGTTGTTTTGAGATCTAATCCGTGGTGTTTGATGCTATAGTATTCTTGGTGAGTTGATTATGATGATACATGGATGATGAACAAGCTCGAAACTAAGTGGAAATAACACCAAAAGGCTTGGGATGGAAGAGAAATGCACAAGACAAAGTTTAGACGTTAAATTGGATGTTCCAGTGTGCCTTCGCGATGGAGGGATGGCGCGACCCCTACTCCCATGGAATGGGTGGTGCAATCTGAACCATTCTCCCACACAACCAAAATCTTATCCTAAAATGAGATAATTAAACACATTGTTATAAACCTTAGATGACTTAGAAGCTTAGATAGGGGTTGGAAAAAAACTTCAATTAGGGTTTTTATTCTTTTACTTTAGATTGTTTATGGATTATATCATGTATTCATTCATCTTGAATATGGTTATGTCCATTAGTGGCTAAAATCCCCTTTTCAGGGTTTAAGGCCAAGAACATGATTACCATTGCTTTGAATTGAATTGGTTTTGATTGCTTATCATATTTGGCTATTTATTTATCCATGTTATAACTATTTTAAGGATTCATAACTCTTAAAATACATCTATTATTGTCTTGTAAGCCTAGGAGGGAAAATAAGAGGATATAATATGGGGGTAAATAGAGCGAGGTTCTTATTCTTTTATAATATAAGGAATTTGAATTAGCGTATAGGATAGAGATATACCTAGAATCCTTATTTGGTCCACGTGCAAGATTACATCTGAATACATCTAAATGGATTATTACATCCTCGCTCAATGATGTAGTTATAATGTCTAGTTAGGTAAAAGATTGGAGGTCGGGAGATCATGATCATATGATAAACCCTACGAATCAACAACCAAGATGAGTAATCTAACCAATGAAGTTCAATAGCTTAGTATGATTGTTCATTGTTCTTTAACCTCGGGTTTTCATGCATTAATTGTCTAAAGTCTTTACTTTTCTGTATTATTTTAGTTTACTTTTAATTATAAACTTACAAACTCTTTTGATTTCTTTTACACTAATTTAATCTTAATAGTTAAACTTGAATTAGTTAGTTATCAACACAATTCTCTGAAGGATTGATATTTGGTTTTATTTAAGGCCACTGTATTACTTGTTAAGACCACGTACACTTGCGTGTGTGCTTGGGCACAACAATTGATGATATGTTTGACCAACTTCAGCGTGATAATTATTTCTTTAAGATTGACCTTTGGTTGGATTATCATCAGCTTAAGATTAGGGAGGAGAACATCTCTAAGACTGTTTTTTATACTCGGTATGACCATTATGAGTTCTTGGTCATGTCCTTTGGGTTGACCAATTCCCTGATGACATTTATGGATCTCATGATCTGGGTATTCCATCATTTTTTAGACTTATTCAGGATTGTGTTTATACATGATATTCTGGTATATTTAAAAATTTAGGTGGATCATGCCAATCATCTCTGTGTTGTAGACTCTAAAAGATCAATAATTATATGCTAAGTTTTTGAAGTGTGAGTTTTGGTTGAATGCCGTTAATTTTCTAGGTTATGTTATTTCTAGTGAAGGGATCATGATGGATTCATAGAAGGTTGTGGTGGTTAAGAAGTGACCTTGACCTACAACTCCAACCGATACTCGGAGCTTCTTGGATTTAGTGCATTATTATAAGAGGTTTGTGGATAGTTTTTTAATTATTGCTACATCTTTGACTAGGTTGACTCAGAAGAAGGTAAAGTTTCTATGGTTCGATGCTTGTGAAGGGAGCTTTGAGAAGCTAAAATATTAATTAACTTCTGCTTTACTTTTGACTTTGTCGAGGGTAGTGATGGATTTTTGGTTTATTGTAATGCATCCCATGTGGGACTTGGTTATGTATTAATGAAGCATGGCAAGGTGGCAGCGTATGCTTCTAGGTAGTTGAAAGTTTAAGAGAGAAATTATCTAACTCATGATTTGGAGTTATTGGTTGTCGTGTTTGCATTACAGATTTGGTGACATTATCTATATGGGGTCTATGTTGACATCTTTTTCAATCATAAGAGCTTTTAATATATATTTACCCAGAAGGAGTTGAATCTCAGGCAAAAAAAGTGGCTTGAGTTGCTCAAGGACTATGAAATGAGTCTTCACTATCATTCAGGTAAGGCTAATATGGTTGTTGATTCTCGTAGTAGGTTATCTATGGGGAGCTTATCCATGTGAAGGAGGAGAAGTAAGACTTGGTGAAGGATATTCACCATTTGGTTAATCTTGAAGTTTGTCTCTTAGATTTTGAGAATGGTGGTGTGATTGTGCAGGAGGTGGCGAAGTTATCTCTTGGCGCTGAGGTGAAGGAGAAGTAGGTTTTGGACTCTATCTTGATGCAAATAAAGATGATGTTGGTAGGCAAAAGGTGATGGCTTTTGAGATTGGTGATGATGTTATCTTGAGGTACCAAGGGAGGCTGTGTGTTTCTAATGTGGATGGGCTATGAGGTAGAATTTTGGCTGAAGCTCATGAGTCATGTTATTCGGTTCATCCTAGTTCAATGAAGATATATCATGACCTTTAGGAGATCTATTGGTGGAATAACATGAAGAGGGATGCGACTAATTTTGTGGCTAAGCACATTATGTATCAGCAAGTGAAAGTGGAACACTTGAGGCCTAGTGGGTTGTCACAAGAAATAAAGTTTCCTGTATGAAAATGGGAAGTGATAAATATGGATTTTGTTACCGGTCTTCCATGATCTTGAAACCAATATGATTCTATTAGGGTCATCGTGGATAGGATGATAAGTCTGCTCACTTCTTGCCAGTGAGGACAAATTATTCTGCTGAGGACTATAAAAGGTTGTTTATTCAGGAAATCATGAAGTTGCATGGTGATCCAATTTATATTGTTTTTTATCATGGTACTCACTTCTCATCTCATTTTTAGAGGTCATTTCAGTAAGGTTTGGGGACTAAAGTAACCCTTAAAATGGTTTTCCACCTGCAGATGGATGGACAAGCAAAAAGGACCATTCAAACATTAGAATATATGCTTAGAGCTTGTGCAATTGATCATGTTGGTAGTTGGGTTGACTACTTACCTTTTGTGGAGTTTTCGTATAATAATAACTATCACTCTAGCATTGGTATGGCTCTGTTTGAGGCATTGTATGGTAAAAGGTATAGATCTCCTATTGGGTGGTTCGAAGTTAGTGAGGCAAGGTTGTTTGATCCTGATTTTGTTCATCAAGCTATGTAGAAAGTGAAGGTGATCTGGGATAGGCTTAAGACAACCCAAAGTCGCCAAAAGTCTGATGCAGACCTAAGGCGAAGAGATTTTAAGTTTGATGTGGGTGATTAGGTGTTCTTGAAGGTGTCTCCCATGAAGGGAATGATGTATTGTTGAAATAAAAGGAAGCCCAGTCCACGTTATATAGGTCCTTAATTGATTTTGATGAGAATGGGAAGTGTTGCTTATGAGTTAGAATTGCTTAAAAGTTTGGGTTCTATTCACCTTGTGTTTCATGTGTCCATGTTGAGAAAATGTGTGGGTGATCCTTCCTTGGTGGTGCCTGTTAAGAATGATGATATTTTGGATTCCCTATCTTATGAAGAGGTTCTGGTAGAGATCTTAGATAGACAAGTTCGTAGATTGCGGACTAAAGATGTATCATTGGTAAAGGTCCTTTGGAGGAACCATAAAGTTAAAAAAGCCACTTACGAGGTGAAAGAGGATATGAATGCTAAGTATCCATTTCTATTCCATGTGACGGATGAAGAAGCTTGAGGTATGAATTCCATTCTTCTTTGTTGTTATCCAGGTTTATCTTTTGATTATGGTGTGTTGTTATCATTCTCGTGAGAAGCGGGTCTTAGCACATCATTTGATGATGAATAATACTAAAGGGGGATAATGTAACACCCTTGAAATTTTGGGTATTATATTTTTGGCCTTCCCCTGCTAGAAATGTTGATGTTTGACTCAAATTGTGTTCAAGGATATTAAAAGGGTAACTCGAAAGAGTTTCAGAATTTTTGAATGGGGGTCAGGGTGGTTTTGGGTCATGGAGGCAGTAAGCCTCTACAATATTGGTGTGCCACAAAGGTTACTCTCCGCTATATCCTCCATAATATGAAAAATAATCACTGTGATAAGGTCAATGACACGAAGGTTGAACCTCCGTGATAAAGTCCGTGCCATGGACCTATAGTAATTTTGGGTTGTCTTGTTCTTTTTAAAATGAGATAAGGGGTAAAGGGGTCCTTTCACCTATAAATTTTTTTTAATCACTATAAGGACCTATTTCTAATATTTTTCAATATACGAAGGTCATTCTCATTACTCTCAACCATCCTCTCTCAAATTCCCTTTTCAACTCAAGGCTAGGGTTTAAGGAGGTGATCATCTAGAGGCCTAACAGTGTGGTTTTCTTCGAATTTCTTGGAAATTAAAGCATGTACCTCTTTCCCTATACTTATATTTTCTTTATGGCATGAATTGGTTATTATTATGCATGATTTTGATGTTGGGTTTTGAACTAGGGGTTGATGGTTTTGTATGTATTTGGCTTAAATATTTTTCCATGATTATTATTGAATTGTTATGCATTGAATTGATTATTTATGAAATCTTTAGGTGCATGGGAATGATGAATGAATTTAGGGGTACAATGGATTCCCCAAATAATTGGTTTTTGTATGGAAATTGATAATAACCTCGGCCCACTTGCATAAGATGTTTTGGAATATGATTTATCACTTGATTTGACTATTCTTTTTTGAAACCTTGCATTGCATAAATAGTAAATGGAACATGAATGAAATTGGTTTGGTTTTCAAATGGTTTTGGAAAGGCCTTGGTGTCATGGCTTTGATTTTTTAATTGAAAATTGTGAAGTCAGCTTGGTTTAATAGTTTTGCATGGAAGAAACATAATAGACCGTCAAGCTCTAATATTGGTATGATGATACCAATGAAAAATGCCTAATTAAAAGTTACCTTGGTAAATAGTTGGGAATGTGTAATTGGTTTTAATAGGGGCTTAAAGGGGTTTTTGTAGCAAAACCGTGGAAGGTGGAGGTCCCGGGAGGATCGATACTAGAAACTCTTATTTGCCGACATGAGGTTTGGTCATGGTGACTATGTGCATGAGACACACATTATATTTTGGGGATGTCATTAGCGTTCTCGAGTTTTCTTCGGTATGTATGGATAACCCACAATGGGGCCATTTTAGCATGAGGAGCTGAACCCATATAGCCCGTAGGTGCCTTTAGGATGACAAAGCTATACATGCTAAACCTTGTTCCTTTTCCCTGACATATGATACACATATATATGTACGTATTGTATTTGATGTTGTTCATTGGGTTTTTATGGTATTCATATTAAAGATTATGGCATTACTTTACTACTTTATCCCTGAGTTAAATGCTAGCACTCTAACCTCTAATCTTCTTTAGATATTGTATCCCCACGCAATGCAGAATACGAAGTCAAGTCTACCTTTTCTGCACAATGATCAAGTGTTCATGGTTAGATGGAGAGTTGACTTGAGGTGGTGAGCTTCCATCCTTCCGAAGACTTCATTTCATGTTTTGATTTTCCTCGTTTTAGACTTTATGTTAGATTTGTTTTGGCTATGGTTTGGGGCATGTCCCAATATTTTACTGGTATTCGATTTGTTAGAGGCTTTATTGGACTACTATGTATATGAGCATTATGGTTGATGTTCGGTATTCGTTTTGTTATTATGGATGGTTTTCGGATATTGATCTCATATAGACTTTTGGGTTTATCTTTCTTATTTTGTCATATATATATATTGGTTATGTTGGAATAGGTTAAGGAGGTGGTCTCCAATCCTCGATGGACTTGAGATGCCCGTTATGGCCAAGTCTTGGTTCAGGTCGTGACAGTTTGACATCTCCATTGAGTCAGTAACGTCAAAATTAACCTGGTAGCATCTATGATTTGTCTTTTTGGGGTACCGTTCAAATCTTAAGGGTCCATTAGAAGCATGGTTGGCTTGCACTAAAATCAACATTTCCTGATATCTTGTACAACTGCTTAAGCGAAAGCCACTTTAGCAGCTCAATACCTCTTAAGTTGTATATGCTTTAGAGGCCAGGCATCGCTTAAGTGGTAACCACTTTAGCATCTTGGTACCTTTTTAGTGGCAGCTGTTTAAGCGGCCAGTTAGCCACTTAAGCGGCTTCCGTGGTATATAAACCCCAGTTTCATAATTTTTCACCATTTTTAGACTTTGAGTTTCGGGTTTGGGAAATTTTTAGGATTTTCATCACCATTCTTACTGTCACAAGTGACCATAAGCTAACACATGAGCTGGTACCTGCTGTGAACACTGAGTAAACTAGTAATAAACTATGTAGGGGGAAGATAAACTAATATGGTAAAACCAAGTCTGAAATGCTAAAAATATGGTTCAATCACATGTTTGTAACATCTTTGAAAAATACTGAAACATGACTGATAAGACTGATAAACTAACTGACTGTCTGAATGTCTGAAAATCCTCTAAGACTGATTGTGGAGTTAATGGGACAAACCCCCAACTAACTCTAACTGGATAGGCAAAAGAAATGCTGAAATAACTGAATGAAAGATAAACTTGTCCTCGAAGGATGAAGAATCACCACTACTGCTGCTGCTGTCCCGCTGAACTGTCTAAGCGCAGTCAGGAAACTGTGCATTCGAACCTATGATATAAGACATCATAGAACAAAGAAGAGTATGTGATCACCGATTAGTACTTTGAATGTACCAGTATATGAGATTGGTTATGCTGATATACGTGAGGTACCGTGCATATGAAATAAGTACTAACTGAATAGAATGAGACAACAGATCATGAATGCATGAGAAACTGAATTATTTGGGAATGCAACACCAAACATATAATATTTCTGAAATAATCTGTAAACTAAAATACTAAAATCTGATAACTAAATAACTGGTAATCTGAATGCTTAGGTCAAGCAAGCCTGAACTGAATTCTATCCTGAATACTACACTGGGACTATGGTAGGTATCATCTAACTGTCATGCCCCAATCTGAACTAATCGGGGTCCAACCTATAACCCCAGTTGGAAGGGTGTCAGTACCGTGCCACGGGTACTAACATTGGCTGGGTAGATCCACTAAACTGACTTCCTGAAGGACTAAAGAGTCACCCTATACTGGCAGGAGCACTCATGAGATGTGTGTCAACCCTAAACAAGCAGGAAAACATCTAAAACCTATGCTTTTTATGTAGTTCTGTAACTCAAGGATTGCTACTAAGGATCACACCCTAAACTGGCAGGAATGCCCCTATCCCTGGGTTCGCTCGGTGTTGAATCCCACTCCCAACTGAATGACACTGATTACTGGACTGAACTAAGTTTAACTGAGCAAGCAACTGATCATCATAACTGACTGGATGACAATATTTATGGTTTATCTGGAATCTTTCTGAGGATACTAAAATTATGTAAACAACTAGGTATCGGGTGTTCATAACCCACCAACACTGAATGGAGTAATATTAATGCAATAAAAAAGCTTTAAAAACCATAATAGGGACTCATTGTTCAAAACTAAACTTAGGCAATTCATCAAACACATGAAAATCATAAACTTAAGCATATGAATGGGTAAAACATGCGATAATAACATAGTTACAATATTAAAACCAAGAATTAGGGATTTTAAATGTGAAGATTTCAATATTCAAAACACGTAATGGCTCATTCCACTTGGAAACACTTATAATCATAACTTGAAATCAAACTATCAAGATATCCATGGACATAGTTCAAATTAAACATGTAAAACTCATAATTTATGAACAAAAAGGGATTCTTGGACTCCATGGGTGAAAACGTCCCATGGATGAACATCATACATACCTTAAACCCTTAATCTTGGAAGAGATGCACCAATCTTGATGCTTTCTTGAAGATTCTTGGATTTGGACACTTGAATTCTTAATTTCCTTGGAGAGAAAGTAATTGAATTGATGCTCTAGGGAAATAAAGAGGGTTTTCTTGATAGGAAAATTGAAGAACAGGGGCAAATAATGCCCTAACTGATGATATAAGTCGTGATGTGATGAATTGGATTGAGGGGAAAAGATAGAATTGCCCTTCAGGAAATTAAATTTGTAACTGTGTTTAGCATGCTCACCATAATGCAGTCTAATTACGGTGGTGTATTTCGCTCACCGCAATGCAGTGTACGTGCCAACGCGAATAGCACCGCGATGCGGCACTATCGTGGTGACTTGCTGGATTGATGATCCAAATGTGACCCAATCCTTATCCAAATAATCCAAAACATCTTTGATACATGCTTCTTACACCCCTGAACATAAATTAACTCAAAAACTAACATCTCAGGGTTGGGAAGACCAATTTAAAAATCCTCAAAGTTAAGAGGCCTAAAAAATGACTAACTCTTCAACACTTAGTAAAATTTTCAGGCTTTAAGCCTCTTATGCATGCAACTAATAGCTGAACCGAGCTAAGAATAGTACAGGATATTACAATATCTCCCTCTTGGGAACATTAGTCCTAGAATGAGACTGATTAAGCTGAGAATACTTGGAAAACTGAGATCATATACTGAACATGCATAATTGGAAACATGATTACATAACTAAGTTTGAAACATGATACATGAACTAAACTAATTTTGTGAATGCATGCAATGATGTGAGAATGATTATATAGCTGGAACTGAGAATGCAAAAGAGACAATCTACGGATAACTATTACCTTAACCTGAGTTTGAGTTTGTAGAGAAAAAATGGGGGTATTTGGTAGGCATATCTGCTTCTGGTTCCCAAGTAGCTCCCTCAATGGACTGATTCCGCCAAAGAACTTTGACCAAGGGAACTTCTTTGTTCCTAAGTCTATGAATCTGATGATCAAGGATCTCGACCGATATTTCTTCGTAAGAAAGGATATCATGAACATCCGTGCTTTCTAAAATAATTACAACAGTTGGATCACCAATACACTTGTTTAATAAAGAAACAAGAAATACTGGATGCACTGATTCCAAATCTGTAAGCAACTCTAGCTCATAAGCTAGCTTCCCATAACGGCTTAAATTATGTAAGGGACAACATATCGGGGACTAAGCTTCCCTTTTTTGTTGAATCTTTTTACTCCCTTCATAGGCGATATTTCAGATATACTAAATCCCAAACTTCAAACTCGAGATCTCTTCTTCTCATATCTGTATTGGATTTTTAGTGGCTTTGGGCTATCTTCAGCCTTTCCCGGATCAGCTGAACCTTCTCCATAGCATCAAATACTCAATTCGACCCTATCAAAGCAGCTTCTCCTATCTCAAACCAACTACTATTAGATCTATATATCTTCCCATAGAGAGCCTTTAATAAAGCCATCTGGATACTGAAGTGATAATTGTTATTGTAGGCAAACTCGATCAAAGGTAAGTGATCATCCCAACAACCTTTAAAGTCAATAACACATGCTCTCAATATATTCTCTAGGGTTTGAATGGTCCTTTCTGTCTGACCAACTGTTTGATGATAAAAAGCTGTGTTGAGATAAACTTAGGTACCAAGTCTCTTCTTAAAAGCCTTTCAAAAGTGAGAGGTAAACTGAGTACTTCTATCTGAAATAATAGACAATGGGACTCCATGCAACCTAAGTAACTATCTGAGATAGAGATTGGTGTAATCTTTACGTGACTAAGAAGTATGAACTGATAAGAAATAAGCTGATTTGGTCATTATGTTAATAACAACCTAAATAGAATCATGTTGTTGATGTGTACGAGGAGAACGACCACGAAATCCATGTTCACCTCTTCCCACTTCCAAGTGGGAATGCTGAACTCTTGCAATTTACTACTAGGACTTTGGTGGTTAAACTTAACCTTCTAGAAGTTAGAACAGTTAGCTACAAACTCTGCAATATCCCTCTTTATACTAATCCACCAATAGATTTCCCGTAAATCACGGTGCATCTTAATAACTCCTGGGTGAATAGAATAATGCGCACCATTCACTTCTACTAAAATCTATTGTCTCAAACCATAAACACACGACACACACAGCGTACCCTGATATCGCAACACACCATCCTCCCTTGGGAGTAAACCTCTACCTTCTGATCTCTAACTGATTCCTTCAACTTAACCAAACTAGAATCTCTATTCTACTTTTCTTTAACTTCAGCAACCAAAGAAGATTTCTAACCATTCTAAACACATATACTACCCTCAGCTGAATCAACCAATCGGACACCTAATCTAGCAAGCTGATGAACCTCTCTGACTAACTTCCTCTTACCATTCTCAACATGAGAAACACTACCCATAGACAATCTACTAAGGGCATCTGCCAGTATATTGACTTTGCCTAGATGATACAACACACTCACATCATAATCTTTTAACAACTCAAGCGACCTTTTCTGACGAAGATTTTAATCTTTCTGTGAAAATACATACTGCAAATATTTGTGATTCGTGAACACATCAACATGAACACATAAAGATAATGCCTCCAAATTTTTAAGGCAAAAACAATAACTGCCAACTCAAGATTTGGGTAGAATAACTCTTTTCACGGGGTTTAAGCTATCTAGAGGCGTAGGCTATTACCTTACCTCTTTGTATCAAAATACAACCAAGACCAACTCTGGAGTATCACAGTAAACAACAAACCCATTTGAACCATCTGGCAGAGTTAAGACTGGGGCTGAGGTGAGTCGAGTCTTCAACTTTTGAAAACTCCTTTCACAAAAATTTGACTACTGAAACTTGACTTTTTTTTGAGTCAATCGAGACATGGGGGATGCAATAGATGAGAACCTTCAAAAAATCATCTATAATATTCGGCCAAACCTAAGAAACTCTAGATATTTAATAGAGAGATGGGTCTGGGCCAGTTTCTCACTGCTTCTATCTTTTGAGGGTCAACTCTAATGGAATCACCGAAAATAATATGGACAAGGAAATCTACTGATCTTAGCTAAAATTTGCACTTACTGAATTTGGTGAATAACTGATGGGCTCTAAGAGTCTGCAATACAATTCTAAGATGGTCTGCATGATCACTTTCACTATAAGAACAAACAAGAATATCATCAATAGAGACTATGAAGAACATATCCACGTACTACTTGAACACTCTGTTCACCAAGTCCATTAAAGCTGTTACGGCATTTGTTAGTCCAAAAGACATAACCAGAAATTTGAAGTGACCATATCGAGTTCTGAAGGCTATCTTCGAAATGTCATATTCTCTGACTCTAAGCTAATGATAGCTGGATCTGAGGTCTATCTTAGAGAAATAACTGGCACCCTGAAGTTGGTCGAATAAGTCATCAATCCTAGGGAGTGGATATTCATTCTTGATGGTGCCTTTGTTCAATTGATGGTAATCGATGTACATTCTGAGAGAACCATCTTTTTTACGCATGAAAAGGACTGGTGTACCCCATGGGGAAATATTGTGCCAGATGAATCCCTTATATAAGAGATATTTCAACTATTTTTCCTACTGTCTAAGCTCAGGTGAAGCCATTCTATAGGGAAAAATAGAGATAGGATGGGTATCTGGAAGGAGATATATTCTGAAGTCAATTTCTCTTTCGGAGGAACTCCAGGAAGATCTTCAACGAACACATCTTGAAAATCCCTTACTACTGAAATTGACTTGAGACTAGGGATCTCAGAACAAGAGTCTTTGACTCTAACAAGATAGTAAACTCACCCCTTAGATATCATCTTTGTTGCTTTAAGATATGACACAATGTAATCCCTAAGCGCTGAAGTACTACCTCTCTATTCAATAATTGGTTCATTTGGAAACTGAAACTGAAACTGAACAACTCTATTTCTACAGTCAACCGAAGCATATCATGAGCAGATCCAATCCATACCAAAAATGACATTAAAATTAGTCATATCTAACTCCACAAGATCAATTAAAGTGATTTTTTGGGATACGATAATCGAGCAATTTTTGTATACTCATCTGACAATGATAGACTTACCCATGAAGGTAGAGACTACAAAGAGTTCTGCTAGTGTTTTAAGGCTAACACCAAAATTAATAGCTATGTATGGGGTTATAAAAGAAAGTCAGGCTCTGGGGTCTAATAAAACATACACATGAAGATGAAAGACCTGTAACGTACCTGTAACTACAATAGGAGAACTTTCCTGATCCCATCGGGATTGGAGTACATACAGCCTATTCTGACACTGCCTACTAGTTACACTAGATGCGACACCCTGCTGAGTAGGGTAATCAACTATAACTGGAGGGTGACTGTGCTGACTCTGTTGACCAACCTTTGGACATTCTTTGACTTTGTGGCCTGGCTTGCCATATCTAAAACACACATCATTGCTAGCCCTGCACACTCCATGATGATTCCTACCATATTTCTGGCAAAGTGGATTAGTGTGACCATTGTTCACACTACCTTAAAACTTAGAGCCCGATGCTCTTTCCTGACTATCATTCTTGAATTTTGGCACTGGCGCACTGGATGAAGAAAGAGTTGGAGCTAAAATTTTCTGATGGAACTGAGGGCGGTTACCACCCTCTGCAAAAAGTTGAAACTACCTGTCCTAGCTCTCATATTCTCTCTTTCTTTCTCCTTAATATTTACTTTCTCAATCTGCTAAGCATGAACCATAAGCCTAGATAAGTACATGTCCTTAATAAACATGGCAATCCTACACTCCTTGACTACACTATCAGCTACACTAAAAAAAAACTTACTCATTCAAGACCTATTGTCAGCCACCATATTAGTAGCATACCTCGCCAACTGAGTAAACTTATGCGAGTACTCCATCACACTCATAGTAACCTACTTTAAATTTATAAACTCTTGCACCTTAACTTCCCTTAACTCTAGTGGAAAGAACCTGTCTAAGAAAGTCATGGAAAACTCCTCCCACTCTATAAGCCCTGCCTTAATGCCCCTATCTTTCTTCCACTGCTTAAACTAGGTGTGAGATACATCATACAGTTGATAAGTAGCCAATTCTACACTCTCACTCAAAGTGAAACCCATAATATATTTTACCTTCTAAACCATATCACAAAACTTTTGTGGATCCTTCTTAGAATTGGATCCCAAAAATAAAGGGGGATTCATCTGAGTGAAATCCAAAACCCTAACTGCAGCTGTATTTACCACTGGATTAGCTGGAGTAATAGAATATTGATTGTTCTGAGCTGCTACTGAATGAGCTAAGGTAGTGAAAGAATCTCTGAACTCGGCATGAGAGACATGTTCATTTAAGAGATCTTCCTGAATAGGCGAAGGTGCGGACTGGTCCTCATCTTTTCTTCTGTTCTTCCTTCTGGGAGGCATGGTCTGTAAATGGAATGAAGGATGAATTAGAAAGAGAGTTTAAATATAGCTCATGCTCAATCGCTCGGTATGAATACTGAAGAAGAAAAACTTTCCTAAAATGACTTGTAGCCTCTTGTCCATAAATGTGGCAATATTTACACCCATGCATAAGACTCTATTTAACACAAATTTTAAAATCCCTAGGAAACTATAAAACCTTGGGCTCTGATACCGAGTTTTATCATGACCCAAGGCTACCTCCTAGTCGCGGAAACAGTGCTTATGGTCACAAGTGACCATAAGCTAACCCATGAGATAGTACCTACTGTAGGCACTGAGTAAACTGGTATTAAAATATGTACATGGAAGATAAACGAATATGGTAAAACCAAATCTAAAATATTGAAAATATGGTCCAATCATAAGTTTGTAACATCTGTGAAAAATACTAAAACACGACTGATAAACTAACAAACTATCTAAATGTTTGAAAAGCCTCTAAGACTGACTGTGGAGTTGATGGGATAAATCCCCAACTAACTCCAACTACTAGGTAAAATAAATGCTAAAATAACTGAATGAAAGATAAATTTGTCCTTGAAGGATGAAGACTCACCACTTTTGTTGTTGCTGTACCACTAATTATCTAAGCACGATTAGGAAACTATGCATCTGAACCTATGATATAATACATCATAGTGCAAAAAAAAGTATGTGATCTGTACTTTAAATGTACTGGTATATAAGATGAGGCTAGGCTAATATACGTGAGGTACCGTGCATATGAAATAAGTACTAACTAAATAGCAAGAGACAATAGATCATGAATGCATGAGAGACTAAATTATCTAAGAATGCAATACCAAGAATATAATATTTTTGAAATAATCATGTATACCTGATAATATTTAATTTGTTGTATTTAGTTTGTAATTTGAATTGTTTATTGTAAGACTGCTAAGACTGAACTGATTGATCCTAAATTTGACTGGGACTGTGACTGTAGTTATATTTGGACATGGTTTTTATGTACTTGGGGGATTGGATGCTGTAGTAGTAACACGTGTACCGGGATACTATGGTATTATAAACTGAAAGAATGAATTATAAACTGGTCATGTTGGATTGGGTGTACTAAAAGGGAAAAGGTAACTGATTGAATGACAAATCAATGACTAACTGGTAGGTAAACTCAACTTGGATAGATGGTGTTGTGTACAAACTTAGATGTGAATCCCTCAACCCTAGTTTGTAGGTAGGGATTATCTGTACTACTGGTAACATAAACTGGAAGGATTGAAATATAGGGTTTGCTCGGTGCTGAATCCTACTCCCAACTGAATGACACAGATTACTGGATTGAACTAAGTTTAATAGAGTAAACAAATGAACATCATAATTGACTAGATGACAATATTCATGGTTTATCCAAAATTATTCTGAGGATACTGAAATTATGTAAACAACTAGGTATCGGGTGTTCATAACCCACCAGTACTGAATGGAGTAATAGTAATGCCATATAAAATCTTTAAAAACCATAATAGGGATTCATTGTTCAAAACTCAACTTAGGCAATTCATCGAACGCATGAGAGTCATAAACATAAGAATGGGAATTGGTAGAACATATGATAATAACATAGTTACAATAGTAAAACCATGAATTAGGGATTTTAAATGTGAAGATTTCAATATTCAATACATGTAATGGCTGATTCCACTTGGAAACACTTATAATCATGACTTGAAATCAAACAATCAAGATATCCATGGGCATAGTTTAACTTAAACATGTAAAAGTCATGATTTAAGAACAAAAAGAGATTCTTGGACTCCATGGGTGAAAAGGTCCCATGGATGAACATCCCACATACCTTAAACCCTTAATCTTGAAAGATAAGCACCAATATTGATGCTTTCTTGAAGGTTCTTAGTTTTGAGAACTTGAATTCTTGGTTTTCTTGGAGAGAAAGTAATTGAATTGATGCTCTTGGGAGATAAAAAGGGTTTTTTAAGAGGAAAATCAAAGAAGAGGAATAATGCCCTAACTGATGATATAAGTTGTGATATGATGAATTGGATAGAGGAGAAAAGACACAATTTCCCTTTAGGAAATTAAATTCAAAACTGCATTGAGCATGCTCACCGTGACACGTTCTAATTGCAGTGGTGCATTTTGCCAATCACAATGCGGTGTACGTGCCAATGGGAATAGCACTATGATGAAGTGCTATTGCAGTGATTTGCTAGATTCGTGATCCAAATGTAACCCAATCCTTGTTCAAAAAATCTAAAACCTCTCTGAGACATGCTTCTTAGACCCCTGAACATAAATTATCTTAAAAACCAATATCTTGGGGTTGGGTAGACCAATTTAGAAATTCTCAAAGTTAAGATGCTTTAAAAATAACTAAATCCCCAACACTTAGTAAAATTTTCAGGCTTTAAGCCCCTTATGCATGCAATTAATAGCTGAATTGAGCTACGAGTAGTATGGGGTATTACAGCTACCATTTGGGAATCTTTCTATTTATAGGTGACGTGTTCATAGTTTTCTTTACTTATATTATTTTCAACTTTGCTCAGTCGGTCTATGATGCCTACTGAGTATAAGTGGATCATATTCACTCCTGTTGTGACCTTTCAGTATAGATCCTAGGTAAACTATGACATTAGGATGCTGAGTTCATGCTATTGAATTGGTGAGTTTCTGAGCTACTGGAGCACTCTACAGTTCAGAGTTGCTTTTTTGGGACCTTATTTTTATCTTTATTTCTATCTTTATGTCATTTCTAGAGATAGACTGTGTATTTTTAAATTCTATTTTATGTAAAATTCTCTTACATTTCTGACATTAGATTTTGGAGGTTTTATATTACTTCTTCAGAATTTTATTTTATTTATGTTTTCTATTGGCTGCCTGACTTTATTGTAGTAGTCACTTCTTGACTTTCTTATTATTAGTTGAGATTTTCTTTTGATCTTGGAGGATGGGCTTACTTATCAAGGTTGGACCATGACAAATGCCATCATGACATAATTTTAGGTTGTAATGAATTGGTACCAGAGTGCTAATTTCATCGGTCTCATATGTGTAAAAATGGGATGTCTAGCAGAGTCATAGATTAGTACGTAGAGGTAAGTTTCTATCTTCAAGAGGCTATAATATATCTTTAGTAAAATCTTCTCAAATTTGATTTCTTGTTGTATGGGTTGTTTGTACCTAATGATCTAAACTTGTATTCCATTCTTTTCTATACAGATAGTGAAGACTAGCTCCTGAGAGGCTAGAGATGCTAAGTCGGCACCTTATATAGGAGCCCCAATTCAAGGATGAGGCAGAGGTTATGGTCAATCATAGATAGAGAACGGGCATAAGGAGCTACCCCAGCTAGAGAATATTCTAGAGAGCTCTCTTTTGAGCTTGAGGTTGTCGATTCTAGGGATAATTATCATATAGGGGTCCGGGGCCAGCTCAAGATTCATAGTGTTTAGTAAACACCCTAGTACTTCAAGGTCTTTTAGATCATCTTTTGAGTCATTTGAAGGGTGTTTCCATGGGTGTACCTGGTATTCCCTTAACTTTGAGTTGTATTCCTCCATCAGTGTCGGTATTTGCTTACGTATTCCTACTTCTGTGGTATAGTCATCATGTATGGTACCCCACATGTATAGACTCTTTGCCTGCCAGACTTACTGTCCCTCTAGTTGCTTTGGGTGCAACTATGTTTTCTGATGATAAGAAGATATTTGAGAGGTTTATTTTCTTAACTAAGTTTAGTAGAGCTATTGGCAAAGATTCCTATGAGTTTTTGATTGATTTCAAGTAAAATTTACATATTCTTGGATCCCTTAAGTCTCATGGAGTTGCTTATACTACCTATTAGTTGATGGGTATGGCTAGGGATTGATGGAGTTTTTTTGCTTGTTGTAGGCCTTTGGGTTTGCCTACTATAACATGGACTTAGTTTTCTAAGGCCTTGTTAGAGAGGTTTGTAATGTATAACTTGAGAGATTAGATGAGATATAAGTTTGATCACTTGAAGTTGAGCTCCATGTCTATTGCTGAGTATGAGGCATAATTTCACACCTTATCCAGAAATTCAGTAGCTAGCATCTCCATCGTATTTAAGAGAATTAAAAAGTTTGTGAAGGGGTTAGATGGTTCATATCAATTGGCTACAACCTAGATGGTAATTGTAAGGGCTTTTTTCTAGAGTATTATTGAGCATGCCGAGATGATCGAGTCTATTATATAGGTTACTCATAGAGCCACCAAGTGGGTACGTCATTAGAGAAAGTTTAGTAGACATGACTCCTAAGTTAGAGATTCTCTAATAGAGGTTCCCGTGGTTACCATGGTAGGCTGGTTCAAGCTATATTATAGAGATTAGGGGGTGGACCTTTAGATTCTGCCACTTCTGGTAGCCAAGTATCAGGTCATATAGTGGAGGCTCTAGGATCGATTCTTCAGGACAGGGCGGTCATTGTTGTTCATCTATACCATCTCAAATTGAGTTAGGACCTAGAAGATATTTTAAATGTGATGAGTTTGTCCATGTGGCCAAGGATTTTCCCCAATATATGTATGAACCCACTTAACAGAGTTCTCAACTTTAATATTGCTTACTCTGGTATCTAAAGAGAGGTGGATCACATAATGGTATGGGTGGTGTTAGTAGTTCTAGAGGTAGAGGTAAGAGAGCTCGTGGAGATGGTCATGGGGCTACTCAGTCCAGGAGCAGACATAGTCAGTGTTATGCTATACTTGGGAGACCTAAGTCAAAGGCTTCTGACAGAGTTATTACATATATCATCCCATTTTGTTACAAGTCTAATTTTGTGTTACTTGACCTTGGGTCTATATTTTCTTATGTGTCTACATATTTTTCTTCTGGATTAGATATTACACGTGATCCCCTTGATGATACAAACATGGTTAGCATGAGAAAAATTAGAAAGGGCTTCTATATATGGATGATAACTTGGAGCCTGAAAGATGCTATGGGGCAAAAAATACATAAGTCCATGAGTGATTACGATACCATTTGGGCAATCAAGAAAGGCCATTATGGGGTATTTCCAAAATAGCTACTTTTAGGTTATTTGTGTAAAGGAAATAAGTATAAATAGTTGCCTTAGCCATTTTTCATCCTTAGAATCTAATGAATTTAAAATTGAACTTCTTTGAGAGTGTAGGGAGGAATACCTTTAATGTAGTCATAGTGTTAGTAAGAGTAGTAATGGGTGGAATCCCATCGTTGATGTAAACTTTAGTAACCTTGATTTTCACAAGAGTTACTTATTTGTTAATTCAAACCAAGTTTATCTATTCTAATTGAAATCAAGTTCTCTTATTCCTTGGTTAAGTGATTCAATTAGCTCTTCTTTTTTCTATGCTCATCTCAATTTCTTCTGATTCTCATATCTTGTTTCTCCACTATATTTATTTTGTGTTGTTGTTTTATCTACATTTTCAATATTAATTTTAGTCACTCGATTGAGATCATTAGCATCGTGGTATCAAATCTTAGGCTAGGGATTTGTTTCTATGAATGTAAATCCTATGTTCATAAATCTGAAAATAAAAAAATAGTGAAAAACATTTTTGGAAATTTCAAAAAGAAAATTAGTCGATTGAGTTTATTTGTGTTTCTACCACTAGATTAGTGTTTTCCTAGTATTTAGGGATCTAGATCTAAAAATTTGAGTTGATTTAGAAAGAATTTCTAATTTTCACCATTGTTGAGCTTGAAAACACACAAGGAAGCTGAAGTAGGTTTGAAGATGTAGGTGGAATTTAAGGTTTATTTGTATCATTGGTTGTTCTCTCTACAAAAGGAGCTCGAATCTAAAAGTTGGGAGCAAATAGAGTTGAAATACATTGGGGTCAATTTTGAAGGTGCATCATCTTCATTGTGTTCTTCATAATTTGAAGTGAGTTTCTAAATCCAAAAATTTTGAGTTAAATTGGAGCTTGAAAAGTATTGGGTTTTGTTCATTATAGAAAGAGGAGCTTAAATCTTAAATTAAATCAAATTTGGAACAAAACGAAGGAGTTGTCAGTTTTGGAGTTCATCTTGTTAATGGTGTTCTTCATAGCTTGAAGAAGAAAATAGGTCTAAAAATATGATTTGATTGGATTGGAATTGAGGGTTTAAAAGTGTTGGGGTTTGATCTCCATATCAAAAGGAGCTTAAAATCTCAAATTTTACTGAATTTGGAGATAAAATGAAGGAAATATGAATTTTTGAAATTCATCTATATTGTTGATGTTCTTCATGAAATTCATGTCTTGCTAAAGAAGAATTATTGAAAAGGCGTTGTTTGATCCAAAAAGGGTAAAGGAAAAGGAGGTGTAATTTTTTGTATAAAAAAAAATACCAAAAAGGGAAAAGATTAGGTAAAAGGTAGTATAAGGGGGACCACATGGTAGAATTCTTGGAAGCTCTTTTTACCATCGATTTTGAGCTCAATTTTCAGCTCTTTTTTAGATTTTTCACCTTTTTGAAGCATTTTATCCATGGATTTCAATTAAATTTCTTCCCAATTAATTTCTTTAGTGGAAATCTTGATAAATTAGTTTCTTTTCTTAATTTTAATTTAGTTTATTTTCTTAATTTATCCTTTTCTTTAGCTTCAAACTTGATTTTTATTAGTAGATTACCCTACTAAATATTATCAAGTTCTTTGAGTCCAATTTTGTTTCTTGTGCTTTTCTAATTTTATTTCATTGTTAATTTTCTTGATTCAAGTTTGTTAGTTTTAATTGAGTCGTCCATTCTTCTTTGAAAAAAATTCATTCTTCCATAAAGAATAAGTGACCTTGTGAATTGATCGGACAACAGAAGTTTTCTATCAACTTTGGGAAGACACTTTAGGTGAGCTGAGAGTTTCCACATATGAGAGGCATGAGGAATTTTTTTACTAACTCATTTGTTGAGTTCTGCAGGTAGGATAGAAAGATCAATAGTCCATGACAGTAAACCAAACTCAATGTTTCAAAAATGCATGTTCCAAAAAGATGAGTTCTTGAAATCAAAATGATCATTTGTGGGAAAGTGGAGCTTGAAGTTGTGGGGATGATTATAATGTCATCAACTCTATAACCCCCTTAATGGTTAGCATGCTCGGGTTTCCTTTCTTTCCAAAACAATATTCTTTTGTTACACGAATGAGATTTTTGGTTGATAGGAGAGTTAAAGTATCAATTTCACATGTAATTTATCAATAAGAGGTTTGGTGTGATGTAGTTCCCTTGGATTCTTGTCATATGTGTTTGCAAATTCTATGGTTCCAAAGTCATGGACTTCCATATAGACAAGATTGGTACTGTGTCATCATGGATCTTAAAGGGAAACTTCTCTTTTCTCCAACATTCCCTAATAATGTTGATGCAAGTATAATCATTAATGAGTTGTGAAAGATTATACTTCATAGAGGGAAGTTTTGAATGAAAAATTTGATGGGATGAAAAATTAGATGATTGCTCTCGACTACTTAAAATTCCAAGTCAATATTTCAAAGAAGGAAAATTACACACCATGAAGTTGAATCTAAGAAGTTGGCTTTGGAGGCAAAACAAAATACTTCTTGTGAGGTTGGTTCTAAGGAGTTGAACATGTAAGTCAACACATACACTCCTTATGCACCAAAGTTGAAGCTAGAGATGAATGGATCTCCAAACCCTTCACAAGGGATCCTTGGGACTTACCTGAACTCTAATAAAATTAAGAGACAAAAGATTGAGCGGTGTAAAGGTGTGATATGTAACAACTCTAGAGTGTAAAAATGAGAGATTATGTAGAGTGATATGAGAGGGTTGTTGCAACCTTATACTAACTTTTGTAATCTCTCTTTCTTTCTAGTTACTTCAATTTTCGTGAAGGTATCCTTGGAAATAAGCCTAGTGACACACCTTGAACAATAAAGAATTATGTGGTGATACAAAGTTCCCAAAGAAGCAAGTGTGCGCCAATGTGGAAAAGCAAGGTGAATGCAATACTTTCTATGATCTACAAGGTAACAAAGCTAAACCATACACTTTGTCAAAAATAGAAGATTCTTGTGAGGTTAGTAGCCGATTGAGTGTAAGTGATGGCATATATATGTGTGAGCTTAAAGTTTTTTTACCTTGTGATGATCTTGATGGAATCTTGTTGCATGATATAATGCCATTATTTTGAGTGCCCAAACATTAACTGATCTTATAGATGATCGAATTGATTTTTCTAGTAAGATCAATTTGAGTCCACCTAGTGTTAGCATTTGTGACTTGCATAAAAATGCATTGCCGTGTAATAGGGATAGTTAAATACAAGTTGGCTATTGTATCTTATGTGTGTATATTCTTAAGGAGATTTTGCTTTGTAATGTCAAAGATGACACCTTATTGCATGATGATAATGCCATTATTATGGGTGTTCAAATACTAGTTGATCCTATAGATGACCGGATTGATTTATCAAGTAATATCGATTGGAGTCCACCAAATGTTAGCAATTATAACTTGAGTGAAAGTATATTATCATGTAATAATGGTAGTCAAATATTATTTGGGTCCAATAGTGGTAATTATGTGCTAGATGCTTTTGAGCTTAACGTGCTACCGACTAGTGTTAATTGTGGCGATGACTAATTTTCTTATAAGTATGACCTACTAATTAAGGAGTTATGTGATGTGATAAATGAACCTCAATTTAGTGATGTTAATGATATAGTTGGTCATGTAATTAGTCATGTAGGATCTTTAATTATAGGTGATGATTCCTTAGGTGTTTATTCCATTTTTTATTCTTGTCATGAGGATCTTGAGGTGGAGTATGTACTGAGAGGTAACTCTTATTTAATGATGACATGACTAATGTGAATGATGAACTTAGTGGTGTGTCTTATAATACTGGAAGTGTAGCCACTCTTCAAGGCTACTAATTGTTTAAAAATCCACTATGGTGTGATGACACACTTTTAAATGATAGAAATCTTTTCTTGAAAGATGATAATACATTTATTTGAAGTGTTGGTGTTCAAAAGGAAGGTGAGGTATGTGTTACAATTATCCCTTCATCCTTATGTGTTCCTATTCATGGTCAAGGACTTAGTGTACTTTAATAAATGAGTGAACCTTTTCATGAGGATATATTAGATGAAATTGACTTGTGTAACACATTTCTATATTATTTTTTTGTGTATGATGATACTCATGACTTTGAGTGGAATATGTTTTGTGAAGATAAGAGTACAAATGGGGCATGGTGTTTTCTTAACGTATTTTTGTGGAATATTTTTGCATTTGACCATGGTAATGAAATAAAATATAACACTTATGATGTGTTGCTTGGTCAAGATAACCAGTGAGTTGTAACTTGGAAGAGTCCATGGATGTTCAGGACTTCTTTTTACCTTCATAGGGTTAGAAAATCTAAAGTATTGATTGGGACTCTTATGATCATTATTAATATCATGAATAGAGGGAACACAACTTGCTAGGAGGACCATTATTTTTGGATTGAATTATTTTCTAATCAATTCCTCAACACCTCTAGTGGCATGATTGTGAACTCACTTCTCGTGGGAAGTTGTCCTAAAAGAAAGGGTAATGCGTATCTATACATCATTATTCTATCCTTGGATGTTCCAACTTGTAGTGATTTGCTTGTCAGATCTGTTGAACATGTTGGCACTCTTATATATGGCAATATCTTGGATAAGGCTCATATTCTTGTTTCCTTTCTCTACTACATCTTTGATATGATGATGTCCCTTTTTGTATTAGATTGGTTTTATATAGAGGTAGGGGTTTCTTGGGTTGGTCTATTTACTTTTGTGACCAAACTATATGGGTCTTTCATATCTTTAACCTGGATAAACCCTTATAGGTGTTTGAACCAATGGTGATACCACCTTTGGTATAGTTTTATGGCAGAATAGAGAAATAATTATGTCTTAGGACTTTTGTGGTTTCTTTGTTCTAGTATATTTCTCATAGATGGATCCTTTGTACATTCTACAATGCATTTCTCTTATTGAACACAAATAATTCTTGGTTGTATTTCAAACTTGTTCCTCCTTGGTATGATGATATTGGTGTTAACCCTTGTGCTAACCCTCATGCTATGAGAATTTCTTGGTTGTTTGTCCTTCATATATTTTTGTAAGGTTCGGATTTGAGGATGAATTCTTTTAAAGAAGGAAAGGATGATACAAGCATAGGTGGCATGGGGAACATTAGAAGGGGCTTTTACATATAGATGATAGCTTGGATCCTGGAGGATTATATGGAGCAATAAATACACAAGCGGCCATGAGCGATCAAAATGCCATTTGCGAAATCAAGTAAGGCCCTTGTGGGTTATTTTCTACATAGACACTTTTGGGCTATTTTTTGTAATAGATTATTTTCATAAAGGTAATAAGTATAAATAGTTGTCTTAGCTATTTTTCATCCTTAGACTTTGATAAATTGAAAATTGAACTCCTTTAAGAGTGTAGGGTGGAATCCCTTTAGGGTAGTTATAGTGTTAGTGAGACTAGTGATGAGCGGATTTCCATTGTTGATCTAAAACTTCTTAACCCTGTTTTTCATAAGAGTTACTCATTTGTGGATTCAAATTGGGTTTCTCTATTCTAATTGAAATCAAATTCTCTTCTTCCTTATTTAATTGATTTAATTATCCCTTCTTTCTTATATTCTTATCTCAGCTTCTTCTAATTTTCATATCTTATCTCTCCACTATTTTTGTTTTGTGTTGTTGATTATTTGTGTTTTTATATAAATTTTAGTCACTCGATTGAGATCATTATCACTTGCTATGCCTTTTTATGATTCTACCCCTACATGAGATTTCTTAGTAGTGGATCAGGTGTACCAATTTTGTGTGCTTATCTTTGTAGGCCCTGAGACTTAGGTAGATTTGACTATCCTAGATATGGTTCATTTTGATGTTATAATGGATATGGATTGGTTAGCTCTTTACCATGCTATTTTGGATTGTTATGCCAAAATCGTGACCTTAGCTACGCCAAGTGTGCCAAGGTTAGCTTGGAAGGGTACTCTTAATTTGGGCTTACAGGGACTTATATCTTTTCTACATGCTCGTCACATGGTATAGAGAGGTTTTTTTATCTTATTTGTCTTATGTATGTAATACTAGTATTGCCTAACCACCTCCAATGGATTCTATTTGGGTTGTTCGCGAGTTCATGGATATGTTTCCTATGGATTTTCCTGGATGCCTCTGGATCGTGATATTGAATTTTCTATTAATGTAGAGCTGGCCACCAAGCCTATTTTTGTCCTTCCCTATAGGATGGACCCAACTGAGTTGAAGATATTGAATGAGCTATTATAAGATTTGTTGTTCATTAGACCTAATGTATCTCCTTGAGGTGTTCCTATCTTGTTTATAAAAAAATAATTATCTCTACACATATGAGTATTGATTATAGGCAGATGAACAAAGTGATGATTAGGAACAAGTGTCCTCTTTCTTGCATTAATAATTTTTTTGACCAGCTTTAGGGTGCTTCAGTATTTTCCAAGATTAATTTGAGATCCAGGTATCACCAGTTAAAGATTAGATCTTCGGATATCCCGAATACTGCTTTTAGGACTCAGTATGATCATTATGATTTCTTGGTCATGTCTTTTGGATTGACCAATGCTCCTTTAACATTCATGAAGTTGATGAACTAGGTATTTCAACTGTATCTCTGCTTTTTTGTGATTGTATTTACAGATGATAATTGATTTATTCCAATAATAAGGTGATCATGTAAAACATTTGAAGATTTTACTTTAGAGATTGCATATTGAGAAGTTATATGCCAAGTTTTCCAAGTGTGAGTTTTGGTTAGATTCTACCTCTTTCTCTAATCAGGTGGTGTCTAAGGATGGAATTATGATTGATCCAACCAAGATAGCGACAATTTGTCATTGGGCTAGACCTACTTCTTCTACTAAGATTTAGAGTTTCATTGGTTTGGTGGGTTATTATCGGCTTATAATGGAGGGTTTCTCATCTATTGTGACTTCTTTGACCAAGTTAGCTTAAAATAAGGTGGTATTTTAGTGGTCTGATGCATGTGAGAAGAGCTTCAAAAGCTCCAAAACTTGTTGACTTCAACTCCTATTTTGACCTTGCCCAAGAAGGGTGTGGGTTTTACCATGTTTCATGATTCTTCTAGTATTGGTTTGGGTGTGGTGTTGATGCAGAAGGATCATATAATTACTTATGCCTCTCTTAGTTAAAGCCTAGTGAGAGAAATTACCTTACCCATAATTAGAGTGGGCAATTTTTGTATTTGTATTGAAGTTATGACGTCATTACTTGTATAGAGTTCCTTCTAAGATTTTCTTGGATCATGTTAGACTTTAGTACTTCTTCAATCAATGAGATCTTAAAATGAGACATCGATATTGAATTTAGTTGCTTAAGGATTATAATCTCACTATTCTGTATCATCTTTGCAAGGATAATGTGGTTGCGGATGCTTTGAGCTAAAAGTTGGCTAATATGCAAAGTTTATCTTATCTCTTGACCCAGGAGTGGCCTTTCACCATGGAGGTTTGTTTACGCTTGATATTTTAATGCCCGGGTATGTTTTAGCCTTTGTTAATGCTAGATCTCTTTTATTGGAGCAGATTTGAGCCAACAATTTGATGATGACAGTTTGATGGTGATTCAAGATAAGGTTTTGATTGACAAAGCTATCGTGACATCTCGTGATTCTAATGGTGTTTTGAAAATTGGAGGCCGAGTTTGTGTGCTAAGAGTTGATAGATAAATAAGATTGATTTTAGAGTAGGCACATTGTTCCAGGTATTCCACCCACCTAGGGATGTCTAAGATATGTCGTAATTTAAAGAAGCATTATTGGTAGGGTGGTAAGAAGAAGGAAGTGGTAGAATTTATAGCTTATTTCTTGTGTTGTCGACAAACGATGGTCGAGCATCAGTGACATGGTGATTTACTTTACAGATTACCCTTTCTGAGTGGAAGTGAGAGTGGATGACTACGGGCTTTATTTGTGGGTTACCTTATACTTCTCGTGGTTCTGACAACATCTGGGTCATAGCGGAACAACTGACCAAATAAGCCTTTTTCTTACCTATTCTGATCTCCTTTAGTGTCGAGAGGTTGTCCTATATTTATGTTTGAGAGGTAGTTTGTCTTCATGAGATAGTTTTGTCCATCATTTCAGATAGAGGTTTAGCGCTTACTTCTAGCTTCTAGAGGACATTTTTGGAGGAGTTGATTACTTAGGTTGACGTAAGAATAACTTTTCACCTTGAGACCAACAATCATTTAGAGCAGACTATTCAAGTTTTGAAGGATATGCTCAGTGCATGTGTTATAGATTTCAGAGGTTAGTGGGAGCAACATTTGGTTTTAGTGGAGTTTGCTTAAAATAGTAGCTACCATTTGAGTATTGAGATAAATTTTTTGAGGCATTGTATGGTAGGAGTTGTTGATCTCCTATTGGTTTGATACTTTAGAGGTTAGGCATACAGACTTGCTTTGCGAGTCTTCAGATGATTTGGGATAGGTTTTGAGCAGCCCAGAGTAGGAAAAAGAGTTATTCAGACCATAGGCTTCCTGCCTTGAAGTTTGGCATTGGTGATCAAGTATTTCTTCTTGTGTCGCCCATGAAAGGCATGATGAGGTTCGAAAAGAGGGGCAAGCTTAGCCCTAGGTATATCATACCATTTGAAAATTTTTAGACAATTTGGGAGGTTGCTTATGAGTTGGCCTTACTACCAAAATTATTAGTTGTTCATTTAGATTTTTATGTATCTATGCTTCAACGCTATATTCTATACGAGTCTCACGTGCTTCGTTGGGACTTGATTAAGTCAGACGAGTGGTTGACCTTTGTAGGGAAGTCAGTGTTTATTTTGGCCAAGAATATTAGACGATTGTGTTCTACAGATATTTCTATGGTGTAAGTTTATGGAAACACCATCTTGTTTAGGAGGCTACTTGGGAGGTCGAGTTCAACATGCGTAGTAGTTATCCTGATCTTTTTATCAATTTAGGTATTTCCTTACCTTTTAGTTTAAGGATAAACTAGAGTTTTAGTGGCGGATAATGTAATGACCTAATGTGTGAAATCTTGATAATTATGTGTTTTAGCCATTTTGCATAGTTGCTACATGTTGATTTTGGGGTGTGGATATGTTGACACGATTCTCGAAGTGATCAAGTGTGATTTGAGAGAGTGTGATTTTAGAGACTTTAAAAGTTCCATAGTTGACTTTGATCTACATTTGATGTTTTGAGTGTCGGATGGCAACTTGGACATTCTCATTAGGTTCAGAATGTCAAACTTAAGTTAGTAGCAGGGCTGATTTGGGTTTGGAGCATTTAGTTTGGGCTTTGATGCTCTATTTAAAAAACTATTAAAATATTCCTTAAAGGGGTCTCAGAGGTTAATTTGTTGAAAATAATCTTTTTTTTCAAAAATCTGACGTTATCAATGAGCCTAGAACATTGAAATTAGCCTGGTAGCATATATGAATTATCTCTGTGGTTCCCAATCAAATGCCGAGGGTCTAGTAAGATCTTGGTTGGCTTGCACAAAATCAACATTTGTTGATATCTGGTGCAGCCGCTTAAGCGGCCAATGTCTGCTTAAGCGGCAACCACTTTAGCGGCCTGTGATTGCTTAAGCGGTATCCTCTTTAGCATCCAAACATTACTTAAATGGTAGCCATTTTAGCGGCCTAGTACCTCTTTAAAGGTATCCGCTTAAGCGGTCATTTAGCCACTTAAGCGGCAACCACTTTATATAAATCCCCTTTTCATGAATTTTCATTATTTTTGGACTTTGAGCTTCGGATTTGGGTGATTTCTAGTGTTTTCATCACCATTTAGCTTGGGTAAGCTACAAAACCTTAATTTCATTACTTTTCATTGATTTATATCATTAAAACACTGTTTAATCTTGGTTTTACATGAAATTTTGAGGATTTTTCCAAGAAACATAAAAATAATTTTATTCAAATTGGACCTAATTTTGGTGTGGATTTTCAACCATAGGTTCCTTTAAATATGTAGAATGTATTTATAAAATAAAATTTTAATTTTACCTCTTTTATTTTTGAATTTATTTTTTGAATTCATTTTTTACCCGACTCAAATATGGACAATATGGGTATTATTAGATATTTTTTAAAGTGCAGATGCTATATTTGAATATTGTAGTAGATTTGGAGGTCATTCAAAAGGGAAAATCTTTGTGTTGAAGCACTTAAGGCTTGGATTTTTTCATTCAAGAAAGGTTATGGCTTTACTTCTTTCAAATTGAACTGGGTAGTTATAAACAAGTAAAATATGCTATGGGTTGGGAAAAATAACTATGTGGTTTATATTTCGAGATTATTATTGTTGTTGTGCATCCGAGTGGGGGCCTATATTCTATCATTATTGACTGGTGATATCTGATATTGCATATTGCCCCGGGGGAGGGGGCTTTATTTGACATTATTAGTCTTATCTGTGCATTTAAATGTCTTTATTCTAGATGTAACATTTGTGCATGGGCTTGAATTGTTATTGTAGGTCTTATTAAGCATTGGTTGCCTTCATTATGATAGAAATGCTCAAGTTAGGGGTTGATATGATATAAATGATGTGTTACATGTATATTTATTCTGATGATGCCTAATTAGAGTTGATAATCATGAATTTGGACATATTGGGTTAATTTATGGATTCACTTATATACGTATTGAATGGATTGGGAATCTTCACAATGATTTGATTGTAAAAATTACATCCTCATTCCATACATATACATTCATGATATATTGGTACAATTGAGGAACATTATTTTTGAAAGAAATAGAGATAATTTTATAAAACTCCTCTTCATGAACTTAAGTCGAAGAGGTGGGTTAAGATTTGAGATATGAGTTATAGAACATGGAATGCGAATCCCAAACAGTAGATCACGCCGTATCCATTAACAGTTCTAATACAAATACTGAAATGAAATAACACAAATATATATGAAAATATACTGGAGCTAAACATATAGTTAAGGAAAATTAAAATAATTATGAAAAATGCATATGCAATGTAAACGTTGGAAGGATGAATTGTATACAAAAAGTCATGCGGTGACTTTCACAATTCATCGCTTCAACGTTTGCATTACATTGCATATGCATTTTTCATAATTATTTTAGTTTTTCTTAAATATATGTTTAGCTCCAATATATTTTTCATATATATTTGTGTTTTTTCATTTCAGTATTTGTATTAGAACTGTTAATGGATGCGGTGTGAGCTACTGTTTGGGAACCTTTCTGTTTGCATGTCACGTGCTCATAGTTTTCTTTACTTATATTATTTTTTGCTTTGCTCAGTCGACCTATGATATCTAGTAGTATAATTGGACTATACTTATTTCTACTATGTCCTTTATGTAGTGATAATAGCTCGAGTACAACATGTGGAGGATGAGTTTCTGCTATTGACTTGGTAACTTTTTGAGGAACTGAAGCACTCTAGGGTTCAGAGTTACTTTTTTGGGACCCTATCCTTTCTTTATTTAGATCGTTTCTAGAGACAAACTACGAATTTTCAGATTCCGTTATGTATTAGATGCTTTTACATTTGTGACACCAAATTTTGAAGGTTTTATATTACTTCTTTAGACTTCTGCTTTAATTATATTTTTTGTTGGCCTGACTTCGCTTTAGAAGTCTTGCCTTGCCTTATTTCTTATTAGTATGTTGAGATTTTCTTTCAAATTTGTAGGATGGGCTTGCTTGTCAAGATTGAGCCGCGACAAGTGTCATCATGACCCTAGCGAACCCGCCTTGCCTCGCCCTACACTTTTTTTTTAAAATTTAACTCCAATTTATGAATTTATAACGTTGGTAAGAAAATTTAGAAAAAAGATAATTTTTTATGAGAAGTACGATAATGAAGTCAGCTTTCTGTATAGTGTTTACTTTCAGTCCTTTGCTTTTTCCTTTTAAGAAAGAACTGCATCATAAATGTTGGTGTTATTATGCATTTTAATATTAAAATTAAAGTCTTAATTTGCCTGATAATTTGTGGACATAAAGTGGAGAAAGTAGTGTCATTATATTTTGATAACTCTTGTAACTTCCAATACTTTATTTGTCCATTATCTACCACATTATGTCTTGTAACTCATAGGACCAATAGTTTCTTGCAACTCTCATGGAATTAGTTTCTTATAAACCTAAGGTCATTTATCTACCAACTATACTGCCCACCTTCTTCCTATTCTATATAAGGATAAATTTCTCACCTACAAATGGTGATATTTCTTTCTTTATTGTGGTATAAGAAAAAAATGATAAGGATGGAAAAATATTATTATGTGTAGTAGTAAAAGAGAGAGTTGAGACATAGAAAATATTCTAAGGATTCAACTATATTCACTCTATAAAAGAGAATAATTATATTAGTGAAAGAGAGAGTTGAGACAAAGAAAATATTCTAAGTCTTAAACTTTATTAACTATACAAAGAGAGTAACTTATGTTGAAATAAGGTATTTTTGTGGTGGAGCTTTGGACTCTTCAACAAATTCGGAGTTCCTTGAATTTACATCGTGATAGGTTGTTGGTATCCTGGAGGGGACAAGTCAAAAGTAGATATTGTTAGATAGGTGTAGATTATGCCGCAGTGGGCTTGAATCTCCTTAAAGAGGGAGAGATATCCATGCCTTAGCCCGAGTTTTATTTACTTAATTTTTTACTTATTTTATTTCAACTATAATTTATTATTATTTGTGGTATATTACACCAACAATGTCAAGGAGATTCATGATTTTACTATAATTTTTGCAAAATCACGGATATCAAGATAGAAATCTCAACATCACTAATCTCTTTAAGAGATGAAAAAGATGAGATCATAAACAAATAACATATCTTTCTACTTGCTCAACTCAATGGAGGAAGGTAAAAGCTTTTCTACTTGTTGCTGAGAAAAGGTAAAATAAATATCTAGTATTTTTTATGAATAAAAAGGTATTATGACTTAATTTTTGTGAATTGTTTATTTCTATATGATTTGACCATTTTACCTTTTCTCATGATTTTTTTGTAATATTTTTAGAGTGTGGAGATAATTGTCATGGTTTTCAATGCATTACAGTGTGCTTTGTGTAGGTTTGTGATTTTTGGAGGTTAAAAAGGCTTTATAGTTGACTTTGATAAACGATTATTATTCTGTCCATCGAATGACAAAATGGATTGCACCAACAGATCTGAAATATTGATTTTAGGTTGATAACATGGTTGGTGCGATTTTACAGCTTGGGTATCTCATTTCGACCCTTGATTTGGAAAGTTGTGAAATTAGGTCTCAAGGGTTAATATTGTAAAAATAATATTTTTTCAAAAATTTGATATTGTCATTGAGTCAGGGTGTCAAATTTGGTAGGGTAGTATGGTTCATTTGCATTCTCAAGATTTCAGATGAATCCCGAGGGATCCACAGAAATTTAAAAATTTTCCAAGTTCAGCTGGTGCACCACCATGGTGGTGCAACCTCTAAAATGCCATTTTGTTGCTTTAGCGGTAGGCGCTGATGCACTACTTGTGCCACTTAAACAACCAAGATCAACTGTCAAGTGGCACTTTAGCGGGCCATGTCAGCTTTATCTTAGGTCACTAAATCAACCCCTTGTCCGCTAAGGCCTGCACACTCGGCTACCACCAAAGCTTACCGCTTTAGCAATCAATGATGGTACTATGCATAAATAGACTTTCTTTTTTTTTTCCACCATTTTGGAGACTTTGAGCATCGGGTTTTAGAGTTTTTTGGGAGATTTCTTCCATTATCAAGATTCGGTAAGCTCCAAACCCTTATTTCAATTATTTTTAATTGATTTTGGTCATCTAAAGCTTGTTAAAAATATGCTTTCAAAAGTAAAATTTGAGAATTTTTGCCCGGAAGGGCTAAATTAGTATTTCTTTTATTCAAATTCAATTTTAACCTATTTTCACTTGGGTTTTCTTCTGTGGCTTTCTTGAATCATGAGTAATGTATTTACGAACTAAAATTTTGATTTCACCCTTCTTTTTTGAAAATTTATTTTTGGGGTCCGTTTTGACTCCAACTAGAAAATACACAATATGAGTATCATTGGCTCCCTTTTGATGCATAGAATTTATATTTGTATGTTTTAGTTGGTTTCAAGGTCGTTCGTGAGGGATAGGCTTCATGTTGAAGGCTTTTGGATTGGATTTTCTTTGTCCGAGTTAGGTTATAACTTAACTTTCTTCAAACTTGGCTGGGTAGTTAATACTAAGATAAAAACATGTTATGGGTATGAGTATTAATCATGAAAATGGTGTTATTACTATTTTATGCTCGTGTGGGGTCCTACATTATTGTTATTGGTGTTTTGAGACATAATTTATCGCGTGTAACTGTGTGGGGTCTTATATGATATTGTTGGTCTGGTATTTACACATTTGGTTGTTTTTTTCTTGGTGAAAATTACCTAAGTTGGAATTTATGTGGTATCAATGAATATTATTGCATATCTTACTTTACTGGTGCATGGACTATATTGGCTCATGGATGATTGACTTATTGAGTGGATTTTGGTTTACGTGCTTGTGTATTGGATTTTGAAATTCACATTCTGGATTTTGAGAATTACATACTTATATCATATATACTTTTATGAGGCATTGGTATTACTGTAGAAATACTGGTTTTTCTGACAAAACTATGACATCTTAAAAACTTTTCATCAAAGATCATATACCGGAGAGGAGTTATGGATATTGAATTGGTATTAGTATTGGTTATTGGATTGTATATTGGTTGTGGAACCTCCCATGGGTCCTACCCTGGAAGGAGTACTCGATAGGTGTATACGGAGGTTGTACAACAATATCAGGCATATTACATCCTTATTATCATTATTGAACATATCACATTATCATTATCATTCTCATTCTTATACATTATGCACCTTCTATGATTGTGATTTATGTTTGATTGATGTCTATCTATTTTGTATTACGTTTTTGTAATGTACTTATGTGTTATGTATTAGAACTGTTAGTGAAGACGGTATGGGCTACCATTTGGGAAATTTTCTGATTGCAGGTGATGTGCCCTTAGTGTGTATTTTATATACTTTATTTCTGCTTTTCTCAGTCGACTTATGATACCTACTAAGTACAAATGAACCATACTCGTCCCTACAGTGCTCTTTTAGTACACATCCAGGTATGAGTGTGATGCGCGATAGGTGATCTCAGGTGCTACTTGGAGTATTTTTAGGTAGCGATCAATCTATGATTCTAGGGTCGATCCCTTACCCGTTCTTATCTAATTTGTGTCATGTTTCATATTTAGAGATAGATTTATGTTTCTTTTTGAACTATCAGTCGAATATTTTGACTTTGAGATATACTTCGTTGGTTCTTACAGGGTGACTTTGGATTTTGGGGTTATTTATGGTATCATTGCTATGTATGTTTCCACTATTATTGTTTACGTGTGGTTCGACTTCATTCTAGAAGTTTTACATTAGATTTTGGCGTTGTTTTCCCATTCCATATCAGTTAAGGAGATTGGCTTACTTGTTAAGACTTATCGCAATAAGTGTTATCATAACCCTGAGTTTTAAGGTCGTGACAAATTGGTGTCAAAGTAGCCAAGTTTGTTGGTCTCATCAGTGTAAGAACAACGTGTCAAGTAGTATCTCACAGATTGGTACGTAGATGTATGTATCTATCTTTGAGAGGCTATAAGATATTTTAGAAAACTTCATTTATTTTATTCCATATCGTGTGGGTTTTTCTATACTCTAAATTGAGTTTCACTCTTTTCTATGCAGATGGTGGGGACTAGATCCTGTAAGGCTAGAAATGTGGAGCTATTATCCAAGGAGAAATTCCATTCTAGGGGCGAGTTGTGAGTTGTTAATAGGATCGAGAGAGAGGACGGGCAAGATGATCTCTCCCTTTCAGAGGTGGTACTAGGGGATCTCCATGAGCCTCTTATTGATCATGCGGGGATATGGGACCTTCTTAGATTTCATAAATTTCTTCTACCTAATTTTAGAGGGGTTATTAATTCGTCTGCTTACTCAATTAAAGGGTGATCCCTTGGGTACACCGGGTGTTCCACCAGCTCCGAGTATTATACCTTCATATATACAGAGCTTGCCTATGTCGTTCTTCAATTTTGAGTATGTATCTTTCTGTGGCATCGACATCTACTTATGGTACTCCACAGACTCCGACTATTATTTCTCCATCTATGTCGGTATCGAGTATAGTATTTCCAGATCAGAAGTTCAACCTTCTTCCATGTTACCTCCTTAAGTAGGATATCAACCAACTAGATTTACTATGCATGCTATTATTGTGAGTATAGTTATGTTTTCTGAGATTTGAGAGATTTACTCACTTGGGTCCACCCAGGTTCAATGGTGCAGTGGACAAGGATGTCTATGAGTTCTTGATTCATTGTCTAAAGAAGTTACATAATCTTAAATCACTTAAGTCGTATGGAGTTGCTTATACTACCTACCAGTTGAGAGTGCAGCAAGGGATTGGTAGAGATCACTTGTTAATTGTAGACTTCTAGGCTCCCTGGAGATGACTTGAGATCAATTTGCTGAGGTCTTTTTGGATAGGTCTGTGCCTTTCAATCTAAGGTATTAGACGAACGATGATTTTGATCACCTGGAGTAGGGATCCATGACTGTTGCAGAGTATGAGGAACGTTTCCATGTCTTGTCTAGATATTCTTATGCCAGTATTGCCACAGAGTCTTAGAGGATTCAAAAGTTCATAAAGGGGTTGGATTTTTCTCTTTAATTGGCTATTGCCCAGATAGTGGTGTTAGGGGCATCATTTCAAAGTATAGTGGATCATGCGCAGATAATTAAGTCTATTCTTCGAGTGTCTCAGAGAGGTGCCAAGTGGGTGTGCCGTTAGGGAGAGTTCAATAGTCGCACTACTTGAGGCAGAGATTTTAATAACTCTCGTAGGTATCATGGTAGGCTGGTGTAGGCATCCTTGTAAGGTTCAAGTAGTTAGTCTTTTAGTTCAGCAGCTTTGGATGGCTATTCCATCTTAGTCGTTCCTCTCTCTATTGAGTCAATTTGTAGAGTTTACTATGTGTGTGATGAGTTTGGCCATTTGACCAAGAATTGTCCATGACGTATTTTTAGACCAACTCCTTTAGCGACAATGGGAGATAACCCTCAGAGTGATAAAGGTACTACTAGAGGTGTATGAGGTAGAGGTACTAGCACTCGTAGTGGTATTCACTAGGCTCCTCAACCAGGTGGTTGATGTGAACAATGCTATTCTATACCCTCCAGACTAGAGGCAGAGGTTTTGGATGCAGTTATCATAGGTATTATCTCTGTTTGTTTCATATCTATATCTATATTATTTGATATGGGGTCGACTTTCTCATTTGTGTCTGCATATTTGACTTTGGAGTTTAATTATACTAGTGAGCCTCTCGCCATGTCTATCTGTGTATCTACCCAGATAGGATATTCTTTAGTGATGGATCGGGTGCATCAATCCTGTGTTGTGATTTTCATGGGCCATTAGACTTGGGTAGATCTGGTTATCCTAGATATCATAGATTTTGATGTCATCTTGGGTATCAATTGCTCAGCTGCTTATCATGTTGTCCTAGACTGTTATGATAAGACCGTGACTTTAGCTCCGCCGGGTGTGCCCAGGATAGTTTGAAAGGGTGCGCTTCATTTGGGTCCTAAGAGAGTTATATCCTTTCTTTTGGCTCATCGTTTGGTAGAAAATAGGTATTTTTCTTATTTGGTCCATATTCATGATACTAGTATTGATTCACTGCCTTCTTTGATTTTGGTTGTATTGTTTGTGAATTAACGGATGTTTTCCCTATGAATTTGCCTGGTATGTGATAACGCTCAATCTACAGCTCTCATGGGAGTGTAAAGCGGTCGTTAGCAAATATAGAACCCAACCTGGGTTGGGTATCGATCCCTCAGGGAATAGCTTGGCCAACAAGTAAGCAAAATTACTAAACTTTTAGTGCAAGTCTCGTAAGAAGGGGGGATTGTAATATGTAACCAAAACAATAAAGTAAAAGCTGAAAATAGCAAAGTAAGAAGAGAAGGATTGTTACGCAAGTTGTAAACAATGAGAATTGAAGCGTTGGGGTTATGTCCACCTCCTGAGTTATACGTCTCTATTGACTATGAGTGTGTAGAATTCTGACATGCATGGGCTTATATAGAATTGTATTCGATGGTAAATCCAGGCGTCTTTCGACCTATTCGAGGATTATTTCACTTTAACTCTTTCGAGCTTAAAGCGTGTCTAACGGTACAAATTCTCCAAGAGGTTAATCCAGTTACGGCACTAACTGTTTAATAGGGAATTTAGGATGTGACCCTACTACCTTGACACTATCTCTTTTCCAGAAAAATAACCTTTCTTTCGAACAAGTTAAATGTTATACTGGCGTATTCTTGCGTTTGCAACCACAAAGAATTTAGATTAAGATGAAGAGAATAATGATATAAGCAGCATACGTGTCACAAACTCACAAGCTCATAGTAATAGATAGTACCTCATTCGGCTTCCATAACCCCAACAGAGAAGTTTAGTTACCCATGAGTGCGTAGGAAATCACAATTGGCATTGTTGTTATACCACAATAATGATGAATTTTGTGTAGCCCAAAAGTGGTAGGCGTTTAGGCGTGAATTCCTTAGCAAAGTAATGATTCTCTTTTTGCGGAAATTAAGAATAAATGAATAGAAGAAGAAAAATAGAATTAATGGAAGAATTCGGAATTGAGAAGTAGAATGTATCTCTCCACTAAGGGAGGAATGTAAGAAGATGTCTATAGATCTCTAGCATGATAGGGTATTTATAATACCCATATCCTAATCCTACTAGGCTAATGAAATATCTAACCAAATCCTACTAAACTAATGAAATACTTAACCCAATTGTACTAGGTTAATGTAACATTATCCAAATCCTACTAAACTAATGAAATACTTAACCCAATTGTACTAGGTTAATGTATCATTATCCTAATCTAAATAATTTACTGCAAGTTCCCAAAGTCTTCAGAAATGCTGTTTTAGCCCGGGACAGATTTTTCATGCATCACTTTTGGTCCTTTAGGCGTTCAAGCTCTCTTTCCTTCATTCGTGAGCTTTATTTGGTGTCAAGTAAGCCATAAAATGCTGAATTCTGCATCATTTATACCTGAAACTTTGCTAATCATGTTCGTTAGCTCACTTATAGGAAAAAGGACTAAAAGCGCATGAAATATATAATCTGTTCTCAAAACGTGGCACAAATATGGGCAAAATATATTGATATAGGCGTGTAAATTTGCCTATCAACACCCCACACTTGAAGCTTTGTTCGTCCTCGAACAACATATCATGTCCCTCTAAACATCAACTTAGGGTTTCACAGCAAGGACACAAAACATTCATCAAGACAAGCACAACAATTATCAAAAAAGAGTAGTTTTCTGATCATTAGTAGAAACCATTTAACCTCTAGCATAGAGTCGTGATGGTGGTCAACTCATATTCAAAAGTTAAGGCACAAAGAATCATATACAACTACCCAAAACTCATCAACCATGTGTGTCTCACAATATAGTACCCATAATCACTCACAAGTATAACATATTTTTCAAACATGGGTATCAAAATATCCTTGCTCTCGCTCTCACAAAGAATTCGTATGCAGCAACTGATGACCATAGGCTTGCCCTTAGTGTAATACTCCACTAAATGTCAGAATGCTAAGCTTAGGATCAAGTAGGTCTTTTGATGGTTGTAATGTAGGCTAAGGGACGGGTAGGACTATTTTGGCCAGAAATAGTGACTAAGTTCCTAAGCACTTTAATACATCACATTGTATCATTGACATTCTTTTTTCTTTCAACCTTTCTTCTTTCTTTTATTCTACCACCCTTGTTCTCCTCTTTTGTTTTTCAATTTTAAGCATAACTCACTTTTCAGCTTTCTTTTTCCTTTTTCTTTTCATAACATACCTCTTACGATAGCACTTTCTTTTTCATAACTCATTCAAGCACTACTACAATTTAGAGCATCATACTCACCCAATTCCTCTTATATTGTCACATGACTTTATGCTTTAAAGCACTTAGGAATTTGGATCAAATCATGGTCTTGAAAAAATGGATTAGGCTTACATACAAGGTTGTCAAAGAAATAGGCTAAAGTCTCAAAAGGGTTTAACTAGGATGATGTCCAAGGGTAGGTAAAACGAAGGTAAACATGTATAGGTTGCCAAAGAAATGCCTAAATCATCTCCTAAACTTACACTCCTTATTTTCGCTTTGCATACATACCAGGCAAGTTCTAGCATCAGCCACAAACATAGAATATACTATTAATCTCTCACACACAAGGCACATGGTCGACTTGATTTGAAGTAGTATAAACTCTTGACCCAACAAGTGAAGGAATTAAACCACACAATATCACATAATGAGTCACAATTAGAGCCTAAACGTCTCAATAGTCATAATTGTAGCACATACTCTTGTTAAAATCTCATGTTGCCTATTGGAATTATTTCATGCGAAGCTAAAAAAAAAATTATTCCTAAAAAACGACACAAAAATAAAACAAAGTAAACAGAAAGTAAACAAACATAGACAAACATAGATGCGATAGAGAAGTATAGCATGCGATACCGCCACCCCACACTTAAACGGGACACTACCCTCAGTGGAAAATAAATATGAAGAACCTGGTCAGTCGGACTCTTCCTCAATGTTGGGGGTCATACCCCCTTCGTCGGAATCATCATAAGAGTCGTCGTCAGAGTTCTCCTCCTCGTCGGAGTCTGGCAAGCGTTGATCGTCATCAGTCGGCACATCATCATCTAGAGGTTCCTCAAAGTAAACGCCCACTCCACACATCTCCCGTGCATGAATGTTCATTGGATAGTCGTGGTCCATCTGTTGGAGCTCTGCAGCAGTTGGAACACGTCCACCACTCATCATTGTAAATCGTGTCATGCCATAAAGATGACGGAAGAAACTCTCATCATGAGCATGTTTCTCCGCAGTAGTAAGGTTGACACTATGAGTTGTTTCAGCATCTTTGACCTTTGTGAGGTCAACCTTCTTCGGGTTATGTGGGAGTTTGTGATCCGTTGGTTCCTCTTTGATATCCTCCTTCCGCAAGATTGCTGTCAACAGATTACCAAAAGTGAAGTGGGACCTTTTGTGGAGTCTGGCCTTCCGCATTGTAGAGCGAATGATTGCCCCAAAGTTGATAGGGACATTCGTCATCAAAGCATAGACCAAACACACTCTATCTCTTGATATTTTGGTGTATTGAGTCCCAGGAATAAGGCATGAGTTGACAATACGCAACCAGATTCTTGCTTCCCTATTCAATGGAGCATAGGGGAAGGTGTTGTGTTGTCCTGTGTCTCGGTGTCTGCCCCACCTTGCCATGGATCTACTTCCACAAAGTGTGTGTCGTATTGCTCTATAAGGAGGCCTACTGTTCAGCTCTTTGAATGGTGCTGGGTCGACCGAAGTTAAGCCAAGAAAGGAGTTGATCAAATCAGCGTTGAGCTGTAACACTTGGCCCCGAATCTTGACTTCGTTGCCTGTGGTTTTCGGTGACCAGTTGGCATAGAATTCCCTTGTCAAATTGAGATTACATTCTCCCATGTCGCGGAAGATGAAATCCAGATTCAACGCCATTATTTTCGCCAACATACGCGGCTCCTTCTTCGCTAAGGTGTCCTTATTGATCAAGTCGACGTGAACATATTTTCTTTCCTTGTTGTTCTTGTACCATTCTTTGGCTTCCTCCTCAAGAACCCATTTTATTCCAAACATTCGGCGGGGTAGTTGCATGGAGGATGATTCTCCTTGGTCCTTGCGACCTCTCTTCTTGCCTTTTTGGGAAGTGGTAGCCTTATCTTGTCGTGCTTTATGTGCCATTGTTCCTGAGACTGAAACAATATTCATGTTAGCATCAACTCAAAGGAAACAATCTATAAACAAGCCGTCGGGGTACCACCCCACACTTAGGTACGTTAATACAAAACAGTGAAGTGAATGTAGTCGATTACTTGAACTTCGTCGACATACGTTTTAGGAACTATATTCCGACAAGAAAATCAGTGATGCATCACTACTTGCATCCATTGCACTACTTTCATGTTAGGTATAACAACACTACTACATAGGGGTTACATCATGGTATAGTTTCTTTCAACAAGCACAACCTCCTATGTCGGTAGGCAACTTTAAGTCTTATCCCGATGAACGGGATAGTCTAACATGTAAGTATCCAAGTATCAAGCTTAAGCAATTTTTATAACCATAGCAATTCCGCAAATAGTATAACAATGCTAGTAAAACCAAATTCAAGTCGGAAACAAGTCAAGATTATCGTATATGTTCACTCACATGGTTTTGTATCAACAATCCAAACACATTAACATCACCAATAATCTTTCAAGATGTAGCAATTCATAATAGACATAGAAACATAGTACTTACGAGAAATAGGTGAAGAATAAAAGAGTACTTACGTGATTGAAGCCTTTGGAGATGTTCTTGTGAATTCGAAGAGCAAAAAAGAAAAATTTTGAGATGATTTAGGTGGATGTGCGGCGCCTTTAGGTCAATTTCCAATGTGGTTATGTTTCAAGACCAAGTCCCCTTTATATAGGAAAAGAATGGGTCGGGTTTTGACCTATTTACACACGGTTTTGGAGACAAAAATGACCTCTATGCGGCGCATAGTGCTTTGCATAATCATAGTATAGGCAGCGCATAGTGTAGTGCATTTAGGGATATATGCGGCGCATAGTGTATAGCATTTAGGGACATATGCGCCGCATAGTGTATGGCATTTGAGATTCTGAGACCTAATGCTATATCATAGGCGGCGCATAGTGTATAGCACACTTAAGCATAGGCGGCGCCTATGTCTTTGCACACTAGATTCCAAGACCTTAGGCTATAGTATAGGTTTTGCATTGTTCGTGGCCTAGTTTTACCTAGGCCTAGCCTTCCTCGATGCCTATTTTGGCATGAGCAATGCTCAATCCATAGCCTTATGCATCCTTATTCCTAAATTACCACCTTTACCATACAATGCGTCCAAATCGTCATTTGAAACCAATCTCCTCGTTGAATACCTCATGCACCTATATTTGCTCAAAACCAATGAAAACAATTAGTACGATGGGTTGCCTCCTTCCAAGCGCCTTGTTTTTGGTCGTGGCACGACTCTTATTTTTGGATTTTCTCTTATCAAAAGCAAAAGAAATAATAGAACAAAAGAAAGACAAAACGATAAACGATAAACGATAAAACAATACAACGATGGGTTGCCTCCCACCAAGTGCCTTATTTATTGTCGTGGCTCGACATAGTTTCCTCGAGTACTTAGACTTCGTCAAGGTAAGTGATGGCCATAAAATTCGTTGAGTCAAGAGGACCGATATAAGGTTTAACACGTTGGCCATTCACTTTGAAGACAACACCATTATTGTCTTCCAATTCGACTAATCCAGACGAGTAGACTTGGATAACTTTGTATGGACCAGACCACTTAGACTTTAACTTACCTGGGAAGAGCTTCAATCTGGAGTTGAAGAGAAGTACCATATCACCCCTTTGGAAGTTTCGTCGAACAATCCGCTGATCATGATACTTTTTCATCCGCTCCTTGTATAGATCTGATCTTTCATATGCATAGAGACGGAACTCATCTAATTCGTTCAGCTGCTCCAACCTCAGATTCTTAGCATCATCCCAATTCAAATTCAATTGCTTCAATGCCCACAATGCCTTATGCTCGAGCTCGATGGGTAAGTGATAAGCCTTCCCATAAACTAGTTGATAAGGAGACATGCCAATGGGTGTTTTGAATGCAGTCCTGTACACCCATAGTGCATCATCAAGCTTCCTCGACCAATCCGTCCTATTCGCATTAACCGTCTTCGCAAGGATTTGCTTGACTCGCGATTGGAAACTTCTACTTGTCCACTAGTTTGGGGATGATAAGGCGTAGCTACCTTATGTTGCTTGACACCATACTTGGCCAAAACTGATTTGAACAGCTTATTGCAAAAGTGAGATCCTCCATCACTTATGATAGTACGAGGTACTCTAAAGCGAGAGAAGATATTCTTCTTTAAGAACGATACAACACGCTTCCCTTCATTGTCGGCCAACGCTACAGCTTCCACCCATTTAGAAACATAATCTACAGAAACCAAGATATACTTCATTCCAAACGAATTCACGAATGGACCCATGAAATCAATACCCCACACATCAAAAAGTTCTACCTCAAGAATTTTGGACATGGGCATCTCATGGTGTTTCGATATAGCCCCTTGGCGCTGACATTGGTCACACCTTCTAACATAGTCGTAGGCATCTCTAAATATAGAAGGCCAATAATAACCACTTTGCAACACCTTTCTTGCTGTCCGATTACCTGCATGATGTCCTCCAACTTGGGAAGTGTGGCATGCTTCCAAGATATTAGGCACCTCTACATGGGATATACATCATCGAATAATACCATCCGCGCATTGTCAAAATAAATATGGCTTATCCCAATCGTAGTGTTGTACGTCATGCATAAACTTCCTCCTTTGGTGGTAAGATAAATTGGCAGGTATCACATTACTTACCACGAAATTTGCAAAGTCGGCATACCATGGTAATTTTTCCATTGTTGTCGCTAATATCTCTTCGTCCGGGAATGCATCATCAATCTGAATTTCAAGTTGCGCCACATGCTCATTCTCGAGTCTAGATAGGTGATCAGTCACTTGGTTCTCGCAACCTCTTCTATCTTTGACTTTGAAATCAAACTCCTGTAGCAGCAATACCCATCGAATCAGCCTTGGTTTTGCATCCTTCTTTGTCATTAGATAGCTAAGAGCTGCATGGTCTGTATGAATGATAACCTTAGTTCCCAATAGATAGGCAAGAAACTTCTCAAACGCATACACAACCGCTAGGAGCTCTTGTTCTGTCACAGTGTAGTTCCTTTGGGCTTCATTTAGGACCTTACTTGCATAGTAGATAGGATGAAATAATTTCTCCTTTCTCTGACCCAGAACAGCACCAACGGCTATACCACTAGCATCACACATAACTTCGAACGGGAGAGACCAATCTGGTGCTACCATGATAGGGGCTTCAATGAGTTTTGCTTTGAGGCATTCGAATGCCTTTAAGCAATCTTCATTAAAGTCAAACTTCGCATATTTCTTAAATAGTTTGCACAATGGACTAGTAATTTTGGAGAAGTCTTTAATGAACCGACGATAGAAACCTGCATGGCCGAGAAAATTACGAACTCCTTTCACCGAAATTGGAGGCGGTAGCTTCTCAATAACCTCTATTTTTGCTCGATCAACCTCTATTCCTCTTTCGAAGATTTTGTGCCCAAGAACGATTCCTTCTTGTACCATGAAGTGGCACTTCTCCCAATTTAGCACAAGGTTGAATTCTACATATCTTTGCAACGCCATGCTTAGGTTCGCCAAGCATGCTTCAAAAGACTCACCAAAAACTGAAAAATCATCCATGAATACCTCCAAAGTGTCTTCAACCATCTCAGAAAAAATAGACATCATACAGCGTTGAAAGGTGGCTGGTGCGTTACATAACCCGAATGGCATACTTTTGAAGGCAAACGTACCATATGGGAATGTAAACGTTGTCTTCTCTTGGTCTTCGGGTGCAATACAAATCTAATTGTATCCTGAATAACCGTCCAAGAAACAAAACCATCCTTTCCCCGCTAATCGATCTAGCATTTGGTCCATGAATGGCATTGGGAAGTGATCTTTGAGTGTCCAAGAATTCAGCTTTCGGTAGTCCATGCATACTCTCCATCCAGTGACAGGTCTGAGTGGAATAAGCTCATTTTTAGCATTTACGACCACCGTCATGCCTCCTTTCTTGGGAACATATTGTATCGGGCTTACCCATGTACTATCAGAGATTGGATATACAACTCCTGCGTCTAACCACTTGATAATTTCTTTCTTCACCACTTCTTGCATAGTTGGGTTTAGACGTCTTTGATGCTCAATGGTGGGTGTGCAATTTTCTTGAAGCTGAATTTTATGTGCACAAATCCCTGGTGGAATACCAATAATATCCGCAATGGTCCATCCAATGGCTCGTATATACTTGCATAAAATAGCAATAAGAGCTGCAACTTGTTGCTCACCCAAATCGGCTGCCACAATAACTGGAAGTGTGTTTCCGCTTCCTAAGAATGCATACTTTAAATGACTTGGCAGCTCCTTCAATTCTAACGTGGGTGGCTCTTCAATAGATGGCTTAGCTGGTGGTGTGGGTCGATTCTTGAGATCAAGGTACAGCTTCTTGGGAGCATAGCGATATGTCCCTAATCCCGATAGAGCACAAATAGCTTCTTCACAATTTTCAGCATCCTCATTCCCTCCATTCATAAGCACAACCTCCAAAGGGTCATCAATAATTTTCTCTTCTTCAAGTAATTCTTTCTCATCATCAAAGAAAACATCAGCCACCGAAAATACACTTAGATCTTTGGGCTGCTTCATTGATTTGCACACATCAAAGCGAACCACTTCGTCATTTATTCGGAATGAAAGCTCATTAGCTCTCAAATCAATGATCACACTTCCTATAGCAAGGAAAGGGCGTCTCAGGATTATGGGAACTTTTGAGTCTGCCTCACAATCCAAAATAACAAAGTCTTTCGGAAAGATGAATGAAGAAACCTTCACCAATACGTCAAATAGAATACCAATAGGTCATTTCATCGACCTGTCCTCCATGACGAGCCTCATATTGGTTGGAGTAGGATCACCCAACCCCAACTTCTTATAGATCGATAATGGCATCAAATTTATGCTGGCTCCTAAGCACATAATGCTTTGGCAAAATTCAACGATCCAACGGTGCAAGGAATAGTGAAAGCTCCAGGGTCGGCCTTCTTCTGCACTATCGATCGGGTAGCAATTGCACTACAATGATGCATATCTTCTTTCAACTCATAACTTGCTGCCCGCTTCTTAGTCAAAAGATCCTTCATAAATTTTGCATACCCAGGCATTTGTTCAAGTGCCTCTACCAATGGAATATTAATGATCAGCTGCTTTAACATAGTCATGAATTTGCTGAACTTTGTGTCATCCGCCACCTTCTTCAATCTTTGGTGAAAAGGTGGTAGTGGGTATGGAAGTGTTCTCTCCACGGTTTTCTTCTCCTCTTGCTTCCGTTTTTTAGATTTTTTAGGTTGCACAGCACTGGGTGAGGCGTCCTTGTCATCAGGAGTAGGTGCTGCGGCATCTTCTCCTTTTGCGTTGTCATCCATGCCCGCAACTTCATCAACCACTTGCTTGCCTTTTGCTGAAGTTTCCAGCACCTTACCACTTCTGGTAGTGATGGCCATGCATGACCCATCATTCCTTGGGTTTTGCACAGTATCGCTAGGTAAGGTGCCAACCTTTCTTTGATTGAGTGCTGCTAAAAGTTGGCTCAATTGCTGCTCTATTTGCTTGATTGAAGTGGAATGAGAATCAACTAATTGTTTCATGGAGGACAAATCATTAATTACCTCCATAACTCCCGCGCTCGTTGCTTCCACTCCTTTCAATAATTTAGCCATCATGTCTTCCATATTTCCAGAATTAGATGTGGTGGTGTCACGTCTACCAGGGGGAACGTACATACCACTCTTTTCATTCTTGTTCTTCCAACTACCTTGGTCCTTGTTTCCAGATTTATCATAATAGTTCCGACCTTGGTTTCCTTGGGTATTCCCACGGAAACCCCCCTGATTGTTCAAGTAGTTGGCCTCCTCTTCCGAATCAGATTCGTCTCTTCCTTTTGACGCAATAGCTTTCACTTTTTTGATCTTCCCTGATAATAAATGCTTTGTAAGAAGATCCATTTGTGTTTTCATATGCACCATATCTTTATCATGTTCTTCTTCTCTTCTTCTTTGGTCTGCAGTCATGCCAATATATAAAGTGGGGCTTGCTACCTCAGAATCCCTGGTATGCCAAGCTCTACTTTGCTTCGTCATACGATCTAGCATATTGCTTGCTTGACCAAAGGTGAGGTCCATAAAGGATCCTCCAGCTGTATTATCCACCACTGGCTTAGTTATTGAATTTAAGGCTCTATATAATATCTCCATTAGGTGAACATTAGTCATGTGATGGTTTGGGCATCTCGCTAGCTTTGTCTTGAACCTCTCCCATGTTTCATGAAGGGCTTCAGTTGGAAGCTGACAAAAGTTGCTGATTTCATCTCTCAATTGTGCTCTTTTGGATGGCGGAAAGAATCATTCTAGGAAAGCGTCTCTCAATTGCCTCCAATTTGTAATTGAATAAGGAGTCAGCCCATTCAACCATAGTGTTGCCTCCCCAGACAGAGACAATGGAAATAGACGTAATCGAATTGCATTCTGACCAACACAAGGATTGTCAAATGACTTGCATGTAGAAATAAAGTTGATGAGATGCATATTCGGATCATCGCCTGCTAGTCCACCAAATAATCCCTTGAGTTGCAATAACTGAATCATGGTGCTTGTGATGTTGAACTTGGCTCCGGGCGCTAATAGTGGTGGAATTATGGATCCAGTGGCTCCGGCACCATCAAGATCATCATCATCATCATCAAAAGCTGGTTGCATGGGTTGGCGATCATACCTAAACTGAGCTTGACGACCTCTTCTGTTGGCAAGTGTTATAATTTCAGCATCACGCCTTGGGTTTAGTAACTCGTCATCTCCTAAATCCTCATCGTCAGGATTTGTTGCTCGCCCAGGGTTATCAATGTTTTGTTGGTGTACTTGGGCGGCGGCAAGAGCAACTAATCTCGCCTGTTCCTGTTGGGCAGCCATCCTTTCGATTTCTGCTTGTGCTTCCATTCTGCCAATACATTGTGGTTCAGGATTAATAGGTAATAACGGTTGACCAGAACTTCGAGTATGGGGCATGCACTAAATAAAAACCTGCAGTAAAAAAAAACCAAAACTAGAAGTAAAAGTACGAGAATCTTTGACCAAAGGGTCTAGTAATTATCACGAACTTAATTGACACTCGTATTCCCCGGCAACGGCGCTAATTTTTGATAACGCTCAATCTACAGCTCTCGTGGGAGTGTAAAACGGTCGTTAGAAAATATAGAACCCAACCTGGGTTGGGTATCGATCCCTCAGGGAATAGCTTGGCCAACAAGTAAGCAAAATTACTAAACTTTTAATGCAAGTCTCGTAAGAAGGGGGGATTGTAATATGTAACCAAAACAATAAAGTAAAAGCTGAAAATAGCAAAGTAAAAAGAGAAGGATTGTTATGTAAGTTGTAAACAATGAGAATTGAAGCGTTAGGGTTATGTCCACCCCCTGAGTTATACGTCTCTATTGACTATGAGTGTGTAGAATTCCGACATGCATGTGCTTATAGAGAATTGTATTCGATGGTAAATCCAGGCGTCTTTCGACCTATTCGAGGATTATTTCACTTTAACTCTTTCGAGCTTAAAGCGTGTCTAACGGTACAAATTCTCCAAGAGGTTAATCCAGTTACGGCACTAACTGTTTAATAGGGAATTTAGGATGTGACCCTACTACCTTGACACTATCTCTTTTCCAGACAAATAACCTTTCTTTCGAACAAGTTAAATGTTATACTGGCGTATTCTTGCGTTTGCAACCACAAAGAATTTAGATTAAGATGAAGAGAATAATGATATAAGCAGCATACGTGTCACAAACTCACAAGCTCATAGTAATAGATAGTACCTCATTCGGCTTCCATAACCCCAACAGAGAAGTTTAGTTACCCATGAGTACGTAGGAAATCACAATTGGCATTGTTGTTATACCACAATAATGATGAATTTTGTGTAGCCCAAAAGTGGTAGGCGTTTAGGCGTGAATTCCTTAGCAAAGTAACGATTCTCTTTTTGCGGAAATTAAGAATAAATGAATAGAAGAAGAAAAATAGAATTAATGGAAGAATTCAGAATTGAGAAGTAGAATGTATCTCTCCACTAAGGGAGGAATATAAGAAGATGTCTATAGATCTCTAGCATGATAGGGTATTTATAATACCCATATCCTAATCCTACTAGGCTAATGAAATATCTAACCAAATCCTACTAAACTAATGAAATACTTAACCCAATTGTACTAGGTTAATGTAACATTATCCAAATCCTACTAAACTAATGAAATACTTAACCCAATTATACTAGGTTAATGTATCATTATCCTAATCTAAATAATTTACTGCAAGTCCCCAAAGTCTTCAGAAATGCTGTTTTAGCCCGGGACAAATTTTCCATGCATCACTTTTGGTCTTTTAGGCTTTCAAGCTCTCTTTTCTTCATTTGTGAGCTTTCTTTGGTGTCAAGTAAGCCATAAAATGCTGAATTCTGCATCATTTATACCTGAAACTTTGCTAATCATGTTCGTTAGCTCACTTATAGGAAAAAGGACTAAAAGCACATGAAATATATAATCTGTTCTCAAAACGTGGCACAAATATGGGCAAAATATATTGATATAGGCGTGTAAATTCGCCTATCATCAGTATGCTTCTGGAGCATGATATTGGCTTAGCTAGACACCAAGCCCATCTCTATTCTTCCTTATGGGATGGCCCCAACAGAGTTGAAGGAAATAAATGATCAGTTATATGAGTTATTAGATAAGGGATTTATCCAACCTAGTGTATCACCTTGGGGTGTACCTTTCTTGTTTTTAAAGAAAAAAAATAAGTCTATGCATATGTGAATTGATTATCGATAGTTGAACAAGGTGACAGTTAAGAATAAGTATCATTTTCCTTGTATTGATGATTTTTTTATCATCTTCAGGGTGTTTTAGTGTTTTTGAAGATTAATTTGAGGTTTGGGTATCACCACTTAAGGCTTAGAGCTTCAGAAATTCCAAAGACAATATTTCAGACTTGGTACAATCATTATGAGTTCTTGGTCATGTCCTTCGAGTTGACCAATAACCCAATCACATTCATGGAGTTGATAAACCAGCTAATTTGCTCGTATCTCGACTCTTTTGTGATTGTATTTATATATGATATCTTGGTTTATTCTATAAGTGAGGCCGACCATAAATAGAATTTGTGGATTGTGCTTCAGAGATTGAGGGGGGAGAAATTGTATGCTAAGTTCTCCAAGTATGAGTTTTGGTTAGAGTCTATCTCTTTCTTGAGTCATGTGGTGACTAAAGATAGTATTATAGTTGATCCAACCAAGATTGCAATGGTTCATGATTGGGCTAGGTCTATTTTTTCTATCGAGATTCAAAGTTTTTTGGTCTAGAAGACTACTATCGGTGCTTTGTTTATGGTTTTTCATATATTGTAATTCTGTTGACCAAGTTGACTTAGAAGAAGATTTTCTTTTAGTGGTTCGATGCTTGTAAGGAGAGCTTTCAAAGCTTAAGGATTTGTTGACATCAACTCCTATCTTTTCCTTGCCCATTATTGTATTAATGCAGGAGGGTAAGGTGATTGTGTATGCTTCTCTTTAGTTGAAGTCCTGTAAAAAGAATTACCCTACCCATGATTTAGAGTTGTGAGCAGTTGTTTTTCTTTAAAGATGTGGAGGCCCTACTTATATGGAGTCTGTTGTGAGGTATTCTCGGATTACCATAGTCTTCAGTATTTCTTCACCCAGTGAGATCTTAATATGAGTCAGTGTCGTTGGCTTGAGTTTCTGAAGGACTATAACCTTACTTATTCTTTATCAATCGGGGAAGGCCTAATGTGGTTGCAGATGCCTTGAGACAGAAGTAAACTAGCATGGGTATCTTGGGGCATCTTTTGACCCAAGAGAGTTCTTTGGCCTTAGAGGTTAAGTCTTTGGCTAAACAGATGGTTAGGCTTGATATTTCGACACCTGGGCATATTTTGAAATTTATGAAGCCTAAGTATTCCTTGATGGAGCATATTCGAGCTAATTAATTTGATGATATTATGTTGAGAGTAATTCGAGATAAGGTGTTGAGTGAGACTAAGGAAGAGTCACTTGATTCAGGTGGTGTTTTGAGGATTGGAGCCCGAGTTTGTATTCCAAAAGTGGGTGATTGGGTGAGGTTGATATTGGAGAAGGCTCATTGTTCTAGGTATTCCATTCATTCGAGAGTGTCTAAGATGTATCTTGATTTAAGATAACCCTACTGATTGGGTGGTATGAGGAAGGATGTAGTCAATTTTTTAATTCGCTGTCTATGTTGCTAGTAGGTGACGACCAAGCATTTGAGGCATGGTGGTTTACTTCAGAGGTTACCCATTCCTAAGTAGAAATAAGAATAGATTACTATAAACTTCATAACTAGATTGCATCATACTTCTCGTAGTTCTGATAGTATTTAGGTCATCATGGATCGATTGACCAAATCTACTCATTTTGATTCTGATTCAAGTTTCTTTTAGTGCTAAGAGATTGGATCATACTTATATCCGTGATATAGTTCGTCTTCATGGTATTTTAGTGTCTATCATTTCTAATAGAGGTTCATTTGTCACATCTCACTTTGAAAGGATTTTTAGGATGAGTTGGGTACTTGAGTTTACCGTAGCACAACCTTTCGCCCTCAAACCGACAATCAGCTAGAGCAGAATATTTAGGTTTACGAGGATATGCTCACACTTATGTTATGGACTTTAGGGGTCAGTGGGAGCAACATCTAGCATTGGTAGACTTTGTGTATAATAATAGTTACCATTTCAGTTTTGAGATGGCTCCGTTTGAGGCTCTGCATGGCATGCGTTGCTGCTCTCCAGTTGGTTAGTTTGAGGTTTCTGAGATTAGACCTCAAGGTATAACCTTTCTTTGTGAGTCCTTGGATAGAGTTTGGGTCATTCAAGATAGACTTCCAGCAGCTCAGAATAGGCAGAAGTGCTATGCGGATTATAGACTTTATGCCTTGAGATTTAGTGTTGGTGATCAAGTCTTTCTTTATGTTTATCCTATAAAAGGCGTGATGAGGTTTGAGAAGAGGGACAAGCTTAGCTCCAAGTATATTGGACCATTTGAGATTCTTTAGACTATCGAGGATATAGCTTATGCATTAGCATTGCCCCTAGATTTATCAGTTGTTTATCCAGTTTCCATTTTTTCATGTTTTGATGTTATATTCCAGGTGAGTCTCATGTAATTTGTTGGGATTCAGTGCAGTTAGATGAGAGGTTGTCTTTTGTTGAGGAGCTCCTCTCCATTCTAGCTAGGGATATTAGACGGTTGTGTTCTAGAGATATTTCGATGGTTAAGGTCCAGTGGAGGTATCGACCTATAGGTTAGGTTACTTGGGAGGCCGATCCTGATATGCCTGGTAGTTATTTCCCATACCTATAGTTTGAGGACGAACTAGATTCTTAATGGTGGATGATGTAATGACATGATTTTTGTAATTATTCATTTTATGTGATTTGTCCATTTTACCCCTCTTTATGGCTTCTTTGTGATGTTTTTAGGGTGTGGAGATGATTGGCACAATTTCTAATATATTTCGGTGTGATTTGTACGAATTTGTAGTTTTTAGAGGTTAAAAAAGTTTTATAGTTTACTTTGGTCAGTATTTATTATTCTGTGTGTCAGATGACAAAATGAACTGCACCAACAGATCCATAACATCAATTTTAGGTTGGTAACATGGTTGGTGTAATTTTACGGCTTTGGTGTCTCATTTCAACCCTCGATTCAAAAAGTTATAAAATTAGGTCTCGAGGGTTAATTTTGTGAAAATGATGTTTTTTCAAAAATTTGATATCACTATTGAGCTCAGAGCATCGAATTTGGTACGGTAGCATAGTACGTTTGCATTTTTGGGGTTCCAGATGATTTTTAAGGGATTTGTGGAGACTTGAAAATTTTCCAAGCTTAGCAACCACCTAGCTGGTGCAGCCCTAAAGCACCACTTGGGATAATTTAGAGACCCGACCTTGTTTGCTTTAGCAAAGGCTGCTAAAATGTCCCCATGTCTACTTTAGCGAACTGGCCTGCACACATGGGGTATCGCTAAAGTGGTACTTGACCGCTTTAGTGGCCAACACTGGTACTGTGCATAAATAGTTTTTTTCTCATTTTTTCTCACTATTTTTGAGACTTTGAGCTTCAAGTTTTAGAGTTTTTAGGCTATTTCTTTCATTTTCAAGTTTTGGTAAGCTCCAACCCCCTATTTCAATTATTGTTAATCGATTCCTGTCATCTAAGGATTATTAAAAACGTGGAATTTGGAGATTTTGGCTCGGAAGGCTTAGACTAGTATTTCTTCAATTTAAACCCCAATTTTAAATCGTTTTCACTTGGGTTTTCTTCTATGACTTGAATCATGGATAATGTATTTATGAACTAAAATTTCAATTTTACCTTTTTTTTCAAAAACTCATTTCGAGGATCTGTTTTGATTCCAACTCAAAAATAAACAATATGGATTTTGTTGACTCTCTTTTGATGTATAGAATCTATATTTGTATGTTTTAGTTGGTTTTGAGGTCGTTCGTGATGGGTAGGCTCCGTGTTGAAGGCTTTTGGATTGGGTTTTCTTCGTTTGAGGTAAGTTATGGCTTAACTTTCTTCAGAATGGGTTGGATACTTAATACTGATATAAAAACATGCTATGGGTATGGTTACTAATCATGAAAATGGTTTTATTACCGTTTTGTGCCCGTGTGGGGGCTTATGGTTGGTGTTTTAAGAAATATTTGTTATGTGTGATTGTGTGGAGTCTTATATGATGTTGTCGGCTTGATAGTTATATATTTGATTGTTTTTTTCTTGGTTGAAATTGCCTAAGTTGGGATTTATGTGGTAGCAATGACATATTGTTACATATCTTACTCTACTGGTACATGAACTATATTGGATCATGGATGATTGATTTATTGAGTGAATTTTAGCCACGTGCTTGTGTATTGATTGCATTTTGAAATTCTAATTCTGGCTTGGTTGTGAGAATTACATCCTCATATTATATATACATTCATTAGGCATTGGTACCACTGTGAAATACTAATTTTTCTGATAGTAATGTGACATCTTTAAAAAAAATTGCCGAAAATCATGTGCCGGAGAGAAGTTATGGCTATTAAAGTGGGATTGATATTGGTTATTGGATTGTATATAGGTTGTGGAAATCCCATGGGTCCTACCTCGGGAGAAGAGCTCGGTAGGTGTATATAGAGGTTGTGCGACAACCTCGGACATATCACATCATCATTACCATTCTCATTGCATCCCATACATTATGCATCTTTTATGATTATACTTTTTGTTTAATTGATGTCTATCTATTCTATATTTTTTTCCGTACTTGTACTTAGTGAATGTGATATGTATTAGAATTTTTAGTGGAGAAAGTGTGGACGATCATTTGAGATATTTTATGGTTGCAGGTGATGTATCCTTAGTTTGTATTTTATATACTTTATTTTCTACTTTACTCGATTGGCCTATGATACCTACTGATTACAAGTGGACCGTAATCATCTCTATTGTACCCTTTCAGTGCAGATTCAAGTATAAGTGTTCCACACGGTAGTTGATCTCAATCGGTGCTTGGAATATTTTTGAGGTAGCGGTCGATCTATGCTTTCAGAGTAGATCCTCTACCCCTTCTTATCTAGTTTATGACTTATTTCATATTCAGAGACAGATTTATATTTTCTTTTTGGATTATTAGTTGTATATTTCGACTTTGAGATGTACTTAGTTGATTCTTACATTGTGACACCGAATTTTGGGATAATTTATGATATCATTGTTGTGTATATTTCTTTTATTATTGTTTATGTGTAGTTCGACTTCGTTCTAGAAGTTTTGCCTTGGATTTTGGTGTTGTTTTCTCATTCCATATAAGTTTGAGTGATTAACTTACTTGTCAAGACTTTCCGCAATAAGTGCCATCATAACCCTTAATTTTTGAGTCGTCGCATACTACTTTTCATAAACATAAAGTGGTATTTCAAATTCTTGAAATAGTGGGGGTTGATGAAGTGAGATAAATATTCAACATGAAAAAATATAATTTTTGCTTCTTTGAAAATGCTTAAAAATTGTTACAAGTGGATATATTGATCTTGAAAAAAAACCCACATATTATTATTTACATATAATTTGATGTCTTTAACTCTAACATGTGTGTCATCAAAGAAAGAATAAGAATATGTTGAGTAGTTATTTTGACACGAAATTGGGTGAGATAAATTTCATTCTAGAAATAAAAAATACCTAAATCATGTGATGAACCTTTCCTTGACATGTCACATTATGGTGGAAATAAATTTGTGAAATATAATTTTGTTGATTGTATGAGTCATGCACCTCCTTTTGATTTAAATGTATGAAAGTGATGTGAAAAAGCAGAATTTGTTAGGCTAATAAAAAAATTGAGCTATGTGGCAATTACACTTAACTTGAAGTTGTGAATGCTGCAAAAAGTACTTAGTAGCAAACAAGATATATTTTACTTGGTACAAAAGATGAGGCTTTTTTACAAAACGAAAAATATTTTGCTATACTTAAAACTACTTCTGTGCTAATTGTTGAAAACAAAAATTTATTATGACTAACTTTACTATAAATGTTTAGTTTGATATTTTAACCTCAGCTAGTGAAAAAGTGAATTGATTTGGAGACTTATTATATCAATCAATTTATTTTGAGAAATTAAATTTTCTCTAATTTTGAATTACTGTGATAGCATCAAAATTTATTAGTAGAGTGCAAATCATTATTGTAATGGTAAATTCAAATCATAAGGAGAAAACACAATATTGTGAGATCATATTGATCAACGGTATGCCATCGATATTAATTGAGTTAATTTTGTGATAATCTTGAAGAGTCATAGAGTAAGGCCTTAGTAAGAAAATAATTTGAATGCACTATTAATTTATCTATCCTCATGGTGTGAGTGCATTTTATTTGTGGAGGTTGAGTCTAAGAACTCTTAATGAAATTTTGTATTTCATATGAGTGAGAGTCAAAATTACAGGATCAGCCTTAACTGATTTCACCTATGTGAGTGTGGAAGTTAGCCGTTTCCTATGAAAATTAGACTTACTCTAAAAAACACTCATGAAAAAGCGAAATAACACATGACCGTAATGTATTGGCTGTTAAAGTTTATGTTGGCACCTTAATTATTGTGTGTAGGTAGTGATACTTTATTTTTCTTAAGCAGTCAAAGTTTAAGTTTGAGATCACTACCGACTCCAGAGTAAAAATTACTGTTTTACTAAGTGAAGGTTCAATGCAGAACACACCTTCATTATGTATGGTAGTCTTAGATTAAATTAGAAAATTATTCTCTTGTTAATATTAAAATGGGTGGGAAAATGTTGGAGTTATTATACATTTTAAGATTAAAATTAAAATCTTAATTTGCATGATAATTTATGAAAATAAAGTGAAAAAATGGTGTCATTATATTTTGATAACTCTTATAACTTCTAACACGTTATTTGTCTATTATCTACCACATTATGTCTTGTAATTCATATGACCATTAGTTTTTTGCAACTCCCATGACATTAGTTTCTTGTAATCTTAAGGTCATTTATCTACCAACTTTACTACCAACCTTCTTCCTATTCAATGCAAGGTTGAATTCCTCACTTATAAATAGTAGTGTTTTTTCCTTTGTTGTGGTATAAGAAAAAAATGATAAGAATGAAAAAATATTATTATGTATAACAGTGAAAGAGCCAGTTGAGATAGAAAAATATTTTAAATCTTCAACTATATTCACTACACAAAATAGAGTAATTATATTAGTAAAAGAGGGAGTTGAGACAAAAAAAAAATATTCTGAGCCTTTACCTATATTCATTATACAAAGAGAGTAAATTATGTTGAAGGAAAGTGTTTTTGTGGTGGAGTTTTAGACTTTTCAACTAATTCGGAGTTACTTGAGTTGTACATCATGATGTACTGTTATATCCTGAAATGGACAAGTCAAGAGTAGATACTATTGAATTGGTGTAGATTATATCGTAGTGGACATAAATTTTTTTTTTTTTGTAAAGTAAAATATTTGTACCTCAGTTCGAATTTTATTTACTCAATTATTTATTTATTTTATTTTCAACTCTAATTTATTATAATTTGTAGTATATTATCCCAATATAAATAAATAAACTCAAAAATTTGGTTTCAATTTTTTTTAATAATAAACAATGACAGTTAGTAGGAATTAAAATATCCAAAGAGAGATTGCATAAGCATCAAATTGATAAGCTCCAATAAAAAATTCATACACCACACCACATCAGCATCCGCATATCTCTAAATCTGCCCCACACCGCAAAGGCTCAGATCAGCACCGCCCCACAGTTGCACCACCTCATTGTCATACCTAGCTGCTAAGGTCATGGCACGCGCGAGTTGTGGGTTTGAATCCAGCGTCAAATCGTGTCCTTGTTTCTACTGGTGCAGATTCCTTTAAAAAATAAAAAGAAAAACATTACTGTAAAAGGTTTTCCCTCATTTCATGTACAGGTTAATATATGGAGATTTCTTAAAAATCCAAAGTTTATATTAAAAAATAAAAATATAAGATTAATAATTAAAACGCACACACAAATTTCACTCTAAAACAAAAGAGATTCTGTTTTTTTTTTTTTTCCAAATAAATATCAACCCAAAATCTTTTTTAAAAGAAGCCGTAAAATTCTTTATGCACCCGCCGCTCATCCTTTTGTATAGTCCAAACCTCGTGATTTGTGTTCTGGAAATTCTTTCAGTCTTTTTCCCCTCTTTCTGATTTTTATTTTCAATTTATTTGCCTATTATAATATATAATATATATTTAAAAATTAAATTTTAATTTTTGATCAGCTGTTTCATATTATTCTTTAATATTTATTAATTTTTATTATTTTACTTCTCAAAAGTTTCAATCCATAACTCAAGATAAGTGAGCAAGTATGTGACCCTTTCATATTTTTATTTTTACTAGTCAAGTGTACGTGCGCTGCACATATATATCACGTTAGTTAATTATAATAAATATAAAAAGAATATAACTATTTTCATTGTTGTATATATATATAACTATACTTCCAAAATAATGAATGAAAAAAATATTCTTAAACCAACATAGATGAATAAAAATTTACACAAGTAAGAAAAGTGTGGAACTAAAACTTAAGTAAGTTCATATAACACTATAACTCAATTAAATTAAGAAATATCAAATTTTTGAATTCATTATAAAGGTATAGTGTTAGCCAAACCTACAATAATACAATGTAGAAGGCTACTCCCGATATTCCTCTTCTATGATCCACAAGTTATCCATCAAATTATCGCATCAATTTGTTGAATTCATTACCAATATGCGCTAAAATATAATCAACTATTTTTGATATTATTATTATATAGTGATTTAGTTATCCAGTTACCTGTAATATTTTTCAAGTAAACTTATTCTACCATGCAAATTTTTAAAATTTTAATACACATAATATACCTTGAAATTTTGTAAAAATAAATCGATTGACGTAATGAGAATAAACTAATTTGGACGAATGCTTGGTATAATAACCTGATTCTACATATAATAAACAAAGAAAAAAGAAAGAAAAAATATACTGTCTCCGTCCCCTTTCGAATTTTAAGATTCAAACAGTTAAACTCTATCTTTACATAAAATTTTTGTCAAAGTCCGATCAAATATTCTATTACCACCTGTATTAACCAAAAAAAAATAGCAGACAATAATATAACAGAAACACAATATGATCGTGTTATCAGAACAATATAATTAAACATAATCTTTACAACAGAATCAAATTATAAAATTTGATGCAAAATACATACATTAAAAATCAAAATAAATACAAACAAAATCTAGACAATATATTGCAAAAAAATGTGAAAAGTAACATATATAGATTGTATCATAGAATTCATTGCAAATTAAAATATCACAATTGAAAGTCGGTTACTAAAATAAGAAGCACCTTCATATTAAAATAGGGAAGAAAAAAATAAAATAAGTAAAAGACCCTAAATTTTTCTTTTTTTAAAAAAAATTAAATTCTCACGTCTCTACCACACATCCTTGTTAAAATAGGAAAGGAAAATTGATTTACCTAAATTAAAGAATATTACATGAATTTTATACCTAAACTAATTCTGTTCCTAATTAAACCGTACATTTAAAAGGACTCATAAATTAATTAATTAATCTAATAAAATTAGATAATATTTTGAAAAAAATAGTAAAAAGACGATTTTATCTATTGCGGAAACTTTTAATGAAGGGTAAAAACTTTAAATCACTTTTCTAAAGGTCTTCACACTTTTAATATATTATAGATATAGGTATAGATATAGATTATAGATATATCTATAGATAATGTAATTTCTTTTCCATAATTATGATCTTTATATGAGTTGATAATGAAAAAATAGATACAAGCAAAGGTAATGATTTTTCCCACTATGAAATTTATTTAAAATGACTTGTGAAGTAAAATTGGTGATGATTTTTTAAAATAATTGTTTAGTTTGTTATATAGAGGATGAAACATTTGACAACGTACCTTTTGATACTATTATAGATATTGAAATTTTGTGGACTCTACAAAAAGGGTTCACTTTTGGTTAGAGTTCTTGGAGGCTACTTTATCCTAAATTTAGCTTGATGGCTACTCGATCTAAACCCTAAATTATGCCTATATAAAGGGGGCAAATATCCCTTTAAAGAGGCATCTCCAGTATCCCACAAAATCACGGGATATTCACAAAGAGATCAACGATCTTCAAAGTCCCAATAAATTTATGGGATATTTATAGATCAAAACCCTTCCTTCTTGATAATCAAATACATCAAGAAGACAAAACCTCCCTCCCTGGAGATCAAATCCAAATGTTCCTACGTTCGAGAAATACGTCACTAACGGCACTCGAATTACAGAGAAATTCATATCCAAATCTTCATACATTCGAGAAATATGCTACTGACGACACTCGAATTACGGAGAAAATCAAGAGAAAAGAATCAATGGAGGAACAGATTTGTACCCACATCGTTTATCAATAAAAAATTCTTGTTTCTTCATATTTTTGTTTGTGGTTAAAATTTATTTTCCATAAATTTAAATTATGTTGGAAACTAATTGGAACGTCCAGTGAAACCAAATCCGCCCTTCATCTCTTCTCTCATAAATCATATGTGTAAATTTGTAGCCGCATCAAGATGGAAGCTCTATGGATACTTCAAGACTCGTCATCAAGTACACTTCTACAAGCCTTGAAGCAGGGGACATTTGTAGACATCTAAAATTCGTGGGACTCTACAAAAAGAACCCAAATTCTGTTAGAGTTCTTAGAGTCTAATTTACCTTGAACCCTTAATTATGCCTATATAAAGAGGCAAATATTCCCTTAAAGAGGCATCTTGAATATCTCAGAAATTTGGATATTCATAGATCAAAATCCTCTTTCTTGATAATCAAATACATTAAGAAGATCGATATTCCTATATTCGAGAAATACGCTACAACCCTCGAATTATGAAGAGCCATATTCCTATGTTCGAGAAATACGCTACGCCCTCGAATTATGAAGAAAATCATGAGAGATCAATGAAGGGAGGAACATAATTATACCCATATTCGTTATTAATAAAATGTTCTTGTTTCTTCATGTTTTATTTATGATTGTAATTTATTATTTATCACTGTAAAATTTGTTACAAACAACCATCATTGATCATTTTCAAAACATGATAAGTCGTATGAGTGCAGTTAATGATAATATTTAGTATAATATTTATTTAGTGCTAAATGGTTCGTTATTTTTAAAATATATTAAATATCACTATTCATTTATTAGTTTGGCGGTTATTATATATTCTCGTCTTACGTTTTAGAATTTTCAAGCTTCAAATCCCACCTCCGTCTCTGATGAGACAGGTTCTAATGCCTAGATTTTGGACGAGTTTCTCAAGTCGTTGCGACTCTTTTCTTGTGCACCTCGATTAATATACCAGCTAATCGTCTGATAGTTATCTGTATATTGTAAGTTTAAGTTGTTCCTTACTTTAGTTTAATATACACATTAATATATATTGGGTTGGTTGACGCTCTTTGGTGAACAATCTCACTCTCCAACTCCAAATACTGATGAAAAATGTATCACGCTTAAAATTGACAACATTACAAGGGGAAGGGGGTCATGATGGTCTCCCATTTGGTGAAACAGAAACTTCTGTTTGAACAGTGTAGCGTGATAACAACAATGCAAAACTTGGATTGAAAATTGACTTTTTCTGCACTTGTATTGCCAAATTCATCATTATGATAGTTCTACAAGTAATTTGGCAATATAGCAAGCAATAAACAAAGAAAATGTTTCCTAGAAAAAACAACACTGCTGAAGCACAGGAGAATTGCGGCAACATGTTTTTTATTATCCACCGCGTACAAAGTGCTAGTAGAAATTTGGCAGACTGAACTATAGTGATGCTAGCCATGTTATCACAATCGGGCTTCTAACTTTATGTGTTCCATCTTTCCATATCAGGGATCCAAATTCAGGTGCTTTTTGACGAGATTTCGTTTCGAAAGTCACCTTATAAGAAAGTTTCTGGTGTCTGCTGGTGAAATTCAAACGCGCAGGATAAACCTTCACGACTGCACCTTTGAATGATGAGACTACAACATGGTAATTTGATATGGGAGAACCCACATTGGTGACTGTTCTGTGAAGTGTCAGCACTGAAACTTTTGTGTCTTCTGGAAAAACAGCAGAAATGGCTGGGTAGTTCAAGTCCCCTGGATTAGCAAGCGAGTGGTGGCAAGTTCTGTTTGAGAACTTCCCAAAAACCATTAGCTGTGAAGGGCTGAGTTCTTGCGTACACAGGAACTCGAAGTAATCCTGTGCCCCTATGTCATAAATCAGACCAGGGTCAACAGCTTTCCGTGGATTGATGTGTCCTGCACCATGATCATATGGGGTCGAAGGAGTAGCGGATGAGGCATCTCTTAGAGATTTATAAGTGTTATCATGAACATAAGCAGTTGTCATGAGTGCGGATTTAATAGCTGCTGGACTCCAATCTGGATGCCTGGCCTTGAGCAAAGCAGCAATGCCACTAACATGTGGGCATGACATTGAAGTTCCAGACAATATGTTGAAATTCGTCCTTCGTTGATCGATAGGCAAACTAGAAGGACCCAAAGCACCAGTCCAAGCTGCAAGGATATTAACTCCTGGTGCCACCATATCTGGCTTTAGAATCTCCAGAGTGAGGAAGTTAGGTCCTCTGGATGAAAATGCAGCAACCACTGGAGAAGGCCTGATACCTAATTTGGTTCCCAGAAATCTCAAAGTGGCAGTTGCATTTCGAGCCGAAGCATAATGCTTGATTTCTCTTCCTGCCCTTTCACCAACTGCTACTGCCGGAAGAAGGTGACTATCTGCAACCAGCTCTTCACCATTAGCTGCAGTGTTTGTCAAAATCATTCCTACTCCTCCAGCATCTTTTACTACTTGCCCCTTCTGAACTCGAGGACTAATTCCCCTATCACATATCACAATCTTCCCAGCAACCGAGGCATCATCTAAGGTACCCGCTAAGCACAATGAGCTCGGCAGGGAGCTGCTCGAATTATTTCCTAAATAAATTAAAGGATACTGTTTTTCTGTTGAAAGATTCTTCCTACCTTTATAAAGTGATGCCCCAGCCACAATTTTGCCAGTCCCCAGCTTAACAGTAGCTGGAAAATCCCTGTCCATAGTGCTGGCTCCTACTGTAGTGATCCATGGTGATACATTTGTAAGACTAATGGGATCAGGCCCACCATTTCCTGCTGAGCATGAAACAAACACCCCTTTCTCCATGGCCCCAAAAGCAGCAATTGACAAACTGTCACGATTATAAGACGAAACTCCACCACCCAAAGAGATAGACAAAACATTTACTCCATCAGCTACAGCTTGATCAACAGCAGAAAGTATATCCGAACTAAAACACCCACCCACCCAGCACACCTTGTAAGCTGAAACCCTCGCACCGGGGGCCATTCCTCGGGCAGTACCATAAGCATAACCCAAAAGATTGGCTCCACGAACTACAGACCCCGCAACTGTTCCAGCAGTATGAGTGCCATGCCCATCTTGATCTCGTGCTGATTTGTACTCATCCCTTTCATTTATTTTACCAGAAGATGATTCATACCCCCGGTAAAATACTCTAGCACCAACAATTTTCTTGCTACAGTGATGCTTCTCAAAACCACGCCCTGTTTCACATGCGCCTTTCCAGTGAGCTGGAACATCTGTCATTCCAGTATCATTAAAACTTGGACTTTCTGGCCAAATTCCAGTATCAAGAACACCCACAATTACATTGTGGTCCGAAAATCTATCAGACCACAACTTGTTGCTGTCCTCTCGGTCGAGGCCAAGAAACATAGGACTTCTAGTGGTATGCAACTCATATTTAATCTCAGGAAAAATAGCTAAAACCCCATATTGTTCTTGTAATCTTTTCACTTCTTCCTCACTAAGCTGAGCAGCAACTCCATGAAATGCAGTCTGGTAGCTGTAAAGTATCCTTTCTTCTTCGTCTCCTGCAGTTTCTAGTGATTTTACTAGTACAGATTTTACTAGTGACGAATACCATTTAACATGGTCAATGAAAACATCTGGCTTTGCCCGTTTATCCATTTGGATGATGTAAGTTTTCTTTGTGTTTCGCATGTTACTAGCACATAGTGCTAGGTTGATTGACAGACACATTGATACAAAGAAAAACAAGAATTTCACTGGTATTCCAGCCATGGAAAAGGGGAATGGAGAGTTAGGAATGAAGAAGAGAGGTGTGTGAATAATGTTTATCTGAGAGTGTGTCGGTGTGTTAGCTAGTGGAGTATTCAATATTTTAGCAGAAAGGATGGGCCATTAATGTGTCTTCTTGTGCAGGAAATAAAGAAGGTGGTTGTTTTCATGAATAATGGTAAAGCTTTTATTGTGAAAGTAGAGCTGGCTCGAGTGGGTTAAAGTTGTAGTTATGGTCCATCATCCATGTGTTGCATGGTTAAATGCTGGATGTTTATTCAAAGATACATTTTAATCTTCCTATTGAGTTTGTGGAAACTACTTGTGAGTAATATAACAACATGTACAATATATTTTCATGAGGTGGGATTTGAGAAAAATAAAGCGTATTCAGTTTGTACCACTGCCTCAGAGGTGAGATATAGAGGTTGTTTTCGAAAAATTCGCAACTCAAGACAAACTACTTATGAGTACAAGGAGTAAAATACATTTCTGAGTTAAGTTTCTTAATGAATGTGTCAAGTCAATAAGAATTAATTAAAATAGAATGAAGAAAGTAAATCATTTCATATTTGGTTAATTTCATATTAGTTGATTTCTATTGACTTACACACTTTATAAGAAAATTTTTATTAGATGTATATTTTACTAAACTAACATTATTAACGATGATTTGAAACTCCAAAAATGATTATTACTACTTTATATAGTTATTTAATATTAACGATAATACAAGAAAAAATAAAAAGGAACTCATTAATTTGCGAGAATAGATAAATAAATTGAAAAATCTATTTTTTTAGTAAAGAGATCAAGTAAAATGGAATGGAGAGAATATTAACACACTTACCATAATTTGTCTCCAGAAAATGTCATATACAAAAATAATTTAATTTTAAAATTCTCGTTTTATTCTTAAGGACAAAGTCATCGATAGTCACTCAAACTTATTGCCAAAATTCACTTAGACACCTAAATTAAGGCCTGTTCCTATCAGACCCCTAAATCCCCACATTTTGTTCCAATTGAGCATTTTTTTCGCTGTTCTCATCAGCTTGTTAGCGCGTGTCTCCAAACGCAACTGATGTGGAAAGTTGTCCACATAAAACTCTCCACGTGGATAAACTAAATCCACATATACTTATTACATTTTAAATAAAAAAAAATCATTTTGAACATTTGTTTCTCTCTCCTCGTTAACTCTCTCTCAGATAACCCTAAAATTAACCCTAATTTAACAAAAATTCCACTCAAATCGAAGGATAAATTTAGGGATTTTCTACAGATCTTCCTCGTGTAAGTGTTATTATGATTTATATTTATTAAATTTTGTTGAATTTTAGCATATTTTAGATTTTAGGGTTTTGAAATTTCATTGTCAGGGCTGTGATTTTAGGAATATTCCGTCTCTTTTTTAACATGCATTAAAGGTTGTAGCTTTTAGCTTATTGGTGTGTACTTTGAGTACATTCTGTTAACTAACTTTGAATTCTTACCCTTTTGTTGCAGGTGACGTAACAAATAGAGTTAATATTCACAAAATTTCACCATGGGGGATCTATTTTCAACAAGGGTGTCCCTACATATGTTGCAAGTTGTGTGCCAGAGCTAAGGTATATTGACAAGGACCACTTTTCCATGCTGGAACTATTATTTTATACTAAAGAATTAGGGTATGACACTGTTAGGGGATTTTATTATCAAGATGCAGTAACTAAGCAGTTCAATTTGGTGAAGAGTGACAGACATCTTGTTGAACTATTTAAAGACTTAAAACATGAGGTCTCTATTGATTTTTATGTCTATCATGTTTTAGATGAACCAATTCTTGACCTTGATGGTCCCACTGGTTTTTTACTTGCACCCGATATTATTGAGTGTGCAGACCTAGAAAGAGAAAGTGTTGGTGTTGATGATAGTGCTAACATAGAGATGGAATCTGTTGGAGTAGAAAAAGAGAGGGAGGCTGATATAAAAGATTTTAACCTAAAAGATGTTGAGATAGAGAATATTAACTTAGGTAAAGAGAGGGAGACTCATGTAGAAGATGTTGGTGTAGAAGAAGGTGATGAGGCTAATATAGAAGATATCCATGTGGAAGATGTTAACCTAGAAGATTTTGGTGTAGAAAGAGGTGATGAAGCTGATGTACAAGATATTCATGTAGAAGATGTTAATAGGCTAGCAAATAAGTTGTCAGATTACTTGAGTAATGATTTAGATCTTAGAGATATTCCTTCAGAAGATGGCTCAGATGTTGATGAGGAGTTGAGGGAATTTATACAAGAAAGAAGGATAAACAAAGCTAAAAAGAAAGAAAAAAATCAAAAAGCAAGAAAAAAGGCTGTTGAAACTGAACAAGTACCTGTGGGAGTTGCTGGTTGTGTAGATAACGACTTTGGGGATATTGGTAATAATAAGGCTAGTAAATATTTTGGAAAGTTGGGTGGAGATGAGGAATATCTTGATAGTTCTAATTATTGAAGTGAAGATAGTGATGTGGATGCTGTTAGAAGAGTAGATTTACCTAGAAGAAGAATAAGTAAGAAAATTATGTATAATGAAAATTGTGAGTTTTCTGTGTTTGAGCTTGGGATGATTTTTGAGGGTGTAAAACAGTTTAGAAAAGCTGTTGCAGATTATGCTGTAGAGTATAGAAGGCAGTTGAAGTTAAAACCTAATGAAAAAAATAGAATAAGGGTGAAGTGCATTGTAGCCAATTGCAACTGGTTGCTGTTTGCTTCTACTGATAGAGATTCAGGTGATTTTATTGTGAAGAACTTTAACCCTATTCACAAGTGTATACCTCTAAACAAGAACAAGGTGTGTGATTCAAAGCTGGTTGCTAGAAAGTTCAAGGATAGAATTATTTCTTAGCCATACATTAGGATTTAGGAAATTCAGGATTTGATAAGAGAGGTGTTGGGTCTTTATGTAGGTAAAACTATTTGTTTTAGGGCTAAATAGATTATTATGAGGGAGAATATGGGAGATTGGAAGCTAAAATTTATCAGATTATGTGACTATGCAGATATGATCAAGATAACAAGTCCTGGAAGTTCTTGTTGGATAAAAATTAACAAAAAAACTGAACTAGGGAAGAGCCTCTTTGTTTATTTCTATGTGTGCTTTCATGCCTTAAAGCAAGGATGGTTAGATGGGTGTAGGAAAATTATTGGTTTTGGTGGATGCTTTCTAAAAGGAGCTTGTAGGGGTGAGTTATTGGTTGCTGTGGGGAAAAGTGACAATAACCAAATGTATCCTATTGCATGGGCAGTTGTGGATACTGAAACAAAACATAGCTGGGATTGATTCATAAGGCATCTGATTGGTGATCTAAATCTGGGAACTGGTGAAGGGTTGACTATAATGTCAAACTAACAAAAGTACTATTACTTAATTATTTTTCTCATTACTTGACTTTATTTTCCAATAATATTCCTATTTTAATAATACTTAATACTTATTACAGGGTCTTATTCCTGTTTTGATGGATCTGTTACCAAATGCTGAGAGAAGAATGTGTGCTAGACATATTTGGAGCAATTGGCATGTGCACTGGAGAGGAGAATAGAGAAAAAAGCAGTTTTGGAGATGTGCAAAAGCAAGCTTTGAAGTAAAGTTTAGAGGGGAGATGCAAGCAATGTCAAATCTAGGTCAGAAAGAAATAACTGAGGACATGTTAGTTAATCCTCCTATTTCTTGGTGTAGGGCATATTTCAAAACAAATTCCAAATGTGATGTTGTAGAAAATAACATGTGTGAGACTTTCAGTTCTTAGATCTTAGCTGCTAGACATAAATCCATAATCACAATGTTAGAGGATATCAGGCATAAAATGATGAATAGACATGCAGACATGATCAAATTTGCAGAAACATAGATTTCAGACATTGTACCTATGGCAAGAACTATTTTAGAAGCTAATAAGGAATATTTAAATAGGTGTAGAGTATTATGGAATGGAGCTAATGGTTTTGAAATTGGGGATGAGGGTTATACATTTGTTGTTCACTTGGACAAGAAGTATTGTGATTGTAGGTTATGGATGTTAAGAGGTATTTCGTGTCCTCATGCCATTTGTGCTTATTATTACTTGAATAAAGATCCTGATCATCATGTAGAGCACTGGTATAGTAAAGAAATCTTTCTTAAGTATTATAGCCATTTTATGCAACCAATTACCAATATGAGAATGTGGCCGGAAACCCCAAACCCATCAGTTGAACCTCCAAAACCAAGAAAGATGCTAGGCAGACCTGGCAAGAATAGAAGAAAGAGCAAGGATGAGCCAAAAAGTGAGTCAAACTCTCAAAAAAAGGTGTCAAGATCACCTGTTCAAGGTGCAAGCAAGTTGGCCATAACAAAACTATGCGCCAAAATTGTAAGCCTTCAATGAATTTTTATAATACTTTGTAAAGTTAACATATTTCTTAACTTTTTATATTTATGTTTGTATGTTAGAATGGTATGGGAACCGGTAATAGTAGTCAACCTAGCACTCAGCCTGCAGCTTCATGGAATCCACCACCACCACAATCAAGTTCTATTTATGGTGACACCAGTGCAATGGCAAGAGATACCTACACTCAAAGTCAGACAACAAGAGTAAGTTATATATGTTCTGCTACCTTAATATTCCTCTTCTGCTTAATATTATTATTAAAAACTGTTGAAAATATTGTGTTGCATTTTTTCACAATCAAGATCTACCTTTCATTCATATGCAACTACACAATACAGTCAATCAGGATCTATTTGTACTGACACAGCTGCTGTGCTAAGACCATCTCAAATAAAGGTGTCAAGTGCTACTGGTATAGGTAATTTGCTACTGGTAGAGGTAAATGTGGTTTTGGTAGGGGTCAATGTGGTGCTGATAGAGGAGGTGGTTCTGATAGGGGTCAATGTGGTGTTGACAGGAGAGGTGGTTCTGGTAGGGGTCAATGTGGTGCTGATAGGAGAGGTGGTTCTAGTCGGGGTCAATGTGGTGTTGATAGGGGAGGTGGTTCTGGTTGGGGTCAATATGGTGCTGATAGGGGAGGTGGTTCTGGTAGGGTTCAATGTGGTGTTGAGGGGGGAGGTGGTTCTGGTAGAGGTCAAGGAGGGATTGGTAGAGGATTGACAAGAAAAATAGCCAATGCAAGAGGGACCCATTTGAAAGTGGAAGAAATACTTCTTCTAGTCAAGTATCACCTTTGCCAACCAACAAGAGGACATACAATGCTACCTCATTTGCTGCTGCTACTGCATACAAACGGCCTGCAATTGGTTTTGGTGTTTACTCTGATCCAATAACTGGAACCCAAGTGTACAATGTATTTCTCTCTGTCTCATTATTTACCTATAACAATGTTTTCATTTAAGTTTTCAATGTTCATTGTCATACAATTATTTCTAATTTTGCAGCCTAATACATCAACTGAGAGGGTTCTTTAAGAGGGGGTATAAATTTAAAGAGTGCTTCACCAACCAATATAGATATTAGTTTTAAACCTAGTGGCCTAAAATGAAATGGAAAAGATGTAGTCACCAACACATAATTGCAACAAATGAAAGCAAATAAGAGAAAAAAAATGGATGCAACCAAGTCTTCTTCATCAGTTTGATCTTCAAAAAAATAGTTCATTTACAAATGATTTGCACTATAATCAGGGTTAGTGACTTTGAAAAAATTGTATTACTAGTTTTTGAACAACTTTTTCTTAGGCAACAGTTAATGATTTTGGTGTATGCTGCAGTTGAACACTATTATGCTCAATGTTGAGCTTTATTTGAACACCTTGTTTATTGTATGCAGTTTTTAGCTCAGTTTTGAGCTGTATTAATATGATATCCAGCTGCTTTCACTTTTAGTGCAATCTTTAGAAATTTTAATAAGATGGATGTGCTGCTTCTAATATAGTTCATTTTTATCAATAGCTTCAGTAGTTACAAATAGGCTATATGGTTAAGTAGTTGCGCAACTAGACACAAAGTAGCCAATTGACAATGAGATTGTCATACAAAACATGTGGATTCATTTAAACAACTACTACAAACTACTACTACTACAAACTAACTAAACAACTACAACAAAATACTACTACTGCTACAAACTAACCAAGCAACTACAACAAACTACTACTACTACTACTACAAACTAACCAAGCAACTGCAACAAAATACTACTACTGCTACAAACTAACCAAGCAACTACAACAAACTACTACTACTACTACTACAAACTAACCAAGCAACTGCAACAAACTACTACTACTACTGCTACAAACTAACCAAGCAACTACAACAAACTACTACTACTACAACTAACCATTACAAATCCATTACAAACTAAACTAACCAAACAACTACAACAAACTAACCATTACACCATATTAAAGAACTACTTTATAGTAAGAACGATGAGAAGAAGTAGAACAAGTCTATTCAATTTGAGCTTAGCACATTCCCTTTCAAGTTTAACATTTTTGAATTTTTGCCTCAATGAAATCAACTTCTCTTCACTATCTTTCAATTTCTCACACAAAGTGTCCCTCTCTTGTTCAACGTCTTTGAGCTTTTGCTTCAATAGATCACACGATTTTTCACCACCTTTGCACTTTATCATTAAGCTTGATTCTACCTCAGGATATTGATGCACAGAAATTGAAGGTTTTGGATCAATCCATCTAAAGTACCCACATCCACCATTTTTCTAAAATGCAAAAATCGAAGAATAATAAAAAAATCACCAAAAAAATAAAATTAAGATCTATCAAAATGATACAAACCTTTGGAACTTTATATCAAAAAAATCTACGATCAGGATTTGATGGAGTCCTTAAAGTTCTTAATGGACAAAATTCGAAACAATAACACAAATTGGAAACCTCAATGTTAATGGAATGTTTTGACATTCTCATAAAAAATGAAAGAAAAAATTGATTTAAGAGAAATTATGAGATAAATTTGATAGTGAGATGAGAGAAGTTGAGAGGAAAATCAGCTATGGAGGAGAGAATAAAGAAAGAAGAAGATGAAATTAGGTTAAAAATAGAGGGAAATTGAAGGGGATGGCAAAATTAACATTAACTTTTTCCACATTGATGATAGGCGTATTTACACGCCTAAAGTGCTATAATCTACCCATATTTTAGCTAAGTTTTGAGGACAAAATACATAATTCATGCACTTTTAGTCCTCTTTCCTGTAAGTGAGCTAACAAACGTGATTAGCAAGTTTTCAAGTATAAATGATGAAGATTTCAGCATTTTATGGATAACTTGACGCCAAAGGATGCTTCACGAAAGAAGGAAAGCAGAGCTTGGACGCCTAGGGACTAAAAGTGACGCATGAAAAACCTGTCCCGGGCAAAAACAATATTTCCAAAGACTTTGGGGATCAGCAGTAACTTAGTAGGATTAGGATAATGATGCAGTAACTTATTAGGATTAGGATAAGTACACAGTAGCCTAGTAGGAATAGGATATGATTATTATAAATACCCTATTTTGCTGAAGTTTTTCATACTTCATACTTCTTCAATCAATTGCTTTTTATTATTCATTCAACACTTTCAATTCATTCTCTTTCAATTAATCCTTATTACTTTCTCTTCATCAACTTCTAAATTTTCACAACAAGAGAAATGCTACTTACAAGGAATTCACGCCACAAGCGCTACCAAAGCATACTTCACGTTAGACTCTTATTTTGGTATGATAGTAATGTCTATTGTGATTTCCGTTGCACTCATGAGTAGCTAAACTTCTCTGTTGGGGTTATGAAAGCCTTATGAGACGCTATCTATTGCTATGAGTTTGTGAATTCGTGACACGTATGTTGCTTATATCATTATTCTCTTCATCTTAATCTAAATTCTTGTGGTTGCAAACATATAGAATACGCCAGTATAGCATTAACTTGTTTGAAAGAAAAGTTACATGTTTAGAAAAGAGATAATGTCAAGGTAATAGGGCACCAACCCCTTTTAAAAAGTTAGTGCCGTAAATGGATTAACCTCTTGGAGAATCTGTACCATTAGATATGCTTTAAGCTCGAAAGAGTTAAAGTGAAATAATCCTTGATGGTCGAAAGATGCCTAGATTTACCATAGAATACGATTCTCTATAATCACATGCATGTCTGAATTTCGCATAACTCATAGTCAATAGATACGTATAACTCATAAGGTGGACATAACCCTAACTCTAAATTCTTATTGATCAAAACCAACCAAGCAATCCGTTTTACTCTTCTACTTTCTGATCTTACGTTACTATTTTGATACTCTTAAATTCACGCTACAATCCCCCCTTTTTTACGAAACTTTCACCAAAAGCCTAATAATCTTTGCTTACTTAGTGACTAAGTATTCCTTTTGGGATTCGACACCCAATCCAGTTGGGTTCTATATTTGACAACGACCGCTTACACTCTTACGAGAGCTGTAGTATGAGCGTTATCAAATTTTGGCGCCGTTGCCGAGGAATACAATTGTCAACTAAGTTTGTGATAATTACTAGACCCTTTGGTCAAAGACTCTCGTACTTTACTTTTAGTAGTTGTTTTTGTTTTCTGCAGGTTTTTGTTCAGTGCATGCCAAATACTCGAAGTTCGGGACAACCATTATTACCCATAAACCCTGAACCGCAACTTATTGGAAGGATGGATGCACAACGTGATATTGAGAGAAGGGCTGCTCAACAGGAGCACGCTAGACTAGCTGCGTTGGCGGCGGCTCAAGTGCATCAATAGAATATTGATAACCCAGGGCGAGTAGCAGATCCTGATGATGAGGACTTAGGTGATGATGAGCTACTAAACCCTAGGAGTGATGCTGAGGTGGCGACACCTTCAAACAGAAGAGATCGTCAAGCCAGATTTTGGCCTGAACGCCAAGCTATGCAGATTCCCTTTGATGATGATGATGACGATCTGGATGGAGCTGGGGCCACAGGAGCTATTATTCCTCTGCCATTGGCACCCGGAGCCAAGTTCAACATCACTAGCACCATGATTCAGTTATTGCAACTCAAGGGATTATTCGGTGGACTTGCAGGTGATGATCCGAATATGCATCTGGTCAACTTTATCTCTACATGCAAGTCATTCGATAATCCAGGCGTTGGACAGAATGCAACTCGGCTACGCTTATTTCCATTGTCTCTATCTGGAGAGGCAACTCTATGGTTGAACGGGCTGACTCCTGATTCTATTACAAATTGGAGGCAATTGAAAGACACTTTCCTAGAAATATTCTTTCCGCCATCCAAAAGAGCATAATTGAGAGATGAAATCAGCAATTTTTGTCAGCTTCCAACTGAAGCCCTCCACGAAAAATGGGAGAGATTCAAGAAGAAGCTTATGAGGTGCCCAAACCATCACATGACCAATGTCCACTTGATGGAGATACTATACAGATCCTTGAATTCAGTAACTAAACCAGTGGTGTATAATGCGGCCGGAGGATCATTTATGGACCTCACCTTTGTTCAGGCGAGTAATATGCTAGACCGGATGACAAAGCAAAGTAGAGCTTGGCATACCAGGGATTCTGAGGTAGCAAGTCGCACTTTGTCTATTGGCATGACTGCAGAACAAAGGAGAAGAGAAAAAGAACGTGATCAAGATATGACGCACATGAAAACACAGATGGATCTTCTTACAAAGCATCTATTATCAGGGAAGACCGAAAAAGTCAAAGCAGTTGTGTCAAAAAGAAGAGAGGAATCCGATTCTGAAGAAGAAGCCAACTACTTGAACAATCAGGGGGGTTTCTGAGGCAATGCCCAAGGAAACCAAGGTCAGAACTATTATGATAAATCTGGAAACAAGGACCGTGATCAAGGAAGTTGGAAGAACAAGACTGACAAGAGTGGTCTGTATGTTCCCCCAGGAAGACGTGACGCCACTCCATCTGGGTCTGGAAATATGTCCATGGAAGATATGATGGCTAAGCTGTTGAAAGGAGTGGAGGCAACCAGCACGGGAGTAACTGAGGTAATAAATGACTTGGCCTCAATGAAGCAATTGGTTGACTCACATTCCACTTCAATAAGACAGCTGGAGCAACAATTGAGTCAAATTTCAGCCACATTAAATCAAAGAAAAGCAGGCACCTTCCCTAGCGACACAGTGCAAAACCCAAGGAACGATGGAACATGCGTGGCCATTACTACCAGGAGTGGTAAGGTTCTGGAAAATTCATCCCAAAGCAAGCAAGTGGCCGATGATACCACAAATAATGTAGCAGCCGCTGAAGCTGAAGAAGACGTCAAAGACGTCACCCCTCAGCGTCCACATCCCGAAAAGATTGCCAATCCGAAGCAAGATGAAAAGAAAGTCGTGGAGAAAACTATTCCCCTTTCACCACCACCTTTTTCTCAAAGATTAAAAAAGAGAGCTGATGATACCAAGTTCAATAAATTCATGTCAATGTTAAAACAACTGACCATTAATATTCCATTGGTTGAGGCACTAGAACAGATGCCTGGCTACGCAAAATTTATGAAGGATCTTTTAACAAAGAAATGGGCAGCAAGTGGTGAGTTGACAGATGCTGTTCATCATTGTAGTGCAATTGCTACCAGATCACTAGTTCAGAAGAAGGCCGACCCCAGATCCTTCACTATTCCTTGCACTGTCGGATCTTTGAATTTTGCCAAGGCATTATGCGATTTAGGAGCCAGCATCAACTTGATGCCACTATCCATTTACAAAAAGTTGGGGTTGGGTGATCCTACTCCAACCAATATGAGGCTTGTGATGGCTGATAGGTCGGTAAAATGACCTGTTGGTATTTTATGTGATGTATTGGTGAAGGTTTCTTCATTCATCTTTCTGGCGGACTTCGTTATTTTGGATTGTGAGGTAGACTCTAAAGTTCCCATAATCTTGGGGAGCCCTTTCCTTGCAACAGGAAGTGTGCTTATTGATTTAAGAGCTAATGAGCTTCTATTTCGGATGAATGACGAAGTAGTCCTCTTTGATGTATGTAAATCAATGAAGCAACCCAATGATCTGAACGTGTTCTCGGTAGCTGATGTTTATATTAATGATGAGAAAGAATTACCTATAGAGGAGCAGCTTGTTGATGACCCATTAGCGGTTGTGCTTATGAATGTTGAGCATAAGGATGCTGAAAATTATGAAGAAACTATTTGTGCTCTAACAGGATTAGAGTCATATCCTCATGCTCCCAAGAAGCTGGACCTTGATCTCAAAAACCGACCAACACCACCAGCTAAACCATCTATTAAGGAACCACCCACGTTAGAATTGAAGAAGCTGCCTAGCCATTTAAAGTATGCATTCTTGGGAAGCGATAACACACTCCCGGTTGTTGTGGTGGCAGATTTGGGTGAGCAGCAAGTTGCAGCTCTCATCACGGTTCTATAAAAGTACATAAGAGCCATCGGTTGGACCATCGCTGATATCATTGGTATTTCGCCTGGGATTTGTACACACAAGATTCAGCTTGAAGAAAATTTCTTACCCACTATTGAGCATCAAAGGCGTCTGAATCCGCCTATGAAAGAGGTGGTGAAGAAAGAAATTATTAAATGGTTAGATGCAGGGGTTGTGTATCCAATCTCCGACAGTAAATAGGTAAGCCCGGTACAATGTGTACCAAAGAAAGGTAGCATGACGGTAGTTGCGAATGAAAAAAATAAGTTAATTCCACTCAGACCTGTCACAGGGTGAAGAGTATGCATGGATTACCATAAGCTAAATTCGTAGACACTTAAAGATCACTTCCCAATGCCCTTTATTGACTAAATGCTTGATTGATTAGTAGGGAAAGGATGGTTTTGTTTCTTAGACGGTTATTCTGGCTATAATCAGATATGTATCTCCCCCGAAGATCAAGAGAAGACAACATTTACATGCCTCTATGGTACATTTGCCTTCAAACGTATGCCATTTGGGCTATGTAACGCACCCACCACTTTTCAGCGTTGTATGATGTCCATTTTTTCTGATATGGTGGAAGACACGCTGGAGGTATTCATGGACGATTTTTCAGTTGTGGGTGAGTAGTTTGAATCGTGCTTGACAAATCTAAGTATGGCGTTGCAGAGATGTGTTGAATTCAACCTAGTGCTGAATTGGGAGAAGTGCCACTTTATGGTGAAAGAAGGTATTGTGCTTGGGCATAAAATCTCCGAAAGAGGAATTGAGGTGGATCGAGCTAAAATCGAAGTTATCGAGAAAATACCACCCCCAATTTCGGTCAAAGGAGTTCGTAGTTTCCTCGGTCACGCAGGCTTCTATCGGCGGTTTATCAAAGACTTCTCCAAAATTTCTAGTCCATTATGCAAACTTCTGGAGAAAGATGCAAAGTTTGACTTCAACGAAGATTGTATGAAGACATTCGAATGCCTCAAAGGGAAGCTAATTGAAGCTTCTATCATTGTAGCACCAGATTGGTCTCTACCGTTTGAAGTCATGTGTGATGCTAGCGGGGTAGCTTTGGGTGTTGTACTAGGCCAGAGAAGAGAAAAGTTATTCCATCCAATCTACTATGCGAGCAAGGTCTTGAACGGAGACCAGAAGAACTATACTGTCATAGAACAAGAACTTCTAGCGGTTGTGTATGCTTTTGAAAAGTTTCGTGCTTATTTGTTGGGAACCAAAGTGGTAGTTCATACAGACCATACAGCTCTGAAATACTTGATGGCAAAGAAATATGCAAAACCACGGCTAATTCGATGGGTATTGTTGCTGCAAGAATTTGATTTTGAGGTAAAAGATAGAAGAGGTTGCAAAAACCAAGTGGCTGATCATCTCTCTAGACTCGAGAAAGAGCATATAGCGCAGCCTGATCTAGAGATTGATGATGCATTCCATGATGAAGAGATCTTAGCCACCATGATGGAAGAGTTACCATAGTATGCAGACTTTGCAAACTTTGTGGTAAGTAATGTGATGCCTGCGAATCTATCATTTCATCAAAGAAGAAAGTTCATGCATGATGTAAGACACTACTTCTGGGATGAGCCATATTTGTTTAGACGATGCGCGGATGGTGTGATCAGACGCTGCATATCTCATGAGGAGGTGCCAAGTATCTTGGAAGCAAGTCATGCTTCACAAGTTGGTGGACACCATGTAGACGGTCGGACAGCAAGAAAGGTATTGCAAAACGGCTATTATTGGCCTTCGATATTTAGAGATGCCTACGAATTTTTGATAATATGTGACCAATGTCAGAGACAAGGTACAATTTCGAATCATCATGAAATGCCCATGTCAAAAATTCTTGAAATCGAGCTCTTTGATGTATGGGGTATTGATTTTATAGGCCCATTCGTGAATTCGTTTGGAATGAAATATATCCTAGTTGCTGTAGATTATGTTTCAAAATGGGTTGAATCAGTAGCATTGGCTGATAATGAAGGAAAGCGTGTTGTTGCATTCTTAAAGAGAAACATCTTCTCGCATTTTGGGGTCCCACGTACTATCATAAGTGATGGAGGATCTCACTTTTGCAACAAACTGTTCAAATCCGTGTTGGCAAAATATGGTGTCAAGCAACATAAGGTAGCCACGCCTTATCACCCACAAACTAGTGGACAGGTAGAGGTTTCCAATCGAGAGATCAAGCAAATCCTTGCTAAGACTGTAAATGCTAATAGGAAAGATTAGTCTCGGAAGCTGGACGATGCACTATAGGTATATAGGACTGCATTCAAAACGCCAATTGGCATGTCCCCGTACCAACTAGTTTATGGGAAAGCTTGTCATTTACCCATTGAGCTCGAGCACAAAGCATTGTGGGCGTTGAAGCAACTGAATTTGAATTGGGATGAGGCTATGAACTTGAGGTTGGAGCAGCTGAATGAGATGGATGAATTCCGTCTACATGCATATGAAAGCTCAGACCTCTACAAGGAGCGGATGAAAAAGTATCATGATCAGTGGATTGTTCAATAAAACTTTCGAAAGGGTGATATGGTACTTCTTTTTAATTCCAGACTAAAGCTATTCCCAGGTAAGTTAAGGTCCAAATGGTCTGGTCCGTACAAAATTAGCCAAGTCTACTCGTCTGGAGTAGTTGAGCTAGAAGACAATAATGGTATTGTCTTTAAGGTGAATGGCCAACGAGTAAAACCATATATCGGTCCTCTTGACTCGATAAACTATATGGCCGCCATCTATCTCGACGAAGTCTAAGTACTCGAGGTAACTATGTCGTGCCGCGACAATAAATCAAGCGCTAGATGAGAGGCAACCCATCGGTTTTTTTTTTATCATTTCTTTTGCATTTGTTTTTACTAAGTAAAAATCCAAAAAGAAGAGTCGAGACACGACCAAAACTAAGGTGCTAGATGGGAGTCAACCCATCGTTCTAATCGTTTTTGTTGTTTTTGAGTAAATGTAGGTGCAAGAGGTGTAAAGGAGGAGATTGGTTTCGAATTTTGATTTGGAAGTATTGCATGTTGAAGGTGGTAAGTTAGTAATGAATAAGCAAAAGGCTATGGGTTGGGCATTGCTTATGAAAATATAGGCAAAGAACAAGGCAAGACCTATGTAAATCTAGGCCACGAACAAGGCAAGGCCTATGCTATGGCCTAAGCTCTCGGATTCTAGAGTGCCATAGCATAGGCGCCGCCTATGCTCAACAATGCCATAGCATAGACGTTGCCTATGCAAAAGCCTTTTGTCTCTGAATCTCATATGCCATGGCATAGGCGCCGCCTATGCCTAACAATGCCATAGCATAGGCGCCTCCTATGCTCAAAAAGGCTTTGCAAAAGGCGCCGCCTATGCCAAGCATAGGCAAAGCTTTAGGCGCCGCCTATGGTCACTTTTGGTCTCCAAATCCGATTCCAAATGGGTCAAAACCCGACCCAAGCTTGTCCTATAAATAGAACCTTAGTCTTAGAACAAAATTGCATTGCAAACCATACCTAAGTGCTTCCTACCTCTCCAAATTCTCTCAAAAATTTTCCTTTTGCTCTTTTACTTTGCAAGAACATCTTCCGAGGCCATCAACCAAGTAAGTACTTCTTTGATCCTCTTTTATATTACGTAAGTACTACACTACTACGCCTATAATAAATTGTTAAATCTTGAAGTAGTATTGGTGATTTGAATGTGGTTGATTTGTTGTGATACAACTAAGTAAGTGAAAGGATACGTAAGGATACTCTTGAATTGTTTCCAACTTATATTTAATTCTTATACACTGTCATACTTTTGCGGAATTGACATGGCCAAGGAAATTGCATAATCTTGTAACTAGAAAGCTTACATGTTGGAATGACTTGTTCATCAAGATGAGAATCATGGTTGACTACAACCATACGATGTTGTGATTATTTCTAAATGCTATAACTTGATTTAATCTCTATGTAGTAGTCTTGCTCAAAAGATACATCAATCCAAACATGAAAGTATTGCCAAGATTTCATGAAATAGAATCAAAAAGGATAGTTAAGATGACCAGAAAAGTATGACTGCACTGATTATATTGTTGGAACATAACACCTAAACGTATATCGATGAAGTCTGAGTAATCGACAACGTTCACTTCACTAGTTTGTGCCAACAAACTAAGTGTGGGGTGGTGCCACTACTGCTTGTTTGTTGATTGTACCCACCGAGATGAAGCTAACATGACTATTATTTTAATCTCAGGCACAATGGCACCAAAAGCAAGACAAGGAAAAGAAAAAGCAACCACTTCACAAAAAGTCCAGAAAAGGGGACGAAAAGAGCAAGGAGAATCCTCCTCACTGCAAATACCTCACCGCATGTTCGAAATAAAATGGTTCCTAGAGGAGGAAGGAAAGGAGTGGTATAGGAACAATAAAGAGAAAAAATATGTTCATGTGGAGTTGATACACAAGGAAATCCTAGCAAAGAAAGAACCTCGCATGTTGGCCAAGATCATGGCGTTACATCTTGATTTCATCTTCCGAGATATGGGAGAATTCAATCTCAATCTAACATGAGAATTCTATGCCAACTGGTCACTGAAAACTACAGGGAGTGAAGTAAAGATTCAGGGTCAAGTTCTACAACTAAATGCGGAGTTCTTCAACTCTTTTCTGGGTTTGCCATCTGTTGATCCATCACCACTCAAAGAGCTATTTAACAGACCTCCGTACAAGGCAATAAGACACACACTGTGCGGAACAAGATCAATGGCATGATGGAGCAGACACAAGGACACCGATCGGCATAACACCTTCCCATATGCTTCCTTGAACAGAGAAGCTAGGATATGGTTGCGAATAGTCAACTCTTTCCTGATTCCAGGGACACAGTACACAAAGATAACACGAGATAGAGTGTGCTTGGTGTACGCATTGATGGCAAATATCCCTATCAACATTGGGGCAATTATTCAATCTACAATGCGTAAGGTTAGGCTGCACAAGAGGTCCCCCTTCAGCTTTGGCAATCTGTTGACTGCAATATTGAGGAAGAAGGACATCGAAGAGGAACCTGCTGATCATAAGCTTCCACACAACCCGAAGAAGGTTGACCTCACAAAGGTTAAAGATGCTGAATCCACACATGACGTCAACCTTACCACTGCAAAACATCATGCTCGGGATGAAAATTTCTTTCGCCATCTTTATGGCATGACTCGGTTTACCATGATGAGCGGAGGTCGTGTTCCAACTACTGCAGAGCTCCAACAGTTGGATTATGACTACCCAATGAACGAGCATACAAGGGCTATGTGTGGAGTAGGTGTGTACTTTGAGGAACCTCTTGATGACGATGTGCCAACTGATAATGATCGTCGAATGCCAGACTCCGACATAGAGGAGAACTCTGATGGCGACGACTCTGATGATGATTTCGATGAAGGGGGTATGACCCCAGATATAGAGGAGGAGTCCGACTAACTAGGTTCTTCTTATTTATTTTTCACTGAGGGCAGTGTGTCCCGTCTAAGTGTGGGGTGCTGGTATTTGCATGCTAACCTTCCTTATCTGCATTTGCATTTATTTATGTTTGTTTGTTTTGTTTGTTTTTAGTAGTTAAATTTTTTTTAAAATTTTTAACTTTGCATAAAATTGTTCTGATAGGCAGCATGGTATTATGACAAGATTCTGTGATAAAATCATTACTATTGAGACGTTTAGGCTCTAAGTGTGCCTCACTGTGTGATATCTATGTGGTTTAATTCCTTCATACGATGGGTCAAGAGTCTATACTACTTCCAATAAAGTCGACCATGTGCCTTATGTGTGTGAGATGATAGTATATTCTATGTTTGTGGCTGATGCTAGAACTTGCCTGGTATGTATGTAAAGCAAAATAAAGAGTGTGAGTTTAGGAGATGATTTAGGCATTTCTTTGGCAACCTATGATTGTTTACCTTCATTTTATCTACCCATGGACATCATCCTAAATAACTCCCTTTGAGCCTTAAGCCTATTTTCTTTGACAGCCTCATATGTAAGCCCAATCCATTTTTTTTTCAAGACCATAATTTGATCCAAATTCCTAAGTGCTTTAAATTGCAAAGTCATGTGACAAAATAAGAGGAAATTGGGTGAGAGTAGTGCCTTAAAGTGAATTGGTACTTGAATTCGTTATGAAAAAGAATGGTTAGTATAGAGGTGTGTTATAAAAAAAAGAGAGAGAAAGGGAAGAGAGAAAAATGAAAAGAAAAATAAAAAGTTAATTCTGTTCAAAATTGAAAAACAAAAGAGGTGAGAAAGGGTGGTAGATTAAAAGAAAGTAGAAAGTTTGTTTGAAAGAAAGCATAAATGGCATAATGTAATGTATTAAAACGCTTAGGAACATAGTCACTATTTCTGGCCAAAATAGCCCTACCCGTCCCTTAGCCTACATTACAACCTGGAAAAAGACCTATTTGATCCTAGGATTAGCATTCTGATATTTAGTGGAGCATTACACTAAGGGCAAGCCTATGGTCATCAGTTGTAACATATGAATTCTTTGTGAGAGTGAGAGCAAGGAGAATATTGTACCCATGTTTCTAAAAATGTAAAACTTGTGAGTGATTATGGATAATATCTTGTGTGAGACACACATGGTTGATGAGTTTTGGGTATTCGTGTATGATTCTTTGTTCCTTAACTTCTTGAATACAAATTAACCACCATCACGAGTCTATATTAGACGTTGAATTATTTCTAGTAGTGATTAGAAAACTACTCTTTGTTAATAATTGCTATGCCTGTCTGGATGAATATTTTGTGCTGTTACTATGAAACCCTAAGTAGATATTTAGAAGGAAATGATATTTTGTTCGAGGGCGAACAAAGCTTTAAGTGTGGGGTGTTGATGATAGGCGTATTTACACGCCTAAAGTGCTATAATCTACCCATATTTTAGCTAAGTTTTGAGGACAAAATACATAATTCATGCACTTTTAGTCCTCTTTCCTGTAAGTGAGATAACAAACGTGATTAGCAAGTTTTCAAGTATAAATGATGAAGATTTCAGCATTTTATGGATAACTTGACGCCAAAGGAAGCTTCACGAAAGAAGGAAAGCAGAGCTTGGACGCCTAGGGACTAAAAGTGACGCATGGAAAACCTGTCCCGGGCAAAAACAACATTTCCAAAGACTTTGGGGATCAGCAGTAACTTAGTAGGATTAGGATAATGATGCAGTAACTTATTAGGATTAGGATAAGTACGCATTAGCCTAGTAGGAATAGGATATGGTTATTATAAATACCCTATTTTGCTGAAGTTTTTCATACTTCATACTTCTTCAATCAATTGCTTTTTATTATTCATTCAACAGTTTCAATTCATTCTCTTTCAATTAATCCTTATTACTTTCTCTTCATCAACTTCTAAATTTTCACAACAAGAGAAATGCTACTTACAAGGAATTCACGCCACAAGCGCTACCAAAGCATACTTCACGTTAGACTCTTATTTTGGTATGATAGTAATGCCTATTGTGATTTCCGTTGCACTTATGAGTAGCTAAACTTCTCTGTTGGGGTTATGGAAGCCTTATGAGACACTATCTATTGCTATGAGTTTGTGAATTCGTGACACGTATGTTGCTTATATCATTATTCTCTTCATCTTAATCTAAATTCTTGTGGTTGCAAACATATAGAATACGCCAGTATAGCATTAACTTGTTTGAAAGAAAAGTTACATGTTTAGAAAAGAGACAATGTCAAGGTAATAGGGCACCAACCCCTGTTAAAAAGTTAGTGCCGTAACTGGATTAACCTCTTGGAGAATCTGTACCATTAGATACGCTTTAAGCTCGAAAGAGTTAAAGTGAAATAATCCTTGATGGTCGAAAGGCGCCTGGATTTACCATAGAATATGATTCTCTATAAGCACATGCATGTCTGAATTCCGCATAACTCATAGTCAATAGATACGTATAACTCATAAGGTGGACATAACCCTAACTCTCAATTCTCATTGATCAAAACCAACCAAGCAATCCATTTTACTCTTCTATTTTCCGTTCTTACGTTACTATTTTGATACTCTTAAATTCACGCTACAATCCCCCCTTTTTTACGAAACTTTCACCAAAAGCCTAATAATCTTTGCTTACTTAGTGACCAAGTATTCCCTGTGGGATTCGACACCCAATCCAGTTGGGTTCTATATTTGACAACGACCGCTTACACTCTTACGAGAGCTGTAGTTTGAGCGTTATCACACATAGACAGCTTTTTCACAAGTCACGCACCACCCACAACTAAATAACACTCGTAGTGCCACGTAGGCCAAAAATACCCAATTGAAACAAAATGTGGTGGTGGTGGTGGGGGGGGGGGGAGGGGTGTTTAGGGGTCTTATAGGAATAATCCTTAGTTTAGGTGTCTAAGTGAATTTTGACAATAAGTTTGAGTGCCTATCGATGACTTTGGCCTATTCTTAATGATATGATTTGATAGTTATACATACATCCATTACAAACTTTTATTTTTATTTGGAAATCAAATCAACTTATCACAAAATGAAACATAGGAAATATTAACAATATTTGGCCTGTGGATCACACAGTTGGGAGTTGGGACCCAAAAATTGGTTTTACTTCATGTACTAACTGTAGCCTGTAGGAAAGCAAACTTTGCGCAAAGTTTCTGTCACGGAGACCTAACAACCACTACAAATAAATCAGTCAAAAGTTCAGGAAAGTGAGTTGAAAGCAAATTTAGGCATGAATGAATACTAGATATCCATGTGAGGTAGGACTTGGGAGAACTATTCTCCCCATCCAAATTTACTTATCTAATTTATTGAAAATATTTGTTCTAACTTATTCAATTTAAAATATTAAGAGATAATTTATGATTTCATATTTATTTCTTGCTCTAATCCATATTATATGACTTATTAGAACTTTTTCCATAGCTCAACGTAAGTGAATTTTTTAATGTTCAAAAAATTTGTTACATTTTTCATATTTATCCCGTTTATTTAAGGGATAATTAAATGGCTTAAAAACATAAGCTTCTAATTACTTTGTTTAATCTAAATTATTAATTAATTACAATTCATAGCCTCTTTGGTCAATTAAATACAATCTATAGCCTCTCTCCTTTATTTTCTTTCTTTCTCTATTTCTCTTTCTTTTTTTTTTTCTTTCCATTTTTTTTCATTTTTTCTTTCTTTTTTCCTTTTCCGTTTTTTTAATTCCATTTTTTTCATTTTTTCTCATTTTTATATTTCCTTTTTTCTTTTCTCTTTTTTTTTTTTTCAATTTTCATCTATTCTTTTTTCTTTTTAATTTCCTTTTTATTCACAGCCTTTTTTGATTTCTTTTATATTTTAGTTCTTGTATTTTTTTTGGTCATTTTTTCTCCTTTTTTTTTCTTTCTCATATTTTTGTATTTTCTTTTTTTTTTCTCTCATTTTTGTTGTTGTTGTTGTATTTTATATTTTATATATTTTATATTTATTTGTATCATACTATATATTTTAAATAAATTTATTATTTTTATTTAATTATTTAGCGTGAATACAATTTATTATTTATATTTGCATACAAACAAATATATGAATTAATTATATTTGTCCGAGTCCAAAATATATAAATATGTAAAGTGTCATTCAACGCAAATGTATCGTTAGCATTTATATGTCAAATTTATTATTTGTATTTATATATAAACAAGTATCATTTGTATGTATATAGTTCAAGTTGTATAAACATGTATCATTTGATACAAATATAATATTTGTATTTGTATTTGTGTAATTTATCATTCATATTTGTATTGTTCAATTGTATTAATAAAATATAATTCATATCAATGAATATAAATACAAGTGTTCCCAGAAAGAAAAATAACTATTATTTTTTAATTGTTTAAAAATACAATGATGTTGTCAACTACAAATTCAAATACAAGAAAATGAAATAAATGAGACTACAAATACAAATACAATATATGGTTTTATAAATATAAATACAAAATAGTTCTTTTAAAAATAAAAGTGTGTCGGCAAAACTAGAATACAAACATAAATGCAAATAAAATTAAAATCACAAAATACAAATAGAATATGCAGTCAAATATAAAATACAAATACAAAATAGTTCTTTAAAATATAATTAAAAATTGTATAAAATATAAATGATGGTGCGAACTATAAAATATAAATACAAGTGTGAGTTATAAAATACAAATACAAGAGTGAACTATAAAATACAAATACAAGTGCGAACTATAAAATACAAATACAATTGTATCATCGAATATAAAAATATAAATAATGGTATGAATATAAAATACAAATATAAGTGAGAACTATAACATACAAATACATATGTGAACTATAAATTATAACTATAAATACAAGCAGGAACTATAAACTACAAATATAATTGTATTAATGTATACAAAAATATAAATAATGGTGCAAATAAAAATACAATAAGCGATTGTAGTATTTTTATTATCATCCATGACTTATGCTCGACATAGCTATATTTTTTAAAAATATAAAATATATATAATAGAACAAAAAGAAAACACAAAAAAGAAAATCAAAAAGAAAAGAATCAAAAAAGAAATAGAAATAGAAGTTACAAATAGAAGAGAGAGAGAGAGAAAAGAAAAAAAGAAAGAAACGAGGAAAAAAACAAAAATAGAAAAAAAAGAAAAAAACCGAAAAAGAAAAAAAGGGAAAACATGTAAAGGAAAAAAAATATATAAAAAAAGAAAAAGAAAAAAGATAAATAGAAGTTAGAGATAGAAGAGAGAAAAAAAATAAAAAGAAAGAACCGAAAATGAAAAGAAGAAAACAAAAATAAAAATATAAAACAAAAAGTTTAAAAATTTGAAAAAAAAAGAGAATCGAAAAAAAGAAAAAAAATGATGATAAATACAAATACAATGAACAACGATTATGATGTATCTGTCATCATAAATATAAAATGCAGCCAAAAAAAAAGGAAAGGAAAAGAAAAGAAAAGAAGAAATAGAAGAAGATGCAAGAGATAGAAGAGAGGAGAAAAAAAGAGATGAAAAAGAAAAAAGAAAAAAAAAAAGAGAAAGAGAGGTTATGAATTGTAATTTTGAAAGTTAGGTTATGAATATTTCCATTTTGCTCAAATATAGACTATTTTTGTAAGTCATCTTTTATTTTTTAATGGGCTTTTAACTACTTTACATATTTTAGGAGAAGAGTTTGGGAATAGTAATAGTGGAAAATTGTCTTTAATTCGCATTCTTAATGTTTTTCGAGTATTTCATACCCTAGTTCACTTAATATGGATCAGGGAGAGTATTCATCTTTCAACATTTAAATGACTTATAATTAATAGTATGATATAATTCCTCCATTTTGTTTTACTTGACTCATGTTGACTTGACAATTCTTTTTTGTTAAAAATATTTATTAAAGGTTTATTTTACTAAACTAAACTTATTAATTAAGCTTTGAAAATCTAAATTTGACTATTAACACTTTATGTAGTCATTAAATGATAGGAGTAATATTGAAACTTGAAAGAATATGATAAATTTATCTTGATTTCTTGAATTGGACAAGAATATTAGAACAACTATACTCTCTCTAGTCCATATTAACTTGTGAGTCATTTTTTGATGTTCATAATAACTTAATTATTCAATTTTCAAAAGAATTGATAGAAATTTCTTTCATTATTTTTCTTCATATATATTTTCTAGTTGATGAATTCAAGAGACTTAATTACTCATATTTATGATTTTAATTTGACTTTAAAAGGATAAAGCAGAAAGTTGTATCCAATTTATGTCCTAATATTTTTTTTCTTGATAGGCGTGCCTCACAAATTAAGTTAATATGAACTAAAGGGAGTATTTAGTATGGGAGCCCAGTAAAATTAAACGGAGGGAGCAGTAAAATTGATCTTTTATTTATTGATTCTTAAGAGGTGTGTGAAGTTCACCATGGATAAATAAAAATAGACGTAGGAAATAGTTCCTCCGTTTCATTTTAATTGACCTCTTTGCTAAAAATAGTTTTTTCAATCTAAAAATCAAGAGAAGTTTATAATTTTCTTTCAATATTACTCCTATCATTAAATAACAAAATAGAGTATTAGTCGTCAAATTTAGATTTGCATAGTATAATTAAGAAGATTAGTTTAGTAAATAAACCATTAATAAATACTTTCTCTGTTCAATAATGTTTGTCAACTATACTAAAAATAAATTTCCAACGGTACTTGTCCACTTAAAAATTAATGAATAATTTACCCTTTATTATCATATTTTACTCTTGTTATTAAATATTATTTATCACTCAATGCATTTTTAAAGATATTAAATTTATTATATTCAAAAAGTGATATAATAGAATTATCACTATTATTCATTCTTTTTAAACCTGTATATCAAGTCAATAGTGGATAAATATTATTGGATGGAGAGATTCCATATATACTTTTAAAAGAAGGACCAAGTCAACATGACCCAAATAAAAATGAAAGAGAGTAGTATTTATTTTGTTGATCAAAGGTGGAAGGAAAGTAAATTAATATGCATTCATATTTCTTTCACTTTTTTCTTACCTTCTAAAAGCCACTTTTGAGCTTTGTTGTTGTTGTTGTTTTGCATTCTATGTTTGATATTTGTATTGAAGTTTGATTAATTTAAATTTGTAATGTGTAGGATTTATTTGGGAAAACACTCCTTATCAAGAATTTTTTCATACTTAGGATTCGAATCCGAAATCTTTGATTAAGGAAGGAGTTTCTTTTTTCATCCACTGTACCACATCGTTTCATGGTAAAACCACTTTTACTTTTCATATTAGGCATATGTGGCCCGTGCTTAAGTCCGGGCCCAAACTTTAAATATAAAAATAATAAAATATAAAAATAATAATATTTTATTAAAATTTTTTAATTTGTATCATATTCTTATACTACATAATAAATAAAATCTAATGACACGTTAATGTGTATTATTGATAAATTTTTATTGCTATTAATTTTGCTGAAAATCTATAACTATAAAAAAAAATAAAGAGTAATCTAATTGATTTTTTGATCCATGGTTATGACATTTTTAGTTTCAATACACTTTTTTTTCCTCTATAAAAGAAGCAGTTTTCACTGCAGTGTTTTAATTACACAGCACCAATTTAATAAGATTTTTTTGATTTTGTAAGAATTCATTTATTTTAAACTTTTATTTTAAAAAAACTATTAACATCGTCATGACAATATAAAACATAATTATTCAAATTAAGTATAAAAGTTAAAAATAAAAAATGATATAAATCAGAGGAAGTAAAGAGCTAAAATAATTCATTAAACATTGCTACTCTTTCATCCCAATTTAAGTGTGTTACTTTCATTTTTTGATCTGTTTCAAAAAGAGAGTCTATTTCTATATTTAATAAGTATTTAATGTCAACATTTTATATGATAAGTTTAAGACTACAAAATTTAAAATTTCATACTTATCTCATATTAGTTATCCATAAAAAAATGTAGTTCTAATTAGCTTGTTTTTTTTTTTTGGTTAAAAAATTAGCTTGTTAATTTACAAAACACTTGTGATTCTTTTTTAAAGCATACACAAGTTTATAAAGTTTAAAAAGAATTTCTTATGGGTTAAATTAGTGAAACTATCCTTCTTATTTATAATTTTTTTAATGACACATGAAGGAGAAATTAGACAGCTAATATGAGACGGAGAAAGTATATCTTTAATTAAACTAAAAATTACGTAAATACATAACTTATGTTTTCAATATTACGAAAAATTTCAACTCCCTAAACATATTACAAAAATTTCAATATATACACAGAATGCTATGTATATGTCGGCTATGTTATGTATATTAATAGGGAGAGAGAGCAAAATAATTAAAAAAGTGGGAGAGAGTGTAATTACTTCCAAAAGGGTTGGTATTTATGTTATTTATACTTAATTAAATTCACAAGATTCAAAAAACTCCTTTTATTTCTTAAGTTTTTTGTCCAATCAAACTAAAATACTTAAATTGAAATGGAAGAGTTTACAATATCAAGATACACCAATTATAAAGATTCACGTAGAAATAGAATTAAAGAAAAAAATTGAGTGCCAAAAAGAAGAAGCAAAAGACAAAAAACAAAAATGAGTGCAAGAGAGGAAAGAAAATAAAGAAGGACAAGTAAAAAACAAAGCTACATAGAGCACCCTAAGAGGATCAAATTTTGTGAGGACAACCAAAACTTTTAATTAATTTATCAGAAATTAAATATTATAGTGAAAACTTCTAAGAGAATTTATCGATTAGTCAAATAACTAAAAAGCACAAAGACAAACTCAATAAATTGAGTAGTTTATCATATTATTATGATACACCGAGTGCAAAGGCCCAAGTGTCAAGAAAGGAAATGTATGAATTTTTTTTCTATCAACCACATATAATAATTTTAATTGGAAAAAAGTAATTTATCAACCACATGTCACAATTTTAGAGGGTTTTAAAAAAATTAAAATTAACATAATCTTATCAACTATATGTCATAATTTTAGAAAAGAAAAATAATTTACCAACACATGTCTCAATTTTAGAGGATCTTAAGAAAATTAAAATTACTATAATACCATTGTGAGGACTACCAAATGTAGATATCCTCCCTTATATATGAGTAAAATATTAAAATTTGGCCATATAATTTGTAGGATAGCTAGTACTCCTAGATAAGGATGGACTGATTTTGAATATTGAAATACAGTTATTGTAGATAGTGTTTAGTACTTCTGTAGTTCACTTAGGACTCTTGAGTCCTCTCCCTATGTATATTTAAATATCGACTGTATCATTGAAAATAATCATCGATACAATATCAATTTAATCTAAACTCTTTCATGGTATCAAAGAGACTATCGCTTCCTTCAACCGTGGCCACCTCATCAACCAGTAACTTTGTCCTTCCATCCAAAACCATTTCCACAAACAGTACTCCATCCTCTACCACCTCCTTTCATCTAAATTTGGTTAAGTTGGATAGAAATAGCTATGTATTGTGGAAGTCACAGATCTTACCTGCGCTAAGAGGCCATGACTTGGAAGGGTACATTGACAGCTCACATAAGTGCGCAGTAAAATTTTTCCCTAGCTGTCTAACTAACGAACAATCATATGAAGTAGTTATGAATTTCACGTACTTAGCACAGAGGAAACAGGGCCAATTACTTCTTAGTTGTCTTGTTTCGTCTCTCACTAAGCGCGTTTTAGCACAAGTTGTGGGATGTGCCTCAACCATGAAAATCTGACAAACAATAGAAACTATGTTTACATCTCAAACAAAGGCGAGACTTATGCAACTCCTTCTTCAGTTGCAGACCACAAAGAAAGCCTCTTCGTCCATGATAGATTACCTTAAAAAAATAAAGTCTATTATGGATAACCTTACAGTAGCAGCACAACCAGTCAAAGATGACGATCTCATTCTCCACATTCTGAGTAGCCTAGGTCTAGATTATGATTCTTTGGTTGTTTTAGTTATTTCTAGGGTAGAATATATCTCCATTGTTGATCTCCATGGGATACTTTTAAGTCATAAAACTAGGCATGAGAGTTTGAATCTTATAGAACAAGATCTTGGTCAAGTTAATTTGATAGTAAAGAATTCAAATACTAGTCAAAAGAATGATAGTGGTTTTCGCAAGAACAATCAATCAAATAATAACAATGGCAGGGTTGGATGAGGGTGTGAACATGGTGGTCGTTATAATACCAGTCATGGTCAATTCCATAATCCCACGGGCTCTTCTCAATTTCAAGTGTGTAACAAATATGGACACACTGCTTTAACATGTTATCATCGATTTGATCATGCTTATCAACTAAGTTCTAAAATTGACAGACTTTATAGCTCAATCAGATATGGTCTCTGACCCGACGTGGTATCTTTATTCTGGAGCTACTAATTATCTCACCAATTATCTCAATAAGGTGACTATACTTGGAGACTACAATGGTAATGATCAAATTATGGTTGGTAATGGAACAGGTTTGCCGTTTTCTCATATTGATGATTCTAAATTATTTTCTTCATCACGCTCAATACACTTAAAATATATTCTTTTTGTGCCTGAAATTACTAAAAGTTTATTAAGTGTAGAACAATTCACTATTGACAATAATATATTTTTTAATTTCATCTTTATTTTTGTCTTTTGAAGGATCGGGCAATGGGAAAGGTTCTTCTGGAAGGGAGACTTGAAGGTTGCCTCTACAAGATTCTCCCCATTGGAAGATCTGATTTGCACTCAGTCAATAAACCTCAAGTTTTTCTAGTGATGAAACCATCTCTAGATGTATGGCATAGTTATTTAGTTTATTCTTCAATAAAAGTTGTTCAAAGTGTTGGTAACACATTAAATCTAGTGTTTCCAGTGAATAAAATTTCAGGTGTTTGTGCTTCTTGTCAACATGGAAAAAGTCATAAACAAACTTTCCTGTTTTATTTTTATTGTCGCTCCGTCCTTTAGACCTAATTCACTCTGATGTATGGGGTTTTGCTCCTTTATTATCAAGCAATAAATTTCACTATTATGTTGTGTTTATTGATGATGCACCAAATATACTTGGTTTTATCCTATGTCATTGATAACGCTCAATCTACAGCTCTCGTAGGAGTGTAAAACGGTCGTTAGCAAATATAGAACCCAACCTGGGTTGGGTATCGATCCCACAGAGAATAGCTTGGTCAACAAGTAGGCAACGATTACTAGACTTTTAGTGCGAGTCTCGTAAGATGGGGGGATTGTAATGTGTAACCAAAACAATAAAGTAAAAGCTGAAAATAGCAAAGTAAAAAGAGGAAGAATGTTACGTAAGTTGTAAACAATGAGAATTGAGGCATTGGGGTTATGTCCACCTTCTGAGTTATACGTCTCTAGTGGCTATGAGTGTGTTGAATTCAGACATGCATGTGCTTATAGAGAATTGTATTCGATGGTAAATCCAGGCGTCTTTCGACCTATTCGAGGATTATTTCACTTTAACTCTTTCGATCTTAAAGCGTGTCTAACGGTACGAATTCTCCAAGAGGTTAATCCAGTTACGGCACTAACTGTTTAATAGGGAATTTAGGATGTGACCCTACTACCTTGACACTATCTCTTTTCCAGACAAATAACCTTTCTTTCGAATAAGTTAAATGTTATACTGGCGTTATTCTATGTGTCTGCAGCCACAAGAATTTGCATTAAGATGAAGAGAATAATGATATAAGCAGCATACGTGTCATGAACTCACAAACTCACAGCAATAGATAGTATCTCATTCAGCTTCCATAACCCCAACAGAGAGGTTTAGTTACCCATGAGTGCGAAGGAAGTCACAATAAACATGATCCTTGTACCCCAATAAAGATTTGCACGTTAGGTGTAAGGGTGAGGATGGCGTGAAGTCCTTTGCAAAGTAACGTCTCTCTTGTTGTGAAATTTAATAGAAGAATGGAAGAAGAATAAAAATAGAATTAATGAAAGAATTAGAATTGTTGGAATAGTAAGTGAATAAATCTCTCCACTAAGGGAGGAATGTATCTCTCCACTAAGGGAGGAATTAATAAAAATCTCTAGCATGATAGGGTATTTATAATACCTATATCCTATTCCTACTAAGCTAATGAAATACTTAACCAAATCCTACTAAGCTAATGAAATACTTAACCCAATTGTACTAGGTTAATGTATCATTATCCTAATCCTAATAAGCTAATGAAATACTTAACCCAATTGTACTAGGTTAATGTATCATTATCCTAATCCTAATAAGTTACTGCTAGTCCCCAAAGTCTTCAGAAATGCTGTTTTAGCCCGGGATAGATTTTCCATGCATCACTTTTGGTCCTTTAGGCGTCCAAGCTCCCTTTCCTTTCTTCGTGATCTTTCTTTGGCGTCAAATTATCCACAAAATGCTGAATTCTGCATCATTTATACCTGAAACTTTGCTAATCATGTTCTTTAGCTCACTTACAGGAAAAAGGACTAAAAGTGCATGAAATATATAATTTGTTCTCAAAACATGGCACGAATATGGGCAAAATATATTGATATAGGCGTGTAAATTCGCCTATCATCAACACCCCACACTTGAAGCTTTGTTCGTCCTCGAACAAAATATCATGTCCCTCTAAACATCAACTTAGGGTTTCACAGCAACAACACTAAACATTCGTTAAGACAAGCACAACAATTATCAACAAAGAGTAGTTTTCCGATCATTAGTAGAAACCATTTAACCTCTAGCATAGACTCGTGATGGTGGTCAACTCATATTCAAAAGTTAAGGCACAATGAATCATGTACAACTATCTAAAACTCATCAACCATGTGTGTCTCACAATATATTACCCATAGTCACTCACAAGTATAGCATATTTTTCAAACATGGGTATCAAAATATCCTTGCTCTCGCTCTCACAAAGAATTCGTATGCAGCAACTGATGACTATAGGCTTGCCCTTAGTGTAATACTCCACTAAATGTCAGAATGCTAAGATTAGGATCAAATAGGTCTTTTGATGGTTGTAATGTATGCTAAGGGACGGGTAGGACTATTTTGGCCAGAAATAGTGACTAAGTTCCTAAGCACTTTAATACATCACATTGTATCATTGACATTTTTTTCTTTTAACCTTTCTTCTTTCTTTTATTCTACCACCCTTGTTCTCCTCTTTTGTTTTTCAATTTTAAGCATAACTCACTTTTCAGCTTTCTTTTTCCTTTTTCTTTTCATAACATACCTCTTATGATAGCACTTTCTTTTTCATAACACATTCAAGCATCACTACAATTTAGAGCATCATACTCACCCAATTTCCTCTTATTTCGTCACATGACTTTTGCACTTTAAAGCACTTAGGATTTTGGATCAAATTATGGTCTTGAAAAAATGGATTAGGCTTACATATGAGGTTCGTCAAAGAAAATAGGCTAAAGGCTCAAAAGTGTTTAACTAGGATGATGTCCATGGGTAGGTAAAACGAAGGTAAACATGTATAGGTTGCCAAAGAAATGCCTAAATCATCTCCTAAACTTACACTCCTTATTTTCGCTTTGCATACATACCAGGCAAGTTCTAGCATCAGCCACAAACATAGAATATACTATTAATCTCTCACACACAAGACACATGGTCGACTTGATTGGAAGTAGTATAGACTCTTGACCCAACAAGTGAAGGAATTGAACCACACAATATCACATAGTGAGTCACAATTAGAGCCTAAAACATCTCAATAGTCATAATTGTAGCACATACTCTTGTTATAATCTCATGCTGCCTATTAGAATAATTTCATACGAAGCTACGTTAAAAAAAATTTACTACTAAAAAAACAAAAAGAGAAAACTAAGTAAACAAACATGAATAAATGCAAAGGATAGAGAAGTATAGCATGCAAATACCATCACCCCACACTTAGACGGGATACACTGTCCTCAGTGGGAAATAAATAAGAAGAACCTGGTTAGTCGGACTCATTCTCTATGTCTGGGGTCATACCCCTTGCATCGAAATCATCATCAAAGTCGTCATCCTTAGAAGTTCCTCATAAGTATCCCACTTAATTCCAATAGTGAGTCGAGGTGTTTGCATCGAGGAGGGTTCTCCTTGCTCTTTTTGGCCTCTTTTCTTGCCTTTTTGTGAAGTGGTAGCCTTATCTTTGCCTTGTCTTTTGGTGCCATTGTACCTGAAATCTCAATAGAGTCATGTTAGCATTATCTCATTGGATACAATCTATGAACAAGCACTAGGGGTACCACCCCACACTTAGGTTGTTGGCATAAACTAGTGAAGTGAAAGTGGTCGATTACTTAGACTTCATCGACATACGTTTTAGGGGCTAAATTCCGACAAGAAAATCAGAGATGTATCACTTCTTGGAACCCTTGCAATACTTTCATGTTAGGTATAACAAGACTACTACATAGGGATTACATCATGGTATAGTTTCTATCAATAATCTCAACCTCCTATGTCGGTAGGCACTTATAAGTCTTATTCTGATGAACGGGATCTTCTAACATGCAAGTATTCAAGTGACAAGATTATGCAATGTTCATGACTATAGAAATTTCGCAAGTAGTATAACAATGCATTAAAATCAGATTCAAGTCTGAAGTGAAGATCATCCTTACGTATTCATTCACTCACTTAGTTGTATCACATTAATTCAAGCACATTCACATCACCAATACTTTTTCAAGATTTAGCAATTCATAATAGGTGTAGTAACGTAGTACTTACAAAAGATAAATGAAGAACAAAGTAGTACTTACTTGGTTGAAGCCTTTGGATGATGTTCTTGTGACGAAAAAGAGCAAAAGAAAACTTTTTGATAGGTTTTGGAGACTATAGGTGGTTCATAAGCTAGGTTTCCAATGTGTTTTTGGTTCAAGACTAAGTCTCATATTTATAAGAAAAGGTTGGGTTGAGTTTTGACCCATTAAAATCGGATTTGGAGACCAAAAGTGACCATAGGCGGTGACTAATGGTTTGCCTAGTTGAGCAGAATGCCATAGCATATGCCATGCATTTTGAAAAGCATTTAGTGCCCATATGCGGCGCATTTTGAAAAGCATTTAGTGACCATATGCGGCGCATTTTGAAAAGCATATGAGATTCAGAGACCAAATGCTTTAGCATAGGCGGCGCCTATGCTATAGCATACTTGAGCATGGGCGGCGCCTATGTCTTTGCACACTAGATTCCGAGACCTTGGGCTATAGGATAGGTTTTGTATTGTTCGTGGCCTAGTTTTACCTAGGCCTAGCCTTCCTCGATGCCTATTTTGTCACGATCAATGCTTAATCCATAGCCTTATGCATCTTCATTCCTAACTTACCACCTTTACCATGCAATACGTCCAAATCGACATTTGAAATTAATCTCCTCGTTTTATACCTCTTGCACCTACATTTGCTAAAAACCAATAGAAATGATTAGTACGATGGGTTGCCTCCCACCAAGCGCCTTAGTTTTGGTTATGGCACGACTCTTATTTTTGGATTTTTCATTTATCAAAAGCAAAACAAGTACTTAGAACGAAAGAAAAACAAAATGTAAAACGATAAACGATAAACAATAAAAGATAAATGATGGGTTGCCTCCCATCTAGCGCCTTATTTATTATCGCGGCACGACATAGTTACCTCGATTACTCAGACTTCATCGAGATAGATGGGGTATCATTTTCTGAATGGATTCAGACGACGTTGATACTTACTTGTAGGCATGCAATCTTCTTCGAGATGACTCTTGTGCGTACATATCCCAGGAGGGATACCAATTATATCATCAATCTTCCTAACCATAGCTCTCTTGTACCTCATCAGAGCAGAGATGAGAGCCTCCACGTGCTGTTCACTTAAATCATCCGCAACACTCTCCGGAAGTGTATTTCCATATCCCAAGAACGTATACCTTCGATAATTGGGGAGCTCTTTCGATTCTAGCATTGGTGGCTCTACAATAGAAGTCTTCGCTGTTTGTGAAGGTTGATTTGTAAGATCAATGTCCAACTGTTTAGGAGTATGAGAATAGGACCTTATTCTTGTTAGAGCACCCATAAGTTCTTCATAATCTTCATCATCCTCATGCTCAACATTCAGCAGTGCAGCAGCCAATGGCTCAACAGTAAGATGTTTCTTTATAGATAATGCTTTCTTATCCTCATAAGCTACAGAGAACACATCCATATCGCTGGGTTGCTTCATTGATTTGCATATATCAAAGCGGACCACTTCATCATTCAACCAAAACAAAAGCTCATTATCCCTCATGTCAATAAGCACACTTCCAGTTGCAAGGAAAGGACGTCCCAAGATTATGGTGACTTCAGAATCTGCCTCACAATCCAGAATAACGAAGTCTGCAGGAAAGATGAATGAAGAAACCTTCACCAACACATCATTCAAGATACCCACAGGTCGTTTTACCGACCTATCAGCCATCACGAGCCTCATATTAGTTGGTGTCGGATCGCCTAACCCCAACTTCTGGTAGACGGATAGTGGCATCAAATTGATGCTAGCACCCAGATCGCACACTACCTTAGCAAAATTCATATATCCAACCGTGCAAGGAATAGTGAAAGCACCGGGGTCGGCCTTTTTCTGAAGTAGCGATCTTGTAGCAATTGCGCTGCAGTGATGAACATCATCTTTCAACTCATAACTTGCTGCCCGCTTCTTTGTCAAAAGATCCTTCATAAATTTCTCATACCCAGGCATTTGTTCAAGTACCTCCACCAATGGAACATTAATGGTCAGCTGTTTCAACATAGTCATGAATTTGCTGAACTTCGTGTCATCCGCCACCTTCTTCAATCTTTGAGGAAAAGGTGGTGGTGGGTATGGAATTGTTCTCTCCATGGCTTTCTTCTCCTCTTGCTTCCGTTTTTTAGCTTTTTCAGGTTGCAATCTATTGGAGTCGACGTCATGGCCGTTGTGGCCTTTTTCTGTGGATGCTTCTTCTGTCGCCTTATCATCAATGTCCACTACTTCGTCAACCACTTTCTTGCCTTTTGCTGAAGTTTCCATCACGTTACCACTTCGGGTAGTGATAGCCATGCATGATCCTTCGTTTCTTGGATTTGGCATAGTGTCGCTGGGTAGTGTGCCGGCTTTTATTTGATTAATTGCTGCTGAAAGTTGACTCAATTGCTGCTCTAGTTGTCTTATTGCAATGGAATGTGAGTCAACCAACTGATTCATTGAAGACAAATCGTTCTTCACCCCAGTTACGCCCATATTGGTTGCCTCCACTCCTTTCAGCAGCTTGACCATCATATCTTCCATAGACATCTTTTTGGAATCAGACGCCTCAGCCTCATGATTTCTAGGAGGAATATACAAACCACTCCTGTCTGAATTATTCTTCCAACTACCTTGATCGCGGTCCTTGTATCCATATTTATCATAATAGCTCCGACCTTGGTTTCCTTGGGTAATACCTCGGAAACCCCCCTGATTGTTCAAGTAGTTGGCTTCTTCTTCTGAATCAGATTCGTTTCTTCCATGTGATACCACGGCCTTAACTTTTTCGGTCTTCCTTGATAATAAATGCTTTGTAAGAAGATCCATTTGTGTTTTCATGTGCGCCATGTATTGATCACGTTCTTCTTCTCTTCTCCTTTGTTCAGCAGTCATGCCAATAGATAAAGTGGGGCTTGCTACCTCAGGATCCCTGGTATACCAAGCTCTACTTTGCTTCGTCATCCGATCTAGCATATTGCTTGCCTGACCAAAGGTGAGGTCCATGAATGATCCTCCAGCCGCATTATCAACCATTGGCTTAGTCACCGAATTCAAAGCTCTGTATAATATCTCCATCAAGTGGACATTGGTCATATGATGGTTTGGGCACTGCATTAGCTTTGTATTGAACCTCTCCCATGTTTCGTGGAGAGCTTCAGTTGGAAGCTGTCAAAAATTGCTGATCTCATCTCTCAACTGTTCTTTCTTGGATGGCGGAAAGAATCTTTCTAGGAAAGCGTCTTTCAATTGCCTCCAATTTGTAATAGAATCAGGAGTCAGCCCATTCAACCATAGAGTTGCCTCCCCAGACAGAGACAATGGAAATAAGCGCAGTCGAATTGCATTATGTCCAACGCCAGGATTATCGAATGACTTGCATGTAGAAATAAAGTTGATGAGATGCATATTCGGATCATCGCCTGCTAGTCCACCAAATAATCCCTTGAGTTGCAAAAGCTAAATCATGGTGCTAGTGATATTGAACTTGGCTCCGGGTGCCAAGGGTGGAAGAATAATGGCTCCTGTGGCACCAGCTTCGTCCAGATCATCATCATCATCATCGAACAGAATTTGCATAGCTCGGCGTTCAGGCCTAAACCTAGCTTGACGATCTCTTGTCTGCAGGGGTGCCTCCATCTCAGCAGTATGCCGTGGGTTTAGTAGCTCCTCATCGCCCAGGTCCTCATCATCAGGATTTGTTGCCCGGCCTGGGTTATCAATATTCTGCTGATGCACTTGAGCAGTTATCCTTTCAATTTCACGTTTTGCATCCATTGATGCACTAAACAAACCTGAATAAAACAAAAATAACAACTAAAAGTAAAAGTACGAGAATCTTTGACCAAAGGGTCTAGTAATTATCACAAACTTAGTTGACACTCGTATTCCCCGGCAACGGCGCTAATTTTTGATAACGCTCAATCTACAGCTCTCGTAGGAGTGTAAAGCGGCCGTTAGCAAATATAGAACCCAACCTGGGTTGGGTATCGATCCCACAGAGAATAGCTTGGTCAATAAGTAGGCAACGATTACTAGACTTTTAGTGCGAGTCTCGTAAGAAGGGGGGATTGTAATGTGTAACCAAAACAATAAAGTAAAAGCTGAAAATAGCAAAGTAAAAAGAGGAAGAATGTTACGTAAGTTGTAAACAATGAGAATTGAGGCATTGGGGTTATGTCCACCTTCTGAGTTATACGTCTCTAGTGGCTATGAGTGTGTTGAATTCAGACATGCATGTGCTTATAGAAAATTGTATTCGATGGTAAATCCAGGCGTCTTTCGACCTATTCGAGGATTATTTCACTTTAACTCTTTAGATCTTAAAGCGTGTCTAATGTTACGAATTCTCCAAGAGGTTAATCCAGTTACGACACTAACTGTTTAATAGGGAATTTAGGATGTGACCCTACTACCTTGACACTATCTCCTTTCCAGACAAATAACCTTTCTTTCGAACAAGTTAAATGTTATACTGGCGTTATTCTATGCGTCTGCAGCCACAAGAATTTGCATTAAGATGAAGAGAATAATGATATAAGCAGCATACGTGTCACGAACTCACAAACTCACAGCAATAGATAGTATCTCATTCAGCTTCCATAACCCCAACAGAGAGGTTTAGTTACCCATGAGTGCGAAGGAAGTCACAATAAACATGATCCTTGTACCCCAATAAAGATTTACACGTTAGGTGTAATGGTGAGGATGGCGTGAAGTCCTTTGCAAAGTAACGTCTCTCTTGTTGTGAAATTTAATAGAAGAATGGAAGAGGAATAAAAATAGAATTAATGGAAGAATTAGAATTGTTGGAATAGTAAGTGAATAAATCTCTCCACTAAGGGAGGAATGTATCTCTCCACTAAGGGAGGAATTAATAAAAATCTCTAGCATGATAGGGTATTTATAATACCCATATCCTATTCCTACTAAGCTAATGAAATACTTAACCAAATCCTACTAAGCTAATGAAATACTTAACCCAATTGTACTAGGTTAATGTATCATTATCCTAATCCTAATAAGTTACTGCTAGTCCCCAAAGTGTTCAGAAATGCTGTTTTAGCCCGGGATAGATTTTCCATACATCACTTTTGGTCCTTTAGGCGTCCAAGCTCCCTTTCCTTCCTTCGTGAGCTTTCTTTGGCGTCAAATTATCCACAAAATGCTGAATTCTGCATCATTTATACCTGAAACTTTGCTAATCATGTTCTTTAGCTCACTTACAGGAAAAAGGACTAAAAGTGCATGAAATATATAATTTGTTCTCAAAACATGGCATGAATATGGGCAAAATATATTGATATAGGCGTGTAAATTTGCCTATCATCAGTCATCTAAAAGTGAGGTGTATACTTTTTTTTGCAATTCAAATCACATGTTGAAAATTACTTTGAATACAAAATAAAGGTAGTTCAGTCCAATAGGGGAAGAGAATATAAAAAAAAGCTCTAAATATTTTGAACAAGCTGGCATACTTCATCAAGTGTCTTGTCCTCACACTCATGAACAAAATGGCTCCCCCGATAGAAAACATCATCATATAGTTGAGACGAGTTTAACTCTTCTAGCTATGATGCCCCAAGACTACCCCCTGGGTGTCACACGGTGCTTAGGACCACAAGTGATCCTAAACTAAACCTTATACTGGCATAACTCGTGAGCAACTGAATAAAATACATAAATCTGAAAGAAATAAGCTGAAGAAATGTATTTAGCTGAACATCTTCAAACAAAACTATTAAAACGATTACAACTCTAGTTATACAAAATAAAGCTGAAATCAAATACATCAAATCTACTGATTGTCTATAAAGCCTGTACTAATATTGAGTATAGGTAGCCGGTACATGACCCCCATCTATCTAGAATCAATACCATTGAATAAAAAAACAATATACTACTCAAACTATGATTAACTTAAGCCCTTAAATCAAAAAGACTCATCACCTGCTGACTAGAAGCTGCACATTATCTGATTAAGATGTATGGGCTACAACTGGTACCTACATTATGAGACAATGTAGCACATAGACATATATGTGGATCAATACTTATGGAATATACTGAGCATGTGTGTTGAATGCATAAGTAAAAATAATAACTTAATGTACTTATAGATTTTCAAATACTTCATGCTAAATGTAAATGGCTCACCTTGAGCTTGAATAAATAAAGTTGTGAAATCGTCAACATGAGTAGTAAGCATAATGATAAACTTTGTGAGCCACAACACTTAGTTCTAAAAGTTTTTCTTTTATTGGTTCTAAGGGAGGTTCTTTTAACCAAAATACACCATGTGAGCTATCATGCTATCCAACGTCTTGTCCCCCGTAGGGAAAAGCTCTCATTAGGAAGAGCCATCCTACCTTTGCCATCGGAATAGGAACTAATGTAAAGTGATTACTATATGTAACTTAATATATATTGGTAATAAGCTGAACCTACGTTTTCTCATAGTTCTGGGGCATGTGACCTTGGACGCATACCCAACTTGGTGCTAAATACTACTCCCTTATTACTTAGTGCTCATACTGTAAGAAATCCACCCAAAAATAGTATGAGGGTTTACATAATGACCCAATTATGCTTCTCTTTCTTTAAATAATGATCAAGATGAATATATGTGGATTCATATCTTAGCTTAGGATCAAAAGATCAATTCTTGTCTTAAATCTTAGTATAAACTCATCAAGAGAAACGTAAGAGCATGATCTTCTTAAAATTTCAAAAATCAAACTTAGGGCTTAAAAATAATTCTTTAAATTCATGGTAATTCATAATTAAACTTCATGATCAATAATAATCTTGAAATACTTCAACAAGTCTAGTCAAGATAATGAAATTCAAGTCTCAGCACAAATAATCAAATCGCATCCTTAAATAGGTGAAAGCAATCATGTTATTCAACACTTAAATGACTTTGTAACTTCATAAACTAAAATCAATAATATTTGGGGATGAACCCTAAAGTATAAATCATGCAAATTTAACTTTTAAAACTAGTTTTGGGCACAAGGATGAAAGAGTATTCTTGTTGATAACCCCACATACCTTAATTGGTTTGATTTGAAATCGAAAGCTTGAATTGGATGCCTTGGGAATTTTCTTGAAAGCTTTCCTTAAATTTCTTGGATTAGAGAACTTAGATTCTTGCTTATCTTGAAGGAGTAATGGAGTTCTTGGTTTTATTGAGGAGAGGTTAGGGTTTTCTTGGAGAGAAAAAGTGAATAATGGGGCAACTAATGCTCCTTGGGGACTTTAATTTTGTGTTTTGGGCAGTTTTGGGTGAGGAAAAATGACCCAATTGCCCTTAGAAACGCGGAAACAAAAGTTGATAAAATAAGGAAGCGTACTATGGAGCATGTGCCGCAGGCTCTGGAGCATAGAAATGGAGCGTGCACCGCCGGCTTTAGAGCATCGAAATAGAGCATGCGCCACATGCTATATCGCGGGCTACTACTATTTTGGACTTCCAAACATGCCCTTACGCTTGTCCAAAAATTCCAAAACTTACCCAAGACGTACCTTTGACACCCCCGATCATGAATCAACTTTGAAATTGGAATTCTAAGGCTGGGAAGGTTGAGAATAAAATCATCGAAGTTTAGGAGCTTTACAAATTACTAAGTCCCAAAACTTAGTGAAATATTCTAAGTCTTGTACCCCTTTAACATGCAATAATGAATTGAATTGGGTTAAGATCTTGCGGGGTCTTACAATATCTACTCCTTGGGAATATTCATCCTTAAATGAGGCTAATTAAGCTGAGAACACTGAGGAACTGAGATTATATACTGAACATGCATAACTGAAAACATGATTACACGACTGAGTCTAAAATATGATACATGAAATCACTATCATAAACTAAACTGATTTCTTGAATACATACAATGGCGTGAGAATGGTTATAAGGCTGAGATAGAAATAAGAGAGTCAACTTATGAGTAACTATTACCTCTAGATAGATCTGATTTCGTGAAGAAAAAATGAGAGGTTTAGGACGTGAAAACTCGGGGGTCACAACATCTCCCCCTTGGGATAGTTCTTCCCCCGAATGATACTGATTTGGCTGAAATACTAAATAAAGATTGAGATGATGCATGGGGCACTTACAGACCGAATCATGACTAAACATCTGAAATTTGAAAATGATGCATTATGTATAAACTAAGCTAAATTCGTAGTTTACATGGATGGGAACATTTTACCTCATGGAATGGCCTTACTCGTGAAACTTTGGGTAGTAAGACTACATGGAAAGTTGGAAATCTATAGGAGCTTATATGCTTGATTGCTAAACTGGACCGCAGGCTCTATGAGCTGGACCATTTGGACTGTCCGTACTTAAATGGAGTATTTCTTTATCACTGTTCTAAGATATTCTAATAACATTAGAGAGTAAATAATCTTAGGCATGGTCAGAATAAGACATCTGTATAAGGTATCATAACATTGATACAAATCTATATCATGGAACATAGATATATAAATTATAAGCTAGGATAGAATTACTAGGCCTTAGGCAGTGCAACTTCTTACTTTCAAGCTTAGCAACACTTCTGAAATACTCCCTCAACTATACTATTCCTCCTTAAATACCACATTCATTTGATTCAACTTATAATTCTCTCATGTGCATTGATAAATCCATCTACTAAAGTCTAAACTGAACTAAATTCTCTCACCATGATCAAGCCTAACTCAAAATCACAAGGTACAACACGCTATACCATAATACTAGTCTAAACCACATGATTCAATCTTCTATGTCTCTTCCAGAGCTCACACCCTAAGTAAAACATGCCTTACCACTTTAATGATTAACTCTAAACTCTTATTATGGATTCACTAACGCAATTGCATTCATCCACTTACATCCCAGCATGACATTCATGCCTATCATTATAACCTTATATGACCTTCAAGGTAAACACCCATAAAGGCATACTTCTCATATTCTCTAAACCTCTACCAACAATAACTTTCTTGCACTATTCTTAAGAAACATACCCAGAATTCTCAGCTAACTATGATATATACCAAAGATTTACCTCAATATTCCTTCATCCTTTAGCCTTAGATAGAAAAAGCATAAATAATCTTTCTTAATGAGGGTCATCAACTCTCTCTCATCTAAACCATTGCTTATCCATTATCATCACCATTATCTTAACATAAGAAGAGGTCATTGGAGGGATAACACATAAGGACCTAAAGTACGATAGAATATAATATATAAATTTGACATTTAACTGAGGTCTGAGGATTAGAATGTCAAAGACATGGATTTATTAAACAGATTTAAATTGAGGACGTACATGATATAATACAAATTTTAGTAGTAGCATGAGTTTTGAGAATTGATCATACTCTAAAACATGATTTCATACTTATCATAAGCTATTCAACATAAGACTGGAGTTTCATAGATTTATGAGGGATGATTCGAATCACAGAGTGAAGCTGTTGTGTACTTACTAGAAGCTGAGAATGAACTTGAATACGCATGAAGTGTATAACCATTGGCCTTTGGCAAGGATCTATCACGCAAGACATGAATTTGGTGTGATAATAACTGAAGTCCAAGGAATAATCTGGAGTAAGAAGGGATCACTACCTTATCACAAATCTTATTGACATGCATCATAATCTAATTCTCTAAACTTGATTTCGTTATTCACTCTACCATCTCCTCCTTAGATCAAAGCTGACATTTTAAGCTTATGGGTCTACTCCATATCCTCGAGTCTGAGCTATAATTTCTTTGATCCAACGGTCTACACATTAATGCTCACTCACCTATATAAATTATATCTAGACAATACTAACTTTATTCTTGGACATTCACTTAATACATACCACCCTTAACTTCTTTTAGCTTCAATAATAATCATCATAAACTTACTATCTATCAACCCGAAAAACAAACCTGCCTCACTAAATACATAATCTGCCTCACTAACTCAAATCATGCCTAAAAAGCTTAGCATCATTTATCCATAGCTCCTTAACATAGCCATCAAGACTACCACATACTATATGACTATCCTTATTCACACTTAGAAACTCATGGGGATTATCTAAGCACACATGACCCTTAATAATCTTAGAAAATGATTCAATCCCAATATCACCTTGGGTACACCTCTACATCATACCTACAACATCATACTTAATTACAAACAAACGAACTTAAAATCTTGCATGCACTATTCAAGCCTACTAGATCACTTCCATATAACTAGCATCACTAACCAAGCAATTATTATTTCCACCTTGATAATCATCTACTGTTCAACTTAGTGTCTAGTTCTAGGAATGATTAACAACACAATCTCACATACTATTCTAGCTTAAAGCTATAAAATAAATACCAAGAAACACTAGTCCACTAGAACCTCATAACAACAACAATCGATCATAATCCTATGATATGCCTTATTAAAATCCGTTAGCGCAACCTACTTCTACACATTACTACTCTTTACCTATCTATACCTCAAATTACTTTCATAGCTCTATAAGTTTCAACTAAACCCCTTTTACAACCTCAAGGGAAGCCTATAGTAACAATACTCAAACACCAAATACTTCATTAATAACCTATACTTTTCTAACACAATAAATACCATCAATAACTCCTTTTCTTCTTCAAGCAAACAACAATTCACCTTAACTAATAATTCCTTCTCTACCCTCCACCAAGGAACCTGTACCTCTTTCATTATCCCTAAACTAACACACAAAGACATATCACGTTACTACTAACTTGTGCGTATGTAAAAATTTATCTATATACATTCAATTAATCGCTATCACCACCTTTATTGCCACTACACTTCTACACCCATACTTCCAACTATAAGAAGGTTCTACTACTTATGAATCATAACATTCCAGTTGCAATACCCTTCAAATACAAAATTTATTTAACAATCTAGGTTCATACTATCTCCTCTCATGAGCACTATCTTTATTAAAGGGTTAATGAGAAATCTAAATACATATCTTTTTCTATCTTAACTACACAACTCATATGAATGAGGATATAAGATTTCAACTTATGGAACTTATAACACACTAGTGAGATCCTCCCAAGCCCTTCGTGTGACTTCTGAGGTTATTGATAGTGAATTTGAGAGCATCATCTTAGGAGGAATTAGGATCTAGTTCTCATGTTACCTCAGAAAGTCATAGATGGAGAATTATGGAGTAATACATGAACTAAAACAATTTAAGAAAAAACAAATTTACTGCACGATGTATAGTATGAAAGAAAAGAGACATTTGTTAAATGTCCTGTAGCTTCTCAAAGAAAAGTACAGACATATCTATACCATTCCGCAAGACTCTACTAGACACGACTTCATAGACACCCTAGGACACTTGAACTCTGGGCTTTGATACCAAGTTTGTAACGCCCCGAGACTACCCCCTGGATTTCACACAATTCTTAGGACCATAAGTAATCCTAAGGTAACCCTTGTATTGGCAAACTCATAAGAAACTGAATAAAATACACAAATCTGAAAGAAATAAGTGGAAGAAATGTATTTAGATGAATATCTTCAAAATAAAACTATTAAAATGATTACAAATCTGGTTATACAAAACAAAATTGAAATCAAATACATCAACTCTACTGATTGTCTATAAAGCCTCTACTAATATTGACCATAGGTAGCAGACACATAACCCCCAGCTATCCCGAATCAATATGACTAGATAAAGAAAATAAGATGCTACTTGAAATATGATTAACTAAAGCCCTTGAATCAAAAAGACTCATCACCTGCTGACTGGAAGCTACATACTATCAGATTAGGGAGAGCTGTCCTACCCTTGCCTTTGGAATAGGACCTAATCTAAAGTGATCACTATATGTAATTTCATCCATATTGGGAATAGCCTAAACCTATGTTGGCTCATAGTTCTAGGGCATATGACCTTAGACGCATACCCAACTCGGTGCTAACTACTACTCCCTAATTATTAGTTCTCATACCGTAGGAAATCCACCTAAAAATAGCATAAGGGTTTTTATAATGACCCAATTATGCTTCTGTTTCTTTAAATCATGATCAAGATGAATATACATGGATTCAAATCTTATCTTAGGATCAAAATATCAATTCTTGTATTAAATCTTGGTATAATCTCATCAAGACAAACTTAAGAGCATGGTCTTCTTGAAATTTCAAAACTCAAACTTAGGGCTTAAAATTCATGGTAATACATAATTAAACTTCATGCTCAATAATAATCTTGAAATACTTCAACAATTCTAGTCAAGCTAATGAAATTCAAGTCTCAACACAAATAATCAAGTCACATTCTTAAATAGGTGAAAGTAGTCATGCAATTTAACACTTAAATAACTTTGTAACTTCATAAACTCTAAATAACAATATTTGGGAATGAACCCTAAAGTTTAAATCATGCAAATTTAACTTTTAAAACTAGTTTTGGGCACAAGGATGGAAGAGTATCCTTGTTCATAACCCCATATACTTTAATTGGCTTAATTTGAAATTGAAAGATTGAATTGGAGGCCTTGGGAATGTTCTTGAATGTTTTCCTTGAACTTTCTGAATTATAGAACTTAGATTCTTGCTTATCTTAAAGAAGGAGTAATGGAGTTCTTGGTGTTTTTGAGGGGAGGTTAGGGTTTTCTTGGAGAGAAAAAGTGAATAATGGGGCAACAAATGCTCTTTGGGGATTTAATTTTGTATTTTGGACAGTTTTGGGTGAGAAAAATAACCCAATTGCCCTTAAATACGTGGAAAAAAAATCTGGGAAAATAAAGAGCGTGTGTTGCGGGCTCTGGAGCACCTAAATGGAGCATCCGCCGCAGGCACTGGAGCACCGAAATGGAGCATGCACCACATGCTATATCACAAGCTGCTACTGTTATGGACTTCCAAATATGCCCTTATGCTCATCCAAAAATTCCAAAACTTATTCGAGACGTACTCTTGACACCCCCGATCATGAATCATCTTTAAAATTGACATTCTAAGGCTTGGAAGGTCGAGAATAAAATCATAAAAGTTTAGGAGCTTTAGAAATGACTAAGTCCCAACACTTAGTGAAATATGCTAAGACCTGGACCCCGCTAACATGCAATAATGAGATGAATAGGATTAAGATTTTGCAGGGTATTACACTAGATCATGCCTCTCTTCCTCTTTAATTTTGAGATGATGAATTTTCTACGATAGTCTATCTCATAAATCGTTTGCCAACTCGTATCCTTATGAATATCTCACCTTTTCAAAAATTATATGGAAAACTTCCAGATTATCATTTTTCAAAAGTATTTGGTTATTCTTGTTATCTCTATTTGCGACCTTATACTTCTCACAAGCTTGCTTTTCGATCCCCCCAATTTATTTTTGTAGGATATAGTTCAAATCATAAAGGTTATAAGTGTCTTCATGTTCTAAGTGGTCATGGCTATATTACTCATCATGTTGTTTTTGGTTAGTCTCTTTTCCTATACATTACTTTGAATTATGTCACCACCACAACTCCTTTACCTTCTGTGTACTCACCCACATTAAGTGTAGTTGCCTCATATAGTACTCCTAAATCCAGCAACATCCTTGCCCATCCAGCTTCTCTTACACAACCTTACACTTCTCCTGTCTCTCCAAAGTCCTTGCCCAGTAAGAATCTAACAATTGAGTTCCCACCAGTCTTACATAATCAAGCCTCCCAACATATTCCTAGCTCCAACCCTTCCATCAGAACTAAATCCAAAACCTCAAATCATACTCTTCATACATGATTACTCGATACAATAGTAAAGTAACTAAACCTCAAGCTAACCTTTTCACCAAGTATCCACTTCCAGATTCGTATATTTGTATTGATCTAACTTGCTTTACTCAGGCAAATAAACACCCAAAATGGAGGGAAGCTATGCAAGAGGAATACAATGCTCTCATTCAAAATGAAACTTAGACCCTTATACCCAAATCCAACATTAAGAACATTGTTGACAGCAAGTGGATTTTTAAAATTAAACTTCATTCATACGGGTCCATTGAGCGTTACAAGTGTAACTCCTCAAAAATATACTCTGGACGTCACACGGTGCTCAAAACTAAAAGTAGTCCCAAGATAACCCTTTAAGCCTTCTAACAACTTTGAAACTCATAACGAAACTAAACTTGACATACGAAATCTTAACTGAAACTGAATTAATATCTTAACTGAAAGTCTTAAGCTTGGAAATCTTGAAAAATAAACACTTTTAAATATAAAATAGAAACCAGTTGGACAAGCCTCTACTTCTAGTTAGAGAGCCACTGGGACAAGCCCCAGCTGACCCGAACTTAATGGAAAACAAATGACTAAAATACTTAATTGATATCAAAGTCCTAATAGAATGGGCCCTCAAACTATGAGGACTCACCAAGAATCTGGATGTAGGTGGAAATGCTCGTAATCAATCACACTACTAGAACTGAGCACCAGGACCTACATTATGAGACAATGTAGCACATAGACATATATGTGGATCAGTACTTCTGGAATATGCTGAGTATGTGGGGGTGAATGCATAAGTAAAACAATAAGTGAACCTTTTTATATATACCTTCAAATGATGCATGCTAAGTGTAAATGACTCACCTTAGGGTTGAATAAAACTGGAAAATGAAAAATCATAAACCATAAATAATAAAGCATACTGAATAAACTTTGTGAGCGGCATACTTAGTTTCTAAAAGCTTTACTTTTACTCTTCTTTTGAGAGGTTTTTCTAACCGACATAAACCATATGAGCTATTATGGAGTCCAACGTCTTACCCACATTGGGGAGAGAAGTTCTACCCTTGCCATTTGAATAGAACCTAAGCTAGAGTGATAACTATACTAAACCCACTATGGGAATTAAAAACCTATGGTGGCACGTAGTTCTAGGGCAGGTGACCTTGTAATCATACCCTACTCAGTGCTAAATACTACTCCTATATCACCTATATATTCATACTATAGGAAATTCACCTTAAAATAGCATAAGGGTTTATATAACGAAAACCAATTATACTTCCCTTTACTTTAAATCATAAACAGTATGAAATAATGTGGATTTCATAATCTTAGCTTGGGATCAAAAGATCCACCGTTGCTTTTAAAGCACTTTTTAAAACTTGTCAATAGAACTTAAATCATAATCTCCTCATAAACTCATTACTTGTACTTGGGAATCAAAATATCAAGCTTTAATGCATCAATAATCATATTTAAACTTCATACTTAATAATCATCTTAAAAGTTTTCAACAATCTCAAAAAAAAATAGTGGAATATGAATCATAATATGAATCTCATGAATTCAAACATGGATATGTGTAAATCTCTTGCAATTGAAGCCTTAAATATCATGATAATTTCATAAACTATGAATAATAAGAATTGGGTATGAACCATAACTTCAATTCATGTAAAATTCAACTTAAAGTCACATTTTGGGCATAAGGGTGGAAGAAAACCCTTGTTCATTACCCCACATACTTTGATAGGCTTGGCTTGGTGTAGAAAGCTTGACTTTGAAAGACTTGTAGATGATCTTGAAATCTTTCTTGAACTTCTTGGATTAGGAATCTTAAATTATTGTTTAACTTGAAGAGAAAGTAATGGAGTTTTAAAGTTCTTGGGAGGAGGTTGGGATTTTCTTTGGGAGAAAATTGAAGGAGAACGGCAAATAATGCCTTAACCGACATTCTATCTTGTGTTTTTATGACTTGGGGTGATGGAAAAAGACCTAACTGCCCCTTAGAAGATTAATTTCATAACTGGAATGCCGTTTGGAGGCCTAGCACAATGTGATGATGTGTCCATTACTATTCATGGTGTGACGCAATATAATTGCGTTGAGCTGCTAGAATTAAAATCCAAACACGACCTAAACCTCATCCAAAAATTCCAAAACTTCTCTGAGACATGCTCTTTACACCTCCGATCATGAATTATCTCACAAATCATCATCTCAAAATCCAAAAGGTCAACTTAAAAATCCTCAAAGTTAAGAGGTCAAAAATAAGACTAAGTCCTCAACCATTATTTAAATTTGTAGGCTTTAAGCCTCTTATACAAGCACTAGAAGCTGAACTAAGCTAAGTTTAATACGGGGTATTACAACAAGGCTCGTCTAGTTACCAAGGGATTTAATCAGGAAGCTGGAATTCACTACCATGAAACACTTAGCCCTATTGTGAAACCTACCATAATTAGAGTTGTTTTAACCTTAGCTCTGTCTAAAGGATGGTCTCTGTCATGACCCGAGACTATCCCCTAGTCGCGACAACGGTGCATATGAACAGGTATCTACTGTGAGCACTGGAAAAACTGGCAATAAAATATATATGCAGAAGATAAACCAATAAGGCCAAAATCAATGTAAATACTAAAAACGTGATTATATTGCAAGTCTGTAAACATTGGTAACAATACTAAAAATACAACTGACAATACTGATAAACTGACTAGCTATCTAACTAACTGTCTGAAAGCCTCTAAACTGACTGAGGAGTTCATAGGACAGGCTCCAACTATCTCTAACTGACTTACGAAAAAGATATCCAGAAATAACTAAATAAACATAATAGGTCCTCAATAGATGAGGACTCACTACTACTGCTACTGCTGAAGTGATGGAATGTCTAAGTACGGTTGGGACACTGAGCGTCCAAACCTATGATATAAGACATCATAGCGCAAAGAAGATTATGCGGTTAGTACTTTGAATTTACTGGTATATGAGATGAGGTTAGAATGATATACATGAGTTACTGTATATATCAAATATGGAATACATGAATAGAATGAGATAACGGAACATGAATACATGAAAACTAAAATTTCTGAGAATGCAAGAGCAAGCACATATATATACATTTCCAAAATAATCTATAAACTGAAATATTAAAATCTGACAATTGAATGACTGGTAATCTGAATGCTTTGGTCAAGCAAACCTATATTGAATTCTAGACTAAATACTGCACTAAGAATATGGGAGGTAAAATCTAACCGATATGCTCTAATATGAGCAAATCGAGGTTAAACCTGTAACCTCAGTTAGAAGGGTATCAGTACCGTGCCACGAGTACTTACACTAGCTATGTGGATTCACTAAACTGGTGTCCCAAAGGACTGAAGAGTCACCCTATACGGGCAAGAAACTCATGTGATATATGTAAACCCTAAATTGACTGGAAGACATATCAAACCTACGCTGGCTACGTAGTTCTATAACTCAGGGATTTCTACTAAGGGTCAAACCCTAAACTGGTACGAATGACCCCATCCCTGGGTTGGCTCGGTGCTGAATCCTACTCCCGACTAAATGCACTATTTACTAGACTGAATTAAGCTTAACTGAGTAAACAATTGATTATAACAACTAACTGAATAACAATGCTCATGGTTTATCTGAAATTATTCTGAAAATACTAAAATTATGTAAACAACTAGGTATCGGGTGTTCATAACCCACCAACACTAAATGAAAATAACAATGATGACAAATAAAGCTTTAAAATCCATAGCAGGGGATCATTGCGCAAAACCCAAGTAAATCATATGAATTTACTCCATACTAAAGCCATGAATTAGGGATTTCAATATGGAGATTCCAATATTCAACATATGTAAAGGCTTATCCCATCTAAAACACTTGTAAACATAACTCAAAATCAAAATCAATAATAGTTTTATGGAGATAATTCAACTTGAATATGTAAAAGCTCATAATTTAAAAATAAAAAGGGATTCTTAGAATCCATGGGTGAAAAGGGCCCATGGATGAACATCACACATACCTTAAACCCTTAAGCTCGAAAGAGAAATGCCAATCTTGATGCTTTCTTATAGGTTCTTGGATTGGAGAACTTGAATTATTTGTTTTCTTAGAGAGAAAGTAATGGAATTTGATGATCTTAGGGGAGAAGAGGGTTTGTTTTTAAGAGAAAATTAGAGAAGATGGGCAAATAATGCCCTAACTGGCATTACAATTTGTGAATTGATGAATTGAATTGATGCGGAATGACATAATTTCCCCTCAGGCAATTAAATTCATAGCTGGAATGCGGTTTATAGGGTCACCCGTGACGCGATGAGGGTTCCATCTCTATTACCATCGCGACACAGCCCTATCGTGATGAGCTACTAGAATTGTGATCCAAACAAGACCCAATCCTCATCCAATAAATCTGAAACTTTCCCGATACATGTTTCTTACAACCCTCAACAAGAATTAACTCAAAAATCAACTTCTCAGGGTCGGGAAGACCAATTTAAAATTTTTCTAAGTTAAGAGGCCTTTAAAATGACTAAGTCCCCAACACTTAGTGAAATTTTCTAGCTTTAATCCTCTTTGCATGCTACTAGGAGCTGAACTGATCTAAGAATAATACGGGGTATTACAATATCTCCCCCTTTGGAATATTCGTCCTCAAATGAGATTGATTAAGTTGAGATTTCTGAACTAAGGCAACTGAGATCACATACTAAACATGTATAATTGAAAACATGATTACATGATTGAGTCTGAAACATGATACATGAATTGAACTAATTTTGTGAATGCATGCAATGCCGTGAGACTGATTATATAGCTAGAACTGAGAATGGAAAAGAAACAATCTAAGGAAAACTGTTACCTTAAGCTGAGTCTGAGTTTGTGGATAAAAGATGAGGGTAATTGTAACACATATCTACTTCTGCTTCCCAAGTGGCTCCCTTAATGGACTGATTCCGCCAAAGAACTTTGACCAAGGGAACTTTTTTGTTCCTTAGTCTATAAATTAGACGATCAAGGATCTCGACTTGGGTTTTTTCATAAGAAAAGCTATCATGAACATCCGTTTTTTCTAAAGGAACTACAAAAGTTGGATCACCAATACACTTCTTTAACAGGGAAACATGACTAAATCTGTAGGCAATTTTAGCTCATAAGGTACCATCCTAAAATGGCTCAAGATTTTGTAAGGGCCAATATATCGGGGAATAAGCTTCCCTTTCTTACCACATCTCTCCACTCCCTTTATGGGAAATATTTTCAAATAAACTAAAATCCCCAACTTGTGGGTTTTAGTTGCTCATAAGATAGAATGAGATAACAAAGATTGAATTTATAACTTAAAGCAAGTGAACTTACAAAAGATGAAATTCAAAGTTGTTTCTCCTTTAAGTACAATAAGAATTTCCCACAACTAAATCAAAGGATAGAAAATTGAATTCTAAGTTAAGAGAGTTGAAAACAAATGAACTCCCCTTTTTTAAGATACAAAATGTCAAAAGCTGCTTCCAAGGTTATGAATGAAACATTAAAGGCCACTATTTATAGCTGTAACTTAAGACAAAATCGAAATTAATTGGAAAACTCTAAACTATGCCTTAAATACTTCAACCTAATTGTTGAAATAATATAACAAAGTAAGGAAATTCTCGGATTAGGTGACGCCCTGGATGACGCCACGTCAAGGGTCTGACGCCTTATCATGGATGGCGTTAGATTAACTCCAGTTGTCTTCAAGTTCTGTCTAAAGCTAACGATGTTGTTGATGCCGTATCACAGATCTGACAGCGTTTCACTGTCGTCGTCCTTATTGATGCCTTATCACAACTTTGATGCCACATCACCAACATCATCAGAACTGCTTCTCAGACTGCAACTCTCTAGTTAAGACTGATGCTAATGCTGATAGCCTATCACAAGGCTGACGACTTATCACGGTTGTCGTCAACCATGTTTTCAACTATTTTCGCTCAAATTTTAGCTCTTTTGCTCCATTCTTATTTATTTTCATGCATCTTGACTTCCCTACAAAATCTTAATAAATAACATCAAAAATGCCAATAATTACTTAAGAACTTACAATTATTTCAAGTTAAAAAGTCTTAAATGTGCTACAAAAATCTAGCACATTAACACCCTCTACTTAAAATAATTGCTTGTCCTCAAGCAACTACATAACACCATACTACGATGCTTAACCAAGAGACACATAAGATACCTATCACAGTTGATTATCATGTTTAGCTCAAAACTCATGCCACTCTCCATGTTCAATTACTTATAAATCCAACTGTGCATATCAATGAAGATTAACAATGTGACCCAAAGGAATTAAGATATGGCATCAAGTCAGCAACAATAACCATGCATATGTACAAGTTACACTACCTAAACAAATAAAAAGCTAGCAATACAACCGATATGCCCTTACAACAAAGGAGTCTCTTCTCACTCATATATGAACTCAAGCATGTCAATGTGGGGACGGTCCAGAGACACTCAGTCTCAAAAGGAAATTCCAATAAATGCATGTCAAATACCATATGCTTGCCCTTATTTTCATTACCAAGGTGTCCAGACAGGTAAGTTAGGATCACTATAGGTCTTTTCTTCGGCTTGTAATATAGGCTAAGGGCTAGTATGATATTCAATGGCATTTAGAGTGCTAAGCCTCCTTGGCACTACCTTAAATTTTGGGGTTCACTTATTAATCTTTTTCTTTTTTTTTCTCCTTTTATTGATCACACATTATTCAGGATAGATATGGCTTTTATTTTTCATTCTTTTTATTTTCTTATTCTTCTTCCACACCACCCAACTTTTTATTCTTTTTTACTTATTCTTTTCCTTTTATTCTACCTTTCTTCATACCCAGTTTACATCATGCACCCCTATGATAGCCACCCTCAACTTAGCTTGTTTACCTAAGTCAAGGTGTAAAGTGTCCAAGGAGGACCAGGGCCAAATTCATTATGATCTAAATGGAAAGGTGATAGGTGTCAAGAAAGAAATGGTCAATTCATGCTCAAAATAGGGATCACAAGATATCATGCATACATGAAAGTTCATTTAGGCAAAAAAAGTGACTTAAAAATCAAAACGGCCTATGATCCTTTCCTAACCCCTATATTTCAACCAAGGTAAGACTAACTGGGCAAGTTCTAGATTCAACACACACTAGGAATTGAGTAAGACCTCACACACACATGGAATAATAGCACATCACAAGCTACTACCCATTCGGTTCATACAATTGTTACAAGTGATTATTATGTCCCTAGTACGAATGCCATAAAAAGATTCACAGTAGCCACATATAATTACATATCACATAGTTATAAAACAGACCAATGAAGAGGTGTTTATCAGTCTTAAATGTCAACAAAAATATGTCAACTGCTTTAGATACTTATTTTTCTCCAGTTAACCACAACACATCACAAAACAAACATAATACGCCTAAACATGTCGGCTCTACTAGGAACAAGACTCCGGGGAAAAGAGGCACGACAACAAAAACCCCAGGAGGATATCACACCCACAAGTAGCCCCACCCTCAACTTAATATCATGTAGTGTTCCCAATGTGTCAATCTAAAACAAGAGAGTTAATAACATACCTGTGGCACCATGGGTACTAAGATCTGATGTCAATCACATAATACAAATACAAACAACAAAATACCTTGGGTTGCCTCCCAAGAAGTGCCTAATTTAGTGTCGCGGCATGGCCCAACTCAACTTTTTTCTCTATTATATGAACTTCACTCCCAACTTAGAGTCCATCTTCTTGCATCACTCATAGGGAGGTGGTACAAAGATTAATAAGATGAGTAATAGATGATGCAGGTAAACAACTCAGTTTTTAAGTGAGGTGTGTTTTGGTGTTGCTTATCAAGTATAAAATAAAGAATATAGGATTCTTGTTCCTCATCTTTACAGTCTTCCACTATTTTAGATGATTCCACAGAGAAGATATCATCTAAACATAATATGGAAAAATTCTTCGAGTGTGGCCCAACAAATCTTACTTCAAAATTTACACTATCCTCTACACACTCACTTTTATTCATCTTCTCAATCTTGGCATCATCCCTCATGGTTGGCTCAGTTGGTTGGGAAATCTCCAAGGGTTGATCAACATCAAGCTCATCATAAATATAGGAATCTTGTTCTTCATTGTCACACTCTTCCATTATTTTAAATGATTCCACAGATAAGATATCAACTAAACATAATGTAGAAAAGTGTTTTGGATGATTGATCTCGATATCCATCTCTTATTTCCTTTCTCTTCCCTTATTAAATGCCATAATGTCTTGACGTATGTCACATATGGTATCATTAGTTGTGTCTATATGATCCAACATTAGTTGAAGCATAGCTTTAATGTCACACTTTCTAGTGCTGTGTTCTTTCTTTTCTTGACCATAAGACTTGTCATACTCATAAGAAGAACTAGAACTTGGGTTAGGGCAATAGGGGGAGAGGGAATTTGAGAAATCACTCCAATATCCATCTTGACAACCATAAAGAACAATTATACTCCAAGTAGGATGGAGATGGTGCATATATCTCTCTCCAGGGAGCATATCTACAGTCATGCCAAAAGTGGGGTCCACCACAATATGGACATGGATCATCTAGATAAGATTTCCAACCATCAAACTCACATTCATTCCATGATGCCATAGTAAGAAATAAGCAAAAATAAAGAAAATCTACCTAACACACGAAACAAAGGAAATCACAAACAAATTTTTACAAGTGTGAATTCAAGCAAGTAAGGTAATATTCCAAACCAAGTCAATACACCAAATTGTTCCCCGACAACGGCACCATTTTTGATAACGCTCAACTTACACGTCAATTTAGTGCAAGGCATTCATCATCAATATATTTACCCAAGTTTGGAGTCAGGGTCGAATCCACAGGGAATAATGTGAGTGGCGATTAAACTAGTTCTAAACTATAGCTACAAGTTAAATTCAAATAAATAATAAGAAAATACCAACGGGGGGTTTTAATCAATCACACAAATTCTAATGCTTCAACTTATTTTAGAACTCAAAACTTAAATTTAAATATTTTGAATCAATGATATAGAAAAACTAGGGTTGTGATCACAACAACTATTAATCTCCATTGAATAATAACTGTTCATGATTCTCATGATAGGTGGGAATAACAGATTATCCCTACCGGTGATACTATCTGACTTATCTCTTGACCTCACCAGATAATTTATTATCTAATTCTCTCAAACTTAGATAACTTATCTATTTCCAATAAGATGTTATCTCAGGTAGATTAATCCAGTTACGACATTGATCATCAAACAAAAGGTTGGTAGCTTCCGAGTCCCTGTTGATAATTTACGACCTGTAGTCTATTTCTCCGTTAGAAGCAAAGAAAACCTAAGGCATAACCTAATGTTTGCAACCAATAGATTCAAGTTAAAACAACAGAATTTCAAGACATTCCCACAATCACTCAAACCCTAATTCAACTATTAAATTAATAAAATAATAATCATAGATCCCACAACCCTAGATGTGGGTTTTAGTTGCTCATAAGATAGAAAAAGGTAACAAAGATTGAATTTATAACTTAAAGCAAGTGAACTTACAAAAGATGAAATTCAAAGTTGTTTGTCCTTCAACTACAATAAGAATTTCCCACAACTAAATCAAAGGATGGAAAATTGAATTCTAAGTTAAGAGAGTCGAAAACAAAAGAACTCCCCTTTTTTAAGTTACAAGATGTCAAAAGCTGCTTCCAAAGTTATGAATGAAACCTTAAAGACTGCTATTTATAGACATAACTTAAGACAAATTTGAAATTAATTGGAAAACCCTAAGCTATGCCTTAAATACTTCAACCTGATTATGAAATTAAATAACAAAGTAAATAAATTCTTGGATTGGGTGATGCCCTGGCTGACGCCACATCAAGGGTCTGGCGCCTTATCATGGATGGCGTCAGATTAGCTCTAGTTGTCTTCAAGTTCTATCTAAAGCTGACGATGTTGCTGATGCCACATCACGGATTTGATGATGTTTCACTATCATCTTCAGATGTTTTCTCCTTTTGCTAATTCTCTGCTTAAGGCTGACGCCCTTATTGATGCCTTATCACAACTTTGATGCCATATCACCAACGTCATCAGAACTTCTTCTCAGACTGCAACTCTGTGGTTAAGGCTGATGCTAATGCTGATAGCCTATCACAAGGCTGATGACTTATCACGGTTGTCGTCAACAATTTTTTCAGCTCTTTTTGCTCAGGTTTTAGCTCTTTTGCTCCATTGTTATTTATTTTCATGCACTTGACTTTCCTACAAAATCTTAAGAAATAACATAAAAAATACCAATAATTACTTAAGAACGTACAGTTAAGTCAAGTTAAAAAGTCTTATATGTGCTACAAAAATATATCACATCACTTAATCAAACTGGAATCCCTATCTAGCTTTTCTTTTACTTCGGCAACCAAAGAAGATTCTAAACCATTCTGAACCCATATACTACCCTCAGCTTAATCAACCAACCACTCACCTAATATAGCAAGCTAATGAACCTCTCTGACTAAATTTCTCTTATCATTCTCAACATGAGTAACACTACCCATAGACAATCTACTAAGGTTATCTACCACTACATTGGCCTTGCCCGAATGATACAGCACACTCATATCATAATCTTTTAACAACTCAAGCCATCTTCTCTGATGAAAATTTAAATACTTCTGTGAAAATACATACTATAAAATTTTGTGATCTATGAATGCATCAACATGAACTCAATAAATATAATGCCTCAAATTTTTCAATACAAAAACAACAGCTACCAACTCAAGATCATGGGTAGGGTAATTCTTTTCATGAGGCTTATGCTATAGAGAGGCATATTCTATGACCTTACCTCTGAACCATCTGAACCATCTGTTAAAGTCAAGACAAGGGCTGAGGTGAGCCGAGTCTTCAACTCCTGCAAACTCTTCTCGCAAGAATCTAACCACTAGAATTTGACTTTTTTTTGAGTCAATCAATACATGGGGATGCAATAGATGAAAATCCTTCAACAAACTGTCTGTAATAGCCAGCCAAACCATAAAAACTCCTGATATATGATCGTAAGATGGGTCTGGGATAGTTTTTCACTGCCTTGGTCTCTTGAGGTTCAACTCTAATGCCATCACTCAAACTAATATGGCTTAGTAAAGATACTGATCTTAGCCAAAACTCGCACTTACTGAATTTGGCAAACAACTGATGGGATCTAATAGTCTGTAATACAATTCTGAGATGGTATGCATGATTGTTTTTACTACGATAATAGACAAGAATATCATCAATAAATACTATGATGAACATTTCTAAGTACAGCTTGAACACTTTATTCTTCAGGTCCAACAAAGCTGCTACGGGATTCGTTAGTCCAAAAAACATAACTAGGAATTCAAAGTGACCATACTGAGTTCTGAAGGTTGTTTTTGGAATGCCACATTCTCTGACTCTGGCTGATGATGGATGTATCTGAGGTCTATCTTAGAGAAATAACTAGAACCCTAAAGTTGGTTGAACAAGTCATCAATCCTGGGGAGTTCCCCATGGGGAAACAGTGGGTCTGATGAATCCATTATCTAAGAGAACTTTAACTATTCTTTCAACCCTTTGAGTTCAGCCCGAGCCATTCTGTAGGGAGGAATAGAGATAGACTGGGTGTAATACCTCATACTTTTTCTAGTTTAAATTTGTTCTTAGAATGTTAAGGGATGGCTTTCAAAATAAATAATATTTATTCCATGCAAAATTTTCAAGATTTCAATTTTTTGATTGTGTGAGAAATTGAATAAATTTAATTGATACCAAATTTACCAAATTTTGACACTCGGTGAAGGAGTTATGACATTTTAAGTTGTCAGTGTCTCACCTGAGTAACCACCGCATTGCGGTGAAGGACAATTTCATAATTGTCAATTCTAGTGGACCTTCGCAACATTAGCACATCGCGGAGAGGTCCAAATTCCCTATTATCAATTTTCAGTAGCACAACGCGATGGTGGAGTGTCTTACCATTAGATAAAATGGCAAAAACTATAGGGCACCGCGATAGCTCTGCATCATGGAGAATGCCCAGTTCCCACTCGTCCATTTCCAGTGAGCCACTGTAATGGACCGCGATTGTGGATCGTCGCGGTGGCCAACCAAATCAAAAAAAATATTGCGTTTATCAATTTTGACTTAAAGTTTAAAAAGGGTATTTTGGTCAATTTCCAAGGCCCCAATCTATCAAAACATGAGATTTATGCTTATTCTAAGCACTTTATACTCATTATTCACCATTCTCTTCAAAAGAAAAACCCTAGGAACCAAAAGCCCCTTCTCCAAAAAACCAAATTCCACCACAGATTTTTCAAGAAAACTTTAGATGGAGGATTACTAAGACAAGATATCCAAGAACTCATCTTCAAAAGCATCATAGGAATCTAAGATTCAAGATTTTCATCTAAGTTCATCAATTAAGGTATGTGGGGTTTTTCAACAAGGATCTCCTTTCATCCTTATGCCTAAAATTATTTTTCAATTATAAATTTACATGATTTGAATGAGATTACATGAGATTTGAACTAAGGTTCATACCTAATATTGCTATTTGCAAAGTTTTAAGATTTTGAGATATTGTGAAGATGAATTGCATGTCTATTTTTATATTTTCATGCCTATTGTAATGAATTACAGATTTTGAGAAGAATTATCATTGTTTTCATTATCAAGCATGATTATCATGATATTTTGACATGAGTTTAATACATGGTTTACTAAGACCCAAGTTTATATGTTGAGATTTTGAGAAAGATGATGCTTTAAGCATCTTATGAGCTGATTATTTATAATTTACAATAAAGTCTTAATCTTTTGATCCTCAGATTAGTTTTGGAATCCACTTTACAGATTTATTATAGATTACAAAAAGAAAAATAGCTTCATTTACAGATTGATTCAGATAAATACATAACTAGTTTCATATTAAACCCTTATGCGAGTTTTAAAGTGGATTTCTATTGAGATGAGCGTACCAAATTAAAGGGAGTAGTATTTAGCACTGAGTTGGGTATTATTCCAAGGTATCATGCCCCAGAACTACGTTCCACTATAGGATTGAGAATACAACTATAATTTTTAGAACTAAATGTTATGGCTCACAAGATTTATAAAGTATGTTTTGCTTCTTGTTGATACATATTTCAGTATTTCAAATATTTCAGCTTATGTGAGTCTTTTCCATTTAGGATGCATTGTCTTATAAATTATGATGATGAGATAATGTTTTACTTATGCATTTCACCTCCATATACTTAGTACATCCTAAAAGTACTGATCTATATATATTTCTATGTGCTACATTGTTTCATAATGTAGGTATGAGTTGTAGCACGCATACCATATTCAGACAGCTTGCAACTTCCAGCCAGTAGATGACATGTTCTCCCACTTTGGATACTTTAGTTAGTTCTTATTTATGTACTTTACTTTCTTACCATTATATATTGATTTGTAATAGTTGGGGTCACGTCCTAGCTATCTATAGTTAGTATAGTAGAGGCTTCACATATGTCATTTAGAGTCAGTTATGTATTTTAGTCCCTCTTTCAGACTTTATTTATAATAGTCTAAACTTTTTAAAGTCAAATCTAGTATCCAGAAGAGTTAGTGATGACTTCCTCAATGATTAGTGTTTAAATCTGACATAATTTCCCCAATTTTGACTTTTAATCATGTGGAAAATTGAATTATCTTTACAATGATACCAATTTTGTCCAAATCCAATATCGATGTAAAAAGTTATGGACATTTTACAGAGAACTGTCGGAACTTCCCGAAAGTGATGGTCAGGCCGGCGGACCGTCGAGCTAGCAACGGACCGTCGCCCAAGCCGTTGTGACTAAGGCAGTGAACCCATCTTCTAGCTAAGTATGACAGTCAAGACCGACGGACTATCGATCTAGCAATAGACCATCGTCCAAACCATCGCATACAAGGTAGGAAGTTTAGGTTCTTGCCAATTATGACGAGATGGACCGATGGACCATCGAGTCCACGATGGACCGTCGCTCAAAACATTGCCACTTCCTAACAACAATTTTAAGACATTTTTAAAAAGGGTATTTGTTTTTTATTCCACTTGTTTTAACCCCTAATTATGCAAGACCAAAGCTCATAACTTTATTATTCATCTACAACACCAAATTATGGTTTCTCTCAAAGATCAATACCCAAGAATAAGAAATCCTAGATGTCTAATCCCAAGGCAAGAATTCAAGATTTCCTCCAACAATTTTTAAGAAATAATCCACCCAGGTATGTAAAGTGTTGATTCATGGGTTTCTTTCACTCATGAAGCTCTAGAATCCCATTTTAAACCCATGAATTATGATTTCCATGTGGGATATTGATTTTAATTATGTTGATGTGGTTGTATGAATCCCAAGTTAGAGTCTTTATGTACTTTTTATGAAATTATGCTAGTATGTGGGTTCGGAAACTTTTAAATTGTGTTGATTAAATTAACCATGACGTATGAACAAGTGTATATGACTAAGCCTAAGGTTGTGCAAGAAATGTGTTTGATAAAGTGCCCAAGAGAAAAAGAATCATGCTTTAGGACTCAATTATGACTAAATTGATGAACCCATGCTTTACCCTTATGTTCAAAATGACTTTCATGTTATTGTTACACATTGAAATTGTTTGATGGATTGTTCATGAGATTAGCCCTGCGAAATTATGATATACTTATATAAATTCCTATTTATGTACCAACCCATGATAATCAAGTGCCTCATGAAATTCCCCAATGTTTGTATTATGGATTGTTGATTATGGTCGTGAGTCCAGAAAGTGTCATGTCTTATTAGTTTCATGCTATCGATTCTTGTGGGTACTTGTAACCAATAATTTAGCTATATGCCTAGAGCCAGTATTAGTTTTCAACATACTCTCAGTCAAGATATGTTCAGTAGAATTCAGTCAGTCTGATGACTCAGGAAAACTTAGTAGTCTCAGTAACCTCAGTCAGTTATCAGATCTCAGTAATATTTCATTAGTTAATCAAACTCAATGAACTCAGTCAAGTTAGTTTAGTTTAATTAATTTAGTGTCTAATCAGATGGGAGTAGGATTCAGCACCAAGTGAGCCCAAGGATGGGAATTCACCTGTGAGTAGAGGGTGTGATTCTTAGAAGCAATCCTTGTGCTCTAAAACTACGTAGCTAGTGTAGGTTAAGACATCTAACCCATTAGATGAGGGTTTATGAGGTGATTTAACCTGTTAGATGAGGGTCCCACCATTCTCCTTATAGTACCTGTTAGATGAGGGATTACTCATAGCTTGTCCTTAACAGTGGCACAGTATTGACACCCTTCCAATTAGGGTTACAGATTGCACCCCAACTCAATTATATTATCTCAGTTGGGGCATGTCAGTTATATGACTACTTTCCATAGGTATTGTCTCAGTCTCAGACCTTGGAAGATATGCTAAGGGTATGTGCCATTGATTTCAAGGGGAGTTGGGATGACCACTTTCCTTTAATTGAGTTTGCATACAATAACAACATCATTCCAGTATTCAGATGGCTCCATTTGAAGCTCTTTATAGTAGGAGGTGCATATCTCTAATTGGTTGGTTCAAAGTGGGTGAGGCTGCAGTAGTAGGGCCTGACTTGATATTTTACACCTTAGAGAAAGTTTAGTTGATTAAAGAATGGCTCAAGATAGCTCAGATCTAACAGATATCGTATACAGATATGCACAGAAAGGATTTCAAGTTTGAGATTGGTGATTATGTGTACTTGAAAATCTCTCCCATAAAGGGAGTGAAGCAATTTGGCAAAAAGGGAAGCCTCAGTCCCCAATATGTCGATTCCTTCAAAATTCTCAGTTATTTCGGCAAGGTAGCTTATAAGCTCGAATCTCCTTCAGATCTAGCCTCAGTTCATCCACTGTTCCATGTATCCTTGCTAAAGAAGTGCATAGGTGACCCATGAGTTGTAGTCCCGGTAGAGGGCTTAGACATTCAAAATAGCCTTTCTTTCAAAGAGATCCAGTCAAAATTCTTAACTGCCAGACTCGCAGACTGAGGAACAAAGAAGTCTTTACAGTCAAAGTTCTTTGGAAGAATTAGTCCATTGAGGGAGATACTTGGGAAGCAGAAGCAAATATGAGGACCAAGTATCCTCACCTCTTCTCTGCAAACTCAGACTCAGCCCAAGGTAATAGCTTTCCTCAAGCTTATTCAGTTTCATGTTCAGATTTCAGTTATAAACTTGGTATCAGCTACCCTTGCGTATCCAGTCAAATATTTATGTATCATGTCATTCATATATTCATGCATCAGATATGCATTCTCATCATGGGAAACTCAGTTTCTTAGTAATTTTAGTCATGCATTCATGAAGACTATCCGTCACATATCCATGCGTCAAACATGCATATTCAGTATAAGATTTCAGTATATCAGAAGTTCCAGTCATATAGACCTGTTCAAATGTTCACGTCCGTTAAGTAAGATTAGTCTATCAGTTTTCCCAGTCTAGTCAGTCCTATTCAAGGATGAATGTTCCTAAGGAGGAGATATTGTAATACTTCGAACTTTTTTTAAGTCAAATCTAGTATCCAGAAGAGTTAATGATGACTTCCTAAATGATTTATGTTTAAATCAGATAGAATTTCCCCAATTTTGACTTTTTATCATGTGGGAAATTGAATTAGGTTTCCAATGATACCAATTTTATCCAAATCTAGCATCAGAGTAAAACGTTATGGATGTTTTACATAGAACTGTCGGAACTGCCCAAAAGAGACAGTTAGGCCGGCGGACCGTCGAGCTAGTGACGAACCATTGCCCAAGCCATCACGACTAATGCAGTGAACCCTCTTCTGGCCAAGTATGACGGTCAGGACTGATGGACCATTGAGCTAGTGATGGTCCATCGCCCAAACCATCGCAGATGAGGCAGGAAGTTCAGGTTCTATCCAAGTTTGATGGGATGGACGATGGACTGTCGAGCCAAAGACGGACCATCCTCCAAATTGTTGCCACTTCTGATTAGCTATTTTAAGCCATTTTTAAAAGGGTATTTGGGTCTTTTTCCACCCATTTTATCCCCTAATTATACCAAATCAAAGATCATAACTTTATTATTCATCTACAACACCAAATTAGGGTTTTTCTCAAAGATCAATCCCCAAGAACAAAAAATCCTAGGTGTCTAATATCAAGGAAAGAAATCAAGCTTTCCTCCACCAATCTTCAAGAAATAATCCACCCAGGTATGTAAAGTGTTGATTCATAGGTTTCTTTTACCCATGAATCTCATGAATCCCATTTTAAACTCATGAATTCTGATTTCTATGTGGTGAGTTGATTTTAATTATGTTGATGTGCTTGTATGAATCCCAAGTTGGACTCTTTATGTACTTTTCATGAAATTATGCTAGTATGTGGGTTTGTAAACTTTTAAATTAAGTTGATTAAAGTAACTATGATGTATGAACTGGTGTATATGACTAAGCCTAAGGTTTTGCATACAATGTGTTTGATAAAATAACCAAGATAATAAGAATCATGCTTTAGGACTCAATTATGACAAAATTGATGAACCTACGCTTTACCCTTATGTTCAAAATGATTTCCATGTTATTGTTATACAGTGAAATTGTTTGATGGATTGTTTAGGAGATTAGCCCTATGAAATTATGACATCTTTATATAAAATCCTATTCATGTACCGACCCATGATAGTCAAGTGCCTCATGAAATTCCCCAATAATTGTATTATGGATTGTTGATTATGGTTGTGAGTCCAGGAAGTGTCATGTCTTGTCAGCTTTGTGCTATTAGTCCTGGGGGAACTTGTACCCAACAATTTAGCTGTGTGCCTAGAGCCAGTGTTAGCTTGTAAGATACTCTCAGTCAAGCCATGTTCAGTAGAATTTAGTCAGTCTTATGACTCAGGAAACCTTAATAATCTCAGTAACCTCAGTCAGTTATCAGATATCAGTAATATTTCATCAGTCAATGGAACTCAATGAACTCAGTCCAGTCAGTTTAGCATAGATAATTCAGTGTCTAATCCGATAGAAGTAGGTTCAGCACCGAGTAAGCCCAAGGATGGGAACTCACCTGCGTATAGAGGGTGTGACTGTTAGAAGCAATCCTTATGCTCCAGAACTATGTTTCCAACCTAGGATGAGATATCTAACCTATTAGATGAGGGATTATGAGGTGACTTAACCTATTAGATGTGGGTCCTACCATTCTTCTTAGAGTACCCATTAGATAAGGGATTACTCATAACTTGTCCTTACCAGTGGCACAGTATTGACAATCTTCTAATTGGGGTTACAGATTGGAACCCAACTCAATTATATTATCTCATTTGGGGCATGTCGATTACATAACTACTTTCTACAATTACAGCCTTAGTCTCAATCTCAGTAATAGAACTTAAATAGTTCTATAGAATTTAGGACTGTCAGATACAGTCACCCAGCTCAATATGGAACTCAGCTAGTTTCATCAGAAATAGGATTGTCAGGTACAGTCATTCAGATAATTGTATATCAGTTATATGAAATCTTATGTTATCAGTATTCAGATTAAGTGATGTCATGATCTTAGTTAAGTTTAAGTATTCATGCATGTGTTCTCACATTTATGTTATTCAGTCAGTTAGTATTGTTCCTGCAGATATACCCCTTGGATTCAGACTACCTCACTTGCATACTAGTATATTCAATCGTACTGGTGCATTTGTGCTATGGTGTTTTATACCATAGATTCAAAAGCACGAGCTCCAGAACATCCTTAGTAGAACAGACGTTTAGTAGCCAGAATAACAGTGAGTCCTCATCATTCTAGCATAGCTTGATTATTTTATTACTTTATTATTTCAGTAGTTTGGAGTTAGTTGGGGACATATCCCATCAATTCCACAGTTTTTAGACAATTTAGAGGCTTCCAGACTATAGCATGTTCATACTGTTATTTCAGTTTTATTTTGTTATTGATATACCATATTTCCAGATATTATGTTTTATTAGATATTTGAAACTTATGGCCATTCAGCCTTTTTCCACATTCATACAATATATTATGTAGTGCCCAATTATACATATTAGACATATGTTAGCTTGTGGTCCTTCGGGGTCATGAGCACCGTGTAGCGTTCTAGTTACCAAATTTGGGGCATTACATTATCAAATTTTAAAAGTTGTATTAGTATTGTATTTATCATAGATTCCAATATTATTATGTTTCCACGCTATAAACACAGTCATTTGATACTTATTATTTAGTTGTTTATGAGTTATGCCAGTAGAAGGGTTAGCTTGGGATCATTTGTGGTTCTAAGTACCGTGTGACATCTCGAGACAATTTTTTGGGGCGTTACAAACATGGTATTATAGAGCAAGGTTCAAGTTTCCTAGGATGTCTGTGAAGCCATGTCTAGTAGAGTCTTGCGAAATGGTACGAAGACGTCTGTAATTTTCTTTGAGAGGCTACAAGGTATTTAAGAAAAGTTTCCTTTCTTTCCTACTCTAGATCGTGCAGTAAAGTTATTTTCTTAGAATCCTCTATCTACTCATGTGTTACCCTAAAATTCTTTATCTATGTATTATTCTTGAGATAACATAATTAGCAAGTTCCTATTCCTCCCCAAATAATGCTCTCAGATTTGCTATCAAAAGTTTTAGAAGTCACACAAGGGGCTTGAGAGGAGCTACCTAGTGTGTTAAGTTCCTTAAGTTGAAAGCTTATATTCTCATCATTATGAGTTGTTCAGTTGAGACTGAATAAGCTATGCATTTAGATTCCTTATTATTCTTTCAGTATAGATAGTGCTCATGAGTGGATATGGTATGTACCTAGACTATTAAATGTAGTGCGCATTCGAGGGATATTATGAACTTCAGTGTTATGATCTATGAATGGTAGAACCTTATTATAGTTGAAAGTATGGGTATAGAAGAGTAGTGATAAGAAAAGTGGGAATGGCGATTGATAGAAAGTATAGAGGTAAACTTATGTATGTTATAGATTTTTCATTATGGTGATATGTCCTGGTGTTAGTTTAGAGGTAGGTAGAGAAAGAGTTTTTATTTGAGGAGAGTTATTGTTTGCTTGAAGCATGAAAGAGATTATTGATGATAGTTATTGTGTTGGAAAAGTATCAGATATTAATGAAGTGTTTGGTGGTTTAGTATCATTAATTTAGGCTTCCCTTGAGGTTACAAAAAGGAGTTTAGCTGAAACTTATAGAGCTATGATAGTAATTTAGATGTATAGATAGGTAAATTGTAATAATGTGTATAAGGAGTATGTGTTAATAGATTATGATAAGATGGGCCATATGATTGTGATAAATTATTGTTGTTATGAGACTCTAGTGGACTAGTGTTTCTCGATGTTTTATTTCATAGATTCCAAGTGAGAATTTTATGTAAGGTGGGTTGCTAAATCATGTTTAGCACTAGACATTAAGTCTAAACAGATTATGGTCATTAACGTGGATGTGCTGATTTCTTGGTTAGTGATGCTAGTTATATGAAAGTGATCTAGTAGGCTTGAACAGTGCATATAGGAATTTAAGTTGGTTGATTTAAAGTTTAGAATGATGTTGTGGGTATGATGTTGAGGTGTTCCCAAGGTGATGTGGGTTTGCATTATTTCTAATGTTATTATGTGTTGTGCGTGATTAGTAGTACCGTTGAGTTGCTAAGTTGAAGGAGACTAGTTATATATATATATATATGATGTTCTTGATATCTAAGTTAAGGAGTTATGGGTATATGATGTTGAGCCTTTTTGTATAATCTTGACTCTTATGATTTAGAAATACAAGTTTAGAGATATGATATATTAAGCTATGACAAGAGTAGTTTAGTTTATTAAAGGATGGTGATATCTGTGTTTAGTGTTCGGATCTAAGCTTGAATCCTTGAAGATTGAGCAAATAGAAATAAGAGTTGAAAGCTCTAGATGGTATGAACTCACGATATGGTGATACCCATGAAGATTCTAAGTTAGTAAGTGCTCAAGATGTTATATGATGACTATTAATCTATAGAAAGATAGAGTAGTATCTCTGACAGAGGTGTTAGCATTGCGTATTACACGTTAAGATACAGTCCTTTAGGGTAAGTTTAGTTTTATGGGTATTGAATATACCCAGATTCAAGAGTAAAATTTTTTAGTTTAGATGGAAGTTTATTTAGTGGTTTACAGATTTAGATTGATGGCTTAAAGCCAAAGGGGGAGATGATAGAATGAGTAACCAAGTCATACTTCCAAATTCTAGTAAGCGATGCCAGTGTACTATAGAAAGTCAGTAAGAGAGGACGATGCTTGACCCATTCTCATCTCAGTACAAAGTTTCATACTTCAGCTATCCCAATATTTACTCATGCCTCACGTGTTAGTTACCTGACGATAGCTTTTGTTTATGCGTATAATAAAGAGTTATGCACTCTCCCTGTTCCTAGTAAGAGGAGTTCCAGTTCACCTAATAGTTGGAATCACATTCCATAAGTTATGAACTCCAAATTTAGGCCTTATAGTATGTTCAGTTCCACTACTCATGCAACACTCTTAACGATCACCAAAATTCAGATTTATATCATGTATGTCCTCAGATTAGATTTCTTTAATAAATCCATGTCATGAATACTCTATTTCTCATGCCTCAGTAAGGCGTCAAGTTATGATTAGTATCCCTTCAGGTTTTGGGTCCTAGTATTCCAACCTTTCAATGACCTTCCCTAGGTCAAGGTATTGATGATGAATAATTGTGTAAATGGAAGAGAGTAAATGTGTTATATTGGGAAAATGGTTAAAAACTAATTTTCTATAAGTCTATAAGTTTGGAAGAATTTTTGAGGGAAAGTTTATTTTTTTGTGTATGACTTGGTTAGTTGAGAATATTTTATGTATGTCTTCCTATAAATTGAAAATTGCATGGAAGTTGTTATTTATAGAGGTATTAGAGAATATAATGAAGATGCTCTTGTGAGTAATGTTTAGAAGTGCATATGTGGTTATAAAGATAGGCTTGAATGTTATGTTGGTATATAATTAGATGGGCGCATTGTGTGCTAAAGACTTCCTAGTAAGAGGTTAAATTTTGTTATGGAAGTGATAAAATGAATTATCTTATGGAGTAGTTATGACAATGCTTGGGGTATTAAATCCTTGGTTCAAACTAGTATTATGATGTCACGTGCAGTGCATTGTGATTTCGAGTTAGACTTGACCATGATGAGAGGATTTAGTTTAGTTTAGACTTTAGTAGATGGATTTATCCATGCCATGTGACAATTATAAGTTGAATCAAATGAGTATGGTATTTGAAGGTAATAGTATAGTTGAGGGAGTGTTTGACAAGTGTTGCTAAGCTTGAAAGTACAAAGTTGCATTATTTAAGCCCTAGAAATTCTACCCTAACTTATGATTTACAAGTTTATGTTCCATGCTATAGAGCCATAGCAATGTTGAAATTCCTTATTCAGATGTTTTGATTCAGATCATGCCCAAAGTTCTTTACTCCCTAATAGCATTAGAAATTTCTTAGAAAAGTGTTGAAGAAATACTCCAGTTGTGTGTGAGCATTCAGTATGATTCAGTCCATATAACCTGTAATCCAGTTTAACAGTCAGGCCGACAAATCTCTATAGTCATTCCATCTTTCGATTTAGTCTAATCTTACTACCTGAAATTTCATGAGTATGGCCTTTTCAAGAAGAAGTTTATACGCATCCAGGTAAATTGCAAATTCAGCTCAGTATATGCATCAGGCATCAGTTTCAGATTCAGATATTACTTCATGATTCAGTTCGTAAGTATCCTGTGTATTGTCTCAATCTTTTCCTAGTATTCCAACCAAATCAGTATCATTCGGGGATGAATAATCCCAAGGAAGAGATATTGTAATAGCCCGAGTTTTTATGTCATAAACCTCTCATATTTTTTTCACAAAATTACATCCATCCTAAAGAAATTGTTACCCATAAGTTGACTTTTTCGTTTCAATCTCAGCCATAAAGCTATTTGCATGAAAGTTCATGCACTCACAAATCAGTTCAGTAGCCCATTATGTTGGGATTCAGTCATACAGTTTATTTTGGTTGTGCATGATAGCTTATAGACTCAGATTCCTAAAAAATTTTAGTCTAATTAGCCACATTCGAGGACGAATGTTCCCAAGGGGGAGATATTGTAATACCCTATACTTTTACTAGCTTAAATTAGTTCCTAGAATGTTAAGGGATAGCGTCCAAAATGAATAATATTTATTCTATATGGAAATTTCAAGATTTCGACTTTTCATTTTGTGGGAAATTGAATAAGCTTTCCATCGATACCAAATTCGCTCAATTCTGACACATGGTGAAGGAAAATTGTATAATTATCAATTCCAGTGACCTTAGCAATGTTGGCGCATAGTGGAGAGGTCCAAATTCCCAATTGTCAATTTCTAGTAGCTCAACGTGATGGTGGCGCGTCGCGCTAGTAGCCAAAATGGCAAAAACTATAGGGCACCGTGATAGCTCCGCATCACGGAGAATGCCTAGTTCCCACTCGTTCTTTTTCAGTGAGCCACCACAATTGTGGCGTGTCGCGGTGGCCAACCAAATTGGGAAAAATGTTGCATTTTTTAGTTTCGACTTAAAGGTATAAAAGGACATTTTTGTCAATTTCCAAGGCCCCAATCTATCCAAACATAAGATTTAGCTTATTCTAATCACTTTATGCTCATTATTCACCATTCTCCTCAAAAGCAAAACCCTAGAAACCAAAATCCCTTAATCCAAGAAACCAAATTCCACCATAGATTCTTCAACAAAGCTTTAGATGGAGGATTTCCAAGACAAGATATTCAAGAACTTCAAGAACTCATCTTCAAAAGCATCGTAGGAATCCAAGATTCAAGCTTTTCATCTAAGATCATCAATTAAGCTATGTGGGGTTTTTCAACAAGGATCTCCTTTCATCCTTGTGCCCAAAATTAGTTTTCAATCACAAATTAACATGATTTGAATGAGATTACATGGGATTTGAATTAGGATTCATACCCATTATTGCTATTTGCAAAGTTTTGAGATATTTTGAAGATGAATTGTATGTTTATTTTTATATTTTCTTGCCTATTATAGTGAATGATAGATTTCAAGAAGAATTATCATTGTTTTCATTATCAATCATGACTATTATGATATTTGGACATGAGTTTAATACATGGGTTACTAAACCCCAAGTTTATATCTTGAGGTTTTGAGAAAGATGATGCTTTAAGCATCTTATGAGTTGATTATTTCTGATTTACAATAAAGTCTTGATCTTTTGATCCTCAAATTAGTTTTGAAATCCACTTTACAGATTTATTACAAATTACAAAAATCAAAATAGCTTCATTTACAGATTGATTTATATAAATGCATAATTGGTTTCATAATAAACCCTTATGCGAGTTTTAAAGTAGATTTCCATTGAGATGATCATAGCAAATTAAAGGGAGTAGTATTTAGCACCGAGTTGGATGTGATTCCAAGGTCTCATGCCCCAGAACTACGTGCCACCATAGAATTGAGATTACGTGCCTATAGTTGGCAGAGTTGTGATCACTTAGCTGAGGTTATACTCCCTGACAAGAGTATGACACCTCTCCCAAATATGAGGTTTCTTCCATAGGAGGACGAGACGTTGGACTCTATGTAGCTCGTATAGTTTATGTCGGTTAACAGAACCTCCCTACTGATAAAAGTAACAATTTTTAGAATAGTTTTAAAGTATTTCCTTTTAGATAAGAGATAAAGTATTCTCCTTAATAGTAAAAGAAGAACAAAAAAACTATTAGAAAACTAAGTGTAAAGGCTCACAAGTCTTACTCAGATTATACCTTATAGAAAAGATAATAGCTATATATTTTAGCTTTCAAATTTCAGATTCAGTAGTAAGTCCTTCTACACTTAGAAAAAATGATTTAAAGGGAGAATACAAGTATAATTTTTAGAACTAAATGTTATGGCTCACAAGATTTATAAAGTATGTTTTGCTTCTTGTTGATACATATTTCAGTATTTCAAATATTTCAGCTTATGTGAGTCTTTTCCATTTAGGATGCATTGTCTTATAAATTATGATGATGAGATAATGTTTTACTTATGCATTTCACCTCCATATACTTAGTACATCCTAAAAGTACTGATCTATATATATTTTTATGTGCAACATTGTTTCATAATGTAGGTATGAGTTGTAGCACACATACCATATTCAGACAGCTTGCAGATTCCAGCCAGTAGATGACATGTTCTCCCACTTCGGAGACTTTAGTTAGTTCTTATTTATGTACTTTACTTTATTACTATTATGTATTGATTTGTGATAGTTGGGGTTGCATACTAGATATCTATAGTCAGTATAGTAGAGTCTTCACAGATGTCAGTTAGAGTCAGTTATATATTTTCGGCCCCTCTTTCAGACTTTATCAGAATGTAAAAGTTGTATCAGTATTGTATTTCTCATAGATTCCACCATTATTATGTTTCCACGATGTAAACTCAATCATTTGATACTTATTATTTTGTTGCTTATGAGTTATGCTAGTAGAAGGGTTAGCTTGGGATCACTTGTGGTCCTAAGCACCGTGTGATGTCTCGGGACAGATTTTTGAGGTGTTATATTGGATATCTGGGAGTGATGTATTTCGAAGTTAATTTCCCTTTCAAGAGGAACTTCGAGAAGATCTTCAGGGAAAATGTATAGAAATTCCCTTACTACTGAAACATACTCGAGATTGGGGGTCTCAAAATTAGAGTCTTTGACTCGAACAAGATGGTAAACACACCCTTTAGATATCATCCTTCTCGCTCTAAGAGATGAAATAATCTGACCCCTAAGCATTAAACTACTACCCCTCCATTCAATAACTAGTTCATTGGGTAAATGAAATTGGACGACTCTGTTTCTATAGTTAACTTAACCATAGCATGAGTAGAGACAATCCATGTCGAGAATGACATCAAAATCAACCATTCTAACTCCGCAAGATCAGCTGAAGTGAATTTCTGAGACACTGTGATTGGGAAATTTTTGTATACCTGTCTGAAATTTCTGTATACCTGTCTGACTATGATCAATTTACCCACTAGGGTAGACACCGAAAAAGGCTCTGCTAATGTTTCTGGACTGACAATGAAATTGACAGCTATATAGGGGTTACAAAAAAAGTGAAGCTCCAGGATCTAACAAAATATACACATGAAGATAAAAACCTGTAATGTACCCATAACCATATCAGGAGAGTTTTCCTGATTATGTCAGGATTGGAGTGCATACAACCTGTTCTGGAACTGTCCACAGGTTGCATTGGAAGCGGCACCCTGCTGAGTTGGGTGACTAGCTAAAACTTGGGAACGACTGTACTGACTATGCTGACCCACCTATAGGCATTCATTGACTATGTGGCCTAGCTTTCCATATCCAAAATATACATCACTGCCAGCCTTACATACACCCTAGTGATTCTTACCACACTTCCCGTAGAGAGGATTAGTATGACTACTATTCACACTACCTTGAGACTAGAAGCCTGGCACCATATCTCGACTATCATTCTAGAACTTAGGCACTGGCGAACTAGCTGAAGATAGAGTTGGGGCTGAAAATTTTTGACGAAACTGGGAATGGTTACCACCCTCTGACCTCGGCTAAGAAAAGTTAAAGCTACCTATTTTGGCCCTCTTATTCTCTCTCTCTTTCTCATTAAGTTTTTGTTCCTTAATCTGTTGAGCATGAACCATAAGAATAGATAGGTCCATCTTCTTAATCAACATAGAAGTCTTACACTCCTTCACTACACTAGCAGTTACACTAGAAACAAAATTACTCATCCTAGACCTATTATCTACCACCATCAAAGGAGCATACCTCGTAAACTGAGTAACCTTAAACGAGTATTCCTTCACTCTCATATTACCCTACGTCAAATTAATTAACTCCAACTCCTTGGTTTCCCTTAACTCTAATGAAAAGAACCTGTCTAAGAAGGCTGTGACAAACTCCTGTCACTCAACAGGCTCTGTCTTAACACCCCTATCCTCCTTCTACTGCTTATACCATATAAGAGCTAGATCCTGAAACTGGTAAGCATCCAACTCTGTACTCTCACATGATGTGACACCCATGATATCAGTCACTTTCTGAACCACATCAAAGAACTCCTCCAGATCTACCTCAAACTTGGATCTCAAAAACTAAGGAGGATTCATTTGGGTAAAATCCTGCATCCTAACTACAGCTGTATTTGCCACTGGGCTAGATGAGGTAACAACCTACTGGTTGTTTTGAGCAGATACTAAGTGAGCTAAAGTAGTGAATGCATCTCTGAATTTGGCATGAGAGATGTGCTCATTCAGAGATCTTTCTAAATAGGCAAAGGTGCAAGCTGATTTCCATTTCTTCTCCCATTATTTATTTTGGGAGGCATTATCTATAAACAAGAAAAATAATGAGTCAGAAGGAGAGTTTTAAATAGAGATTATGCTCATTCACACAACATGAATACTAAAAGAAGGAAAACTTTTCCTAAAATGTCTTGTATCCTCTTGTCCATAAGTGTGGTGAGCTTCAAACCCATACATAAGACTTTACTCAATGCGGCTTTCACATTCCCTAGGACACTATAAAACCTTAGGCTCTGATCTAAGTTTTTTCATAACCCGATACTACCCCCTAGTTTCGATAACGGTGCTTACAGTCACAAGTGACCACAAACTAACCCATGAGCTGGTACCTGCTGTGAGCACTAAATAAACTGGCAATAAAACATATATGTAGAAGATAAACCAATAAGGCCAAAATCAATCTAAATACTAAAAGCGTAATTCAATCACAAGTTTGTAAATATCTAATAACAATACTAAAAATGCAACTCACTATTCTTATAAACTGACTAGTTGTCTAACTGATTGTCTGAAAGCCTCTAAACTGACTGAAGAGCTGATGGGATAGGCCCCAACCAACTCCAACTGACTAACTGAAAAGAAATATGGAAATAACTAAATAAACATAATAAGTCCTCAATAGATGAGGACTCACCACTGCTGCTACTGCTAAAGTTGTAGACTGTCTAAGTACGATTGGGAAATTGAGCGACCGAACCTATGATATAAGACATCATAGAGCAAAGAAGAGTATGCGATCAGGACTTTGAGTGTATTGGTATATGAGATGAAGTTAGGCTGATATACACGGGTTAATGTACACATAAAATATGGAATTACTAAATAGCATAATATAACGAAACATTAATGGATGAAAACTAAAATATTTGAGAATGCAAAGACCAAGCATATATATATATATATATATATAAATTTCTTAAATAATTTGTAAATTAAAATACTGAAATTTGATAATAGAATGACTGGTCATCTTTATGCTTTGGTCAAGCAAACTAGAACTGAATTCTGGACTAAATACTGTACTGAGACTGTGGGAGGTATCATCTTTCCGATATGCCCCAATATAAGATAATCGGGGTTCAACATGTAACCTCAGTTGGAAAGATGTCAGTACCGTGCCATGGGTACTAACACTGGCCATGTGGATCCACTAAACTAGTGTCCTGAAGGACTGAAGAGTTACCTTATACTGGCAGGAAACTCATATGATATATGTCAACCATAAACTGGCAGGAAGACATCTCAAACCTACGCTGTCTATAAAGTTCTGTAACTTAGGGATTGCTACTAAGGGTCAAACTTTAAACTAGTAGGAATTCCCTCATCCCTATGTTCGCTCAGTGTTGAATCCTACTCCTAACTAAATGATACTGTTTACTGAACTAAACTAAGATTAACTGAGCAAACAACTAATCACAATAACTAACCGAATGACAATGCTCATGCTTTGTCTAAAATAATTTTATAAATACTGAAATTATGTAAACAACTAGGTATCGGGTGTTCATAATCCACCAACACTGAATGAAAATAACAATAATGACATATAAAGCTTTAAAATCCATAGTGGGGGATCATTGCTTAAAACCTAATATTTAGACATTTTATCAAACACATGAGAGTCATGAATTTAAGCATGGTAATGGGTAAATCATACAAGGATAACATAATTACAATACTAAAACCATGAAATCGGAATTTCAATATAGATATTTCAATATACAAAGCATATAATGGCCCATCCCATCAAAAACACATGTAAACATAACACAAAATCAAAATCAATAATAATTTCATGGAGATAATTCAACTTGAATATGTAAAAACTCATAATTTAAAAATAAAAGAGGATTCTTGGACTCCATGGGTGAAAAAAGCCCATAGATGAATATCACACATGCCTTAAACCCTTAAGCTTGAAAGAGAAACACTTTCTTGATGCTTTCTTATAGGTTTTGGATTGGGGAACTTGAATTCTTGGTTTTCTTAGAGAGAAAGTAATGGAACTTGATGATATTAGGGGAGGAGAGGGTTTGTTTTTAGGAGAAAATTGGAGAAGATGGGAAAATAATTCCCTAACTGGCATTATAATTTGTTAATTAATGAATTAAATTAAGGGGAAATGACACAATTGCCCCTCAGGCAATTAAATTCATAACTAAAGTGCAGTTTACAGGATCACCGCTATGCAATGAGGGTCCCATCACTATTACCACCGCGACGCGGACCTATCACGTTGAGCTGATGAAATCATGATCAAAACAAGAACCAATCCTTATTTGAAAAATCCAAAACTTTCCCGAGACATTCTTCTTACAACCTTGAATAAAAATTAACTCAAAAAGCAACATCTCGAGGTCATGAAGACCAATTTAAGAATTCTTGAAGTTAAAAGTCCTTAAAAATGACTAAGTCCCCAATACTTAGTGAATTTTTCAGGATTTAACCCTACTGATCTAAGAATAATATCGGGTATTACAGTCTCTTTTCCAACTTGATGTCAAGAATGGATTTTTACATGGCTAGTTACATGAAGAGATATATATGTCTTAACCTACTAGATTTATTAATCTGCAACTCCCTAATCATGTGTGTGATTTGCATAAGGCATTGTATTATCTCAAATAAAATCCTAGGGCTTGGTTTGAGAAACTCAGTTCGACATTACTTTGCCTCGGATTCTATAGATCTAAGTTAGATACTTCACTGTTTATTCGTTCTAGTAGCATTACTGTTGTGTTGGTTTACGTGGATGAGCTTATAGTCACTGGAAGTTCTATTGAATTCATAAATACTCTTATTTAGAAGCTGTCCTTTGACTTTGCTATGAAGGATCTTAGAGCCTTGCATTATATTATAGGTGTGGAGGTTACTTCTTCTCCTACTGGTTTAGTATTATCTCAAACCAAAGTTATTAGAGACCTTTTGCAGAGAGATAATATAGATGGTGCACGACCTATTTCCACTCCTATGGTCAGTGGATTGCAATTATCCAAGCTTGGAAGCAGTTTCTTTAAAGATCCAGTACTATATCGAAGCTTAACCAGGGATCTTTAATAAATCAATATTACTAGACTGGATATATCCTATTCTGTTAACAAGTATGCCAATTTATGCATTCTTCTACTATTACTCATTTTCAGGCAATGAAGTGGGTGTTGCGTTATTTGGAAAGGACTATGCATCTTGGTTTAAAACTTTGATAGTCTCTAACATTAGTTGTCAATGGCTTCTCTGATGCATACTGGGTCGGTTTGTCCTGATGATCGGCGATCCATTTATGGTTATTGCTTTTTCCTAGGGCCTAATCTGGTATCATGGTGTTCCAAGAAGCAAAAGGTTGTTGCATGATCTAGTACGGAATTAGAATATCGAGGCCTAACTGCTGATACAACTGAGATTACATAGTTACAACATTATTTATAAGAATTACATGTTTTTTGCTTAAACTTCCTAAACTTTGGTGTGACAACTTATCTGCTACTTATCTTACAGCCAATCCCATCTTCTATGCTCGTACAAAGCACATTGAATTGGATTTTAATTTTATCATAGAGAAGGCTGTCTCTAAGGATTTGGATGTCGGTTATATAAGCTCAAGATATCAAGTAGCTGATACATTAACTAAAAGTCTGCTGACTTGGCAATTTTTGTTCCTTCGAGACTAGCTCACTGTTATGCTACCATAGTTTTGCTTGTAGGGGGATGTTAGGATATCTAGTACTCCTAGATAAGGATGGATTGATTTTTAATATTGAAATACAGTTATTATAGATAGCGTTTAGTACTCATTCAGTTCACTTAGGACTATTGAGTCCTCTCCCTATGTATATTTAAATATCAGCTATATCATTGAAAATAATCATCGATATAATATCAATTTAATCTAAAATCTTTCAATAATAAGTGGTATTTTACGACATGAATGTAAGTATTCTTGTCTCCGTTATTGAAAAAATTTGAGATGAGTTTTTTTTCTGTTTTTCCTCTCTTTTTTAGCTATACATTTTATTTAAAGCAATGTTGCTTGAATAGATATATTTGCAATTCTTAGGGGTCATTTGGCTGAGAACAAAAGAAGATTAATTATCTTGAAATTAGCTATTCGAGGATAAGTTATCTCATCATGTATATGGAATAACTTATCCCATCTTTATGGTGTAAATGATGAGATAAATAACATGAAACTAACTAACACCTCCAATCAAACATAGAATAAAATAATTCTGAATTTTGTCCTAGGATTATTGTACCTTATACTTCACACCAAACGACTCCTTAAAGTTTATTATAGCTACCTCCGATTCATATTATATGATATTTAAGGTTTTATATTTAATTCAAAGAAATATTTTTTTCATAATTTAAAAAGATATTTTTCCAAATGTATTCTTATTAAGATAAAAAATATTACATATTCAAGAAGTCGTATAAAATACACTACTATTTAATTAAACATATCTAGTGAAAAGACCTCATTTTTTTAGGGGTGAGTGAATTTAAAAGAGTGTGCTCAACCTAAAAACGACACATAATATGGACCAAAAAAGTAATGTTATGATTTTAATACCTAAAATTTTGGTTAAATATCAAAAAAATATATTCCAAATGAAATAATAGTTTTATTCATAGATCTTAAAATTGTATCTGAACGCAATTTTAACTTCATAAATATCTTCTTAACTTGTCATTTTATTCTTCTACGAATGCAAATAGCTCGACTGAAATGATGGAAACTACCATCAGTGGAATTTCCATATCAGTTGGGATGAGGTCTTTGGATTTTTTGTTTGAATAATTCTTTTATCGGCTAATTTTAAGAGTTAAGTTATGTTTAAAAATCTTTATTACTATTATTATGATATGATAATTAGCCCCTTTCATATTAGGTTCTCATTTTTTATATTGTTCACATTTCAAATATTTAGTATTGGAGATGTGAATGGGTAGATCGTCCGTCCAGCCATGTTGTATAGAGCGGAGTGTTGGTAAGTCAAGAACTCCCACATTCAAAAAATGAAGGTGGTGAAAATGCGGATATTGCATTGGATGTGTGGGCTAACTAGGGGTGATAGAATTCGGAATAAGACTATCCGAGAGAAGGTTGGAGTGACTTCGGTGGAGGACAAGATGCGGAAAGTCCAACTGAGATAGTTCGGACACGTGATGAGGAGTGGTAAGGATGCCCCGGTTCATAGGTGTGATAGGCTAGCTTTGGATGGTTTTAGGTGGGAGAGGGGTAGGCCAAAAAAGTATTGGAAAGAGGTGATTAGGTGGGACATGGAGTAGTTACAGCTTTCTGAGGACATGACCCTAGATAGGAAGATCTGGAAAATGCCAATTAGGATAGAAGGCTAGTGTCAATTTGGGTTGCTAGTAAAGGGTATTACTTGGTGGATGTATTATTATTGCTAAGACACCTTATTTCATGCTCTATTACAATTTTGTTTACTTTTATATGATTACCATTACTTATAGGTGTCGTATTTATGTTATGTCATCTTGTTCCATGCTTTATTATGGATTTGATTATTATTCCTTGTCTTGAGCCGGGGGTCTATCGAAAACAACCTTTCTACTTCTTTGGAGGTAGTGGTATGGACTGCGTACATCTTACCCTCCCCAGACTCACTATGTGGGAATACACTGGGTTTGTTGTTGACATGTGAAGGGGGTAGGGCTGGACATATTTTAGTTCAAACTAAAAATCCAAAAACCAAATCAAAATTAAATTTAGTTTTGTTTTTTCATTCGGTTTCGAAACCAAAATTTAAATTTTTGGTTAATCGGTTCAGTTTTTAGTTTTTCAAAAAACTAATTTGGTTAAACCAACATTATATATGTACTATATTTATATACATATATCATACCCAACCCAATACCAAATCCCAATCCGAAACAATAGGCCCAACCCATTGACCTAATACCCATATAATATATTGCCCTAAGTAATAACTCTAATCATTTTCACTAATTAGTAGACTATCACAACCTCTCACATACTCTTCCACACTAGACCAAAAAAATAATCTCAGCTCTCATTCTATCAGTCTCTCACACTCTCTCCCTCAATGCTATTTAGTCATCACCATAGTCTAGTAATCATCAACATCTAGTCGTAGTAGTCATTGTCATTTTGATCCGCCTCACTTCAAAAGATGTTTGTTGATGCCCACTATTTTGATTTTCAAAACCAAAAAAAATCAAATCGAATTTGTAAAAATGGAATTGAATATAATTTATTTCAGTTTAGTTTTGGTTGTCATTTTTGCCAAATCAAAAATTGAAAAATAAATCGAATAACCGAATATCCATCCCTAGAAGGGGATGTCGAGTTCCTACTTTTGTTATGGATAAGATCTTTAAATTCTTTATGTGATCATGGATAATCATATTTAATTACACTAAATGTAATGATTCGTTTCATCGTTACTAAATTATCCATGATAAATTTATGAAAATTCATAATTTTCATTCCTCAATATTAACTCGAGATTAAAATAGACAATATTTTATTCATTATGTAACCTCAATCGTTTTGATGAAGAGTTTAGACTTTTGATGTGTCTAGATAGACAAAAGCTCAATGAATTTAATTTTTCATAAGTAATCTTATCTATCCTTTAGTTGGGAAGTTCTTATGTATGAATTAAGGCCGTACAATATCCCTAACACAAAATAAAGTTAAAAACTTTCTTAGCAATAGAGTTTTCATATGGGTTTCTGTCATGACCCGAGCCTAACCCCTAGTCGTAACTGGGTCCTTGGAACCACAAGTGATCCCAAGCTAACCCATGAACTGACATACTGCTTGAGCAAAGGATTTAAATTGTATAAAAACTAAATTTGCTGAGCGGAAGCATAATCTTGAGAAAGTTTGAATAAATGAAATACTGACAAAGTTTACAACATAATAAACTGAACAAAGAAACTTGAATTACGTGTAACAACTCTGACTGACTATCTATGAAGCCTTTACTATAATGACTATAGATAGCTGGGACATGCGTCTAACTACCACTAATCAATACATATGAATAATATTAATATAGTACATGAACTACAACTGGCTGGTGCCCTGAAATAAGAGAACTCATCACCTGCTAGCTAGAAGTTGCAAATTGTTTGATTATGATATGTGGGCTACAACTGGTACCTACATTATGAAACAATGTATCCACACAGATGTATATATGGTTAGTACTTCTGAAATATATTGAGTAAGTGGGGGTGAATACAATAAGTAAAACTGAATAGATACATAATCTTAAAACATGCATGCTAAGTGCGTGTAGACTCACCAAGAGACTAAAATCATCTGAAATATGAAGTATCTTAAAACATGAGTACAAATATATTCTGATAAGATGGTGAATCACTACACTTAGTTTCTTAAATCTTTAAGTTGGGAAATGGTAAAACATGTACTAAATATAAATCTTAAGTAACGTTGAACATGCTATAAAAACAGAGGTGAGGATCATATATGGATGCTGAGCATGAAAACGTGAACATGTAAAATTGAGATTGCAAAACCAAGTATAGCTTGTACTGACATGATATGAATAACATGAATGATCTGTAAAACTGACTGAATAATTACTAAAAGTTGATTACTTGGTCAAACAAACCTAAACTAAGATAAACTAAATATTGACTTAAATGGTGGGAGCATTCATGTAACCGATATAAACCATGTGAGCTATCATGGAGTCCAACTTCTAACCCACGTTGAGAAAGGATATTCTATCCTTTCCATCGAAGTGGAACATAAAATGGAGTGATCACTAAACTGAGCCTATATTGGGCAAGGGGAAACATTCTCTGGAAAGGACCCTAAACCTACTGTGGTACGAGTTTCTGGGAAAGTAGGATGCATTGAACCCACACTTCCCACTCAGTTCTAAATCCTTCTCCTAACTGAAAGACACTGAAATACTAACTTGTGTATGCACTGATAACTGATAAGCTCAGACCATAGTATTTTAAAAAAATAGTGCATACTGATTCTGAAGTAATCATAAACATGTAAACTGATAGTGCTCGGCATGAGCATAATAAACGGAGTTTAACAATAAAATCATGGGTTTACTGACTTATAATTTGAAAAGTCTAAAATAACAAGTAAAAACTTAGGTATTGGGTGTTCATAACCAGCCAATACTGAATGATTTCTAAAATACAATAACAACACTTAAAACAGTAATATGAAGTCATAATTCAGAGAGCCAAAATATTAGACAGTTCAATACATGAGTATAATACAAGAATTTAAGCATGGAGACATATTAAACTTTGGAGAATAATAATTTCTAATCAAAATAACAAATTCAAGATAAAATATCAAACTTTTTGTTTAAAACATGAATAAGTATAACTCTAATGCTCTTTAATCCTTTAAATCATAGGGTAACGCTATGCTTTAACAAATGAGAATTTGGTGATAAACCCTAATTTAAAACATGTAAATTCAACTTGAAAATTATTTTTTTGGGCACAAGGATGAAAGATTAACCTTGTTCAAAATCTCACATACCTTAATTGAATGGATTCTTGAAGAAATCTTGAAACCGAGACTTAAATTCGTGCATTCTTGAGAGGAAAAACTTGAGCTTTGTTCTTGGGAAAGGAAAGGTTTTTTAGTGAGTTTTTTTTCAAAAAGATGCGCAAATAATGCCCTCTTAAATGTTAAATCGTATTTTGGACGACTTGGGTTGAGAGAAAAGGACCAAATTACCCCTTATTCCATAGAAAGTTGGAATAGTGGTGGAATAGCCTTTGCGGCGCTACCCTTATTCCCAAGGAATAGCCCTCGCAAAGTGACCCTTATTACCAGGGAACAAACCTCGCGACACAACCCTTTTTCCGGGGGAATAACCCTCGAGGTGTAGGCCTATTGCGGACCCTTACTGTTTCTTACAAAAATGGTCATAACTTTTCGCTTGAGTATCATATTAGGTAAAATTTACATCATTGGAATGATAACTCAATTATCTATCATTTGGTGTGTATTGATCTGCAAAATTCCAAATATATCAAAAGTTTTACACGTTCAAAGTCGACCCTTGTAAAATTAAATATCAAATTTTGGCCTAATCAAAGGCTTTTAGCTTAAATTTGCTCTAAGTGTATCCTTTTTCACTTCATAAGCACTCTTCCAACTAGGATAATGATCATGACAAATATATTTACAATCAAATCATGGGATTAGAGTTTACAAACGTAGGAATAATGGTTCGATTTCTAGCTTAAAAATGTGAGGTGTTACATTATCTTTCCCATTGGAATCATTTGTCCTCGAATAATGGATAAGAATTTATTAAAGGCTTATAAATGTGGGTGTACATATGACATGTCTAGTAATAAAGGATATAGCTGAGCTTAAACATTAAAACATCCATCATGAAATTGATTTCTGAGCTGACTTGACTCTATTGACTGTAAGGAGCTGATTCATGCTAAGAGTTTTGAACTCACTTGAAATGTTATGATATGAACATACATATAGAACTTCGAAGAGAAAACTAATGCAATAAAATTCCAAGAGTTACTATGGATGAAGTAAAGTACGTAACTTCTCATTAGGAATTTTTCCTTAACAAAACACATATAGGGATCAAAAGAAAAGGCCTTCATGGCATCGCCAAGTACATTATGTAAGCATGAATCATGAGATAATGAAACCAAGGTCGTACAAAAGGTACACAATGTCTGAGCTGGAATACTTGGAAAATTGAGGTCATGCACTAAACACTTATGAACTGAATTATGACTAAATATCTAAATTAGAGACATGATGCATGGATTAAACTAAATTTGAAGTTAGCACGAACGTGAATGAATTAACTCATGGAATAGCCATACTCATGAAACTTCAGATAGTAAGACAGGATATAAAGATGGAAATCAATAGGAGCTTATCTATCTAATTGCTAACCTGAATTGCTAGCTATACCGACTGAATTATACTAAAAGTTTATCCACAACTGGAGTATTTTGTCAACACTCTTTGCAATAAGTTCTAATAACATTAGGGAGCAAAGAATCTTGGGCATGATTTGAATAAGATATTCGAACGAGGAATCTTAATATTGCTATAATTCTGTAACATAGAACATAGGACTATAAAACTTACTAATCCTTAGTGAATGTAGCTGCTAACTTTCAAGCTTATCCACACTTCTAAAATACTCCCTCAGCTATAATTTTTCCCTTAAATACCATGCTTATTTGATACAACTTATAATTCTCACATGGGTACATATGACTACTCTAGACAAATTCTGAGTTGAACTACATACTCTTTCTATGTTGAAGCCTAACATGAAATTACAGGGTATAACACATAACACCATAGTACTAGTATAATCCATAAATTCAATTCCCCATGCATGTTTCACAACTATCATCTCAAGAATAATTATGCTTACTACTTCAACAACTAAATTCACCCTCTTACTATGAATTCACTAACACACAATGCATTCATCCATTCATATACCAACATGACATTCAATCCTATCATTATAACCACACATGAACTTATAGGCAAACAACCCACTAAAGCATCTTTCCCATATTATCTAATACTTTTATCAATAAGAACTTCCATGCACTATTCCTAAGAAGAAACACATAAATTATTTTTTCAATAGACCATGACATATACCATAACCTTATCCTCAATCTTTCTTTACACTTATAACCTTATCTAGAACAAGCATATAATAATCTTTCCCCAACATGAAATATTTACTCTCTCATTTCTAAACAATTATTCATAACCACTATTATTTCATAATGAGAGGTCACTAAAAGGTTATAACATGAGGACCTACAGCATAAACGAATATACGCATAACTTGGAAACTTAATTAAGGCTAGAGAAATAGAGTATCAATGATGTGAATTCATTATAGAGATCTAAACTAAAGAGATACATGACATAATCTGAATTTCTCTGATCATTAAGAGTGTAACATGGGTACCTGGGATGAACATGCTATAAAGCATGGGTACATGAGTCATAAGCTGCATGACCTGAGTTTGAAGTTCATAAATTCATGAAATATGATTCGTACTACTATGTGGACTGAAACTCTCCAACTAGGAATTGTTAGCATACATAGTTCTATGAAAAGTGCCTGAATATGAGCTATGATCATAGAGATGACACGTAAGACATAAGTAGATATCGTGATAATTGAGATGCAACACTTTGCACTGAGATAAGAATGGGCCGGGCATCTTCCTCCCGTACTGATGTTCTACAACACACTGGCATCATTACTAGAATCTGAGAGCTTGACTTAGTTTCTTGTTCTATCATCTCCCCCTTAGCTTAAAGCTATCATTCTAAGTCTTGGACCTCATAATAAACTCTAAAATGAACTGCTACCACTTTACTCTAGGGTTCGAGATATAACAATGCATATTAATAATAAACTCACCCTGAAATACCTGAAAGTGTAAGACCCACTGCTAGTACTTCCTTCTGATATAGAACTCTTAGCTTTCTATAGACTCATAAATCATTATATAATAACTTAAACAATGACTTAGAATTTTTAGGAGTATCACCCTACCATGAGTTCAAACCATCGAGAATTTTAACTCTTCCTTCTATTAGCTCAATCATCCAAGATTCAAACTTAGAATCTATCACTTAACATGGATATCTCTAAACCTTTAATAAACTATACTAACTTCCTTTATAGCCTACTAATATCACATTTCTAAACTTATATTTTATCCCTAAACCATTAGAATTTCCATTACACCAAAACACCCAACATCAACAACCTATAGCCCATAACTCAGCTGGTAAGAACATCATATACTACATAACTATCCTTATTCGCTCTTAGAAACACAAGGGTACTATCTAAGCACAAACACATTAAAACTTAGAAATACTACAATCCCATATCACCTTGGTCACACCTCAAAATCATACCCACACAATCATACTTAATTTTGAATCAACAAACTTAAATTCTTGCATACATTATTTCAAGCTATTCACCTTTCATACAACTATCCCTATGGATACAAAGTTTACTAAATCCAGACAAATACTATCCCCAGTTTACTATTGCTAAACTTATGGGTTCATGCTTTTAAGTCTACGTCACAAAATGTCATAAGATATTGAGAAGGGAACTGAAAGCACATCTGACTTCATCTTAATCCATGATTTTTTAGGATAAGGAATTAAATCTTTCATATTTTGGAACATAAAGGCACTGGTGGGATACTTTTTGAGAAAAAATGCAATTCTATAGCTGTTTGTGGGGACTGCTTAAAAAAACTCTATTAGTAGGAATTTAATCTTGACTGTTTCTATTACCTCTAAACTAAGGTAGAGTGGGAATGAATAAAGCATGATGAGAATCTGTACAAGTTCCTTAGAGAACATCTCTACAGCATGATCTGAGATATGAAATAAGGGAAATATTTTCTAAATACCTTGTATCCTCTGAAAGAGAAGTATAGACATCTCTATTCTATTTTGTAAGACTCTACTAGACACGACTTCATATACACACTAGGACACTTGAACCTTGTTCTCTGATATCAAGTTTGTCACAACCCTAGACTACCCCTAGTCATAATACGGTGCTTAGAACTACAAGTGATCCCACGCTAACCCATGAACTGGTATACTCCTTGAGCAACTGATTTAAATTGTATTAAAACTAATTTTCTAAGAAGAAGCATAATCATGAGAAAGTCTGAACAAATGAATACTGATAAAGTTTACAACATAATAAACTGAACAAAGAAACTTGAATTACATAAAACGGCTCTAACTGACTATCTATAAAGCCTCTACTATACTGACTATAGATAGTTGGGACATGGCTCCAATTACCACTAATCAATATATATGAATCATATCAATATAGTATATGAACTATAATGGACTGGAGTCCCTAAAATAAGAGAACTCATAACGTACTAGATGGAAGATGCAAACTATCTGATTATGTTATGTGGGATACAACTGGTACCTATATTATGAAGTAATGTAGCCACACAGATGTATATATGGTCATTACTTCTGGAAAGTAATAAGTAGGGGTGAATGTAATAAGTAAAACTGAATAGATACATAATCTTAAAACATACATGCTAAGTGCAAGTAGACTCATCAAGTGACTAAAATCAATTGAAAAATAAAGTATCTTAAAACATGAGTACCAACATAATCTAATAAGCTAGTGAATCATTACACTTAGTTTTTTAACTCTTTACTTTTGTAGAATAAGTAGAACTGAAGCTGGGAAATGGTAAAACATAAATAGTAAATATAAATCTCAAGTTACGCTGAGCATGCTACAAAACTAAATAGAGGATCATGTGTGTATGCTGAGCATGAAAATATGAACTTGTAAAACTGAGAATTCAAGACCAAATATAACATATACTAACACGATCTGAATAACATGTATGATCTATAAAACTGACTGAATAATTACTAAAATCTGATTACTTGGTCAAACAAACCAAAACTGAATATTGACTGAAACTATGGTAGCTATCATGTAACCGACATAAACCATGTGAGCTATCATGGAGTTCAACGTCTCACCTATGTTGAGGAGGGCTATTCTATCTTTTCCATCAGAGTAGAACCTGAACTGGAGTTTTCACTAAACTGAGCCCGTATTAGGCAAGGGGAAATACTCTTTGGCGAGGCCCTAAACCTACAGTGCCACATAGTTTCTGGGAAAGAAGGATGCACTAAACCCATACTTACCACTTGGTACTAAATTCTATTTCCAATTGAAAGACACTAAAATAACAACTGGTGCACGCACTAATAACTGATAAGCTCAAGTTATGGTATTTTGTAAATCATAGTGCATACAAATTTTGAAGTAATCATAAATATGTAAACTGATAGTGCTAGACATGAACATTACAAACTGAGTTTAAAAACAAAATCATGGGTTGACTAACTTGTAATTTGAAAGCTTTTAAATAACAAGTAAAGACTTAGGTATCATAACCCTCTAGCACCGAATAATTTCTAAAATACAATAACAACTCTTAAAATAGTATATGAAGTCGTAATTCAGAGACCTAAAATATTAGATAGTTCAATACATCAGTATAATATAAGAATTTAAGCATGGAGACATATTAAAATTAGGAGAATAAGAATTTATCATCAAAATAATGAAATTCAAAAAGAAATATTAAACTTGTAGTTTAAAACTGAGTAAGTACAACTTTTATGCTCTTTAGTCCTTAAAAATCACAGGGCAATGCTATTCTTTAACACATGAGAATTTGGGGATGAACCCTAATTTAAAACATGTAAATTCAACTTGAAAATCATACTTTCGGGCACTAGGATGAAAAATTAACCTTGTTCAAAATCCCACATACCTTAATTGAATGGATTCTTGAAGAAATCTTGAATCCGGGACTTAAATCCTTGTGTTCTTGAGAGGAGGATCCTGAACTTCATTCTTGGAAAAGGGAAGGGTTTTAAATGATTTTCTGTAGGAAGATGGGAAAATAATTCCCTCGTGAATGTCCTAAATCATATTTTGGATGACTTAGGTTGAGGAAAAAGAACCAAATTACCCCTGGCTCATAGGAAGCTAGAATAGTGGGGGAATATCCTCCACGATGTAACCCTTATTCCCTAGAATAACCCTTGCTATGTGACCCTTATTCCTGGGGAATGACCCTCACGACATGGGCCTATCGCTGACCCTTACTATTTCTTACAAAAATAGTCATAACTTTTTGCTCGGGTATCACATTAAGGTAAAATTTGTATCATTTGAAATCTAACTCAATTATCTATAATTTGGTGGGTATTGATCTTCCAAATTCCACATATGTCAAAAGTTGTAGTCATTCAAAGTTGACACTTGTAGAATCGAATATCAAAATTTGGCCGAATCAAAGGCTCTTAGCTCAACTTTGTTCTAAGTATTTTGTATGAACATTTTTCACATCATAAGAAATATTCAAACTAGTATAATGATGATTACATATATATTCACATAAAATCACTGGATTAGAGTTTACAAACGTAGGAAAGACGGTTTGATTTCTAGCTCAAAAATGCATGGTGTTACAATTTGTATTAGGGCCAACTTCAAAACAATAATATCTCCTTGAATATAAGAATTTAATGGGACCAATACCCATTAAATCAAAGATATCCAAGTCCTTTATTCAACAAAATAAATAGTTCATCAATCTGAGTTTAGAGTAAAATATTATGACTATTTTACTAAACACTATCTGAACTGAAATAGAAATTTCATTATAACAAGATTTATTGTGGTATTTAAATCAATTAAAGTTGTGTTTCTAGCCTAAAACCTCCAAAATTTATACCCAAACCCTAGAGAAATATTTTTTCAAAGTTTAGCGTGAAAGTCTTTCATTGAGGTAAGTTTTTCCGTCATCTTTTAATCCTTTAATATTCTAGAATCAATCGAAAGACCTTCAATGGTGGATTTTTGGGTTAGAACCTTTAATGGTGAACTTTTGGAAAAAACTTATGGGTGTTCCTAACATTACCTCTAACAAATTCTAGATTTTAAATTAATGATTCCTAGAATGAAATTGGCAAACTAGATTATTAATTTTTTTATGGTTAGGAACCTTGAATTTCATAAAGATGAGACCTTTAGCATAAAAAGCCCATTAATGGAGATGAATTAAGCTTGAAAAAACTAGTTAATGGCTAATTGACCTTGTGGAATGATATAGACCTTGAATTAATGGTAAAATTAGTGGATTTTAAATCCCCAAGATATTTATTTAAGGAGTAATTATTGAATCACTCTTATTATTTCTTAATTTTTAGATGGATGATTACTTCAGGACATAAAAGAAAGGAAAGGGCATTCTTGTTGTGGCTCACTTCTTCCAAAATTTTGGCATCCAGGTAGGTTAGGTTAATGAGTAAAAGATTGTGCTATTTTATATTTTCATAATTTAAAATTGATGGGAGAAAGCATGTCTAAGACTATGGGAATGAAGTTGAGGTAGATAAAAACACAAGAATATTTTAATTTTGAAAACTATGTTATTGATTGATTATGTGATATTTATGATATTATGTGTTGTGCGCCCGAGAGAGGATTATTGTAAATGAATTATGTGGACATGATGTTTCTTAGTTGTTCCAGTGATGAACCTAGTTAAGTTATAATGGTATAACATTGTACATATTATGAAATAATGTGATGAGGAGAATTAAGTTAGGGCTGAATATTAATGAGCATGGTAATATATAAGGGGTAGATGACTTGAATCATTGTGAGTATTTTATTATGTGGCAAGAGGAGAAGGATAATAATATGCTTAAATGTGCTATTTATAAGCAGTGATGTTAGAATTCAAGATGCGGTATTTGAGTGGTTATGGTTTACTTAGAGTTTAGACTCAATTTAGTTATGTGTATGCTACTAAATTAGATGCTTGTTAATTGGCCTTTGGATATTCTTGAATTTTATGATATTTAGATTGCTGGCACTTTTATGAATAATTATTGAAAATCGAACTTGATCGGACTGATTTATAATTTTAAGTGCATTTATAAATTTAGTTCGTCGTATACTATCCTGAGGGATAGTGTGAATTTGATAAAATTTATATATTATGATTATGGAGGATTGAATTCTATGCCGGTATGAATATGGATATTGATGTTACTTATTTATGAAGGATCGGGTACTACGGTGATACGAATATGGATATTGTTATTATTTATTTATGGAGTATCGGATACTACATTTGTACCATTCATGGACTTAGATTATACCATGCAGGTCTTGACCATTTGGACAAGAATAAGTCCCTTAGCATGTGTACACAAATTAGTGTTAATTTTGAAAGGTCGTGTGGTTTAATATGCTGATAACGATCTAATGGTGTTCTAATTGTGAGATTCAAAAAGACATAATTATTACTGATGGAAAGTTTTTTAGTTGCAATGTGGCCTATGTTAAATTTCAGAATTGCTGTGAGACATGATTGGATCAGATACCACGAGCTAACTTGGTGTTAATAATAAAGAAACTAATAATGAAGTGATATAAATTGATGAATTGAATGAATAATTCTAAAGAAATGATCTTGAAATTGGAATAATTGATTTAATCATTCTTCAAAAGTATCTATAAGGGTTGTTAATGAGACTTGAGTTCTTTAGTGTTTTACGGATATGTGAGTTGACTTATATTCCACACTTGACTATATCCTTGAGATTGATTATGTGTATTTAGAAAAGCAAAACTCTATACTTACCTTTTATATGTTGGTCGACTTTCTTTATTTATACTTGTTGTAATCGTAACTTATCTGGTTGGCTAGTTGTTATTCTGTAATGTTGTAAGAGTAGTTGTTATCCCAAGAGTTAGTTTGAGTTGTCTATGATTATTGGGTTGATCCTATAGATGTGGGTAATGGAAGAGGTAATGCTAATAAAGTGGTCATAGTGATGATTTTGTATTGGTTTGTGGTGGATGGTATGAATTAATAAGGCTAGACTATGCTAATGGTGAATATAATCTCGTTAATAGAGTTGGAAAATTGTAAATTATATAGACAAAGTGTTATAACTATATTACAACCTTAGTTGAATTATTTTCCATTTAAGATGTCACAATTTCTTTTCTTTGATTCTATTTTATGATTACGTGAACTAACACTTGTCGACCGATGATCCCTACTAGTACCTGTGTTTGTACTGACCCTACTCTTCTATATCCCTTGGGGTATAGACTGAATTTATGTTAGTTTGTAGTTACTCGAGGGATGGCGCTATTCAACACTAACTTCTGCACTTCTTTCCTTACAGATATTAGAGGCTTTGTGTTATTTGCTTATTGTTAGTCTATTCTATAATAGATAGCTCTTGTACATGTCTGATCAAGTCTTGGGGTAGTGAACAAAAGTTGTAAGAAGTTTTTGATAAATTTTATTTAATGATATTTAATTTAATTTATTTATTTAATCCAGTATTCCCTTATAAACAGAAGTCATTCACATATTTTTAGTTGGGAAATAAGTATACTCCTAACTACTTTGTATAGCGTAGGTGCACACATGATTTGTTAGTGTAAAACCCTTTAAAATTTTGATAATTTTATTTTTTATCATCTCGCGTGCGTAATGTCATTTTTTGACTTAAATTATGCTTAGGGATGTTAAAAGGGTATTTTGGAAAAAAATTAAATTTTTTGGGAAGAGTTTGAGGTTATTTTGGGACCTCGACGAATTAAGCCTCCGTAATAAGGCCATGTCACGGAGGTTAACCTCGACGATATTGGCGTGGCACATAGGATACCCACCACGATATTGGCGTGCCATGCTGATATGATTTAATCTCATTTAGTTTTTGTTTTTTTCACTTGGGGTGAGGTGATTTTGATCTTTTTACCATTTGTATGACCTTATAACATAAAATAACCGTATTTTCTTTATTTTTTAAAGATCAAATCATTCACTTTCTTCCTTAAACTCAAATACCAAGAATATTCATTTATGGTGATCCATCATTCAAGCTCCAAACTTTGAATTGTTTTCAATTACTCATGTATTTCAAATATGTTTTTGTTTCCCTAACTTTATTTTACATTGTGGCATTAATTGAATGGATTTTCATATGATTAACTATGGGGTTTAAAATTGGGTTAAGGGGTTTTGGTTGATACTGATTGAATTACTTATCCCATGTTCTAAATTGATTATTCATGCTTCAAATTGATGTTTGTGTGACCGAATTAGTTCATGATATAAATAGTTGGAATGGGGGACATGGGCTTCCCCAAGTTGATGGAATTTTGGCCTGATTACTACATTAACCTCAACCCACTTTTAAACTTGGTTTTGAATATGGAAAACTGCATGGTTTAACTTGTTATTGAACCCATTGCATTGCATTAAAGGATAAATGAATATAAAAATGGTTTTGGATGGCCTTGGTGGCCTTGATTTTGAATTTTAAATGGAACTTGGGAGTCTAATTTGGTTATATGGATTTGGTTTAGCATAATTGATTTAGCTTGCAAGCATAATGGTATGATGATATCAAGTGGTAAATGCCTTAATGAATGATAATGATACCAACTGATAAAGTCCTTAATGAATGAATCTTGGGTTGATGGATTAGTTTATCTGCAAATTATTTTAATTTGGGCTTAAAGGAAATTATGTAGCTCAATGTAAAGGTGTAACTCCTAGGGAGAACAAATACAACATACCATATTTGTCGGCATTGGGGGTCTATATGGCTGTGTGCATTATGCACTCTTGATGTATATATTTTGGGATGTATATTACCTTGGTGGATTTAGTTGTACCTCAATTTTCCTCCATTTGTGCAACTTACACACACTTGTCTCTTTCAGTAGGAGGAGCTGAACCATATAGCCCATGGGTCCTTTAGGATGGATCGATCTACACAGTTCAGGTTAAATCTCGACATCCTATATATATGTATATGAATGTGGTTCATATGGTTTATAACTGGATTTTTGTAATTGCATTATTTTATTTTAATTTCCTGAGTTAGATGCTAGTGCCTATTCCACTGACTGTCCTTGAGAGCTATATTATTTCATGATGTAGGGGCCGAAGGGTATCCTGTTGCTCTTGTACAGTGTTAGGTGATTGAGAACGTCTGTTGAGTTGCTTTGAAGTGGTGAGCCTCCATCCCCTAGAAGGCTTTGTCATTTCATTATTGTTTCTTTATTGCCTTAGTACTGTTGGATTCTTTTCTTTTGGTCATAGTCGAGGTCATGTCCCCACTTAGATTTATTCTAGTTTTAGAGGCTTTCGTGGAAAAGTATGAGTTGGATTATTGGTTTTGACTCTTAGAACTTTTATTTGACTTATTTATGCTTTATTACTATCTTGATTTGCTTCCACTTTTTTGTTATTAGTATGTTGTTAATATTAGGCTAAATGGGTGGTCTCCGATCCATGGTGGGCTTAAGATACTCATTACAGCTAGGCCCGAGGTCAGGTCATGACAAGCTTGGTATCAGAGCACGGTTTAGGGGTATTGGGTATCCATAAAGTCGTGTTGAGTAGAGTCACTTTTATGGGTATGTATCACGCCAGACTTATAAGGGGGAGGCTATGAGGCATTAAGGATTATTTTCTTTTTTTATGTTCTCTTTCAGGCTATGAAGTTTATTATTATGAAACTTCTCTAACTCCTGGCTTCCTCACATTTCAGATCATGTCTCTCTGAAGATTTAACGGTCATAGAAACTAAGATGAACCTCTATTTAACCTGAGAAGATTATGAAGGTGACTCGCCTGGTTCATAGAGTGCAGACCCGGTCTAGTTTTCCTTCCCTTGATTGTACAACTAACATGGGGCTCCACCGGTCCCTACTAGTCCTCCTTGAGCTTCCCTATATTGTAAAACTTGTGCTCAATAGTCTTAGGGAGATATCTTTAATGTAGAGTTTCATCAGTCTATTCATATGCTTACTCAATTAGTGGAATCACAGTCTAGTCAGTCTGATCGTGTTGGTTCTGTTGCTCATTCATCTGAGGTCACTAGAGTTGGCTTATTTATGAGGTTGAATCCCCCAACCTTTAGAGGCTCTATGGTTGAGGAGGATCCTCAGGGGTTCATTGATGAGATGAAGAATATCTTTAGGGTGATTCATGCTACTTATTTGGAGGGTATAGAGTTTGCTCCCTATCAAGTGAAAGATATTGCTTATGAGTGGTATAAGGAGTGGGAAGCTATAAGGGGTGATAATGTTGAGTAGGTTGTATGGGATAACTTTTTAGGTGCCTTTCTTGATCCATTCTTTCTTTAGGAGTCGAGGTAATCTAAGGCTGAAGAGTTTGTGAACTTAAAGCAAGGAAAGATGAGTGTAAAGAAATATGCTCTGAAATTTCAGCAGTTGTCCTGTTATGCTCCGGAGTTAGTGGCTAACATGAGATCCAAATTGAGAAAGTTTGCTTCTGGATTGTCTCGTGATTTGGTATTAGAGTGTAAGGCTGCGATGTTGAATAATGATATGGTCATCTCCAGGCTGGTGGATTATATACAATAGTGGAGGATGAAAAGAAGAAATAGGTAGAGATAGGAGAGAGGTAGAACAAGAATTTTAGGCATTTAGAGTAGGGCGCAGGTCAGCAAAATAGTGGAAGAGATAGTAGACAGTGGACTAAGTAGAAGAACAAGGAAAATTCATATTCGTTTGCCAGTTCTCCTTATCCTAAGCTTTCAGGTAATCGTCATTTTCAAGATAATAGTGGTCCTAAGGCACAGGGTCCTCAGTCTTAGGCTAGTGGAGCTCAGTCAACTCCACCTTACCTTTCTTTATATATTTATGGGTAGCTTCACTATGGATATTGTGACGAGGAGAGATATCAGTGTTATAATTATGGTCAGCTTTTTCATATGTAGTGATATTGTCCTTCAGCCAGGGTTGCTATTTAGGCTTATAAAATTTCGATTTCAACTTCTTCAGCTCCTTTCCCTTAGGGCGCTACTTCTGGTACCGACACTGGACGAAATCATCTCTATGCACTTGCTACTCGTTAGGAAATTGAGGCATCCCCAGATGTTTTTACTGGTATGTTATAGCTCTTTTCTCGCGATGTTTACTATTTACTTGATTTGGGTTCTACCTTATGTTATGGGACCCCGTATATGGTTGTGCACTTTGGTTTTGGTCCTGAAAATATTTTGGACCCCTTTTATGTTTATATTCCGGTGGATGATTCTATAGTTGATAGAAAAATCTATAGGGGTTATGTGGTGTCTATCTTCCATAGCAAAACATTGGAGGATTTGAAAGAGCTTGATATGATGGATTTTGATGTGATCCTGGGGATAGATTGACTTTATTTGTGCTATGCTTCTCTGGATTGGAGGAACCGAAGGGCCAGTTTTCACTTTCCTAATGAACCGTTGATTGAATGGGAAGGGAGTTCCTTAAAACACAAAGAGAGGTTTATTTCCTATCTTAAAGCTCGAAAGTTGATTTCCAAAGGGTGTTTGTGCCATATAGTTAGGGTTAAGGATTCTGAATCTGAAAATCGTTCTTTGTAATCTGTCCCTATGGTTAGTGAATATCCTAAAATTTTTCCCCACGATCTTTCTAGAATTCCTCCTTGCAGGGAAATAGTCATTGGGATTGATCTTCTACTGGATACTCATCCTATTTCTATTTCTCCTTTTAGAAGGGATAGAGTTGAATTAAAAAAGCTAAAGTAGCAATTGAAAGATCCTTTTGATAAAGGGTTCATTCGTCGTAGTATCTTTGTGGGGTGCACCTATGATTTTTGTGTGAAAGAAAGATGGGTGTTTAAGGATATGTATAGACTATAAACAATCGAATAAGGTTACCGTGAAAAATAAGTACTCCTTTCCAAGGAGTGATAATCTTTATGATTAGCTTTAGTGTTCTAGGTGTTTCTCTAAGATTGATATCTGTTCGGGCTATCATTAGTTGAAAATTAGGGAGGTTGATATTCCCAAGACTTCTTTTCGAACCCGGTATGGTCACTATGAGTTTTTCGTTATGTCATTTTGGTTGACTAATCTCCAACTGCGTTCATGGATCTTATGAATTAGGATTTTAGTTAGTGTCTGGATTTTTTTGTTAATGTATTCATTGATGACTTCTTGGTATACTCTAAAAGTGAGAAGGATCATACCAATAACCTCAAAATTGTATTGTAGAATCTTAAGGACCAAAAATTATATGCCAAATTTTCTAAGTGTTAGTTTTGGCTAAGTACTGTGACCTTTCTGGGGAATCTTGTTTCTAGTAAGGGGATCAAGGTGGATCCATAGAAAGTTGAGGCAGTTAAGAAATGGTCTAGACCCATGACTCTAATCGACATTAGGATCTTCTTGGGCTTGGCTAGGTATTATAGGAGGTTTGTGGAGAGTTTCTCTTCTATTGCTGCTCCGCTGACTAAGTTAAAATAGTAAATAATTAAACACATAATACATTTAGGCCAACAAATACAATATCAAAAATAAAATAAATCCGAAAAAGTCAATATAAAAGTTTGAATTTTGGTTATCCCCAGTGGAGTCGCCAGAGATGTCACACCCCTTTTTTGTCGAGGTCCAAAGGTTTTTCTAATTAAAGTGATAGTTTTGAATAGGAATTAATTTATTTATAGGGTCTCCACTTGAAATTGATTTATGGTGTTCCAAATCACCCTACTGAATCTCTAATCAAAAGAAAATGACTCTTTACTGGTCTACAGAAACAAAAGATTGGGAAATAAATTTTGTTGACCAAGAAAAAGGTATGAGGCACTCCTCGAGTTTCGTGGTTCTAGCACGGTCACTTTAATGACTTATGTCTGGCTTAAATTATTTTTTTGGATATATGACATTTATCATCCTAGAAGTGACTTATATCACGCTTTCTATTTGTTTTTAAATTTATTTAAAATTGTCTTATTTCATTAATGTGTGGCTTACCAATAGCAGTATGTTCCAATCTAACCATGAATTTTGATATATCTCTCATACCTTTGAAACATTTATGGATCATTCATTGTCTTTCCCAAGTCTAAATGAGCATCTAGCACGTTAAAGGTCACCCGTCCTAATTAGATCGACCTCAAAATAGTTTGTTCATTTTATTATAACAATGATCAGTAGCTATGCTTTCTGACTTCATCACTAATTATCACTTATATGTTAAACTTTTAATTTTCATTCGATCAAGAACCTAAACTCATTCTCATGCTTAATAATTACTTGGGCCTTAAACAAAGAATCAGGCCCAGAGATGTTTGACCAATATAATATAAAGAGTATCCAAACATCGCGATAATAAGAAAGAAAAATGCCATAACAGTAGGTAACAAAGAAAATCAAAGGCTACACTAATCAAATATATTTTCAATATTTCCATATCAATTTTCAACTTACCAAACATTTGAATCTTAAATCACTATTTTATTATTAAATAACTAGATTCTAGACATGGTCTAATTCATGTATCAAATGATTGAGTACTTTGTAACAAGAGAACTTATTTAAAATAATGGAGTCGATTAAATAGTAAACAACTGTTGCAACAGTCAACACTTTAACAAATCACATTACTAGATTTCCTAAAATGTTGTCCATTTTAATAACATATAATTTTTTTATTTTGAGAGACTAATCACTGGATCAATATAAACTTAATCACATTATTAAATAAACCAACTTAAAATTTGTTATATATTCATGAATTTCAAAGCACTGAAAGTGCAGAAAAGAATAGAAATGATATTCAAGGTAAACTTCGTCAAATATAATTAAAGTCTTGTTCAACTCCCATACCATACAACTAGTAACCTCAAACCGTATCCAAGACAGAATCAAAGGGGTTGGACACTGTACAATATACGAATTGGACTATACCACTCGTACCATATCCATACGACCCTTGTGATGCCCATTCGTACCTTGTACAGTAACTAACCAAACCATAATGATTATCACATGATTTGAGGACCCTAAACCATACCCATATCATAAGACAAGTACCCTCAAGTCATATGATGTCCAGAAACTCAAACTCAGGAAATTTCTAACGACCAGAACTCAGGTAGTTTTAATTCTCCCTCACTTGGATCATTCATCCTCGAATGATGGAACTAGGTAGTACAATATGATTCACACCCGAACACCTCAATTCTGACCTTTAATTAAGTTAGAAAACAATTATGCAAGTAATTAATCCTTTATTTAACAATGTTTGAATACAAATATATCATGAAGAACACATACCTTCCGAATGAATTTTTGGACCACAAAACAAGAACAGATACTTACACTTCATGTCCTCTTCAGCTTCCCTATAGCCTCTTCTGCATTGTGGTCCCTCCATAGAGCCTTTACTGGGGCCATATCCTTGGTCATTAATCGACAAACTTGATGATCTAAGATCTTAACCAGGATCTCTTCATAAGATAGGGAATTCGAAAGACTAATATCCTTGATAGGAACAATTTGCGATGGATCACTAATATACTTTCTCAACATAGAGACACGGAATACTGGGTGAATGAAGCTCAAACTAGAAGTAAATTCCAACTCATAGGCAACATTGCCAAACCTCCTTAAAACCACTTAAGGACCCACATAACGGGAACTGAGCTTTCACTTCTTACCAAACCACATCACTCCATTCATGGGAAACACTTTCAGGAATACGCTATCTCTAACGTCAAACTCTAAGTCTCTTCGCCTCATGTCTGCATAAGAATTTTGGCGAATTTAGGTAGCTCTAAGCTTATCCCAAATCATTTTTACCTTTTCCATAGCCTGGTGAACCAAGTCTGGACCAAACATCCCCATCTCACCAACCTCAAAAAACCCAATAGGAGATCTACAACTCCTATCATACAACACTTTTAATTAAGCCATCCCAATGCCGGAGTGATAGATATTATTTTAAGCAAACTCCATAAGAGGTAAGTGCTCAATCCAACTATCAACTTAGTCAATCACTCAAGCTCTAAGCATATCCTTCAATGTCTGAGTAGTGCTTTTTGCTTTTCCATCCGACAATGGGTGAAAAACAATACTAAGACTAACCTTAGTCTCTAAACCTTTCTAGAATAACTGGCAAAATTTAAATGTAAACTACATCCCATAATCAGAGATGATAGAAATAGGTATCCCATGTAACCTTACAATCTCTTGGAGGTACAACCTTACATAATCCTCAGCTGAGAAATTAGTCCTCACTAGTAAAAAGTGAGCCAACTTTGTCATCATATCCATGATGATCTAAACCGAATCAAATTGATTATGAGATCGAGTAAGACCAGTAAAAAAATCCATGTTGATCACTTCCCACTTCCATTTAGGCAACTCAATTTCTTTATACAATCCTCCAGGGCTTGTGTATTGAACTTTCACTTATTGGCACACCTTACATTGGGCCATAAAATTAGCCACATCCCTCTTCATATTGTTCCACTAATACATCTCCTTAAGGTCATGATATATTTTTTTTGAACCAGGATGAGTAACATAGCATGACTCATACGTCTCATCCAAAATCCTCTCACACAAATCATATACATCAGGAACACTTAACCTCTCGTGGTACCACTAAGTACCATGACTACTAATCTCGAAGTCCATCACCTTTTTCCCACCAACGTCACCTTCGATTCTCATCAAGATTGGATTTAACACTTGTTTCTCCTTGATTTTAGCTCTAAGAGACGATCATGCCACTTTCTTCACCAATACACCTCCATCTTTAAAGTTTAAGATGCGAACTCTAAGGTTAACCAAGTGGTGAATATCCTTCACCAAATCCCACTTCTCCGTATCCACATGCGCTAGACTCCCCATAGACAACCTACTAAGAACATTAGCAACCATTTAGCTTTACCTGGATAATAGTGAAGACTTATGTCATAATCCTTGAGAATCTCAAGATATGTCCTTTGCCTGAGGTTAAGATCTTTCTGAGAAAACAAATACCGAAGGCTCTTATGATTAGAAAGATATCCACATACATATTATACAAAGATTGACGCCAGATTTTCAATGCAACTACCACAACTAATAATTCCAAGTCATGAGTTATATAATTCCTTTCATGCACCTTCAACTGTCTAGAGGTATATGTTATCACTTTTCCGTGCTACATAAAGGTGAAATCAAGTCCGACACGGGATGCATCATAGTAGACCAAAAACCCATCAATGCCTTCAAGCAAAGTTAAAACTGGAGCCGAAGTTAGTTTATCCTTCAGCTTCTCGAAACATCACTCACCAAAATCAGACCACAAGAACTTTACCTTATTCTGAGTCAATTTAGTCAATGGTGCATCTATAGTCAAAAAATTCACCACAAACCTCCTATAGTATCCAGACAAACCCAAGAAGCTTCGAAAGTCAGTTGGAGTCATGGGTGTAGTCCACTTCTTCACCACTAGAACCTTCTACGTATCTACCATGATTCCTTTACTAGAAATGATATGACCCAGAAAAGTGATAGTGTTCAACCAGAATTCATATTTTAAAATTTGGTATACAACTGATGCTTCTTCAAGGTATACATTTCAATTTGGAGGTGATTCACATGATCCACCTCGCTCTTTAAGTACACCAAAATATCTTCTATGAAAACAATGACAAATAAGTCCAAAAACAGACAGAAGACCCTATTCATTGAATCTATGAATACCACAAGGGTATTGGTCAACCCGAAAGACATAACCAGAAACTCAAAGTGCCCATATTGGGTATGAAAAGCTGTCTTAGGGATATCCACCTCCCTAATCTTTATTAGATAATACCCGGATCAAAGATCAATCTTGGAGAAAAAATTAGAATCCTGTAACTGATCAAACAAATAATCTATCCTTGGAAAAGAATACTTGTTCTTTACCATTACTTTGTTTAACTGCCAATAATTAATGCACATTCAAAGGGAAACATCCTTCTTCCACACAAATAACACTAGTGCACTCTATGGGGACGCACTAGGACAGATGAAACCCTTGTCTAAAAGATCCTTGAGTTGCTCCTTAAGCTTCCTCAACTCAGCTGGAGCCATTTTATATGGAGGAATAAAAATTGGATGAGTGTTCGGAACAAGATTGATCCCAAACTCAATCTCCCTATCGGATGAACACAATGAAGGTCATCAGGAAAGACCTCAGGAAATTCATTCACTATCGGGACAGAATGTAGAGAAGGACCATCCGAGTTAGAATCCTTAATCCGGATAAGATAATACAGACACCCATTAGAGATCGATCTCTGAGCTATAAGATATGATATGAACTTCCACTTAAGAGCTAGTAACCACCCTCCCACTCGATAATTGACTCATTAGGAAATTTAAAGACAACCTTATAGGTTCGATAGTCTAGAGAAGTATAGCAAGACTACAACCAATCCATCCCTAATATGATATCAAAATCCTCCATAACTAATTCAAATAGATCCACCAAAGTTTCTTTGGTACCAAACGATACCACACACCTCATATTGACTCTTCTAGCAATCATAGGTCACCTATCGGGGTAGAAATAGAAAAAAGGGTCCAAAATATAATTTGGAGTAAAACTATAATGCATAGTCACAAATGAGGTCACATAAGAGAGAGAGGACTCTTGATTAAGAAAATAGTGCACATCACGAGGAAAGAGTTTCAACGTACCAGTCACGACATTAGGTGATACCTCAAACTCTTATCAGGTAGTTAGAGAATAGATACAATAGTGTCGGAACTAAATAGTGCACTATTTGGTGTTAGAGCTGATGATAAAGAAACTGGAACCTTGTTCTCCCCCGAAGCAACCTTACCAACTAGACAGTTTCTAAGCATATGCCCTGGCTGACCAAAGTTGAAGCACCTATCCTTCCCATAATCACAGAAACCGTAATACAATCTACTACAAAACCTACAAGGGGGATATGATGGAGCTGACTGGGCCTCACTAGCCTGAGATTGGGCACCCTGTGCCCTAAATTTATCACCACCATGAAAATGGCTATCACCCGATGACTTTAGGTAAGGAGAACTAGCCGTCGAGTCAGACCCAGAATTGTCCCACTTTTTCTTGGGCCACTTATCACCATCCCTGCCACCCTGTTATTGGCCATCACCCTACTCAAAACACTTAAACTTCTTACCTTACCTCTCCCTTATTTTAGCCTGCTTCTTTATCTCTTTCTCTACCTATTCTAGGTACATAACCAACCTAGAGATATCTATTTTCTTTATCAACAAGGTAACCTTACTCTCCAATATCAATTCTATGGACAACCAAGAAACAAACTTCCTCATTCTCGCCCTCATGCTAGAAACCATCTTTGGATCATAACAATACAATTAGAGGGTTCAGCCTCATAAACTGGCCAACCCTTGTGGCCTCAGAAGATAAAGTAATAAGAACACCACATTTATACTGAGTAGCTACCAACAGTGCCAACATATGAATGGATTGACGAAACTCAGCGTTTATCACTTCAGCCTGAAGAGTTTGAGAAGGACTAGAGGGAATCGATGGATCTCTAAGAAAATTAGGAACTGGACCCTTAGATCGGGTATGGATCCCATGAGTAAAGCATGTCCCATCAATATTATCCCCAATTAGGATGAAGGAGTTCCGTGAGCTTTAGATCATCGAGGAGGCATGATCCGAAAAATGAATAAATGAGAATTAGAGAAGAATTCAGGACTTATACTCTACAGGTTAAAAATAGAACACAAGAAAAAGGAAAATTCCTAATTATCTTATAGCCTTTCCCTTATGAGTATAGCATACTATACAACCTTAAAAGAGACTCTACTCGATACGGCTTTGTGGACTCCAAAGTGACCATGAACCTAGGGCTCTGATACCAATCTGACATGAGTATAACTAAGGCCTAGTCATGTCGGATGCCTCAAGCCCAACAAGGACTAGAGACCAGCCCCATTACCCAACCATAACCTCCTTACACCATATATCGAATAAATTCTGATTATATAACACAATAAAATGGAACAATCCTAAATCAAATACAATCCAACTGTGTTAGCACAAATACTAATACCAATGCCAAGGCTGACACTAATACAAACACCACCAATGCTAAACCAAAGCTAAAATCCAAAGTCTAAGAGATAACAAAAGTATGTAGGGAAATTCATAACATGAAATGGAGACTTCTAGAGTATGGAAACTCACCACTTCAATCTAACATAACCTATCCCTGAATCCAGTTAATGAGCAAGAGAAGTAGTATGGATAATTCCTGCATCGTGTGGGGATACAACGCCCTAAGACTGGTTAATGGGTGAATGCTTGCATGCACTTAGGAGTACGGATAAAATAATGCCAACATTAAAAACCAAGTAAATAACCATATTCAAACACATTCATATATATATATATATATATATATATTCTATGTCGGGAGAGGGAATCGAGTTTAGCATGCATTTAAAATCTTTAACCTGAGTTTATGTAGCCTAACCATCCTAAAACCACCCACGGGCTATATGGGACCAGTGTAACCCCCTGAATAGGCCACAGTGCGTGTAGCCACCCGAATTGGAGATATCATAGGGGTCAAGGATTCCCGTGTACCCTTCACCCTCCAGGATAAATATATACAAGTATAACTTAGGGGATTCCCGTGTACCCTACAAGTATATGGTTACCATGACCAACCATCATATTGGCAAACGTGAGTTTCTAGAGTCCATCTATTGGACTCATACCTTCATGGTTAGCTTTCACAACTCGCCATTATCGCCCAATTAAAACCTTTAGCACACAACCAAACCACCAATTCCATGTATCAATAAACAAGGCATTATGAAGTGGTATCGTCATACCGATAATAGCTTGCAAGAAATGTAATTAGCCAATACTTAGGGGATTCCCATGTATATCATAGTTTCAATTGTTAAAATCACTTGGTAGATTCTTGTGTACCCCACAAGGTTTTCTATTTAAACCAAAGACATGGCCACCAAGGCTTTACCATTTAACCACTTAAACCATCCAAACTAACTTTAAGTTTCATTACCATATTATGCAATGCAAAGTTTTCAATGAAAGTCAAATTATGTAAGAAAACCATTTTCGTAGGCATTTTGTCAATTATGAGGGTACAAGATTGCAAAAACCAAAACAAAGTATCAATTGACCATCCCCATAAAAATACAAGTCCAAACCATAAATATAACATGAAAACCATAAGTAAAACATGGGAAAACATTACCAACCATTAACAACCTAAACACCTAACACATAAGTTAAAACCGAAATCATTATCATCATTATGCCATGAAAACCATTAATTAAAACTTGTGTTTATTTAAAATAACAATTAGGGAGGATTAACATGTCTTAGATACTAAAAAGTATGGAGAAAAACCACCCTTGTAAGCCTTAAATTGATTGTATTGACAAAACCCTAGCCTTTCTTAAACCAAGAGCCTTGAGAGAGATTTAAGAGCATTTAAAGTGTTTTTGATTGAGAAGAATAGGGTAAATAAAGTCCTAAGAGTGTTTTAAGTTGCAGTGTCAAGAGGGAAAATTTCCAAAATACCCCCAACTTAAACTATAAAAATCACCGAAGGAGGGTACAACCACACCACCCAAATCATACCCATAACATACGAGTGGTACCCACCACTCATACCTTAGACATAATATTAGACATCACACGCTATATACCATATGACTTCCCTTACCTATGTTGTACCCATATCATATGACTAGTACCCTCAAACTATATCTAAGATAGAATCAAAAGGGTTGGATACTGGACAACATATGAATTGGACTATACCACTTGTACCATCTCCATACGACCCTTATGATGTCCATTCGTACCTTAGACAGGAACCAAAAAAACCACTGTAATTATCATATGAGTTTAGGACCCTAAACCATACCCACATCATGCAACAAGTAACCTCAGGTCATATTATAATATCCTGTATTTCTATCTAGATTCGATTCATCCTTAGAACATCAAATATCTTACTTTATAGATGAATACCTTTTATTTACTATGGTATTTTCAAGATTTTGAATTTTTGTCATGTGTGAAATAGAATAATATTTCCATTGATACAAAATTTTCCCAAATCCACCACTCGGGCAAAGAGTTAGAGCCATTTTAGTAAGGTAGTGTACCACCTGGTACTTTAGCGCATCGCGAAGCCAACCAAAATGAAAGTCATCAATATCCAGTGAGCCTTCATGATTATGGCGCAACGCTCCAAGACTCCATTTTAGAGTTGTCAATTTCTAGTGCACCAACGTGATTCCACCGCATCGCGGTGCTATTCCAGTTCACAACCAAGGTGGCAATGCAATATCCAATGCGTCACACTAGTATGAGAAATTGGGATTTTCAAATTTCATTATTTAATTTTAGGGGCTATTTGGTAAATTTCTAAAACCCCAAATCAGCCTATACACGACATTAAACTCCTTAAATACCTATTATCTCATTGTTTACTTATATCTCTCAAGAAATAAATCACTCTCTCCCAAAGATAGAAAACCCTAGCCCCCAAGTTTCAAAATCAATCTCAAGAATCCCTCCATGAGTCTTCAAGAACTTTAAGAATTTAGATTTCAAGGTATGTTAGATTTTGATTTATGGGTTTCTTTCACCCAAGAAGTTCAAGAATCCTTCCACACATAGCGGTAGCTTTAGTGCACCAAGCTGCCCTTTTTATATTTATGAATTTTCATGATTCATGTGAATTGAAATTGAAGTTCATGGTGTTATTGAGTTTTAATTCATGTTTAGGTTACAAAGTTCTAAACTTTGATCCTATTATGAGGTGAATTTCATGATATTCATAATAAACCCTATAAGATGCGTGTTGATTGATGTAACCATGTTATTTAGGTGTATTGAATGTGTTATGACCAAAGTATGCTCCCCATATGTTTGATAAAATACTTGTGTGAAGGAAATAGGGTTATTATAGTATGTTGACAAGAAACCCCAATTATGTATAAGTTCACGCATGCCAAGTGTTTGTTGAAAATCCCTAGTGAATGAATTACGATATGTTACATGCATTCCTATTCATGTGTATTCATTATTGAATGAGTTATGAGACAATAGCATGTCTCCCTATACGATTACACGGTTATGATTTCCAAGTGCTTGAAAAGATACCTCATTGATTGTATTGTGAATAATGGACTATTTTCATGTTATGTATGAGTTGTCCTGTCTTGTATTATTTATGTTATCGAGCCCTGGGGGTATTTAATACCCGATCACTTAGTTGATTGTCTAGAGCCAGTGTTAGTTTTATGATAACCTCAGTCATGCTATGATCAATAGTACTCTCAGTCAGTTACAGAACTCAGATAGTTACAGAACTTAGGAAATCTCAGTAATCTCAGTATCAGTAGTGTTCCAACTTCAGTTTAGTAATCAATTCAGAACTTAGTAGTATTACATCAGTCAATGAAAATCCATGAACTTAGCTTAGCTCAGTTAATCAGTACGATCAGTAATAGATTCAGCTCAACCTAGTACAATTTAAGAATCAGTTCAGAGTCTTTCAGTTGGGAGTATAATTCAGTATCAAGAGAGCCTAGGGATGTGGGATCACCTATTAAATAGGACTAAGATCACTAGAATTAATTCCTAAGTTCTAGAACTATGTAGCCAGTGTAGGAACGAGATGTCACCTGTTAGATAGGACTAACATACTCAAGGATCACTCGTTAGATAGGACTGATCTCAAGGGTTACCCATCAGATAGGACTGGATCCACAAAAGTTTTCTTTACCCGTGGCATGATACTAATACCCTTCCAACTGTGGTTACAGGTTGGACCCCAAACTAGCTAGCAAAGGGCATATCGATTAAATGACTACTTCCTATAGTCTCAGTTTCAAAATCAATCTCAGTAATAGAATTTAGTCCAATAGCATAGATTCAGTACTGTTAGATACAGCCGATCAGTATCATTATCAATAGATTTAGAGATCACCCGCTAGAAAGGACTGATCTCAGGCTTAATCAATCATATTCATTTTTAGTAGATTTAGAGATCACCCACTAGATAGGACTGATCTCAAATTTAGTCAATCATTTTCATCATCAGTATATTCAGAGATCACCCATTAGATAGGAATGATCTCAACCTCTGTCAATCAAACATCAGTATTAGTAGACTCAATTATCAGAAGTCCAGTTAGTAGAATTCTGTATTTAGTATTTCCATGACTTCAGCTATATTTTATGCATTTATGCATGTATCGTCATTCAGGAGTCTCATGATATTTAGTCAGTATTATTCATGCATGTAAACCCTTGCATCCAGCCTTACCTCATCTAGTGTACCAGTATATTCTCACATAGTGACGCATACTTTTCTCTTATTCTATGGAGTTTCATACCATAGGTTCAAAAGCATGGGATCTAGAGCACCCTTAGCAGTTTAAATTTAGCCAGCAACAGTAGACTTATCAGTGAGTCCAGTCCTCATCATTCGAGGATGTCCCTTATTTCTTTATTTCATCAGATTTAGTATTTTACTAGACGGAGTTAGTTAGGGGATTGTCCTATCAACTCCTTAGTTAGACAGTTTAGAGTCTTTTAGACTACAGTGTTTTTTAGACTAGTTGTTCAGACAGATATTTTAGTTTTGATACTGTTAAAATTTATTCAGTTGTATTTTTGTTTTGAACCTTATGGCAAGTTTTTTGCTAGTTTTCCATATTTTTATAGTATATTATTCAGTGCTCAGTTACAAATATTAGTCAAGGGTTCGCCTGTGGTCCTTCAGGATTATGAGTACCGTGAAGAATCTGGGGTACCAGACTCGAAGAGTTACAAACTTGGTAGCAGAGTATAAGGTTTAATAGTGTACTAGGAAGTTTGAAAGCCACATCTAGTAGAGTCTTGTGCATGGGTGTGTTGCACGCCATATTTATGTACAAAAGGCTATAGGATATTTTAGGAATAGTTTCCCTTTTTCAGTATTCATGTCATGCGAGTGAGCATGATTTAGTTAGTAAAGCTAGCAAGTTAGTTTAGGAGTCAGACAGTCAAATTCGTATAGTTTGTTTTCTCATCTTTCCATCTAGTCATGCTATCTGAAATTTCAGGAATGTAACTATTCCAAGATAAAAAGTCCTAATAATTTAAAGATCAACTCAGTTTATGAGTCATACATTAGTTTGGATCTCAGATAGTTCAGTTATGATCCAATTTGTAGGTGCCTTGTGCATCGCCATAGTTTTCCTCAAGTGTCTTAGTGAAGTAAGCCTTCTTAGAGGGGCATAGTGTCCCAAGGGGGGACATACCCCATATTTTCCTGATGCTTTTATATCCTTAAACCCATTCAGTTGCATGTTCAAATTTTCTTACAAAGTTAGTATCAGTTATCATTGAATATTCAGTCATGCATTCAAGAATCAACTCAGTTAGATAACCATGCATCAGATATGTATGTTTAGTATGAAATCTCAATATATCAGTAGTTCCAGCCATATAGTCATGTTTCACATGCTCATGTACAGTAAGTAAGTTTAGCCTGTTAGTATTCTCAGCTTAATCAGTCTGATTCGAGGATAAATATTCCTAAGGGGGAGATATTATAATACCCCATAATTTTATCTAGCTTCGATTCGTCCCTATAACATCAAAGATATTGCTTCATTGATGAATAAATTTTATTACATATGGTATTTTCAAGTTTTTGACTTTTTATCATGTGAAAAATTGAATAAGCTTTCCATCGATACCAATTTTCCAAATCTGACCCTCGGGCGAAGAGTTAGAGCTAATTTAGTAAGGTAGTGTACCACCTGGTACTTAAGCGCATCGCGGAGCCAGCCAAAACGACAATTTCAGAGTTGTCAATTTCTAGTGCACCAACATGATTCCACCGCATCGTGGTTCCATTCCAGTTTGTAACCAAGGTGGCAACAAGATTTCCGCCATGTCGTGCCAGCATGAGAAATCAGGATTTTCAGATATTGTTATTTAATTTCAGGGGCTGCTTGGTAGATTCCTAAAACCCCAAATCAGCCTATACACAATATTAAACCCTTAAAAGACTTATTATCTCATTGTTTACTCACATATATCAAGAAATAAATCACTCTCTATCAAAGATAGAAAACCCTAGCCCCTAAGTTTTAAAAGTAATCTCAAGAATCTCTCCAAGAGTCTTTAAGAATTTCAAGAATCTAGATTTTCAGGTATGTTAGATGTTGATTCTTGGGTTCCTTCCACCCAAGAAATTCAAGAATCCTTTTCTAAATTCAAAGATTATATATTTATGTATTTTCATGATTCATGTGAATTGAAATTGAAGTTCATGTTGTTATTGAGTTTTAATTCATGTTTTGGTTACAAAGTTCCAAACTTTGGTCCTAGTATGAGGTGAATTTCATGATATTCATAATAAACCCTACAATATGCGTGTTGATTGATGTAACCATGTTAATTAGGTGTATTGAATATTGTATGACCAAAGTATGCTCCCCATATGTTTGATAAAATGCTTGTGTGAAGGAAATAGGGTCATTATAGCATGTTGACAAGAAACCCCAATTATGTATAAGTTCACGCAAGCTAAGTGTTTGTTGAAAAGCCTTAGAGAATGAATTATGATATGTTACATGCATTCCTATTTATGTGTATTCCTTATTGAATGAGTTATGAGAAAATAACATGCCTCCCTATACTATTACATGGTTATGATTTCCAAGTGCTTGAAGAGATGCCTCATTGATTGTATTGTGAATAATGGACTATTGCCATGTTATGTATGAGTTGTCCTGTCTTGTATTATTTATGTTATTGAGTCCTGAGGGTCTTTAATACCCGACCACTTAGCTGATTGTCTAGAGAAAGTGTCAGTTTCATAATAACCTCAGTCATTCTATGATCAATAGTACTCTCAGTCAGTTATAGAACTCAGTAGAACTCAGATAATTATAGAACATAGTAAATCTTAGTAATCTCAGTATCAATAGTATTCCAGCTTCAGTTCAGTAATCAATTCAGAACTCAGTAGTATTCTGTCAGTCAACAGAACTCCATAAACTCAGCTTAGCTCAGTTAATTAGTATGATTAGTAATAGATTTAGTTCATCCTAGTATAGTCTAAGAATCAGTTCATAGTCTTTTAGTTGGGAGTAAAATTCAGCATCGAGCGAGCCTAGGGATGAGGGCTCACCCGTTAGATAGGACTGAGATCCCTAGAACCAATCCCTAAGTTCCAAAACTGCATAGCCAGCGTAGGTACGAGATATCACCGTTGATAGGACTGACATACTTAGGGATTACCCGTTCGATAAGACTGATCTCAGGGGTCACCCGTTAGATAGGACTGACTCTATAAAAGTTGTCATTACCCGTGGCACGGTACTGACACCCTTCCAACTGGATTTACAGGTTAGACCCCAAACTAGCTAGCAAGGGGCATGTCGGTTAGATGACTACCTCCCACAATCTCAGTTTCAAAATCAATCTCAGTAATAGAATTCAATTCAGTAGCACAGATTCAGGACTAGTAGATACAACCGATCAATATCATTATCAATAGAATCAGAGATCACCCGCTAGATAGGACTGATATGAACCTTAGTTAATCAAGCATGAGTATCAGTAGACTCAGTTATCAGAAGTCCAGTTAGTAGAATTCAGTATTTAGTATTTCCTTGACTTCAACTATAGTTTATGCATTCATGCATGTATCCTCATTCAGTAGTCTCATAATATTTAGTCAATAGTGTTCATGCATGTAAACCCTTGCATTCAGCCTTACCTCATGTAGCGTACCAATATATTCTCACGTACTGACGCATATTTTTCTCTTGCGCTATGGTGTTTTATACCATAGGTTCAGAAGCATGGGGTCTAGAGCACCCTTAGCAGTTCAAATTCAGCCAGCAGTAGTAGACTTAGTAGTGATTCCTCATCATTCGAGGATGTCCCTTATTTCTTTATTTTATTAGATTCAGTATTTTGGTAGATGGAGTTAGTTGGGAGATTGTCCCATCAACTCCTTATTCAGACAGTTTAGAGACTTTCAGACTACAGTGTTTTTTAGACTAGTTGTTCAGACAGATGTTTTAGTTTTGATACTGTTAAACTTTATTCAGTTGTATTATTGTTTTGAACCTTATGGAAAGTTTTCCACCAGTTTTTCGCATTTTTACAGTGTATTATTCAGTTCTCAGTTATAGATATCAGTCAAGGATTATCTTGTGATCCTTTAGGATTATGAGCACTATGTAGCATCCGGGGTACCAGACTCGGCACATTACATGTGTGATGTCCACAGACTCAAACTCAGAAAATTTTTAAGGAACAAAACTCAGGATGTTTCAGTTCAATAATTAACATATATGGGGTAAAACAAAATTTTAATCGTATATACATAGTGTAGTTTTTCGACTGACCCCCTGGATCCATGTAGATCCGCTAGTGGTAATGGAGGGTGAATGTGTAGGGGAGTTGGAGAAGGTGAGGGTGGTTTGATGGTGTAGGAATGAGAAGTTTATTAAGATAAGAATTTTCTTTTTTTTTTTGAATGATTAAAAAATCAATAATGATAAAACTATGGACTAATTTATTTTTATACTAAGAAAATATAAGAAAATTTTATCATAGCCTAAAATATAATTAAGAAAATAATTAAATTACTAGCTTAACAATCTAAATTAAAAGAAAAATATATTTTTTAAACTTCTCTTCATATTTAAAATTAAAAATAAAACATATCCTAAAATGCAACTTTATTTTTGGAATTATTTTTCACAAATTTTTAAATGAAATCTACTAAAAATTAAAATAATAGCTAAAATAAACATTAAACAAAAAATATATTTTTGATGATAAAAATAGGTAAAAGTTAGGGGAGGGTCAAAAATCGCGTGTCTACAAATAATATTACAACCTTACTTGAATTATTTTCCATTTAAGATGTCACAATTTCTTTTCTTTGATTCTATTTTATGATTATGTGAACTGACATTGGTAGGTCGGTCATGACTACCAGTATATATGTTTGCACTGACTCTACTCTTCTACATCTCTTCTTGAGGTATAAATTGGATTCAGGTTAGTCTGCAGTTATTCAATGAATGGTGGTATTCAACACTAACTTTTGCACTTCCTTCCTGACAGATGTTGGAGTTTTTATATTATTCATTTTATTGTTAGTCTATTCTATAACAGGTACCTTTTGTGCATGTTTGACCAAATCTTGGGATAGTGAAGAACAGTTGTAAGAAATTTTTTAAAAAGTTTATTTATTGATATTTAATTTACTTTATTATATTTAGCCCAGTATTTCCTTAAAAATAGAAGTCTTCTGCATATTTTTAGTTAGGTAATAAGGATTCTCCTAACTACTTAGGATAGCATAGGTGCCTACACGGTCTGTTAGTTTGGATCGTGACATTGAATTTTATATAATTAAATTTAAAGATCAAGTAAGAGCACGTGTTATAATTCAATCTCCTAAGGGGGTTCAATTCGTTAATGATTAGTGTAGTTAATGATTAAAAGAAACTAATAGCATTAACAAAACTATGATATATAAGTGTTGGTGAAATATGCCATAAATTAAATAAATTACAATTGAAAAGTAAAATAAACAAAATATGAATAAATTGTATCTAGGCTGAAGCAGGGATATCTCACTCCTTTTAAGGAGATACAAGCCCAGTGACATATAATCTACACCGATGTAGCAGTATATATCTTGACTTTTTCCCTTCAGAATACAACAACCCATTAATGTACAACTCAAGCAACTCCAGATTAATTGAATAGTTCAAAGCTCCAAAAAAAGAATATTTTCCTTCAACATATAATTACTCTTTTTTATATAGTGAATATAGTTGAAGACTTAGAATATTCTTCTTTATTTCAACTCTCTCTTTAACTACACTAACTCAAAATATAACACTTTAATATTTCTCATCCACTTCACATCTCACAATATACGACTTCTCGTCTATGTTTTTACATATAAGAAAGAAAACACCCTTTATAAAGGTGTAATATTTCTTCCATATACTAAATGATGAAGTAATGAAATATTAAGAAAGAAGATGAATGGCTTAGTAGTTACATAAGTTATATGAGTTCCAATGCATAAAGAGGTAGAGTTAAGGGTGAATAGCGTGTGACAGGTTATAAGAGTTATCAAAAGACCAAAAGTCATATTCACCATTAACTCATGCAAATTAATATTATTATTTTAATACTAAAATACATTTTTCTCCAACATTCTCCACTCATTTTAATATTGAAATAAGATAGTTCATCAATTTAGGTGAAGGGAGACTGTTATTCATAATGAAAACGTGTTTTGAATTGAACCTACTTAGTAAAACAGTAATTCTTATTCCAGAGTCGGCAGTGATTTCAGACTTGAACTATGACTGATTAAGAAAAATAAAATATCACTGCTTATACACATTAACTAAGTGTTGATATAAGATTTAATATTCAACACAGTACGACCTTGAGCTATTCCTATTTTCATGAATAATCTCAATTCTCAAAAAAAGCGGCCTACTTCCACACTCACGTAGGTGAAATCTATCAGGGGTGCTCTTGTAATTCTAACACCCCACTCATACGGGATACAGACTTTCATTACGAGTTCTTAGACTCAATCTCCACAAATCATTACAGAATAAATGCATTCACATCACAAGAAAAGAATAAAATAAATATGATAAACAAAATAACTATAATAGTGCATTTCTAGAGAGCCATCATATGATCCATTTTATTCATTGAACTTGGTTATAGGATCTCTAGTCCCTAGATTGAATTTTCTCATATTTGACACTTGATTTTTTTTGAGCTTCAATTCTATCCCTCTCAATATGCTTCATATCTTTTATCTTGTCGATACCTTGAATAATTCATCAGATTATCACAAGATTTGCTATTGTTGACACCCAATTTGGCTCTCTGTATTTAATTAATTATTTAAGCTTCTATAATTTGAAAAAATAATATTTTATAATTTTTTAAAATTATTTATAATAATTATATCTTTTGCCATTTCATTGGCGAATCATTTCACAAATATCATAATTCACAATCATTGTTAAATTACACATTCAAAATTGCATATGAACATTTACTTATATATTTTTTTACTTTTTTTAGTTGACACCGAATAAATATCTTTTAATGTTAAACCAATTGTTTAAAATTATTATTTTTTCAAGTAAATATTTTTCTTTCGTTGTTCAAATTAAGGAGCTTAAATACTTAATTAATAATTAATTTATTTAACTGTAATGGAAATTATGATTTTTAGAATTAAATTAATTTTGAAAATTAATTATTTTTAATTTGATAAATTGTGGCTATTTTTCATAAGAAATCGGCCATAATTAAAATTTAATAAACCAAAAATTGAGCAAAAAAAAATAGATAATTCAAGTCTCCAAAAAATCAATTAATCAGTATGTGCCACGTAGGCAACACAAGAATTGAAAATTAATTAAATATATTTATGGTAAAACCTTTCCTTATTAGAAGTCATCAGAATTAAAGACAACTAATATGTTTTCCATTAGTTTAAGAATTGTAAATCAACTATGTTTGATTTGAACTTTTTGTCCTTCGTTAAAAGTCTTCACAATAAACAAAATAGTCTTGCACTATTTTTTTAAATTATTATAATATTAAATATGGATTATAATAAATATATGAGAAGTTTTGGTCTTCCTAAATATATAAAAGAAAATGAAATTAACTAAAATTTACCTACTAAACATAAGAACAATACGAAATCTAAGTGAATTATAACTCAAATATAATTATAAAGTTTCTACAAATTGGTATAATTTTTTAGGAATGCTAATCACGACGAATATGCATTGTTGTACCCTAATTCGTTTTGGACTATAATATGTTAGTACAATTTGATACACATGATTCTCCAATTTGTATGGTATTTAAATTTATTATCTGAATCAATGTGGAATAAGAATTAGTCAAATAGAAATTTCTGATGCACATATTATTTCATTAAAGTAAGGACTCCTAAAATAGATGAGAATTATTCTACTAAAATAAATATATAGAAAAAATTACACGTTGAATCCTAAAATGTACCGAGAGAAACTAAGAGTCGTAAAATACATGTAAAGAATCACAATATATTTATATTTAACTTCACCGCGATTTTTGTTTATTGTTCACAAATCGGCAATCCCTCCCTTTTGGTTGCATCGACTATATGCTCTTGATCAATTCTAAAAAAATAACTTATATTGAAAGAATATTTTCTTGATCAATCCAATATCAAAGGTTTATCTCTTTTCTTTTTCTTTCTTTCTTTGTTTAATTGTGCATTTTTTCTCTCTAGTGTTATTTAACTATATATTTTGGTCTATTTTGGTCATACATATTGTGCATTGCTGGTAATTCTTGAGGATTATTATTTTACGTTTTATTATTACGTATCTATTATTTTTGGTTTAATCTATGAGACAGATTGTTTGTATATTGATCTACTAATTGATGGACTTTCACTTTTATATTGATAAATATTTTTTCCCTGAAGATTATTATACTTGACTACTAATATCTTATCAACCATCATGATACTTTAGCTAAGTTTCTGGTTGACTCTGGTACGGAGAATAATTGGCAATTCCTAATGGGTGTTTCTAATGTGTTTCAAGTTATGTCAAGTTTTACAACATCATTGTGCAAGAATGTAGAGCTCGTTTGGTACAACGAATAAGAGATAACAATTCTCGAGATTAGATTTAGAATGACCTTATCCCATATTTGGTTGAAATAAAATGCATTGAATAACTCATCCCGAGATTAATCTAATCACATAACTGTAGTAAGAAAAATTTAAGAAGTAACAAATTTTTAAAAGTTCTAAGTACGTAATAACAATGTCCTCAATGATTTTGTAAATATTTTACTTTCAAAATAAGGAAAAATTTTAAATATAGAAAAAAAATAATCGTACCACAAATATAGTTCAAATTGTAACCTCTGACAGTAAGGAAAAGAGGTACTAGATGACAAACACAAAAGTGATGATCCATCAACCACTTAGAACTTATGATGGTAAAATATATATGTGTTTTCATTAAAATATATGTTTGTGTTTACATTATTACATTAAAGTGGGAAGAACCTTTGAAAGGTGATTTAAACTTTTACACTTCATTAAAAATCTCTTAATAGATAAAATCAATTAATTTTAAATGACCAAACGTACACGTGTGAGGCACGCGTTATTAAACTAATATATATATATATATATATATATATATATATATATATTAAATGATGTAGTAGAAATAATGGGACATAAAGGCATACGTTTAATAAAATCAATAAAAATAGACCTAGAAGTATATGCAGATTTAGAATGAAATCTAAATGAATTTAATAAACCAAAAATCCTCACGCCAGACTCTCATTTATTATACACTACAAGTAAAGGAGAAACTTCAGTTTAGATATGCTCATCAAGTAAATTAAAAATGTTTGTTTAAATTTATTACCCTCAGTATATGATTAACCTCTTAATTTCTTAATAACACCGATGAATTAACCTGTAAATTTCTAGAAATTCTGGCCTTGATAGTCCGACATGTCTGCAGAATAGAAGAAGGATAAGTGTTAGTTGTCAGATGAAGTTTTGGGGTATGGTTAAAGAAGTAAGTTATTAAGAACATAGATTAAGAGGAAGAGATGAACGGGGTAAGATAAAAAAAATTAAAATTGGGGAAAATAAAGAATATAAGAATGATAAACATGAAGAAACAACGGGAAAGAGGGAGTACTGAGTAGGATTTTTTACAACATTTGATTTCAAAAAGGTACATCTTATTGAAGTAGCTTTATATATTGAAAAATCTTGAAATGTCGCCTATTTTAGTTATCGCCTATTTTATTGGTATCAGAGCTAGAAGTTTTTGGAAACATTACCTATTAACTCGCAAACTAAAAGTAAATAAAGGCATAAAGGGACATAAACTAAAAGTAAATGATGTAGTAGAAATAATGGGACATAAAGGCATAAGTTTAATAAAACCAATAAAAATAGACCCAGAAGTATATGCAGGTTTAGAATGGAATCTAAATAAATTTAATAAACCAAAAATCCTCATGCCAGACTCTCATTTATTATATACTACAAGTAAAGGAGAAACTTCAGTTAGATTTACAGATTATAATTATACAATAAAAAGAAATTTAGACGATGTCGAAACAGAAAGTAATATAGAAACAGAAATTGAATTTATGATATAAAAATTCTACAAGAAGGTTATGAAGTAGATATGGTAACAGAAAAAGCTGAAAATTTAGCAGAGGAATATAAACATATAACTTTTAAATGTAAAAAACATGTCAAAAAAATGAAATGAAAATAGAAGAATGTATAGAACATTTTAAAAATTGTTCTGAAAAAAGTGATAATTTAGGATATAGAAATAATAAAGAACTATTTCTTGAGAGAAAAGATAAAGACATAGTATCTGTATTAAGTTCTACAATAAGTTATAAAGAACTAGAAGAATTAGAACCAACTAGCTCGTCAAGAGCTAGCCCATTTTAATAGACAAACCCTAATCCTCAACCAATAGATTATAGTACAGGTAATGTAACTAGAAGACCGCCAATAAGGATAAATCCAGGTATAGAACTTAGAGGAGATAATATAAGACCAACAAGTAAGAGAATGCCAATAGAAGAACCAATTAAACTACAAGAAGGAGGTAGTAAAGATAAAATTCTAAATATAGCAGCACACGACCCACAAATGTGGGATACAGTAATAGATCTATGGAAAAGAATAGTAGCAGCAGATTACTTAAGACATTATACAGAAACAAATACAGAAACAATGTAAAAATATTTGGAAACCTTTTTAGGAGAATCTGCAAAAGCCACATGAGAAAGTTTCAAAACAAACTGCCCATATGATTTTCAGCTTCTATTAAGTATGGGACCAAATCCCTATAATTTCATAAATAAAATGCATATGTTATTAACCGAAAAAGATCCAAATAGTGGATTATTCACATTACAAAAAGAAGCATTAATAAAACTAGAACAACTAAGCATTTCACATTGGGTATATATAAAGAAATTTCTACAAGACTATTTTTATTATTGCACTGTCAGTGGAAACACTTTTAATGAAGAGTTAGGTAAAAAATTATTTAATAAATTACCTGGAGCTTTAGGAAGAGAAATAGAAGATAGATGGTATAAAAGAGATGGTGTAGTAGCCAACCCAAACCTAAAATGGACAATAGGACATAGAACACAACATATAATGGATATACTAACAGAAAAATGTACAAGCATACAAATACAAAAATAATTAAAAAGAAATGAAATGAATTTCTGTAAATCTGTTATATACACAACCCAAAACTATGATAAAAAACAATATAGAAAATATAAGAAGAAGCATAATCAGAAACCATATAGTCGTAAACAATACTTCTTAAGAAAATCAAAAGCCAAAAAACCATGGTTAAATAGAGATAGACATGTAAGGAAATATAGAAATGATAGAAACTATAAAAATAAATTAGAATGCTATACTTGTGGAATCATAGACCATTTAGCTAATGTATGTCCTAAAAGAAATAATAATAGAACTAGAAATTCTCAATTAATAGAGGATTTTCAAGAAACTTTACTAAATGTAGACGAATATATGTCAGATACAAAAAACATATACTCAATAATAAGTATTGATATAAATGATAAAGATAATTCTAAATCTGATTCTTCAGAATCAGAAGAAGGTAATTTAGTAAATGAATTAGGACAGGAGATAGAAGATCTAGACTTGAACGATCTAGTAATCAATAGTTTAATGAATGTCACTCAAGAATGTGTACATGAATTCCAAAGAAACAAAGGTTTAGACAGTAATAGATGTCATATATGCAATTGGTATCCAAGTAAAGATAATAGAGCTAAATGTAAAAAATGTTATTTAGAAGCTTGTATAAACTGTATAGAAAACACCGTAAAGATAAAAATAGAATCAGAAATAAATAGCGGACAAAAATATACAAATAATTAAATCTTAAATTTAAGAGTATCAACTCTAGAAACCCGAGTAAATAATCTAGAACAAAGATTAACCATCTTAGAAAAAGGAAAAAACAAATCACTATAGAAGAATCAAATACACAAGAAGCTATACATCTAGAAAAACTAGAGGCAGAACTTATGAATTTAGAAGATAATGACACTAGCCTAATATGCAATGAAGCTAAAGAATTCTCTACCATAAAAGTATTAGTAAAAATTAAAATTGAAGACGTAGAGATAGAAATTTTAGCACTAGTAGCTCCCGAATGTACTAGCTGTCTAATTAATAAAAAAATAGTACCAGAACATTTATTAAGAATACTGGAAAGACCTATAACAGCTACCCAAATGGATGGATCACAAAATATCTATAATTATTGCATAGAAAATGCACAAATAAGTTTTTTAAATACATGTAATAAATTTTACAACCCAATTTACAATGTTAATAGAATATTAGCAAGGGATTTAAACATAGGACCAGACTTTGTTATAGTGTCTTAACAAGAGATGGAATAATGCTTTTTAAAAATCTAACTTACACACCGGTACAAACAATAACATTACCAACAGTATATAAAACATTAAAAACACATAAAAAGAATAAACCATGTTGCAAAGATTGTCAAAATAACCAATGCCAAAATAATAACCTGTTAAAAGAAAACAAAAATTTAGAAGATAACTTCGAAGACTTTAAAAATTATACTCTACTTAATGCAGAAGGGAAAAAATGCTTAAAAGACATAGAGAAAGACTATACTTTAATAAACATTGAAACTCAATTTTACAACTTTAAAAAGGAATAAACACAATAGGAATAATAAATAATTCGAAAGACTTAGACAATGTAATAGCAATTTTAGATAAAATAGAAATAATAGGAGAATAACCTTTAGCACATTGGGATGCTAACGAAATAATGTGGAAATTAGATATAATTAATCCAGAATACACCATAAAGACAGCATCAATAGAAGCTAATAATGAAGATATAGAAGATTTTGAAAAATAAATTAAAGAATTATTAAAGTTAGAAGTAATTAGAAAATCAACATCTAGACATAGATCAACAACATTTATGGTAAGAAACCATAGCGAGCAAATCAGGAGAAAAGCTCGTAATAAACTATAAAAGACTAAATGACAACACCAAAAGAGACACATATAAGTTTCCAGATAAAAGTGAGTTAATTAATAGAATACAAGGTAAAAAAATATATAGTAAGTTCAATTGTAAATCCGGGTATGGGTAGGTAAAAATGCACCCAGATAGCATAGAATGGACAACATTCACCTATCCAGAAGGACATTATGAGTGGCTTGTTATGCCTTTCGGACTAAAAACAGCCCCACCTATTTTTCAGAGAAAAATGGATGATATTTTTAAAGACTATAAAAACTTTGTATTAGTATATGTAGATGACATTTTAGTATTTAGTAGAGATATGCAACAACATTTAGGACATTTACAAATGGTTTTTAGACTATTTATCAAACATGGGATAATAATTAGTAAAAAGAAAATGGAACTATGTAAAACACATATTAATTTTCTAGGAATAACTCTAGGAAATGGGAGGATTAAACTTCAACCTCATATTGCCAAAAAAGTATTGAAAATGCCAGATAAATTAAAAAATACTAAAGATTTACAAATTTTTTTAGGATTAGTAAATTATGCAAGAAATTTTATTCAAGACTTAGGAAAAATAGTCAGACCTTTATATGCTAAAACTGGAAGTAAAGGTCAAAAATATTTTAATAATGAAGACATTAAATTAGTCCAACAAATAAAAGAAAGAGTAAAACATATTCCAGACTTAAGAATTCCACTAGAAACTGATTACTTAATTGTTCAAATAGATGGAAGCAAATTAGGTTGGGGAGCCATATTAAAAGCAAGACCTAATAAATATAGTGATAAAAATAAAGAAAAAATCTGTGCATATCAGAGCGGACAATATAAAGAAAAAGGAAATATACCTAGCATAGATTTAGAAGTATTAGCTATAATATATGGTTTAAATGGTTTTAAATTATATATCTTAAATAAAGCAGAAGTTTTAGTGAGAAGCGATTGTGAGGCAATAGTTAAATTTAGTCAAAAAATAAATGATAAAGCTAGAAGTAGAAGAAGATAGTTAAATTTTATGGACACTATATCGGTATATAAAAATATTGTTTTTGAATATATTAATGGTAAAGAAAACGAATTAGCAGATAAATTAAGTAGGTTACAATTAAAAACAAAATCTGTTTAACAGGCTAATGTTTGTTTCAACATGCAACCAACTAATCAACATGCAACAGACAAAGGCAAGGGAATAGCGTCTTCCTCGTCTCAAGACATTTATTTTCAGACAATGCTAGGAAACGTTAGATTTTGACCCCAAAACTCTATCGAACTCCAAAATTCCATGCAACCACTGGAGAGAATAGACTTTGGGCCTTTTAATTTAATTGCTTTCCCACCTAGTAATTATTCTTTTAACTTAAGACCAAAACATATTTAAGATAGACCCCAAAAATGCCTAATAGAAAATTTATGGATAGCACACCATAAACTAGAGCATAAACATTTTCTAGCCGCCATGAATGCTTTATTCCAATATATAGAAGACAAAAGCAGGCCCAGATTCAAATATTAGGTAATTATACATGGTAAGACAAACAAAATTTGTCAGACATGGATAGAGGTGCTAGACTCCATAAGCGGTATAAAAAGCCCTCTTTATAAAGGTTTTAATGATTTTTCTGACACTTCTAATTATGCAAGAGGACATCTAGGACCTAATTTTTTCTTATCTCCAGCATTAAGACAAAATCCTAACTAGATTCCTCATTACAATATCCAAAAAGACTCAGGAAAATAATTTTATGTGATCATTGCCACTCTATGACTGAAGCTTTCAAAAGATTAAATCTTCAAAAGGAGGCTCTTGTCACAGAAAACTCTAGACTCATGGAGCAAATACAGACTTTACATGACAAATTGAGTAAACTTCATACAAGAAAGACTAATGCCAGTACTCAGACACAGAGTTCTCCATCTCCATGAAAAATGGATGAGAAGGGTGTGCATTCCCCTCTAAATGCTCAGAAATCCACTGTACCGGATGTTGTACATCTAGTCTGGCTCAAACGGTAACCGATAAAGACAAATCAAATTTGTTAAGGGATGTCACTTTGCCAAAAAGTAAAGATAAAGTAGGACCTTCATTAAAACCTCAAAAGATTAGTACCTTAAAAAGGACATTAACAGCAAAAAAGAAGAATACACAAATTGAAATTATTGTAAAATAAACATTAGAAATTATTTTTAATAACCAAGAACAAGATAAGAATATGGATAATAAGGAAAATCCAAGTACAAGTATAGATAGAGTAGTTCCATACATGAATAGTACAGACGTTAATATTCCAAGATCATCAGACGAAGAGGATGATATATTTGAAGACAGTCTACTCCAAGATGCTCAGGATCCCTATGAAGATGATGACTCTGGAAGGATTTTCGACACCATAGCCCTGCACAACTTGGATACATAAGCAGACAAAGACAAGACAAGTAATAAAGAAGATGGAGACTATAATTATGATAAGAGTGCCATGTGGGTATACCCACTTTGAGTCTTGTAATTAAGTCCGTGTCAGAGTGAGTGCTTACTTTATCATTACTTTCCAAAAAGAAAGAAAAACTGTTGAAGCACGCATCAAGGAAAGAGAAATAATAATGCATGTGACGATGGGGACCAATGTGTACCCACCCTGCATTATTAAAGAATGTTATCCTTACCTGTCAACCATATTGTCAAGGCCACGTAGCTTGATCCTAGTCTATTTTTTTTCTTACTCCAGTCTATATAAGACTTGTAACTTAGTAGAAGAAGGCATATCAAAAAAACTTTAGAACCTAAACCTCTCAACACACTTTTCTATGTATAAATCCTCCTTTTCTAACAAACTTTTCTTGTGGATGTAAATCAAAGTTTGTAATATAAGGCAGTTGAATAAAAAAGCTTTCAGTTTTCCAACGTCTTTAGGGGATTCCCGGAAGGGAAACTTCTATCCTAGTTACTTCATGTAAGTTCTTATTTATTTTTTCCCTCCAAAAAAAATTTTTGTTTTAGAAGTTTTAGATGTTTATATTTTTAGAACTTTTAGATATGTTCATCATATAAATTAAAAATGTTTGTTTAAATTTATCACCCTCAGTATATGGTTAACCTCTTAATTTCTTAATAACACCGATGGATTAACGTGTAAATTCCTAGAAGTTATGGCCTTGATAGTCCGACATGTCTGCAGAATAGACGAAGGACAAGTGTTAGTTGCAGATGAAGTTTCGGGGTATGGTTAAAGAAGTAAGTTGTTAAGAACATAGATTAAGAGAAAGAGATGAACGGGGTAAGATAAAAGAAAAATTTTAAAATGTGGGAAAATAAAGAATATAAGAATGATAAACATGAAGAAACAACGGGAAAGAGGGAGTGCTGAGTAGGATTTTTTACAACATTTGATTTCAAAAAGGTGCATCTTATTGAAATAACTTTATATATTGAAAAATCTTGAAATATCACCTATTTGATTTATCGCCTATTTTATTATATATATATATATACACACACACACTCTCACACACACACACACACACATATATATATATATATATATATATATATATATATATATATATATATATATATATATATATATATATACAAGCACCAAAGACGTGTCTTCTCCTTCACAAAAGTACAAATGTTCGTTTTACCCTTTGAGAGATGCATCGATGATTTACCAAAAAATAATAGTGGACCAACCCCCCTCTTCTTCCACTTTCGTCACCTCTCCTCCACCACCTTCAAATTAGAAAATCCTATCCATTGCCACTACGACCACAACACTGTCATCTCTACGGTATTATCCATGTTTCAGCCACTACCAACCTGAAAATCCATAAAAAATTAGTGAGATAGACCCAAATTGATCCAAGAAATAATAGTCTAGATCAAATCCGAATTTGAAATTCGGGAATCATCTAAATTTTAAGAAAAGGTGATATCCCTTTCAAGCTTGAAATTCAATTTCCCCTATTTTCTCTCTATTGTATTCAATGAAATATTGATTTCAAATATGAATTTTGAAATCTAGATTTACCTATAAATACCAGCATTTTTACTGTGTTAGGTTTTTTCCTAAATTTCCTACTTCACCTGATTTTCTACCCTAATTAGAATTAATTTTCATTATGAAAAAAGATTTCCTTAATGGAAAAGATCTCTTTTTTTCTATTAGGTTTCTTGTTTTTTAGAGGAAGAGTTTTGTAGTTCTATAAATATAATATCTCTACTCTCAAGACATAACACAATAACATCCACAATGTAGTCTTTTGATTTGAGAGTTTTTTTGGTGAGAGATTTTTACCCGATAGATTTTATGTTTTTTCAATATTAGTATTTTATATGTAGGTCGTTTGACCAAATCATATTAACAATATATTTTTAGTATGTTTTTATTTGTCATCTGATTTATTGCCTCTATGGTTTGCAAATTTTAAGCTTCCGAATGATTCCCTCTCAATTTTGAATCCAACCAGTGGTATGAGAGCCTATGGTTCAATGGTCCAATGGTTTTGTGAGATGAGATTAAACAGGTTCGATAGCAGTTTGAAAGCATATTTTCAATATTTCTGCTATTGCATCTTTAAAAATAGAAATAAGATATTTTTTAAACCATTTTTAACTCATAATATTTTAAACTTTATTTTTAACTATTGCAAGCAACAGTGATGCAGATTAGATGAAGATTATGTGAAGAAGAAGATCAAGATTTATTTTCCAAAAATTCCGGTCAAGGGGAGATTTGTTAGAATTTGTCTTAAATTTTCCACTTCATCTGATTTTCTACCATAATTAGAATTATTTTTCTTTATGGAAAAAGATTTTCTTACTGGAATAAATTTTTTTTTCCTATTAGATTTTTTCTTTCTTAGAGAAAGGGTTTGTAGTTCTATAAATAGAAGATGTCTTCTCAATCCATAACACAATAACATCCACAATGTAGTTTTTTAAAGAGTTTTATTTAGGGAGAGATTTTCTCCCGGTAGATTTTATGTTTTTTCAATATTAGTTTTTTATATGTAGGCCATTTGACCAAATCATATTAATAGTATATTTTTTAGTATGTTTTCCTTTGTCGTCTGATTTATCGCTTCTGTGGTTTGCAAATTTTAAGATTTTGAATGATGACCTCTCAATTTTGAATCCAACAAACTATTTAAGAACAAGTTTCAGATTCGGGGAAATTAGGAGAAACCAGTTAGACTAAAAAAAGAGGAATTTTTTCAGATTAAAAAAAAGGGAGAAACACATATATTAAAAAAATTTGTACTTCTTGTGTTTTCTTCTCTTGGTTCCAATTTGAGTTTCGTAGCTGAGTTTCAAGCTGAAATCCTCAATGCAAGGCCCCAGTTTATTGCCCAACACAAGGTAAAATTCTCTCTCATCAATTTATATTGTATTTAGTTTTTGAGATTCATTGATATTTGGGTTTGGTTGGTTGATTATGGATATAAATGTATAGTAAAATGATTTTTCGGCATTTGATTTTGTTCACGTTTGATAGTGTGTTTGTACAGTGTTCATACTTTGCAATCTAGCTTGAATACAATTTATTTAGTTTTAGTTTTTCAAATAAAATTCATTGCCTGCAAATGTGAACTTAAAGAGGCATTTATTGTGTCATTTGATTTCATGTATATTTGATAGTATGCTTATAGACTATTCACAATCTTTAAACCTGCCCGGAAAAAACTCCCTAATGTTGTAAGTTCTTCCGATACATATCCGGTGGACTGTTTTAGGTTATTTTGATGTCGGTTTGGTTGCCCTTAACATGAAAATGGTAACTTAAATATGTATATGTTTGGTTTTCTCATTTAAAAGGTGGCACCAACTCTAATTTGTGTAACGAGTTTTACAAACCATCACAAATCCTTGGTTGTTTGTCATGGAATTCATACCTATTTTTCATCGTGAAAATTTGAGGATGTCATTAGGTGTTGGTCTTATCTTAGGTTAGTTGTTCACCAAAAATGGTTGTTTAACTTCTAAATTAGCATGAAAAGGGGTATATGAGCTCAATTAGAAAGGTGGTTAACCATGTGTTTGAGGTGTTCACTGATTGTTTGTAGATCACTATTTTTTTTATTTTACAAATACAAGTTGTATCACTGTCAACATATATAATTGTATAAAAATGTATCATTTATTTTTGAATGGTTCAAGTTACATAAGCAAATGCAATTTGAATCAATGTATACAATTGTATCAATAGATATCATAGAATAAAATTGCATCAATAAATAAAAAAAATACACAAAAAGAAGAAAAATACGTAGAAGGGTACAATTGGTATAATTATATTCAGTTGATAAGCAGATCAAATCCAACACTTGAATTTAAAATCTCTTGCCTTCAAATTTCATCATTATTACTGTTACGGCCTACCCCACACGCAAGTGTACGTGGTCTGACAAGTAACATAGTAGCTGTAAATAAGCCAGATATTGAACCTATAGGGACTTAGCAATTCACCTTATTGAGTAGTTAATAATATTTTAAGCAAGTTTTGTGTTGTATCAAAGGGCTTGTAAGATTTATTATTTTTTAACAATGTGTGAAAGAAGAAAAGGTATCGTGTACGTTTTTTTAACAAATTTATAATCAATAATAAGAGAGATTTCAAGGCTACGACATGTCACACAATTATGTTCAATGTTTTGTTTGTCTCAATGAACTTTATTCTCGAATTGCAGGCTATGGGGTTATGTGTACGGTCCGAGAATGGTCATCCTCTAAATCACCTATTTGAGATAGTCTCACAACTATATTATTGTGCGGGGATGTGACTTTCTAAACCAAATACTTTAATGTTTTCATCTCATAAGTTTCCAAATAATACAAACAAGGCATATCGCTACCTAGTTGTGAATCACTCTACTTTCATAAGAGATGATCTTATTTCTCATGTTCCTTATCCTATTCTTGTATTCCCATGGCCAGTTCATACAAGAATTACACATTTGTTATAATGTTTGAAAGACACTAAAATAGAATATCCAAGAACATAAAGATAATCTAATAATAAATAAGTTCCATTGATTCAAAACAACCACCAAACAATCATATTTTGACCGTAACATAAGAACAAGAGTAATTAGCCACTCATGTTCAAAATTAACAACATAGAATTCAATCTATTCATACCAAATTTAAATTAGATGAGATGAGTTGCGAAATAACCATAATTTAAAGCCCTCATATATTTTTCTCCTTGATTATACATACACAATAATCCCAAAAATAATACAAGTGCCCAATTATAATTGAGGCAAGCTTCACGCGCAAAATACTTTAGCATGCCACGTCCTTATCATGGAGGATAGGAAACGTGTCACACCCCTATCACAGATGTCTACTAAAATAGTTATTTTAAATTTGACCATCACCATGCAACTCCCTCATAATGTAACTTAATGGACGTGGCACTCTACTATGTAAGAAACATCAATTCAGTCCATAAGTTTAATTTTTCCATTTTGCTTTATGTCTGAAATATCCTGGCTTCTAGACCTTAGAAAATTTCCTAGAATTATAGTCTCTGGACCCAATGACTCATGGGTATCATCCATATATTGGGGTATGAATGGTATGGTCCAGTCGTATACTGACAATGTTGGTTGGTGGGATGGATTTTGGTCACTAAAATGGGTACGACTTGTATGGTAGGAGTAATATGGTTGGATACAGATCATTTGATTTCTTCACTTTATCTTAGACTTTGTAACCTAGGTTGGATCTTAGTATGAGTGTCTTACCGTGAGCCGAAAGTCAGGTTACAAATTATACTAGGGACCATATGGTGGATAGAGGATTAGATTCTGCTAGGGATACGAGTGAAGATTATGAATAGTATATTTTGATACAACTTGAGTTGGATGATTCGTACCTTGGATAGTGTTAGGTCTAAAGGGGATGCCAAGGGTACGAGTGGTGGGTACCACTCGTACAGGGAGGATACGACAAGTAAGGGTTAGTCGTATCCTTATGATGGGATTTTTATGCAACTTAAGTGAGGGCAATTTGAATATTTATCCACTTATTCTAATAAAATCACACGACTCATATTCCTATTGAGAGGTTATTTACCCTATCATTCTATTCATTAACACTTAGAATATTTTTCTAAACACTCTATAATTCTCTCAAGAGCTTTTGGACAAGAAAGCTAGGGTTTAAATTAGAGGACTAATTTGGGGATCTTGTTGGTGGTTTCTCTCTTTCTACTTTGTCAATTTAAAGGACTACTTTGGGGATCTTGTTGGTGGTTTCTCTCTGTCTACTTTGTCAATTAAGGCATGTTATGTTCCTTCATTGTTATTTCCAACTAAAGGCTTGGTTTTATACAATGTTTTCATGACTTGAATGTTGTATCATTTTAGATTATCCAATATGTTTTGGAGGTTTCCAATTATAAATGTTTGGTTATGGTTTCCCCATGTTTTAATTATGCTTTTATTTGCATTAAAGATGGTTTTGGATAATTGATTGCATTGGAATGGTTCTTTGGTAATGGACTTTGGTTTTGGAAATACTATGCCCCCAATGTGTTTGATAAAGTGCCTTTAAAAATGTTTTTATTATAATATTGAATTTTCAATAGAACGTATGCATGGTTTAAACTTGACAATGGAACCCTAAATGGTATGAATGGTTTAAAAGGTCTTAACTGGGTTGAAAATGCCTTGGTGGCCATGGTTTTGGTTAATTGGAAATCATGTGGGGTACATAGAATCTCCTAAGGTTTGGATAAGGATAATACTTACAAGTTATTGTTGGTATGACGATACCAATACTAAAAGACTCGGTTAATTATAATGGAATGATGGTTTGGATGGAAAATAGTTTTAATGGGCTTAAAAGAGTAAGGTGTAGCAAAGCTATAGAAGGTGGTGGTACCGAAGGGGATCTAAACTGGAAACTAATAATTTATGATGTGAATTTTGATCCAAGTGACTTTGTGCATGATGTGATACTATATTTTGTGGGATGTACTATTTATCCCAGGTTTTCTTCCCTAGTCGTACGACTTCACGTACTAGAGCATTTTCAGCAGGGGGAGCTGAACCCATATAACTTGTGGGTAGTTTAGGATGACAAAGATATGCTAAATCTGGTGCCCTTTCCCGGTATGATTATATATATGTATGGCTGTCAGGTTGTGTGCATATGAATGGTTTTACTTGATTTTATAAATGGAATTATTTTATCCTTATCTTGAGTTCATGTTAGCAATCACTCTCTCACCCATGTTTCGGCGGCTGTATACCCAAGCTATGAAGGAATCAACCTTTCTACTGTTCCTACATAGTGATTAACTTAGGGACAGATGTTGGATTGAAGTGGTGAGCTTTTATATTTCTAGAAGGCTCTATTTCATGTTATGGATATTTTTAGATAGTCTAATTTATTTAAAGATGTTGGATTTGGTTATGGTTGAGAGATATTTTTAGTCTTTTAGTTAGAGGCTTTGTGGTATTGCTATGGGTTGGAATGGATGGGATCGGTATTGGTGCCGGCCTTAATATTGGCATTGGTATTGAGGTTGTCATCATTGGACACAATTTCTCACTATTCCATTGTATTTTAATTTGGGATTAATCATATTATGTTTTTGAACTTATTTGGTTATGTCTTGGTTTATGGCCATTATTTCGGTATTGTTTTTATTTTCTATAGTTGGACTGTTGGTATGGGATGGTTGGACTCAGTTGGGTCGGTCATGGTTGTGATCTTATCCTAGATTCCTCATGTGAGATGCTACACTATCTTGTTATATGATCGGAATTTGACCAACTCAGGGCATACGACTGGAGGTGACTAATGCAAAATTTTGTCAGTCTATTCATACTATTTCTCAATTGGTTATTGCTCAGGCTGAGTGGGATGCATCTTGTGGGTTGTCTGCTGAGGCCACAAAGGTTGACCAATTTATGAAACTAAATCCTCCTATTTTTATTGGTGTGAAGGTGGAGGAGGATCCTCAGGGTATCTTGGATGAAATAGAGAAGATATTCAGGGAGATGCAGGACACTAATATGGAAGGTAAACTTTGTAGCTTATCAGCTCAAGGTGTTATGTACCAATGGTATAAAGAGTGGTATAGGGATAGAGGAGATGTGGAGGAGTCATCCTTATGGGATGTTTTTTTTGAAGCTTTTCTGGATCGTTTCTTTTCTCAAGAGTTGAGGGAAGCAAAGATGGAGGTGTTTGTGAATCTTAATCAAGGAAGAATATCTGTCAAGAAATATGCCTTTATGTTTCATCAGCTGTCAAGGTATGCTCCTAATTTAGTAGATAACACAAGAGTGAGGATGAGAAAGTTTTCTTCTATATGAAATTGGGATTTGATCTTAGAAAGCAAGACTTCTTTGCTAATTAAAGATATGGACATTTTGAGGTTAGTTGTCCACATGCAACAAGTGGAGGATGAGAAATTGAAATAGGCAGAGTTTGGAGATAAGTAGGGTAAGAGGAGAAGGTTTTATGATTAGGGAGGTGCTTAGTCACAAGGTGATCAATATAGAGGTAAATAGACGAAAAATAAGTAGAGGAGTTCTGGTTCCTTCTCTACTGATAGAGCTTCTTACCCAAGGCAGTTACATGATAGGCGTTAACAGGGTGGTGATAATTTCCAGGCACAGGGTGTGCAATCTCAAGCGAGTGGTGGTTAGTTAGTTTCTTTATTCCCTTTTTCCTGATTTTATGGTCTTCTTTATCAGGGTTATTATGACGAAGAAAGGGATAAGTGTTTTAAATATGGCCAACTAGGCCATATGCTCATGAATTATCCAGTTAGTAAGGGAGCTTTAGGAATTGTCAAAGCTTCAGATGCTTCATCTTTTACTTCTGTGCCTAGTGGTGTGGCTTCAATATCTACTCCTGCTTTCGATACCGACATTGGCCAAAATAGGTTTTATGTCCTTGCATCTTGGTAAGAATCTAAGGCATCGCCTGATATCATTACTAGTACGTTAAAACTCTTTTCTCGTGATATGTATTATCTGCTTGATCTAGGGTCCACTCTTTTCTATGTGACCCCATTTGTGGCTGTATTTATTGGTTTTGATTCTTAGGTTATTTTAGATCCTTTTTTTATTTTTACCCTAGTAGGTGACTCGATTATTACTAAGAGAGTCTATAGGGGATATGTGGTATCTATTGGTGGTAGAAAGACTTTGGAGTATTTTTTTGAACTTGATATGGTGGATTTTGATGTTATTTTGAGGATTCATTGGTTGCAGTTTTATTACACGTCCTTGGATTATTAGACCCATAAGGTTGTCTTTAGGTTCCCTAGTGAACATATTATAGAGTGGGAGGGTGGTTACCTTGATCCTAGGGGGAGGTTTATTTCTTAACTTAGAGCTTGGAGGTTAATATCTAAAGGTTGTCTTTATCACTTGGTCAGGTTAAAGATTCTAACTCGGAGGGTCCATCTTTTTATTTGATTTTGGTAGTAAATGAGTTTCTCGAGGTCTTTCTGGATGATCTTCTTGGTGTTCCTTCAGATAGTAAAATAGAGTTTGGTATTGACTTGGTCTCGGACACTCGTCCAATATCTATTCCTCCTTATTGAATGGCTTCGCCTGAGTTGAGGAAACTCAAATAGCAACTTAAGGATATTATGGATAAGGGGTTTATTCATCCTAGTATATCTCCATGCGGTGCATTATTGTTATTCATGCGCAAGAAGGATAGTTCCCTTTGGATGCACATTGACTATCAATAGTTGAATAAGGTAATATTTAAGAATAAGTATCCCTTTCCAAGGATAAATGACATGTTTGATCAGTTGCAAGGTGCCAAGTTCTTTCCTAAGATAGATCTTCAGTCTGGGTATCATCAACTTATGATTAGGAAGGATGATATACCTAAGACGACTTTCATACTCGGTGTGGGCACTTTGAGTTCTTAGTGATGTTATTTGTATTGACTAGTGCCCCGACGGCATTTATGGACTTGATGAACATGGTTTTCAAGTAGTTCTTGGATCTCTTCGTCATTGTGTTTATTGATGACATTCTGGTTTATTCCAAAAGTGAGATAAATCATGCTAATCTCCTTCGTATGGTTTTGCAGACCTTGAAAAAACATCAACTGTATGCCAAGTTCTCCAAGTGTGAGTTTTGGTTGCACGCTATGACTTTTCTTGGTCATATTATTTATAGCGAGGGGATCATAGTAGATCTGTAAAAGGTGGATGTGGTTAAAGGGAGGCCTAGACCCACGACTCCAATCGATATTCGGAACTTCTTTAGTTTGGATGGTTATTATCAGTGGTTTATGGAGAGCTTTTTGACGATAGCTGCTACTTTGTCTAAGTTAACTCAAAAAACGGTGAAGTTTTCTTGGTCAGATGCTTATGAGGGGAGTTTTGAGAAGTTTAAAAATAGGCTAACTTTAGCTCTGGTTTTGACATTTCCTGAGGGCAGTGAGGCATTTCTAGTTTATTGTGATGTATCTAGGGTAGGACTTAGTTATGTTTTGATACAGCATGGGAAGGTGATTTCCTATGCTTCCAGGAAGTTGAAGGTATATAAGAGGAATTATCCTATTAATGATTTAGAGCTGGTGGTAGTGGTTTTTTACTTAAAAATCTAGTGGCATTATCTGAATGGAGTGCACGTAGATATCTTTTCTGATCATAAGAGTCTACAGTATGTGTTCACTCAAAATAAGCTAAATCTCAGGCAAAGAAGATGGTTGGAGCTTCTCAAATACTATGACATGAGTCTTCACTATCACCCAGGTAAGGCTAACGTAGTTGCTGATGCTTTTAGCAGGTTATCGATGGGGAGTTTGGCTCATGTGGAGGAACAAAAGCAAAAATTGGTGAAAGATATTCATCATTTGGCAAATCTCGAAGTTCATCTTATGGATTTTTAGGGTGGTAGGTGATTGTACATAAAGTGGTTCAGTCATCTCTTGGTGAAAAGATTAAGGAGAAACAATTGATAGATCCTATCTTAATGAAAATCAAGAGTAATATAGGTATGCAGAAGGTAATGGTGTTTGAGATCAGTGGTGATGGTACTTTACAGTACCAAGGGAGGTTCTACATTCCTGATGTCGATGGTTTACGACAAAGGATTTTGGCTAAGGCTCATGAATCGCGCTACATTGTACATTCCAGCTCGATAAAGATGTATCATAATCTCAAGGAGATGTATTGGTGGAATGGTATGAAAATGGACGTGGCTGATTTTTTGGCCAAGTGCTTGGTGTGTCAAGAAGTTAAAGTTGAGCACATGAGACCTAGTGGGTTTTATCAAGAGATTGTTTTGCCTAAATAGAAATAGGAGGTAACCAATATGGACTTTATTACTGGTCTTTCTCAGTCTCAGAATCAATATGATTCGATTTGGGTCATTGTGGATAGGAAGACAAAGTCTGCTCACTTCTTGCTAGTTAGGACGACCTCCTCAGTGGAGGATTATACAAAGTTATATCTTCAGGAGATTGTGAAGCTACATGGATTACCTGTTTCAATTATCTCTGATTACGGTACACAGTTCTAATCCTATTTTTGGCGATTTATTCAAAAGGGATTGGGAACTAAGGTAAATCTAAGTATTGGTTTTTGATGATAGGCATATTTACACGCCTAAAGTGCTATAATTTACCCATATTTTAGCTAAGTTTTGAGAACAAAATATATAACTCATGCACTTTTAGTCCTTTTTCCTGTAAGTGAGCTAACAAACGTGATTAGCAAGTTTTCAGGTATAAATGATGCAGATTTCAGCATTTGATGGATAACTTGACGCCAAAGGAAGCTTCACGAAAGAAGGGAAGGAGAGCTTGGACGCCTAGGACCAAAAGTGACGCATGGGAAACCTGTCCCGGGCAAAAACAATATTTTCCAAGACTTTGGGGATCAGCAGTAACCTATTAGGATTAGGATAATGATGCAGTAATTTGTTAGGATTAGGATAAGTACGCAATAGCCTAGTAGGAATAGGATATGGGTATTATAAATACCCTATTTTTCTGCAGCTTTTTAATTATCAACTCATTCATAACAAACATCATTATTCTCATCATTCACATTCTAATTCATTCATCTACAACTCTAAACAATTTTCTTTCAATTAATTCTTATTTACTTTCTCTTCATCTATTCGTCTTAAATTTTCACAACAAGAGAAACGCTACTTGCAAGGTCTTCACGCCAAAAGCCATACCAAACCCTACTACACGTGAGATCTTTGTTTTGGTATAATGATAATGTCTATTGTGATTTCCATTGCACTCATGAGTAGATAAACTCCTCTGTTGGGGTTATGGAAGCCTTGTGAGATACTATCTATTGCTATGAGTTTGTGAATTCTTGACACGTATACTGCTTATATCATTATTCTCTTCATCTTAATTTAAATTCTTGTGGTTGCAAACACATAGGGTACGCCAGTATAGCATTAACTTGTTCAAAAGAAAAGTTATATGTCTGGAAAAGAGATAATGTCAAGGTAATAGGGCACCAACCCCTGTTAAAAAGTTAGTGCCGTAACTGGATTAACCTCTTGGAGAATTTGTACCATTAGATACTCTTTAAGCTCGAAAGAGTTAAAGTGAAATAGTCCTTGTTAGGTCGAAAGACGCTTGGATTTACCATAGAATACAATTCTCTATAAGCACATGCATGTTTGAATTCCGCATAACTCATAGCCAATAGAGACGTATATCTCATAAGGTGGACATAACCCCAACTCTCAATTCTCATTGATTAACATCTTACTAAACATTCTTCCTTTTTACTTTGCTATTTTCCGTTTTTACTTTGTTATTTTATTACACTATTGCACGCTGCAAAATCCCCTCTTTTACGAGACTTTCACCAAAAGTCTACTAATCTTTGCTTACTTAGTGACCAGCTATTCCCTGTGGGATTCGACACCCAACCCAGTTGGGTTCTATATTTGACAGCGACCGCTTACACTCTTACGAGAGCTGTAGTTTGAGCGTTATCAAATTTTGGCGCCGTTGCCGGGGAATATGGTTGTCTACTAAGTTTGTGATAATTACTAGACCCTTTGGTCAATGATTCTCGTACTTTACTTTTAGTTTTTGTTTTTGTTTTCTGCATGTTTTTTTTCCCAGTGCATGCCCCATACTCGAAGTTCTGGTCAACCATTATTACCTTTCAATCCTGAACCACATCGTATTTGCAGAATGGAGGCTCAACAGGAAATTGAAAGAAGGGCTGCTCAACAGGAACAGGCTAGACTAGCTGCTCTGGCCGCCGCTCAAGTGCATCAACAGAATATTGATAATCCTAGGCGAGCAACAAATCCTGACGATGAGGATCTAGGTGATGATGAGTTTCTAAACCCAAGGCGTGATGCAGAGATAGAAACACCTGCTAACAAAATAGATCGTCAAGCTAGGTTTGGGCATGAACGCCAACCCGTGCAACTAGCATTCGACGATGATGATGATGATCTCGATGGAGCTGGAGCCACTGGAGCCATTATTCCTCCGCCCTTGGCACCCAGAGCCAAGTTCAACATCACAAGCACCATGATTCAGTTATTGCAACTCAAGGGATTATTCGGTGGACTAGCAGGCGATGATCCAAATATATATCTGATCAACTTTATTTCTACATGCAAGTCATTCGACAATCCTGGCATTGGACAGAATGCAATTCGGTTGCGCCTATTTTCATTGTCTCTATCTGGGGAGGCAACTCTATGGTTGAACGGGCTGACTCCTGATTCTATCACTAATTGGAGACAGTTGAAAGATGCTTTCCTAGAAAGATTCTTTCCGCCATCCAAGAGAGCACAATTGAGAGATGAAATCAGCAATTTTCGACAGCTTCCAACTGAAGCCCTCCACGAAACATGGGAGAGATTCAAGAAGAATCTTATGAGGTGTCCAAACCATCACATGACCAATGTTCACTTGATGGAGATACTATATAGATCCTTGAATTCAGTAACTAAACCAGTGGTAGATAGTGCGGCTGGAGGATCATTTATGGACCTCACCTTTGTTCAGGCAAGTGATATGCTAGACCGGATGACGAAGCAAAGTCGGGCGTGGCATACCAGAGATTCTGAGGTAGCAAGCCCCACTCTTGCTATAGGCATGACTGTAGAACAAAGGAGAAGAGAAGAAGAACGTGATCAAGACATGGCGCACATGAAAACACAAGTAGATCTTCTTACAAAGCATCTATTATCAGGGAAGACCGAAAAAGTCAAAGCTGTTGCATCAAAAGGAAGAGAGGAATCTGATTCTGAAGAAGAAGCCAACTACTTGAACAATCAGGGGGGTTTCCGAGGCAATACCCAAGGAAACCAAGGTCGGAACTATTATGATAAATCTGGAAAAAAGGACCAAGGTAGTTGGAAGAACAAGAATGACAAGAGTGGTTTGTATGTTCCCCCAGGGAGACGTGATGCCACTGCATCTAGTACTACAAATATGGAAGACATGATGGCTAAATTATTGAAAGGAGTAGAGGCAACCAGCGCGGGAGTAACGGAGGTAAAAAATGATTTATCCTCGATGAAGCAATTGGTTGACTCACATTCCACTTCAATAAAACAAATAGAGCAACAATTGAGCCAACTTTCAGCAGCACTCAATCAAAGAAAGGCTGGCACGTTACCTAGCGACACTGTGCAAAATCCAAGAAACAACGGATCATGCATGGCTATTACTACCAGAAGTGGTAAGGTGCTGGAAAATTCATCCCAAAGCAAGCAAGTGGCCGAAAATAAAGGAGATAAGGACGCCATAGAGGCTGACCAAGACGTCCATGACGTCACCCCTAGTAGTTTCAGCCTGAAAAGACCGAAATTTGGAAGCAAGAGGAGAAAAAAGCCGTGGAGAAAACAATTCCGCTTCCACCACCACCTTTTTCTCAAAGATTGAAGAAGAAAGCTGATGATACCAAGTTCAATAAAGTCACGGCAATGTTGAAACAGTTGACCATTAATGTTTCATTGGTAGAGGAACTAGAACAAATGCCAGGGTATGCAAAATTTATGAAGGATCTATTGAAAAAGAAGCGAGCAGCAAGCTATGAGTTGACAGACACTATTCATCATTGCAGTGCAATTGCTACCCGATCACTAGTTCAGAAGAAGGCTGACCCCGGTGCATTCACTATTCCTTGCACCGTTGGATCTTTGAATTTTTCCAAGGCATTATGAGATTTAGGAGCCAGCATCAATTTGATGCCATTATCTATTTACAAAAAGTTGGGGTTGGGTGATCCTACTCCAACCAATATGAGGCTCGTAATGGCAAATAGGTCGGTAAAATGACCTGTTGGTATTTTATGTGATGTATTGGTGAAGGTTTCTTCATTCATATTTCCGGAAGACTTCGTTATTTTGGATTGTGAGGCAGACTCAAAAGTTCCCATAATCTTGGGGCGCCCTTTCCTTGCAACAGGAAGAGTGCTTATCGACTGGAGAGCTAATGAGCTTTTATTCTGAGTAAATGACGAAGTAGTTCGCTTTGATGTGTGTAAATTAATGAAGCAACCCAAAGATCTGAACGTATTCTCGGTAGCTGATGTTTATTTCGATGATGTGAAAGAATTACTTGAAGAGGAGCAGCTTATTAATGACCCATTGGCGGTTGTACTTATGAATGTTGAGCATAAGGAAGCTGAAAATTATGAAGAAACTATTGGTGCCCTAACAGGGTTAGGGTCATATCCTCATGCTCCCAAGAAGCTGGACCTTGATCTCAAAAAACTGACCTACACCACCAGCTAAACCATCTATTGAAGAGCCACCCACGTTAGAATTGAAGGAGCCACCTAGTCATCTAAAGTACGTATTCTTAGGAAGCGGAAATACACTCCCAGTCATTGTGGCGGCAGACTTGGGTGAGCAACAAGTTGCAGCTCTCATCACTATTCTACGGAAGTATATAAGAGCCATTGGTTGGACCATCGCGGACATTATTGGTATTCCACCTGGGATTTGTACACACAAGATTTAGCTTGAAGAAAATTGCACACCAACTATTGAGCATCAAAGGCGTCTCAATTCACCTATACAAGAAGTAGTGAAGAAAGAAATTATTAAGTGGTTAGATGCAGGGGTGGTGTATCCTATCTCTGACAGTAAATGGGTAAGCCCGGTACAATGTGTTCCCAAGAAAGGAGGCATGACGATAGTTGTGAATGAAAAAAATGAGCTTATTCCACTTAGACCCATTACAGGATGGAGAGTATGCATGGATTACCGAAAGTTGAATTCGTGAACGCTTAAAGATTACTTTCCAATGCCATTTATGGATCAAATGCTTGATCGATTAGTAGGAAAAGGTTGGTTTTGCTTCTTAGATGGTTATTGCGGCTATAATCAGATTTGTATTGCTCCCGAAGACCAAGACAAAACAACGTTCACATGCCTATATGTTACGTTTGCCTTCAAACGAATGCCATTCAGACTATGTAATGCACCAGTCACCTTTCAGCATTGTATGATGTCCATTTTTTCTGATATGGTTGAAGATACGTTGGAAGTATTCATGGATGATTTTTCAGTTGTGGGTGATTCATTTGAATCTTTCTTGGCAAACCTAAGTATGGCGTTGCAAAGATGTGTTGAATTCAACCTAGTGCTGAACTGGGAGAAGTGCCACTTTATGGTTAAAGAAGGTATTGTTCTTGGGCATAAAATCTCCGAAAGAGGAATTGAGGTTGATCGAGCTAAAATTAAAGTTATCAAGAAGCTACCACCTCCAATTTCCATAAAGGGAGTTCATAGTTTCCTTGGGCACGCAGGTTTCTATCGGCGGTTCATCAAAGACTTCTCCAAAATCGCTAGTCCATTATGCAAACTTTTGGAGAAAGATGCAAAGTTTGACTTCAATGAAGATTGTTTAAGGGCATTCGAATGCCTCAAAGGGAAGCTAATTGAAGCTCCTATCATGGTAGCACCAGATTGGTCTCTACCGTTTGAAGTCATGTGTGATGCTAGTGGGGTAGCTTTGGGTGTTGTACTTGGCCAGAGAAGGGAGAAGTTATTCCATCCAATATACTATGCGAGCAAGGTCCTAAACGAAGCCCAAAAGAATTATACTGTCACAGAACAAGAGCTGCTAGCGATTGTGTATGCTTTTGAGAAGTTCCGTGCTTATTTGTTGGGAAACAAAGTGGTAGTTCACACAGACCATGCAGCCCTAGGATATTTAATGACAAAGAAAGATGCAAAACCCAGGCTAATTCGATGGGTATTGTTGCTGCAAGAATTTAATTTCGAGGTAAAAAATCAAAGAGGTTGTGAGAACCAAGTGGCTGATCATCTATCTAGACTCGAGAGCGAGCATATAGCATAGCCTGATCTCGAGATTGATGATACATTCCCTGATGAAGAGATCTTAGCCACAATAATGGAAGAGTTACCATGGTATGCAGACTTTGCAAATTTTGTGGTGAGTAATGTGATACCTGCAAATCTATCCTTTCATCAAAAGAGGAAGTTCATGCATGATGTAAAACATTACTTTTGGGATGAGCCATATTTGTTTCGACAATGCGCAGATGGTGTTATCAGGCGATGCATATCACATGTAGAGGTGCCTAATATATTAGAAGCATGTCACACTTCCCAAGTTGGGGGACATCACGCAGGTAACCGAATATCAAGGAAGGTATTGCAAAGTGGATATTATTGGCCGTCGATATTTAAAGATGCCTACGACTTTGTGAGAAGATGTGACCAATGCCAGAGACAAGGCACAATTTCGAAGCATCATGAAATGCCCATGTCAAAAACTCTTGAAATCGAGCTCTTTGATGTATGGGGTATTGATTTCATGGGTCCATTCGTAAATTCGTTTGGAATGAAATGCATCCTAGTTGCTGTAGATTATGTTTCAAAATGGGTCAAAGCATTAGCGTTTGACGACAATGAGGGAAAGCGTGTTGTAGTATTCTTGAAGAGAAATATCTTCTCTCGCTTTGGAATACCACAGACTATCATAAGCGATGGAGGATCTCACTTTTGCAACAAGCTGTTCAAATCCGTGTTGGCAAAATATGGTGTCAAGCAACATAAGGTAGCCACACCTTATCACCCTCAAGCTAGTGGACAGGTAGAGGTTTCCAATCGAGAGATCAAGCAAATCCTTGCTAAGACTGTAAATGTTAATAGGAAAGATTGGTCTCGAAAGCTGGACAATGCGCTATGGGCTTATAGGACTGCATTCAAAATGCCAATTGGCATGTCCCCTTACCAACTAGTTTATGGGAAGGCTTGTCACTTACCCATCGAACTCGAGTATAAAGCATTATGGGCGCTGAAGCAACTAAATCTGTATTGGGATGATGCTATGAATCTGAGATTGGAGCAGCTGAATGAGATGGATGAATTCCGTCTACATGCCTATGAAAGATCAGACTTCTACAAGGAGCGGATGAAAAAGTATCATGATCAGCGGATTGTTCAACGAAACTTCCAAAAAGGCAACATAGTACTTCTTTTCAATTCCCGACTGAAGCTATTCCCAGGTAAGTTAAGGTCCAAATGGTCTGGTCCATACAAGATTAGCCAAGTCTACTCGTCTGGAGTAGTTGAGCTAGAAGACAGTAATGGTGTTGTCTTCATGGTGAATGGCCAACGAGTAAAACCCTATATCGGTCATCTTTACTCGATAAACTATATGGCCACTATTTACCTTGACGAAGTCTAAGTACTCGAGGTAACTATGTCGTGCCGCGATAATAAATCAAGCGCTAGATGGGAGGCAACCCATCATTTTTCATTTTTTCTTTCTTTCGTTCTACTAAGTGTTTACTTTTGATATATAAAAATCCAAAAAGAAGAGTCGAGCCACGACCAAAACTAAGGCGCTAGATGGGAGGCAACCCATCGTTCTAATCGTTTTTGTTGTTTTTGAGTGAATGTAGGTACAAGAGAAGTAAATGAGGAGATTGGTTTCAAATCATGATTTGGAAGTCGTGCATGTTAAAGGTGGTAAGTTAAGAATGAAGAAGCAAAAGGTTATGGGTGAGGCATCGCTTATGAAAATATAGGCAACGAACAAGGCAAGGCCTATGTAAAACTAGGCCACGAACAAGGCAAGGCCTATGCTATGGCATAAGCTCTCGGATTCTAGAGTGCCATAGCATAGGCGCCGCCTATGCCGAAGAATGCCATTGAATAGGCCGCGCCTATGCCAAAGCCTTTTGTCTCTGAATCTCATATGCCATGGCATAGGCGCCGCCTATGCCTAACAATGCTATGGCATAGGCGCCGCCTATTCTCAACTAGTCTTTACAAAAGGCGCCGCCTATGCCAAGCATAGGCAAAGCACTAGGCACCGCCTATGGTCACTCTTGGTCTCCAAATCCGATTCTAAATGGGTCAAAACCCGACCCAAGCTTGCCCTATAAATAAGAAACTTAGTCTTAGACCAAAAACACATTGCAAATCCAACCTAAGCGCTGCCTACCTCTCCAAATCCTCTCAAAAATTTTCCTTTTGCTCTTTTAACTTTACAAGAACATCTTCCAAGGCCATCAACCAAGTAAGTACTTCTTTGTTATTCTTTTATGTTCCGTAAGTACTACACTACTACTCCTATTATGAATTGTTAAATCTTGAAGTAGTATTGGTGAGTTGAATGTGATTAATTTGTTGTGATACAACTAAGTGAGGGAAAGAATACGTAAGAATGATCTTGACTTGTTTCCAACTTGTATTTAATTTTGATGCACTGTCATACTTTTGCGGAATTGACATGGTCAAGAACATTGCATAATCTTGTCAATAGAACTCTTACATGTTGGAATAACTTGTGTATAAAGGTGAAAACCATGGTTGACTACAAACATACGAAATTGTGATTATTCCTAAAACTTGATTCAATCTATATGGATTAGTCTTGCTCAAAAGATATATCAAACGTGAAAGTATTGACAAGATTTCATGAAGTATGACTGCACTGATTATATTGTTGGAATATAGCGCCTAAAACGTATATCGATGAAGTCTGAATAATCGATAACTTTCACTTCACTAGTTTGTACCAACAAAATAAGTGTGGGGTGGTACCACTACTGCTTGTTTATCGATTGTATCCACCGAGATGAAGCTAACATGACTATTGTTTTAATCTCAGGTACAATGTCACCAAAAGCAAGACAAGGAAAAGAAAAAGCAACCACTTCACAAAAAGGCAATGATTTTAGACAAAATGCGGGGGTCTCTCTTTTCTAAACTTTTCTTCTGCATCAAATTCACATGAACACATTTCTTCACTTTATTGTTCCTATACCATTCCTTCCCTTCCTCCTCTAGAACCCAGTTGATCCCAAAAGTGCGTCAAGGCACTTGAAGAGAAGAGGAATCAGCCTGGTCTTTCTTGACCTTCTTTGACCTTTTTGTAAGGTGGATGCTTTCTCCTTTCCCTGTCGTCCTTTCGGAGCCATGTTACCTGAGATCACAATAGAGTCATGTTAGTTTCATTTCGGAAGATTCACTATAAGCAAAAAAGAAAATAGTGATGGCACCACCCCACACTTAATTCGTTTGTACAAACTAATTGAGTGAGTGATGTTGATTACTTAGACTTCATCGACATACATTTAGGTGGTATGTGCCAACAACATTATTAGCGCAGTCACACTTTCAACCCTTCACTTTACATAACAATTTCTTAGTTTGATATAGAGAAGCAGCACACAATGGTCATGTAATCTTGACTATGCTTTCCAACTTTATTTCATTGGAGTAATGCAATCTTTGAACAAGACTACTACATAGAAATCTTATCATGTTATAGCATAGAAACAATCACACAATCTTATGCTTGTGGTCAATCATGATTATTACATCGATGAATGAGTCATTCAAATAGTCAAGCTTACTACTCCCAAAATTATGCATTAAACTTCAATATCTCAACTCCATAATAATACGAAAAATTTATGACATTGAATACCGATCAATACATGCCGGAGTGAAATGAAGAATACCCACAAGAATCCTTTTACTCAATGAGATGTATTCTTACAAAAAAAAATCATAACTAACTACCATACTCTTATCACCAAGAACTACTATAAAATATAATTAACCATTATAAGCGTAGCACTGCAACACTTACGAAATACGAAAGAACAACTTACTTGGTGATGGATCGGGGAGGTGAGCTTGCAAGATTAGATGAGAAAAAAGAAAAACTTGGAGAGAGAAAGAGAGCTTGGGAGGCGCCTAGGTTTAATAAACAATTGAGTGGTGTTCAAAGGCAGAGGATATATTTAAAGGATGAGCCATGGGTCGGTTTGGTGCATTTACAAACGGATTAGTAGGAAAAAAGCATAAGTAGGCGGCACCTATAGCTTTGCCTAAGCATAAGTAGGCGGCGCCTTTAGCATTGCCTAAGTTGGCATAGGCGGCGCCTATAGCATTGCCTATGTTAGCATAGGCGACGCCTTGCACATCGCCTATGTGAGGCAGTGAACATAGGCAATGGCATAGACTGCGCCTAGCCGATTGCCTATGTTGGCATAGACGGCGCCTTGCCCATTGCCTATGTTGGCATAGACGGCGCCTTGCCCATCGCCTACGTAAGGAAGTGAGCATAGGCAATGGCATAGGCGGCGCCTTGACCATTGCTTATGTTGGCATAGGCGGCGCCTAGCCTATTGCCTATGTTGGCATAGGCGACGCCTAGCCTATAGCTTTTGCTCCATCATTCCTTGACTTACCACCATTGGCATGGCTCACTTTCAAATGAAAATTTTGGACTAATCTCCTCCTTTGTACTTCTTGCACCTATACTTAATAAAAAAAACAAAAATGATTAGAAGGATGGGTTGCCTCCCACCAAGCGCCTTAGTTTTGGTCGTGACTGGACTCTTCTTTTTGGATTTTTTTTATTTAACCAAAACAAACTCCTAGTAAAAAAAATGATTAAAAATATTTGGTTGCCTCCCATGTAGCGCTTGATTTATTGTCGCGGCACGACATAGTTATCTCGATTACTCAGATATATGGTGGCTATACATTTTATCGAATCAGTTGGACCGATATATAGCTTCACTCTTTGGCCATTCACCTTAAAGACACCACCATCATTGTTTTCTAACTCCACTACTCCAGACAAGTAAACTTGACTGATTCTGAATGGACCAGACCATTTAGATTTCAACTTACCCGAAAACATCTTCAGTCTGGAGTTGAAAAGAAGTACCAAATCGCCCTTCTGAAAGTTTCGTTGGATAATCCTCCGATCATGGTACTTTTTCATCCTTTCCTTGTAGATATCTGCTCTTTCATACGTATGTATACGAAATTCATCCATCTCATTCAGCTGTCCCAATCTCATATTAATAGCATCATCCCAATTCAGGTTAAGCTGCTTTAGTGCCCACAGTGCTTTATGTTATAGCTCAATTGGCAAGTGACAAGCCTTCCCATAAACTAGTTGGTATGGTGACATGCCAATTGGTTTCTTAACGCGGTCCTATATGCCCATAAGGCATCGTCCAACTTTCTGGACCTATCTTTCCTACTAGCATTCACAGTCTTAGCAAGGATCAGCTTGATCTCCCGATTTGAAACCTCTACCTGCCCACTAGTTTGTGGGTGGTATGGTGTAGCTACCTTATGTTGCTTAACCCCATATTTTACCAATATGTCTCTGAAAAGCTTGTTGCAAAAATGTGATCCTCCATTGCTTATGATGGTACGAGGTACCCGAAAACGAGTGAAGATATATCTCTTTAAGAACGCTACAACACTCTTACCTTCATTATCAGCTAGCGCGACTGCTTCGACCCATTTGGATACATAGTCCACAGCAACTAGGATATATTTCATCCCAAATGAACTCATAAATGGGCCCATGAAATCAATACCCCAGACATCGAATAACTCTACTTCAAGCATTTTGGAGATAGGCATCTCATGGTGCTTTGAGATAGAGCCTTGCCTTTGACACTGATTAGATCTTCTTACAAAATTGTAGGCATCCTTGAATAATGATGGACAATAATAGCCACTTTGCAGTACTTTCCTGGCCGTCCGATCACCTGTATGGTGACCCTCAACTTGGGAAGCATGACTTGCTTCCAGTATGCTAGGCACCTCCACATCTGGGATGCATCACCTAATAATACCATGAGCACATCATCGAAAAAGATAAGGCTCATCCCAGAAGTAATGTTTCACATCATGCATGAATTTTTTCTTTTGATGAAAGGAGAGATGCTTAGGAATCACTTCACTTACCACGTAGTTAGCAATGTCTTCATACCACGGTAAGTCTTCCACCATAGTTTCTAGAATCTTTTCGTCGGGGAATGCATCATCAATATCAAGGTCGGTTTGCATTATGTGCTCAGTCTCAAGTCTAGATAGATGATCAGCTACTTGGTTTTCGCAACCTTTTCTATCCTTTACCTCAAAATCAAATTCTTGAAGCAGTAACACCCACCTAATTAGCCTTGGCTTAGTATCCTTCTTTGACATTAGATATCTTAGAGCCGCATGATTTGTATGAACCACTACTTTGGTTCCCAACAAGTAAACACGAAACTTTTTGAAAGCATAAACAACTGCTAGAAGCTCTTGTTCAGTAACGGTATAGTTCTTCTGTGCTCCATTCAAGGCCTTGCTCGCATAGTAAATTGGATGAAATAACCTTTCTCTTTTCTGACCAAGTACAACACCTAAGGCTACCCCGCTTGCATCACACATAACTTCAAAAGGTAGAGACCAATCGGGTGCTACAATAATAGGAGCTTCAATTAGCTTTCCTTTGAGGCATTCAAATGCCTTCAAGCAATCTTCACCAAAGTAAAACTTAGCCTCCTTCTCCAAAAGTTTGCATAATGGGATAGCAATTTTGGAGAAGTCTTTAGTAAACCTCCGATAAAAACCCACATGACCGAGAAAACTACGAACCCCCTTTACATAAATTAGAGGTGGTAGTCTCTCGATAACTTCAATCTTGGCTCGATCAACCTCAATTCCATTTTCAGAGACTTTATGCCCAAGAACGATGCCTTTCTTAACCATGAAATGACACTTCTCCCAATTTAGCACCAGATTGAATTCAACACATCTCTGCAAAGCCATACTCAGATTTGCCAATCATGATTCAAATGACTCACCTGCAACCAAAAAGTCATCCACAAATACCTCCAAGGTGTCTTCAACCATATTAGAGAAAATAGACATCATACACTGCTGAAAAGTGGCAGGTGCATTACATAGCCCAAATGGAATTCGTTTGAATGCAAAAGTACCATACGAGCATGTAAAAGTGGTCTTCTCCTGATCTTCAGGAGCAATGCAAATCTGATTATATCCGAAATAACCATCTAAGAAATAGAACCATCCCTTCCCTGCCAATCGGTCAAGCATTTGATCCATGAATGGCATTGGGAAGTGATCCTTTAACGTCCACGAATTCAGCTTTCGGTAATCCGTGCACACTCTCCACCCTGTGACAGGTCTGAGAGGAATTAACTCATTCTTTTCGTTTGTGATTACTGCCATGCCCCCTTTCTTGGGCACACATTGTATCAGACTCACCCATTTACTATCTGAGATTGGATACACCACCCCTGCATCTAACCACTTTATGATTTCTTTCTTCACCACCTCTTGCATAGGTGGATTCAGATGACGTTGATGCTCAATAATGGGCACGCAATCTTTCTTGAGTTGAATCTTGGGCATACATATCACAGGAGGGATACCAATTATATCAGCAATAGTCCAACCAATGGCTCTCTTGTACCTATTCAGAACAGAGATCAGATCTGCTACTTGTTGTTCACCTAAATCAGCAGCAACAATAATCGGAAGTGTATTTCCACTTCCTAAGAATGCATACTTTAGATGGCTGGGTAGCTCTTTCAATTCTAGCACTGGTGGCTCTTCGATGAATGGCTTCGCTGGTGGTGAAGGTCGATTCTTAAGGTCAAGGTCCAGCTTCTTAGGGGCATATGAATATTACCCCATTCCTGTTAGAGCACAAATAGTTTCATCGTACTCTTCAAAATCCTCACGCTCAAAGTTCAAAAGCACGGCAGCCAATGGCTCAATAGTAAGCTGCTTCTCTAAAGACAATTCCTTCTCATCCTCATAATAAACATCAGCTACAGAGAACACATTCATATCTTTGGGCTTCTTCATTGGTTTGCATACATCAAAATGTACCACTTCATCATTCATCCGAAATAAAAGCTCATTTGCTCGTAAATCAATAAGCACACTTCCTGTTGTGAGGAAAGGACGACCCAAGATTATGGGAACTTCAGAGTCCACCTCGTAATCCAAAACAACAAATTCTGTAGGAAAAATAAAGGTAGAAACCTTCACTAGTACATCATATAAGATACCAACAGGTCATTTTACTGACCTAGCTTCCATTACAAGCCGCATGTTGGTTGGTGTAGGATCGCCCAAACCCAACTGTCTATAAATGGCTAGTGGCATCAAATTAATGCTAGTCCCCAAATTGCACAACGGCTTAGCAAAATCAAAAGATCCAACCGTGCAAGGAATAGTTAAAGCACCCGGATTTCCTTCTTCTGTACTAAAGACCTCGTGGCAATTGCACTACAATGATGAAAATTATCTGTTAGTTCATAGCTTGCAGCCCTTTTCTTTGTCAAAAGGTCCTTCATGAATATGGCGTACCATGGCATTTGCTCCAGTGCCTCCACCAAAGGCACATTAATAGTCAGCTGCTTCAGCATGGTCATGAAATTACTGAACCTGGTGTCATCAGCCTTCTTCTTCAGTCTCTGAGGGAAAGCTGGTGGTGGATTTGGAACAGTTTTCTCCACCACTTCCTTTTTATTTTACTTCACATTATCAAACTTTTCAGACTGCTGACATCTAGGTGTAGTATCATGAACGTTCTCATTCTAATTTTCAGCTTCTACAAAATCATCACAATCTACTTCATTAACATTCTCTTCTATATTATCAACCACCGGCTTGCTTTTGGATGGATTTTCCAACACCTTACCACTCCTGGTAGTAATAGCCAAACATGATCCATCATTCCTTGGATTTTGCACAGTGTCACTAGGTAAAGTGCCAGCTTTTCTTTGATTGAATGTCGCTGATAGTTGACTCATTTGTTGTTCCAGCTGTTTTATTGTAGTGGAATGCGAGTCAACCAATTGATTTATTGAGGACAAATCATTTTCTACCTCAGTTACTCCCGTGTTGGTTGCCTCCACTCCTTTCAACAGCTTAGCCATCATGTCCTCCATGGACATCTTCCCAGAGCCAGATGCAGCAGCTTCACAATTTCTAGGAGGAACATACAAACCACTCCTGTCAGTCTTATTCTTCCAACTCCCTTGGTCTAGGTCCTTGTATCCTGATTTTTTATAATAGTTCCGACCTTGGTTTCCTTGGGCATTGCCTCGGAAACTCCCCTGATTATTCATCTAATTTGCTTCCTCCTCAGAATCAGAGTCATCTCTTCCCTGTGATACAATAGCTTTGACCTTTTCTGTCTTCCCGAATAATAAATGCTTGGTAAGAAGGTCCATCTGCGTTTTCATGTAAGCCATATCCTGGTCACGTTCCTCTTCTCTTCGCCTCTGTTCTATAGTCATGCAACTAGATATAGTAGAGCTTGCTACCTTAGAATCCTTGGTATGCCAAGCTCTACTCTGCTTTGTCATACGATCCAGCATATCATATACCTCAATAAAAGTAAGGTCCATGAATGACCCACCCGCAGCATTATCAACCACTGGCTTAGTCACCGAGTTCAAAGCCCTATATAATATTTCCATCAAGTGGAAATTGGTCATCTGATAATTTGGGCACTGCATAAGCTTCTTCTTGAACCTCTCCCATGTTTCGTGGACAGCTTCAGTTAGAAGCTGTCGAAAATTGCTTATCTTATCTCTTAATTGTGCTCTCTTGGATGATGGAAAGAATCTTTCTAGGAAAGCGTCTTTCAGTTGCCTCCAATTGGTAATAGAGTCAGGAGTTAGTCCGTTTAACCATATAGTTGCCTCTCCAGATAGAGACAAAGAAAATAAGCACAGCCGGATAGCATTCTGTCCGACCCCTAGATTGTTAAATGATTTGCATGTTAAGATAAAATTAATCAGATGCATATTCGGATCATCGCCTGCAAGTCAACCAAATAACCCTTTGAGTTGTAATAGATGGATCATGGTGCTAGTGATATTGAACTTGGCTTTGGGTGACAAGGGTGGAGGAATAATAACCCCTGTGGCACCAGCCCCATCCAAATCATCGTCATCATCATCAAAAGGAACCTGCACAACTCGGCGTTCAGGTCTCATTCTAGCTTGATGATCTCTATTGATATTCCTGTTCACAGGTGCAACCACATCATCTGCACGCCTTGGATTTAATAACTCATCATCACCCAGGTCCTCATCATCAAGATTTGTTGCCCGACCTGGGTTATCAACATTCTGTTGATGTACTTGCACAGCTGCCAATGCAGCTAATCTAGCCTGCTCCTGTTGAGTAGCCATCCTTTCAAGGTTTTGTTGTGCATCCATTCTACCAATAAGATGTGGTTCAGGATTTATAGGTAATAATGGTTTACCAGAACTTCGTGTATTTGGCATGCACTCCACTAAACCTGAACAAAACAAAAACAACAAAAAAAAAGTAAAATTTGAGAATCTTTGACCAAAGGGTCTATTAACTATCACAAACTTAATTGACAATCGTAATCCCTGGAAACGGCGCCAAAATTTGATACGCCCAAATTACAACTCTCGTTAGAAAGTGTAAGCGGTCGCTGTCAAATATAGAACCCAACTAGGTTGGGTGTCAAATCCCACAGGGAATATTATAGTCACTAAGTATTGCGATTATTATTAGACTGTTGGTCGAAAATTCCAAGGAAAGGGGGGTTTCGGTTTAGGTGCAAAATACTATTATCAGTGTAACAATGAAATGATATATGTAATTATACTTGATCACAGAGAATGACAAGTTAGGGTTATGTCCACCTTGTAGTTTCTACTTCTCTATTAACTATGAGTAATACTGAGTTTATGCATGCATGCACTTATAGAGAGACATATGCTAAATCTAAACCCAAGTGTTTTTCAACCATCAAGGATTCATTCACTTTAGTTCTTTCGAACCCAAAGTGTACAACAAATTATGCGAACTCTCCAAGAAGTTAATCCTGTTAGGGCATTAATGTGTAAATAGAGGTTGGAAACCCTATTTCCTTGTCACACTCTCTTCTCCAAACAGTAACTTTTCTATCAAACAAGTTAATGCTATAATGGCACATTCCCTATGTTTGCAACCATGAGAATTCAATCAAAATGAAGAGAGTAATGATATAAGTGGCATGACACATCACAAATTCACAAACTCATAGCAATAGAGAGTATATTACAATGTTTCCATAACCCTAACAGATAAGTTTAGCTACTTATGAATACAATGGAAATTGAAATAGACATAATCATCATACTAAAACTAGAACAATCTCGGCGATGAAGGTGAATAGAAAGGATAAGAGGAAAGCACATTTTCCTCTCTAATTTCGCTTCCACTGAGTCGTTTGTCTCTCTCTCTCTGGGTTCAAAATATTACAGAATCTCAATAATGAATAATGAATAATAATCCTAAAAATTCAGCAATAATGCTTTTAATAACATCCTTGTCTAATAAGTTGCTACTGCATCCTTAAGTATTTAAAAATACTGAGTTTGCCCGGGAAAAAGTTTCCATGTATCACATTCAGTCCAAAAGCTGTCCTCCCTCTTATGTGAAGTTTTCCTTTGCTGTCCACAGGTCCACAAAGTGCTGAAATCTTCCTCATTAGTACCTGAAAAACATGTTAATCACATAGGTCAGCTCACTTAATTGAAAATGGACTAAAAGTGCAAGAATTATATATTTTATCCTCAAAACTTAGCTAAAACATGGGTAAATTATGGTGCTTAGACGTATAAATACGCCCAACATCAAGTGGTGAAATAAAAAGAACATTGATCATAAGTGCACATGAAAGGTTAATACTCTTTTTTTAAAAACAAATATGTAAGCTAGTCTAAAGAGATATAGTGAAAGAAAAGAGAGGATGGGAGATAAAAAATGGTGAAAACTAGGTTTGATGGAGGGGAGTTTCGTATAATATGTTATGTATTAAAGCTCTTAGGGGAGCCAATCACTATACTTCCCAGAATAGTACCTACCCATCCTATAGTCTACATTACAACCCTTAAATTCCTACTTGATCCTAAGCATTAATGTTTTGATATTAGTAAAGTAGTAAACTAAGAGCAAGTTTGTGGTTTATCTTATGTCACATGTGAATTATTTGTGAGAATGAGCGGAACTTTGTTTTTACACCCATTCTTGTGATAAATTGTATATTAGTAAATGAATATAGATGAATCTCATGTAGTGAGGGTGCATGTTAATGATGGTTAGGTAACTTATATAATTTCTTTGTCAAGTGATATACACAAGTTTGCCAACTTGGTAAAGTCCATTCTTGAGGCCAGAAAGCCTTAAAGTAGTATTCCTATGTTTTTATTTGTGACGTTACATGCTTAGGATGGAAATTGATAATCCATCACTAGTCATAGTAGTTTCAATTGAGTATTTTGTTTAGGTTAGTGATGTGAAGTCGATGTACATTGAGCATGAGTGTAAAGAGTTGCTTGAGGGCGAACAAGGTTATATGTGTGAAGTGGTGATCTTGGATGTATTTATATGTCCAAGTGCTAATTACTTCCCTTGCATCTATTTTATGAGCTACATAGCATAAATAGTTCTTTGATTGAACTTAATTTGTGTTCGTGAACTAATGTATATGATTAGTGTTGGAGGACTAAAATTTGGTAAAAATAGAGCTATTAAGTGTCAAAACCTAGATTATGGATGATTTAAGGCATTAGGAACAAAATTGTGATCAAAACGATCTTAAGGAGAGTTAAAAGACATCTACAAAACATGGGACACTGACATGACCTGATCGGGGGCTTGACGTAATAGGCATCCCAAATCCGACCTGAACTAGACACCACCCCCATTACCCAACCCAACATCTAGTTGACTGCTCAAAGTTGGCTGAATTTCAAGCATATAATAAGATAGTGTAATAGCTCACATGAGGACTCTAGGATAGGATCACAATCGTCACTGAACTAATTGAGTCCAAGCTTTCTATACCGACCGTCCAACTAGACTAAACCAAACCAATACCGAAATAAGGTCCAAAACCAGGACATAACCAAATAAGTTCCAAAACATAATATTATTAATCCCAAAATAAAATATGATAGAATAGTGAGAAATTATGTCCAATGATATCAACCTCAATACCAATACAAATGCCAATATTAAGGAAGATACCAATACCGATCCCGCCCATTCTAACCCATAGCAGTACCACTAAGCCTCTAACCAAAATAGTAAGATTATCTGCTTGGGACGTGTCCCCAAACATAGCCAAAACCAATATCCATAAATGCATCAGAATTTCAAAAAATATCCACAACATGAAATAGAGCCTTCCAGAAATATGGAAGCTCACCACTTTAATCTAGCAGTTGTCCTCGAGTCAATCACTTATTAGGAGGAGTAGAACGGCCGGTTCCTGGATAGTGTAGGTATACAGACACCCAAAGATGGGTTAGCAAGTGATTGCTAGCATGAACTCAGGATAAGGATAAAATAATTCCATTTATAAAACCAAGTAAAACTATCCATATGCATACAACCATACATATATATATATATATTTAACCATGCCAGGAAAAGGAACCGAGTTTAACATTCCATTAAAACTTTACCTAGATTGTGTATCTTTGTCGTCCTAAACCACCCACAAATGAAATAGATTCATCTCCCCCTGCTGAAATGGCCCAAGTGCATGAAGCCGTACGACCAGGGAAGAAAACCAGAGAAAGAACATGCAACTTTATTAGTTAGAACAGAAAAAAATGCCTATTCATGATACTAACATGAGAGATGGGACTAGGTCCTTCTCTTTCTTTGGGTGAATCTTTGACTTGGTGGATGTCATATTTTCCTCCTCTAAAGTTTTTCCTATGGGTGTATACCTGCATGGCTGTGACACTGAGTTAGATTAACTTGCACCTATTTTACCAAGGATACCAACCTTCTAAACATAGCCAAATTTTAGAAGGGAAGCTGATCCATCTAGTGAGTCAGGTTAATTTGATCAATCCCAGCCAAAACTTGTTAGTTTTAATACACCACTTCATTCTAGAAGTTTTCTTGAAAGTAGGTCTATGGACCAAGTCCCAGACATAGTATCCTTTGAATTTTCAAGGTTCCTTTTGCGTTACTTTGGACTAGCCAGTATGTTTTAGACTTTTTTTTCACCCTTTTGAGTTCACTTTTGGGATAGGAATGCTGAGAACCCATGAGGTCTTTGACTTAGGCTCTTAACCATTCTCATTAACTGGATGGAATTTTGACCCTTTTTACCTGTTCACATAAGACACCTCCACCTTAAAGTGTCTTGAGAGAGAGAGAATACAGTCCAAATCTCTAGTTATAGCTTTCAAAAGTTACATTTCAAAAAGAATATTCTGACTGCAAACTATTTCTCCCTCTTGCAAAAAAAAATCAATTGTTAGATTTAGGAACTTACTTGATCTTGAGTTCCTAGTAGGAGGACAGAGATGTGATCTAATACCTTTTTGCGCATCTAGGTAATAAGAGCTTCTTCATATTTTTCAAAGGACTAAAACTTTTATGATAGATATTCCCTTGCTGGATATGTCTAGCATTGATCATTCTTGCTTTGAGCCAGCTTTGGCAATTCTCCTTCATGTGCCTATCTATTCCACAATGAATGCATAGGAGTTTGTGAGCTTTGTTTCTAACATCATTAACTGCCTTGCCTTATGACCCAGGTGATTGAGTTCTGTACTCACCAGACTCAAATTTTCAAATTTGAGCTTAGCAACTTATTGCTTAGTTTCAGATAGTAGAGAGTCAAAGCTATAAATTCAAGATCTTAATCTTGTATCTTTCCTTATAGATAATTATTCTTTTTGTTATCACAAGCACTATTATCTTTCTCCAGTTGATTAACTAAGCTTAGATTTTTAGATTTCAGCTTTTCAACCTATTCCTCAGTTTTAGATATCTAGAGGGTTAAAGCTATCAACTCAAGCTCTTTACTTTCTACCTTTTCTTCTAGAATATTTTTTTTGTCATTTCACTCATGGAATTAATCATCACATTGGCAATCTCTTTTTATTTTTCTAGAAGAGTAATTCACTAAGTTTTCTTTAATGTCAGAAAGTTTTACCTTATTTTCTACTTCATTTTCAGTGTTTGCCATAAAAGAAAATAAGGAATCAAAGGTCACTATCTCATTCTCCATTGCCAACATGAAGACATCTTCCTTCTTCCCATATTCCTTAGATTCACTAGAGGAATCCTCTTTATTCCCAGAGCCTACCTTACTGCATAATCAGCTGCAAACCTTTTGCTTATTTTTATAGGGACCTGGTGCTTGTTATTTTCTTTGCCACCTCCAGTCTTGAGATATTTTGGATAGTCCAATTTGTGCATTGGAAAATCCTTAATGTAATGTTCAAGACATCCATATCTGTGACAAACCTCCACGGTGCCTCCCTTTGTGCTGCTAATTCCACTTATTTTAAATTGGCCACTTTTATTCATAGCTCTCATAATTTTTTTTTGCCAAATAGGAAACATCACTGTCTTTTTCATTAGAGTCTAATTTTAATGCCCTTAATGTCAGCGATATTTCCATTTTTCCTTGCTTCTTCTATTTTTTTACTGCTTCTTGAGTTCATGAGTCTTTAAATTTCCAATAAGCTTATCCCTAGTGAGGGTTTTCAGGTTCCTTGCCTTAGTAATAGGATCTACTTTGCTTTCTCAGGATTTTAGCAGAACCCTAAGTATCTTCCTCACTTGCTTATATAATGGAATCACTTCTCCTAAACAGTGTAGCTTATTTGTGATGAAAGAGAAACTTGTTTGCATTTATTGTATTGTCTCTCCTTCTTTCATGGCGAAGGTTTCATACTGGGTAGTCAACATGTTAAATTTGGAATCATTCATATCTGTAGCTCCCTCATGAACTGTTTTCAAGTAGTCTTATATTTCTTTAGCAGTTTCATTTGAAGAAATCCTATTGTATTCATCAATCACTATACCTCAAACTAGCAATTTCTTGGCCTTGTAATTTTCTATATTTTCTTTCTGTCTTCATCATCATACTCTCTCATTCTTTTAACAACCATTCTAGTTATTCTCCATTTTTAACAGGAACATAAGGAATATCAAGAATTATGTCATTAACTCACTATCCTCCACCAAAATAAAGTAAAAAATCCTGCTTTTCCACTACCCATAATACTGAACATTAAATCTAGGAGGTCTAGTGGTAGATTACCCTTCTCCAGGTTAGGTGGAGCAGCCATGCTAACCAAATCACTCTAGGTGTGAACCATTTAGAGTGTTTTGGCTCTTATACCAATTATTAGAACCCTGGGGTTGCACCACACAGTAAGGAACCTGGTCCCTCAAAGTTAATCACATACAAAAATACAGTAAAGCACAAAGGAAGATAAAACTTTGCTGAATGTAAAAGAACAACTGATTTAACGTGAAAACCCGCTGCTCAAGGAAGAAAAATCCACGGCTTGCCATCATAAGCTCTCAAAAATCCACTATAATCAAATTCTTGATTACAGATTAGATTTGAACCTAAATCTAGGTTCCTCCAACTCGTAATAACTCTACTACAAGCCTAGCTTGACAACTCAGTCAAGACTCTCTTAACACTGATTAGGTCTAAATAGTGGAAAACTTAGGCAACTCCACCTAAGCACTCTCAAAGCAAGAAAACATTAATCTTATAGAATGAGTAATTCAATTAAAAATCCAAATCGAATTAAGAACGTTTTCACTATCAGCATATGAAGACTAAGAACTTCAGTGATGTTGAAATTGAGTTTTTGCCTTTATTTAACTCTTTAATTTTTGGATTTGCAAAAAATGCTTGATAGGGAAGCATCCTTTTTCTTATATAGTTGAGTGATGATTAGGGTTGAAATGCCATAGGACTAGGTCTCCTAAATAGTATATGGCTCACCTGCACAATTTGTTACACAAGAGGAAAAAAACTGTGCAGACGCATGCCTGCTGTACTATTGCCTTAAACATCTAGGGACCTAGTCCCTTATAGTCATATACTCATCATCAAAACAAGATAAAGCATACCCGTTGAGTCATAGGGTCACCAGTGTGTGGGTGTCCTCGAAACTGTCTTGGATACAACTCAGGCTGACGAGTCGTAATGAGTTTATATGAGTTGTATAGTGACCAGTACTCATTGACGACTAAATTTCAGCTTTTATTTTGAGGGCACTTTGGATAATTCCCTCATTGACCAATTAAAACCCCATGTCCATAAATCACTTAAGGGGGTTATATTTCATCCTTAACATACTCAAAAACTTCCAAAACTCTCTCAAGAAGCCATACTTAGAGTTTTCAAGAAATAGGTCATCCAAGGGCTCAAGGGTTAAATTCCTTCCATGAAATGTGGTATTTCATTCATGTTACTCTTACATCATTGTTAATTTGTTAAAAGAATATGTTTAAATGTATTGTTCATGAGATATACAAGTCTATACAAATAGAGTGTGCTACAGAAATCACTTTTGAATACTTTCATGAAATAGAACCTACACCCATAGTAAACATATAGCCACTAATCGAGCTAAATTCATCATTGTAAATTACCTAGTTTGCATCACCAAAAAAACTTCTAAAACAAATTCGTTTTTTATCAAAATGAAAACACCATGTTCAATATTGGGATTATAAGTATATCTACTCAATCTACTAATAGCATAAGCTCGTATAGCTTATGAGAAACATTACACTCCTAATTATTTTAGCATATTCAATTTGAAAACCACTAGAATTTTATTCTTTTTCAAGTGTATGCTAGGATCATAAGGATTTCTCACTAAAACTCATCAAACTATTAAACCTTTTAAACGTCTTTTCAATATTATGAGACTGACACAAGAGAAACCATTAAGAATTCTTTTAATTTTAATCCCTAAAACCACACCATCTACTCTAAGGTCTTTCTTTTAAAATTTAGAAGACAAAAATTTCTTAATTTACAACATTCACATTAGGGACAAAGATTAACATGCCATTTATATACTAACATATAATCACACAATCTGGCCCTATTATTTTTTTCATGACCCAAAAATGGGTAATGATAAAATGTATTGCGAGTCAACCTAGATAAGTAAGCCAATCACCCAAATTGATAAAGAACAAAAACTCAAAAATAACACAGACTAAGGCGAGACTTCTAGAACAAAGTCAGACCAATGCAAGAAATAATTAAAATAAAAATCTGAAAGATGTTTTACAAATCCCCCAAATCTGGTGTTATTGTGTAAGAGAATCTAAATAAATATGAAATACACAAATGCAAAATCTGTCTATAAACCATATAAAGACATAAGTAAAATAGAATGAAATCTAGAATCTGTCCTGAGCACTAGAACGATCCAATACCTCAAATTAGATCAACTCAACTTGAAACCTCAACTGCCACGTGAAGTACTCAAACTAGGATCTGCAACAAAAGGGAATAGTGGGGGTGAGTATAATACACTTGTACTTAGTAGGTATCATAGACTGACTGAGTCAAGTAAAAAATAATATAAGTAAAATAACACTTTGAGCATGTCAACTGTAAAAAGAAAAGTCTAAAATGGTAGCTCAAACAATCTTCACTAATAATTCTAATAGATAAACAAAAACGAAAACAACATATAGATGCACGAATAATATGCTAAAACTAAACATAAGTCAAGGAAACTAAAGAGATCACAAAAGATACATGTGCAAATTTAGCGTAGTTCAATATGGATAGGTGAATGGTGAAGGTCATCGTATGACTTTCTATAAACACCCACTGAGCTCGTAACTCCCTAATAGGACATATGGGAGGTTCGAAACCTATATAGTATAACTCATATCTCAATATCTCAATTCATATCTCCGACTCATGTTCACAGAGAGGATTTTATAAAATGTCTCATTTTCTTTCAAATATAGTATTCCTAAATGAGCCCAAAAATCAACTTAATATATACATAATTCATGATTATCAACTCAAAATAGTCACCATATGAATAAAGATATATGTAAGGCATCATTAATATCATATCATCCCTTAACTTTTTATCATGATAAAGGCAACCAATGCTCAAATAAGGCATATATTAGAAAAATAAGCCCTTGCTTGGGCATTATATCTCAAATAAAGGCATTTTGATGCACAGATATGGCCAATGATGTCAAATAAAGCTCCACACATGCACACAATTAAAAATTAGAAAACATAAGTCAACAAAACAATAGAATATAAGCCCCTACACCAGTACACAACAATATTAATATCCTCAAAATATAACTTTATGGTTATTTTTCCTAATCCATAATATTATTTACTTGTATATCAATTATCTAGCTCAATCTGAAAGAAGTTAAGCCATAACTTACCTCAAAATGATGAAATCCCAGCCTAAAGTATTTTAACACAGAGCCTTTCCCTTACAAAAAGGCAATAAAATTAATGACAACATTCAAATATAATATCTACACAATAAAATAAAACCTATGATGCCTATATTACTCATATTCAAGCAAAGTCTATAACGTATCCAAAAAATAAGATTGAAAATGAAAGGGGTAAAACTAGAATTTTATTTTATAAATATGTTCTCCAAGGTTATAAGTCTATGGGAGAAAATCCATATGAAAGAGGGTTTAAAACAAGGTCCAAATTGAAATAAATCCTTCTTGAGATTTACTAGTAAAATCCTCAAAATCTTATATTGAAATCATAATTAAGAGTTTTTTTGATGATCTAATTGATGTAAAATAGTAGAAATAGGGGTTTTGAGCTTACAAATGGTGAAGAAATCTTCAAGAATTGCCCGAATTCGTAGCTCAAAGATCCAAAAATAGAGGAAAAAATATGAAAATGAGTTATATATACAAACCTAAAGCTTGTTGCTTAAGCCGTTATAGCTTAACCGACTGGTGAATGGTAAAGCAATATGGACTACATGGCTAGCCTCGATAAAGTGGCACCTACGAAAGCAGTAAAGTGCCCACTTTAGCAATAGGGGCTGATTAAGTTTTACTGCTAAAGAGATGCTTTGCCTCTTAAGAGACTAGAGCTAAAGCAAATTTTTTGGCTACTAATTCAAATCTCTATTTTTAATTTCTATCTTGATTAGTTCACAAGATTGAATGGCAAATTCTCCACCGAACACTCGATTTAATTTTTTCTCAAGAATGTTGAGCCGGGTATGTAAGCGACGTATCTGGGAGGAACAATAATAAAAGAAGGGCTATACTAGCTTCAATTACACCAATAACTTTTGTAAGTTGTAAAGTTATCGATTGGCCCCTCGAAATTCATTCAGAATCTATGAGTGGAAATAACCTATGATACTAAGCTATTTTTGATATTCCATACTCAATGGGGACATTGAATTTTTGAATAAAGATTATTTTCACCAGATTAACCCTTGAGACCTCATTTCACTATTTTCCAAATAAAGGGTCAAAATAAAAGGTAAAGGTCTTGAATCTGAACCAACCAAGCTGCTAATCCAAATATGGCATTCCAGACCTATTGGAACTGTCCAAGTTTCCATTCAACACTAAGAATAATAAATATTGACCAAAGTCAACTATATGACCTTTTAAGCCTCTAAAATCAACAAACTCATCAAAATCACTCCCTATTGCATCGAGAATTGTGATAATCATTCCCACACCACAAAATCAACATGTAGCAACTATGGAGAAGGGAAAAATGGTTAAAACACATAAAAGGAAGTATTCATAAGTCATGTCATTACAATTTTAGAATAAACAGAGGTATCAGATTAATTAAAAACAAAGCCATTACAATCTAATGTGAAATTAAACTTCTCAAACCACCGCTTAGGTTCCTACTTTGGTCTATTTAAGGACATTTAGAATTTGCATTCTTTATCCTCTCATTCTGGGACCACAAAATCGTCAAGTTGAGTGATGTAAATCTCTTTCTCTAAATCATTATTTAAAAATGTCAGTTTGACATCCATTTGGTGTACCACTAAATTATTAATAATAGATAGCGTAATAAGAGTACTAATGGTCGCTATTGTAGTCACAAGAGAGTAAATATAAAAGTAATGAACACCTTTCTTTTTGTTAAAACCTTCGATGACAAGTCTAGCCTTATACTTATCAATTGTACCATCATGCCTCAATTTGTTTTTAAATATCCACTTTATACTTAAGAACTTACAATATTTAGTCAAATTATATAAATTTATAGTGTGATTAGAAACTATACAGTCTAATTCACTTTTAATGGCCTCTTTCCAAAAGATTATATCTATTGATCCCATTTCTTTATCATAAGTTTTTAGGTTTTCTTCTATTAAGTAGATAGACACTAATTCATCATTTTAAATATCTATAACAAAATTTTCAATCAACAAGGTGGTTATAAAATCATGATAAAAACTAGTCTCAATTCTACATCTTTTACTCTTTTTAAGTTCATTTTCATGCTCATCAAAAATAACATCCGAAGAAGGCATAACATGAGAGTTAACTAACATAGTGTAGAAGCATTATTTTGCACATTACTAGGAACGTCATTTTCAAAGGAAAACATGCTTAAATTTTTTTGCATATCTATATTCAAAAATACAATTATCATTTAATGACATAAATCTATATGCAACACCATTTTGAGAACAACCAATAAAGACAATGTCAAAAGTCTTAGAGCCTACATTTACCTATTTGAAATCAGGTAGGACAACCTTAGAAAAACATCCCCACACTTTTAAAAAATTTAAGTTGGGGGAAAAACCTTTGTACAACTCATATGAAGTCTTGTAAAATTTCTTATGATGGACTCTATTAAGAATATAGAATACAAACAAGATAGCTTCCTCCCATAATTTCAGGTAGATGATGTGTCCTAAATTACACTTCTAAGAAAGTATAAAGTAGTTTCTTTTCAAATATAGAACCCAACAATATTGGGTTCGATCCCCAAAGAATTAGGTCAGAAGTTTATCACGAGCTTTCTGATATAATTAGAAATTATAGAAAGTAAAATGGGTTTTTGTGAAAATAATAGTAACATTAACAATGCTTTGTAATTAGGGTCGTTATCAATATGAGACGATCACTAGGTATGTGTTCCCCCTAACTTCATAACTCAATAGATCTTTCATGCAAAATATAATATGTTATGTATCACCTAACCATCTCTCGACCTTGGTTCGGGTGAATTTCACTCATATCCTCTCGGTTATAGAGTGTCACATCACTAACCTTTGTTTTATGATATAAGATTAACTATCTCCTGTCGGCCTCAAGTTAATTAGATGAAGGTTGATAGATTCAAATTACTATTATGATCTTGTTTTCCTAGTCTCTACCTATCTTTTATGAAAGTATCGAATAAAATTGAGTTCCTCATATTTGCAACCATTAATAAAGTAATCAAATTGAAGAAAATATCAATACATGCAATGACATCAATTTAGAATGACTTTTCACTTCACCTGTTTTGTTAATCTATCAGAGTTCCTACAACCATAGTTGTAGGGTTTAACTATTCATGATTGTAAGAACAAATATAAATTTCATAGATGAAAGCATAAAAATGAACAAACGAAGAATAAGAATGAAAAAACAAAATCTCAAATTAATCATAAACCCTAAAAACCAAGAACAATAATTCCAAGATCAATAATGTATCTCAGAACTCAAAATAATGTCAAAAGTGTATAAAGTGAATTTAATACAACATCCAAAGGGTATTTATAGATACAAAAGAAAGCCTATCCTAAACAGTGTAGGAAACTTGAGTTCGCACCAACCCACGAGGCAACCTATGGGTAGTAAGTTAGCTCGTGGAAATCGAGAAAAATATCCATCTTCAGAACTTTAGCCTACATGGAAACCTACAAGGCATAGGTACTATCCATGAGTCGTAGATTGACCAGTGGATAGCCTTTTTAGCTAATCTATATCACTTTTCTCATTTTTCTCCGAACCCAGGTTTCCTGCAAAATCAATACAAAAGCACATCATATCTAATAAGAATACGTAAATACTTGCATAATTTTTGTGTTTTAAGCATCGAAAGTTCCATGAAACCATGGAGCATCAACAAACTCAACATAGAATATTGGCATGTCCTTAGGAAAATAACACAAAACTTAACAAACATAATGTTTAACTAAAGGAAACCTAAGGTACCTATGGAAGTCAACTCATTTTAGCTCAAATTTCTTACCCCCTCTAATTCACAACTTTCAAAACCACTGTGTGGATCTATGTAGAACTACAACATGACATAAAAGGAATCAAGTAATAGCATTAGATTAGCAACAAACAACAAAGCATATATGCAAATGACTCTACCCGAATAAATAAGTAGTTAACAATACAACCCATTTACCCTCACAACAAGAAAGTCATAACTCTCATAGTATCATAATGAATGTCAACGGAGGGACTACATAGAATACTCACACTCTCAAAGAATTTCAAACAATATGTATAAAATACCATAGGATTGCCCTTATTTTCTATAACTTAGTTTTTTGGACAATTGGATTGGGATCACAATAGGACTTTCCTAGGATTGTAATGTAGGCTTGGGGTAGGTATGGTACATATGGAAAATACTGACTTGCCCTCCATGACATTACACTTACATTATTGACTTCTATACTTTATCGAGCTTCTTTTATTTTCCATTTTTCTCCTTTATGACTATTTGGATTGGGTGTGGTTTCCTTCATTTTTTGCATTTATTATTATTTTTTTTAATCTTTTTTCACTTTCTCTTTTTTCCTTTTTCACACTTTTCTACCATACCCAACCCTACTTTCTTTTATTTTCTTGTATGCAGGCTTGGGGTAGGTATGGTACATATAGGAAATAGTGACTTGCCATCCATGACACTATACTTACATTACTGACTCCAACACTTAACCATGCTTCTTATATATTTACTTTTTCTCCTTTATGACTATTTGGATTGGGTGTGGTTTTCCTTTTTTTTTGCATTTATTATTTTTGTTTTGCTTTTTTCACTTTTTTTTACACTTTTCTACCATACCCAACCATACTTTGTTTTCTTTTATTCAACACCTATCTTCCTACCCATCTTCAATTATGCACCACTATGATAGTCACGCTCAACTTATACAATTTTCCTAAGTTGAGGTACACAGTGTACAAGGAAGGACCAGGGTCAAAATAGGTTCATTATAATTAAATGAAAGGTTAAAAGGTTAAAACAAGAAAATAGATCAATTTAGGCTGAATTGAGGGATCAAGGGATACTGGTCGGTCTTTTAGCCCAAGAGTGGACTTATTCAAACAGGTCCTATGATCATGTCCCATCCATTCTACAATCTAGGCAAGACTAATCGGGAAAGTTCTGGATTGTATACACCAAGTGAACTAGGTAAATACCTCACATATACATGGTAAAGTGTTATATTATTAACTACTACCTATTTGGTTCTTGCAATGATTAACTATGATTATTTTGTTCTTAATACTAAGTCCATAACAAGATTCAACATTGGTCACACATATTGCAGGGGTATAATATTTGTAAAACACATAAAAGAACATAAAATATTTGTACTGCACTTAAGTTCCTTATTTTTCTTCTAATTAAAAAAATCAACGCATAATACATATCACGACACAACAAAATACCTAAATATGTCGAATCTACTATGATAGCATACCTTGGTAAAATAACACACGACAACAAAAACTTTGGGCGATTGGTACATCCCCACCCCAACTTAAAGATGATGCACTATACCTAGTGCATACCAGAAAATAAAGAATATATGGGTGTAGGGACATACTTGGGATGCTCTAGGATTCAAATATGGGCTCGCCTACAGTTGAGGCATAATATGGTACATCGAGCATATCACTAAGAGGTGGTGGTGCTTCTTAACTAGAAGAGGCACCCAATTCAAGTTGGGCATGACTCTGCTCATCAATATATCGCTAAAGAATAGACTCTATGGTGACTTAGTGTGCTATGATTTCATTGCACTTTTGATGCTTAAAACATAGAAATTATTTAAGTACTTAGGTTCTTTTGTAAGAAATGATGTGTTTTTATGTTGGTTTTGTAGAAAAATAGGGTTTAGAGCAGAGAAGGAGAAAAAGGTGATAAAGAATAGTAGGAAGGCTACCTATAAGTCCTACTTATGGTCTATAGGTAGTACATAAAATCCCATAGATTGGGTCCGTAGGAAGGCCCCCAGTCCTTAAAGTTGATTCTTGTCTATGATTTTTATGAAGGCTACCTACGAGGTGTTAGTGGTACCTACAACCCCATAGGTATCCCTTGTAGGTAGGGTTATGAAGACCTAAAGACTCTTCTAATTCCGACGAACCTATCTACGACCCTTACATTGGGTCGTAGGTAGGTGCCAACCTTATTTTCCTACTTTATTTTGGATAGATTTTTTATGTAACTGTAAACACCCATTGGATGTTTGATTATTAGGTTACAAAGTTGATATACTCTTGCACACTTTACAAACTTATTACATTATTTTGAGTTCTAATATACACTTTTAATTTTGGAGTTCTTGTTCTTGGTTTTTAGGGTTTGATATAAAGTAGAGATTTTGATTTTTGTTCTTAATTATTTTGTGAGATTATTCATAGACATTCAATTATGAATTCTATGTGTGCTCCTGCAACCATGAACATCTAAACCCCATAACTAGGGTTTTGGGAACCCTGATGGATTAACAGAATAGAGGAAGTACAAAGTTATTCTAAATTGGTGTTCATACATGTATTGTAGATTTCTTCACTTTTATTGTTTTCATAATAATAGAAAATGTTAGGAACTAGCCTGCATTCAATAGTAACTCGAGGGATAGGTTGAGATTGGGAAAAGGAGATCACAACAGTAATTTAAAGCCACTAACCTTCATCTAATTAGCTTAAGACTGAGAGGAGATAGTTAATCTAGGATCTAGGACAAGGGTTAGTAATGCGACACTATAAGATCGAGAGAAGATGAGTGAAATTAACCCAAAACAAGGTAGAGATACGGTTAGGTGATTAAAAAGTTGTTAGATTCTATATGTCAGACAATGAATAGTTTGACGAGCGTGATAAGTTGTGGAGTTAAGAAGTCAGGGGGAACCTAATCCTAGTGATCATCTCATACTGATTACAACTCCGCTTTCCAAGAATATTTACTATTACTACTGATTCTTACAAAACCACGCATTTAATTTTTGCACTTTCCAGCTACATCAATAAGCTAGTAATAGATTTTCATTCTATTCCTTGTGGGTTTTACCCCAACATAGTTGGGTTCTATATTTGACAATCTAACATGTTATAATTTATAGGAGGTATAATTTTGATGACATCATGTCCCTATTCAGGTTCCGTCTAAACTCATCTGAGTTGTCACTTTGCTCAACATACTCTCAGCCTTCCCTAATAGTCTGCGCCTCATCATCCTCAACAAAAAAATTAAATATTAGGAGTGGTGGTTGATGTGTGAGCAGATGCTAACATATTTTAGACTTTTAACTCTAAATAATTGTGAAGTTTTAAGTAAATTTTGGTTGTTTTTGATCATTTTCTTGTGATATTACAGTTGTAGAAAGGATGGGAGGAAAACATAGGAAAGATGAACAAAATAAGTAAAATATGGTACAAGTGAGCTGATATGAGTCTGACGGTATTTCTTGCAAGCCGTCAGAGATGTGGTAAGCTACCAGAAAAAGGCGTCAGGAAGAACAGTGAAGAAGAGTTGCTGGATGAAGGTGATGACATTCTCAATATGTCATCACAAGTGTGGTAAGCCGTCAGAATATGCCGTCAAGTGGGACAGAGCATGGTGAAATAAGCTGAAGGTCTGACTACATTTTCTACATGCCATCACTCCTTTGGTAAGACGTCAGAGGACATTATCAGAGTGAGGCAAAACAGGTTAAGAAGGCACGACTTCTGGCGCCCTATCTAAGACGCCATCAGAAGCCTGATGATTAACACCAATATGTCGTCACCTAAATATGAGAGCAATTGTGATTTTGTTTTTTTATAACCATAATTAGGCTTTAGTATAAAAAGCAATTTTTAGGTTTTTTAAATTATTAAGTTTTCATTATTTAGAACAAGAACTTTGGAGAGAGAAACATGTACATTGTTCTCTTTTGTCAATTATTCTTAGTTTTCTTTCTTATCAACTATTCTTGGGTTTCTAACTTGGGATTTTATTGAAGAAATTGCTTGTTGTTTTCCATTTATACGTAATTTGATTATTATCATCATGAATTCAGCTTGTGATTTTTTCATCAAATCATGAGTGGCTAATTCCATTAGCTGGGGTTATAGGATCCAAGGATTAGGGTTTGATATGATGATAGGTGTTTAACGGATTCAAGGAGTTGTAGAACATCTTGAAATTTTGTGGTTTTAACTAAAATATAGTGGTTGCAAATATTAGATTATGCCTTAGGTTTTATTTGCTTCTAACGGAGAAATAGACTAGAGGACGGGAATTATTAATAGGAACTCAGATGCTACAAACCTTCTGTTTAATGATTAATGCTATAACTGGATTAATCTACCTGAGATAACATCTGTTTAGATATAGATAAATTATCTAAGTATGATAGAATTAGATAATAAATTGTCTGGTGAGGTCGAGAGATAAGTCAGACAGTATCATAGTTAGGGATATTCTGTTGTTCTACTCAGTCCGAGGATCTCTAGCATTACCTAGTATCTGTCAATACCCAAAATTTTTGATGATCATAACTCTGGTTTCCCATTTATATTGATAACAACACTATAATTCTAAAAGTGAAGATTGATTTATTGTGAACTTTAATCCTCCATCTTTCGGAAACAATAAACTACCAGTAAAGTATTTCATAAACAAATTAATGTTCACACCCTATTCCCTGTGGGATTTAACCCTAAGCCAGTTTGGTTTTATAATGACAACGATCGCTTACACCCATTCAAGAGTGTAATTTGACCATTATCAAAAATGGCACTGTTGCCGGGGAGTATGATTGTAGACTTAAAATTTTGTGCGTGAAAATTTGCTGATAGTTAAGTTTACTTGATTTACATTTATTTGTTGTTTTTTTTATTGTAGGTACTGTGTTGTTTATGCCAAAAATGAGAAGTTCTGGAGCACTACTATTACCAATCAACCCAGAACCTCAACTAATTGGAAGAATGGCTCAACAACAGGAAGCAGAAAGACTAGCTACTTTAGCCAGGGCTCAAGTGAATGTGCAAAATTTGGGTCAACAAGAACATCACCAAAACCTTGATGATGAGGACTTGGGTGATGAGGAATTGCTGAATCATCAAAACCCAAGGAGAGTGGAGCAAATTGCTGTACCAGTGCAACAAACGTCAATAGAAATCGCCCATCTCAAGGTAGATATGGTCAACAACCTATGAACTATGAGGCTGATGATGATTATGAAGGAATGGACGGAGCTGGTGCAACAGGTGCTATCACCCCGCCACCGTTGGCACCAGGTGCAAAGTTCAACATAACAAGTACTATGATCCAACTCCTAAATCTAAAAGGGGTTATTTAGAGGCTTGCCTAGTGATGATCCTAACATGCTTTTGGTGAAATTCTTCTACCATCTGTAAATTCTTTGACAATCTGGGAGTGATCCAGAATGCAATTAGATTGAGGTTATTTCCATTGTCTCTGTCTGGAGAGGCAACATTGTGGTTGAATGAGTTAGAGCCTGATTCTATAATCAACTGGAGACAGTTGAAAGATGTATTCCTAGAACTGTTCTTTCCACCCTCCATAAGGGTACAGTTGAGGTATGAGATTAGCAACTTGAGATAGCTTTCGACTGAAGCACTGTATGAGACTTGGAAAAGGTTTAAGAAGAAACTGACATAAGTTATGAACCACAATATGACAGACTTGCATTTGATGGAGACTTTGTATAGAGCTTTCAACTATGTGACAAAGCCAATAGTCGACAACGTTGTAGGTGGTTCATTCATTGACCTCTCTTTTCTAGATGCTTCTGATATGCTAAATAGAATGACCAAGCAAAGTCGGGCTTAGCAAACTAGGGATTTGGTAGTGGCTAGCCCTACTATTACTAGTGGTATTATTGTAGAACAATGTAGAAGGGATGAGAAGTGAGATTAGGATATGACCCATTTGAATAGCAGATGGACTTGCTGGCTAAGCACTTGCTATCCGGCAAGACTGAATAAGTAAGGTTGTGGATGCTCAGGGTAACGTATCTATAGTTGCTGATGCTGAGGCCAACTATATGAGTAATTAGGGGGGGTTTTGAGGTAATAGCCTAGGGAACCAAGTTCTGACTTTCTATGATAAGACTGATTATAAAGATAGGGAGCAGGGACATTGGAGAAACAATAATGACAAGAGTGGATTGTATGTTCCTCCTGGAAGTCGGGATGCTGCATCTACTAGTTCTGGAAAGATGTCCATGGAGGACATGATGGAAAAGCTGTTAAAGGGAGTTGAAGCTACTAACTCGTGGCCGACTAATATAAAAAGTGAGTTTTCTAACCTCAGTCAGTTAGTTATCTCACACTCTACTTCTATTAAGTAGTTGGAGCAATAGATGAGTCAACTGTCGGCTACTCTGAACCAGAGAAAAGTAGGCACTTTACCTAGTGATGCAGTTCAGAACCGGCATATTGATGGATCCTGTTTGGCGATTACCACTCGGAGTGGTAAGCTGTTATCTAGCCTTTCTATGGGCAAAGCTGTGGAAAAGGAGGTAAGTATTGATGAATGAGAAGGAAGAAATCTAGTAGAGTCTGAGAAGATGGATAGCTTTATTTACATGTCAGAGAAAGAAGACGACAAGAAAGAGGAAGTGGCATGGAAATAAATGCTAGGAACACCACCTCCATTTCCTTAGAGGTTGAAAAACAAAGAAGATAAGTAGAAATTTAGCAAGTTCATGGCAGTAATGAAACAACTGACAGTAATGGTGCCATTGATAGAGGCACTTGAGAAAATTCCAAGCTATTCTAAATTTATGAAGGACTTGCTAACAGAAGCGGAAGGTAAGTGGTGAGCCGGTGGACAACATCCATCCCTGTAGTGTAGTCTCTTCACAATCCTTAATACAGAAAAAGCCTGATCCTGGAGTATTTACTATACCGTGCACAGTGGGTTTCATAAAGTTTACAAAAGTTTTATATGAATTAGGAGAAAGTATTAATCTAATACCTTTTAAGATCTACAAGAAGCTGGGATGGGGGATCCTACCCCCACAATGATGCATCTTGTAATGGCAGACAGACCGGTAAAGCTACCAGTGGGTGTATTGCATGATGTGCTGGTAAAAGTGGACAACTTTGTTTTACCTGCAGACTTTGTGATATTGGATTAAGATGTTGATTTTAAGGTACCCATCACTTTGGGTAGACCATTATTAGCCACTGGGAGAGTATTGGCTGATATGGAGCTCAATGAGCTTAAGTTCAGATATGGAAAAAAGGAGGCCAGATTTAAAATGCGACCTCCTACAAAGCAGTTGGAGGAGATGAACATCTTTTCGGTTGTAGATATATTCCACGGAGCTGGTAATGAAATAGTGATACGATATCTTGACGAAGTCTGAGTAGTCAAGATAACCAAGTCGTGCCGCGATATTAAATCAGGTGCTATTTGGAGGCAACCCAAATATGTTAGAGAGGTATAGTATGAAGAAGTGTTTGCCTAACCCTAACGATATTGCCTAACGAGTTATTATAACTTTGACGACATTTCTCTATGTCATCAGGTATTACGGGCCCAACTGTTAAGTTGGATCCGACCCGGCCCAGGCTTAAACTTTTTGCCTTCTCGTTAGTTTATTTTGTTTCCATATTTAGCTATTTCCTTCCTTAGTTGGAATATCTAATATCTTCCTTCCTTCTCCAACTTGATCCCAACTAAGCAACAAAACCTTTCCTTTCTAAACTAGAAGAAAATCAAGCAAGTAAACCTTTCCCTCAAAAGATTAGATTGAAAGCAAAGTAACCAACTTTCTTCTCTAATCCACATTCTCTCACCTCAAGCTCACACTTCACTCGAACTAAGCTCCCTTATTAAGAAAATGTGCAAGTCGAAAATTAGGTATACTCGATGCTTAAAACTGTTCTTTCTTTGGGGTATGTATAACAGGAGAAGTTTAACCTTGGTTCAAAGGAGATTAAGTTGATTCAAGCATTACAAGATACTTTAAATCTAGGGTTTCACTAGGTTCTAACCGAAAAGGATCTAAAGTGTAGCTCAAGAACTCAACTTAAGATTAAAATCAAGATGAAATTGAAGTTAAAAATCAATGAAAAAGAGAGTTGAAAGATTGTGATCTGAGTTGACGACATTTATGGTAGGACGTCACATCTATGATGGCTTACCACAAATGTCATCATAATTTAAAGAAAACAAAGATGAAAAGAGAGAAAGAAAGAGAAATAGACAAGGAGATGATGAGAATGAGGTCAAAGCCGAGAAAGAGATAAAGAAGAAGAAGAAGGCTCAGAAAATAGGAGCAGAAGAGACGACGCAAGCAAGTAATGAGGTTGCGGCCACTAACAAAGTGAATCTAAAAAAGTCAATACAAGCGTCCCTAAAGGACCACTTGAGAAGGGAGGAGGCGCTCCAAGATAGAGCTGTAGGAGCCTCATCCAATGATCCTCCTTTAAATGCAGTGGTAGCTGAGCCAGCACAGAAGAAGGCTCCAGATATAAGTGTCCCGACTGGAGATACTGATGTGGGGGTAAAACCCCATGATCCTCGTAGTTGATCTCTACCAGGTATGCCCTAAACCCTTAGTTCTATTTATTTTTGATTTTAAGTTGAGGGTGTGGGGGTGCATGGTTGTTATACCAACTGTGTTAATAACTAGGAGAAGTACTTATACTTGAAGCAGTCTGCATGTTTGATGAATTTTTGAGCATCTCTCCATTGGTTTGATTTTATGACTGTGTGAACTACATTAAATCGTGACCATGTGTGAATCTTATTGTGGCATTAGTTCTAGTAACTTGACAATCACTGCCAAACATTTGCATGAAATGGATGAGTAGTAGCTGGTAATATTCTTATGTGCCAAGTATGTGTGAGGCTTTACTGCGTTCCCTTTGTATTGCCTAATCTAGAACTTGTCCGGTTCGTCTTACCGTAGTTGAAGGATATGTGTTAGGAAAGGTTATAGGCCGTTTTTGAATTTTAGTCACTTTTAACCTAAATGACCTTCCCTATCATACATTATACCCCTTAGTACCCGTTTATGCCTTAATTGACCATTTTCTTTCTATGAAACCCATCACCTTCCCCTTTTAAATCATAATGAACCTGTTTTGGCCTTGGTCCTCCTTGGACACTGTGCACCTTGACTTAGGCAAATAGCCTAAGTTGAAGGTGGCTATTATAGGGGTGCATGCGATAAAGTGGGTATGAAGAGGGGTAAAAAAAGTTTGGAAAAAGAAATTGATAGTTGGGTGTTGGTGAAAAAGAGCAATAAAATGAAAATTACTTGAATAAAAAGAAAGACCACACCCTGTTTTGTGATCAAGAGAAAAGAAAAAAAATAAAATGAGGTTAATAAGTAGACCCCACAAGATAAGGTAGTGCCAAGGAAATTAGTCACTCTAAATGATGTATAATACCATACCAGCCCTTAGCCTACGTGACAAGCTTGAGAAAGTCCTATAGCGATCCTAGCTTACCTGTCTAGACACCTCGGTAATAATGATAAGGGAAAGCATATGGTATTTGGTATACACTGGTTGAACTTCATTCTGAGTGTGAAAGCCTTTGTGATTATCTCCATGATTATACCTTGATAGCTGATAATGAGACAAAAGGGAAATTTCTTTGCTGGGAGGGCACAATAGGTATACTACCAGTTGTTGACTTGTTTAGGTGAATGTGATGTAGGTGCATCTAGGAGTGTTATTGCCGGATGGATGCCATATGTTGATTCCTATGAGTAGCATGGTTATTTTTAAAAATTTGGCAAACTAATTTTTATGTTGATTGACCTTGGAGAGGATGCATGTGTTTTTGAGCAAAGTCGAGTGACTGGCTGCTGATTGTATTTTGTATTCTCTTAGTTGTATTTTGGTTGCTTGAGGACAAGCAATTTTTTTAAGTTGAGGGTGTTGATGTGTGAGCAGATGCTAACATATTTAAGGCTTTTATCTCTAAATAATTGCAAAGTCTTAAGCAACTTTTGATTAATTTTGATCGTTTTCTCTAAATATTGCAGTTCTAGCAAGGATGGGTGAAAAAATAGTAAAAATTGAACAAAATAAGTAAAATCTGGTACAAGTGAGCTGATATGAGTCTGACGGCATTTCTTGCAAGTCATCAAAGATGTGGTAAGCTACCAGAAAAAGGTGTCAGGAAGAACAGTGAAGAAGAGTTGCTAGATGAAGGTGACAACATTTTCAATATGTCATCACAAGTGTGGTAAACCATAAGAATATGCAATCAACGGGGACAGAACATGGTAAAATAAGCTGAAGGTCTAACACATTTAATACACGCCATCTTATGATACTGTCATAAGGCCTGTTCAAGCTCAGGATCAAATAAATCAAGGGATTGGCTTAACTCTGCGTACTGGGCATACACCGGTGTGTGCCCTAGACTCAATAGAAAAGCAAAAATCAACAAATTAAACTAACAAATTCAACAACCTCAATCATTCAATTATGTAATTGTATTTCTCAATAACGATGCCAAAATTTAATATTGCCCAAATTACACCTCAAAGAAAGTATAAAGCGATCACTTGTCAGATATAGAACCATTCAGGTTTAGATTGATCCCATGAGAAATAGGTCATAAGTCTATCATAAGCTTGCTGATGTAATTAGAAATTGCAAAAAGTAAAATGAGGGTTTTGTGAAAATAATAATGACAGTAACAATGTCGGGTTACTAGGGCTATTATCAATATGAGATGATTACTAGGTGTGTGTTTCCCCTGACTTCATAACTTTGCAAAAATATCTTACTCATCAAACTATCTCGATGCCTTGCATGCAAATTCTAACAACTTATGTATCACCTAACTATCTCTCGATCTTAGTTTGAGTAAATTTCACTCATGTTCTCTCGGTCTCAGAGTGTCGCATTACTAACCCATATTTTTGGATCTCAAATTAACTATCTTCTCTTGATCTCAAGTTAATTAGATGGAGGTTGATACCATTAAATTACTATTATGATCTAATTTTCCTAATCTCTACCACTGTTTCACTTAGGTAATTATTGAATACAAGTGAGTTCCTAATGTTTTTAATCATTAAGAAAGCAATCATAGCAAAGGAAATCTTAATACATGCAAGAACAATAATTTAGAATGACTTTGCACTTCACTTTCATTATTAATCCATCAGGGGTTCCAAAATTATATTTATAGGGTTTAGTTACTTATGGTTGTAAGAACACACATAAATTTCATAGATGAAAGCATAAGAATGAACTTATGAAGAATAAGAATGAAAACCAAAAATCTCAAATTAATTGTAATCCCTACAAATAATGAAAATTAATTCCAAGATCAATAATGTATCTCATAACTCAAAACAATGTCAAAAGTGTAAAGTGCATAAACTGATAATAAAATATTTCAAGGGTATTTATAGGTACAAAAGAAAGCCTATCCTAAATAGTGATGGAAACTTGAATTGGCACCAACCCACGAGGCAACCTATATGGCACAAAAATACAACTACATCCCAAAATACCGTTGTCATAAGTAAAGAGCATCTACAACAATGTCTTAAAATTGAGATACATAATCTATCTTAGAATATGAGTAAAGGCATGATAAAGCTAAGAGGAGGTTGGAAAGCTACCCTGAACATTGGAGCTCACCCATACCTTGAATACTAACATAGATAGCATGAAATTAGTTGCCTCTAGTCATACTTAAACTAAGTTCTACACTGAAAGGGCACAATAGTGTGAGTACGGTCCACTTTTACTTAGTAGGTATCATAGACCGACTAAGTAAATTAGAAAATAATACAAGTAAAACTTACTATAAGCACTTCACCTACTAACAGAAAAGTTTCAAAATAGTAGCTCAGACAGTCTCTACTAACAATTCAAAGATATAAGAAATAAGAGAAACTACACATAAAATATAACTAAGGAAACTAACTACACTACAATAACACATATGAAAAAAAATACAATAATGTAATGCAATGCAATGAAATGATGATGTAATAATGACGATTATAATCCATCGCATGGATTTTTGTATACACCTTTTGTGTCTCAACACTTCATGATAGGGTCCATGGGGGGCTTGTAACCCGTATACCTTCTAATATCTAAATTCACTACTTCGGCTAATGTTCATAGATCACAAATTTTATAAAGTGTTTTATAACTCCTTTAGTTAATGTTCACGGATTAAGGATTTTTATAACGTGCTTCTTAGTTCTATCAATTTTCATGAATAAATAAATGAAAAAGTATTTTTAAAATTTACAAAAAAAATCCCCAAATTCTAGTTTGAAAATATGATTAAAAGGTGTTTTGAAGATATAATCAATGCAGATTAATGAAAATGAGAGTTTGAAGCTTAAATAAGCACGAGTAGTGAAGAAAACTCTAGAAATCACTCTTTTATAAAGATCTGAAGCCCAAAAATGGTAAAATCACAAAAATGGGTATTTACACTATTCTATGAACACTACCTCACGATCGCAGTCCCTGATACAGGAATAATCATAGATATGGACTTATGGAAGTGCATGTTGGGTTAGATACTTGGTGTGTGCAATTGAAGTGCAAAAAGGGACCTAAATGCACTAAATATTAGCCAACATATTACACTTGATGGACACCTAAGTCTTTAAGGGGCCTGTTGGTCTTTTTTTCCTTTTTTTTTGTAATAGGATATAAATAGAACTATGTAGGGTTTCTTTTATTAGATTTTAATGATATTTTTTGAGTCTTGAAAGACCAAAAAACACAATTCCTCTCTCTTTGAAGCACCAAAACCAAAACTAGGATACTACAATAGGGTGGATTCTTTTTTGTAGTTGCTTGCTTGGAAACATTAATGCTAGAGAGATGCAATCCTATCTTGTGTCACGTAAGAGATAGGTTTATTATTGTGTGTAGTGTTAAGGGTCCAAGAGTGTCCATTCTTGGTTTCTTAAGATTATACCATCTCGTGGTCTATCTATCTATCCCTTTACTTTGTTTTAATCTTATTTTATTCCTTTTTATTTAGTGTAAGCCATGTGGGTATTCTTGCTGTTGTTGTTCAAATTATTGTTGTTTCCACCTTGTAATATTCTTGTTAGTCTATTGTTCGCTGAAAAATAGGTGTCAATACACCTCAATATAGTGTTGTGATTGTGCCATTCTTGTGCTGTTGTGGTTGGCCGAGACTAGGTCTCAAAAGGGGCTCTCGATTTTAGCCATTTTGTGGACTATTTTGGACTAATTTTGTATCTTCCATTATTGAATCATATCATTGTCCCCCACCTCACAATAGCAAGGGTTAATTTTTACCTAGGCTAGATCGTTAATTGTAATCACACGAGGTGAGCCTCGCAACCGCGATGAAGAATTTGACTTGATCCACTAATTTACCCATTACGATCGTGACACCATCTCATACGATTATGATAAATACTTTCATTGAGACCTATAATCACTACATGTGTTGATGCAATCATTATGAAGGAATTATGCTACATATATCATCTATTGCACCAAGTGAAAGTTAAATTTCAAAGTCTTTGAGCAGACCCACGAGATTCATCAGAATCATGCAAAACAAAACCATATATTCTATTATGCTATTTTTGATGATCTAGACTGAACAATAATATAGGATTTTCAAAAAGATATAGTGTACAATAAATTATCTCCCAAAACTCCTTTTAGGCTTATTTTAACTAAATTTAAAAATAAGGGTCAAAACATAAAATAAAGGTCTTAGGACTCAACCTAATTATGCTCTAATTTAGAATTGACATTTCAGATCTAATGAAAATGCCCAAATTTTTAACCAGTGTTCAAAAATATATATGTTGACTAAAGTAAAACTAAGGACTTTTGAAGCCTCTAATAGTCTCAAATTCTCCCAAGTCACTCCTAAATACATCGGGGTATATACCCACCATTCCCATAACTCACAAATAGCATGTAAGAACTATGTGGAAGGAAAATGGTCAAAACACATAAAAAAAACACAACAATGACTATTAGATATCCATTACTAAAATACTAGTTAGTCCTCAAATTTAAAAGTAAAATAAAATACCTGAAGTGGTAAAGAGTTAGAGGTATCTACACCTCATATTGGACTCGACATCCCAAGTATCCTCCTCAATAGGGAGATGTCTCCACTGGACCTTTACTAAATCAGTATGCTTAGATTTCAACTTCCTAGTTTGCCAATCTAGGTAAAAATGACCTCCTACCCAAAGGATAAATAATGATTTATCATAAGAACTGCTAGATGTGGAGGTAAAGCTAGCCAATATTCCATATCACCATACTTCTTAAGGATCTCAAAAGGTCTAATGAATCTCATACTAAGTTTTATTAATTCTAAAAACTCATCACTCCCTTCATAGGTGAAGCCTTCAAAAGAATTAACCTCTAATCATGAATGCTATGACATGAGATTGATAATTTGCCGAACTCTTCTACCTACTCTGGGCAGCCACTAGCCTCTACTGAATTAGTCTCACATGATTTATCAAATACCTTACTAAATCCATTTCCCAAAGTCTAACTTGAAAAGAGTTGAACTATAATGATCATTCCATGGTTATGCTTGAACCTCCTATTAAAACTCCATTGTTCAAATTCTTCCTAGTTTTAAAGTTACAAATTTTAAGCTAGGCTAGTTTCAAATAAAATTAGTGTGAGGTATAGTTTAGGAATATATAAAAATGTTTTGGATAGATTTAGTGGAATGTAACTTGAATTATAGATATCTAAGATGATAAGGAACCCTTAGAAACTTATGGAATCGAATTTAGGTGAGTAGAACTCTCAAAATTAATCTTAGCATAAAAGACATTATTTAAAATATCTCGGGTTTATGGTGTGTTGTTAAAAGTGGGAATTTGTGGAGAATATGTACATTATATTCCATTGACACTATTAAGTGGCTGGCATGCTACTATAGTGACCGACGCTATAACGACAATTAAAACCTGGTCAACATCATAAGCTATTATAGCAGTGAAAATTATAGTTTAATTAATTATTTCTCCTTAAATATTTTATAATTCTAAAAATCATTTTTTGAAAAAAAAGGGGTTATTTTTGGTAATTTACACCAAAAATTCTTTGTCTGGCTTTGAAAAGGTAAGAATCCATCCATGGTAACTTGTAATTGATGATTAAGCCTTAAAATTTCAAATTTATAGAGTTTGAGGAGTGTTTTAGAGTGGAATTTTGTTTTTTACCTAGTTAGAGGGAGGAAATTAAGTAATAAGTTAATAGGTCTGGTTTATTAACATTTAATTTACCTTGCATTCCATTAATTTCCTAATTTAACCATGGAATTTATAGTTTTAGGTTAATTACTATAGAAAAGCCCTCGAACAAGAAAGGAATGATTATGAACTTGACATTAGGGGTTGGGAGTGAGTTATACTCTTGACATAGTAGGTCATGGCATTGATTATGTGTTTATATGCCTATTCTAGACTTTAAGAAAGTAAAAAGTACATGAAAGGGCAAAGCTCTGACTTAGAGGATTTGTTCAAGTTTAGTTTGAGGTAGGTGACAGTATTGTAGTTTAATCCAATTTATGCTATATGTTCAAGATAACTACTACGTAGTGTGTATTTTTGGTGCATGTTGTTTGTTGTAATCTATGCAAATAATTTTATCATTGCTATATAATTTTTGACCTACCTTATTTGTTAAATGTGAAATGTTAGTATTTAAAACATTCTCACTTGCTTTTGGTAAAACAAAGTTGGTAGACACATGTGTCTAGGGTTTAATACACAGACAAAAATTTTCCCCAAAGGTCATGCCTTGAGGGTGGTTGTATTACCCTTAGTGTGAATGTACGAGGGTCAGGTTAGTTTGACAATTTCATTAGTTAACTGGGAAATATGTTTAAATATTAAACAAATCATTTTGACTTGTCTTGACTTTACTTGATTGTATTTGACTGGTGATGATATGTTGACATGTCAGTTTTGATCCGTAATTACTTATTTGTTTCTTGTTATGCTAAGTGTGACTGTTGAGTGTGGATTAAATTTTTGTAATATAAAATGGTTATGTGTTCATACTTATCTTAGGTTGGCTAAATAACCCTACCAATACACTATTGTTTTCTTGTTAGCTGATTTTACACATACTCTTACTTTTGTGAGTGAAATACATATTCTAATGGCTCCTACATAACCTCACTTGTAATCCCAGCGGTTGACTTCAAATTTTAGGATGAGCAACATATCCAAGCTACCATATAATCTCTCCTAATTGGCATGATTTATTATTTTCTCACTTATATTTCCATTATAGTTTTTGGCGTTGAATCCCCTTCTTGACATTCTTTAGTAGTTTTGGTACGAACAATTTTTGGTTCCTAGGGATGTTTTATTTTCTTAAGTATAGTGTTCATCCTTTGATTGTACTTATTTTTTGGTTTAGCCTTGTTTTTATTTATTAAATAGATTAGTTCTTAATATTCTAAGTGTTTTTTGTGATATGATGTTTTGGCATAGATAGTTCTCCCATCAGGTGAGTAGTGTGGGTACTAATCATTATAGGTTTTGGGCCATGACAAAGATGATATTAGAACCTTAGTTTCATTGATTATATCACACCAAAATGGGTCCAATATAGTATCGTATAATGGTATGAAGATGTTTGTACTTTTTTTTGGAGGCTATAAGACTTTAGGAAATCTTTCATTCTTGTTTCATTCATACTATAACTTGATTGTAATTGGTATCTAGTGAACCAAATTGGTACCTAATCCCCTTTATTCATTTTTCTACAGATAGAAAATACTAGGTCCAATAGAACCCGACTAGCAGCTCCGACATCGACTGCTCTAGTTGTGAGGCCAGTTGGGTGATAGAGGGGATGAGTGAAAGAGAAAGGTAGGAAAAAGAGAGGATGAGCCACACATGCTAGGGGTGGAGCTCAAGTCGTAGCTGGCCTCACCCTTGAGAGGTCAGAATCACCTCCCCCACCTCAGGATCATTTGGTTGAGATAAAAGTAGTAGAGAAACAAAGTGTGGATCCTGAGGTAGCAACTCAAATTGGGTTTGTAGGGTTACCCCTATGTCCACTGAGGTTTTACTACAGGTGTTAAAATTTTTAAATGGGTTGGCTAGGACTAAAGTCAGACCTACGGTACCATTTTATCAAGCTCCAATTGTTTATCCTACTATTTCCATAGCTCGTAGAATGGATAAAGCTCCAAGGATCAATAATTTTCCTTATCCAATTATGTGTTTATTAAGGAATTATATGGAACATAAACTATTGATTAAATTTTTGAAGATAAACCACTAATATTTTAGAGTGAGAGTTAGAGGATGCTTTTGAGCTCATCATTGATTGCTATGAGAGAATACAAAAGATTGGTATTATAAAGCAACTTAATGTTGAGTTTGTAACCTTTTCATTAGAGAAGGATGCTAAGTAACGTTGAAGGCGTATTTTGAATGTTGATTATAGTATTTTCATCCATTCACTTTGGAGTTGTCTCACGCTCTGTTCTTATAAAAATATATGTCTATGGTCTTCCATGACCTTAAGAATGATGAGTTTTTGGCATTAGAATAGGGAGACATATTTATTATAGCCTATGAGGCAAAGTTCAACGCTTTATCTCGCTATACCACTCAACTATTAACCTTTGAGAATGAGAGGATCCACATCTATATTAAAGGTTTGAACTATGTTTTTTAGGTATTGTTTATGCATAAGACTTCTACAGGAAAGGGATTCAATGAAGTTTTGTACTATGTGAAGAAGTTTAAGGGGGTTACCCAAGTGGGTTAGGCTAAAATATTAGCTGATAAGTTAGAAAATTGTAGGTATTTTAGTGGGTGCTACTATATGGGCCCTAATCAGTAGGCCTATTTAACCCGTACTATTTAATCAGCCAATCCAACTTCTACTATCATTCCAGCTAAGGTTTATTCTCAACAACAGATTATTAAGGGCCAGAGGGCTTCCTACTCTTCTGTGAATTAGCCTTTTCTTGAGGTGTTTCCATTATGGTGTTATTTAATACTTTAATAGGGAGTGTTTTGTGAGGAAAGCAAATACCTAAATGTAGAATTATGATATGGTACCAAAGGATAGAGGAGAAGGAGATGATGATAGAGGTAGTCCACAGAGTGGATGGGGGAAATTAGATATGTGGTCGGTGGCCGCAAAAATAAAAGCACACAGGAAGGAGAATAGTCTGGGAATAAGTTAGCTCAAATTGATGACCGAGTTCATTATTATGCATTTCCAAGAAAGATTGGTGCCGAGGCTTCTGATGTGGATATCTTAGGTACTATTTTTGCTTATGACAAGACAGCTTTGATTTTATTTAATCTAGGGTCTACTTATTTTTATGTATCTATTTTTATCTAGGGTGTACTTATTTTATGTATCTATTTCGTTTGTGGTGGGTATAAATCTTGTTTGTAATGTACATAATTATCCTATTTGGGTGTCTACTTCGATTGGTGTGTCTGTAGTAGTAACCCATACTTATCATTCTTACCCTATATTATTTGTGGGTTTTCAAACTTAGGTAGACTTGATTATTCTAGATATGTTGGACTTTGATATAATTTTAAATATGACCTGATTATCTCTATGTCAAGATATTTTAAACTATAATACTAAGAAAATAATTTTAAGAGTAGGAAAGAGTGTTTAAGGACAAGCCCGTGAAAATTATATCATTTATCCAGGACAGAAGGTTAGTAGGGAAGGGTTGTTCATTATTTTTAGCTCATACTCGACATATGAGTACATGGTCTCCTTATATAGAGTCAGTTTTGGTAGTTTATGAATTCCATAATGTGTTCCCTTCAGACCTACCGGGTATTCTTCTAGATAAGGATATTAATTTTTGTATTAACTTAAAGTCGATCATTCACCGTATATCTATTTTTCCCTATAGAATGACTTCGATAGAGTTAAGAGAGCTTGAAACTCAATTATAGGAGGTACTTGATAGGGGTTTTATTCATCCAAGTGCTTTACCTTGGGGTACTCGAGTCATGTTTGTTCAAAAGAAGGACAGTAGTTTGAGGATGTGTATTGACTATAGACAGCTCAATAAGGTTACTATAAAAAATAAATACCCTTTGCCTTGCATGGATGATTTATTTGACCAGTTGAAGGGTGCGTCAGTGTTATTAAAAATTAATTTATGTTTGGGTTATCATTAGTTTAAAATTAGATCAAAAGATGTGCCAAATATAACTTTTAGAACTCGCTATGGCCATTATGAATTTCTAATGAAGTCTTTCGGGTTGACCAGTGCACCGGCAACCTTTATGATTTTGATGAATGAGATTTAAGTCATTCATGGATTCTTTTGTTATTATGTTTCTTAATGATATTCTTGTCTACTCCAAGAGTTAAAAAGAGCATGCACGCCATCTTCACATAGTCTTGGAGATTCTAAGGGAGAAATGGTTGTTTTCTAAGTTTTAAAAGTGCAAATTGTTGTTTTCCTTAGTTTCCCTAGATGATTGAGGCAGTTGGGAATTGGATTATGCCTAGTTCAGTGACTGAGATAAGGAACATTATGGATCTTGTTAGTTATTACCTTAGGTTTTTTTAGACCTTTGCATCCATTGCAATGTACTAGGCTAGGTTGACTCAAAAGGAAATGCCAAAAGCCTAAGACATTCTTAACTATAGTGCCTATTCTTTTATTTCCAGTTGAAGGTAAGGACTTTATAGTTTTTTGTAATACTTAACTTTTAGGTTTGAGTGTTGTGTTAATGCAGGATAAGAATGTCTTTGCCTATGCTTAGAGGAAGTTGAATCATCACAAAAAGAACTACCCAACACATGACTTAGAGTTGGAAGTGATGGTGTTTGCATTAAAGATTTGGAGACATTATCTATATGGTGTCAAATGTGAGGAATTCACAAATTAACATAGCCTGCAGCCCGTATGTAACGCCTTGAGATCCCATCTCGAGATGTCACACGGTGCTTATGGACCCGAAGGACCACCAGATAACCCCTTTCTAATATCTGTACCTTTACACTGCATAATATCTGAAATAAATACGGAAACTTACCACAAGGTTCAACACATCTGTACATACTCAAAACTGAAAACTGAATACTAATACATCCATCTGAAAAGCCTCTAAACTATCTGAACTATAGAGTTGATGGGATAGGTCCCCAACTAACTCCGTCAACTGAAAATAAACAAAATCTGAAACAATAAGAGTAAACTGAGATTCTTCCTCAAAAGAAGAGGCTCACTGCTACTGATGCTGACGGGGACTACACTGATGAGGATAATCTGGATCTTGTGCCTCTGAACCTATGGTGTTAAATAAAACACCATAGAGAAAATACGTCAGTACAGGAATATACTGAGTATGTAGATGAGGTAGGCTAATGCAAGGGCTCATGCATGCACAATATCTAAACTAAATAATCTTGAAAGATGCCATATGATAACATATACATGAATGCACAAAACATGAACACAATCATCGCAATACTAGATACTGAAACTCGCATACCACTTTACAGCAGACTGAACTCATAATTGACATTGAGATACTGAATCACTGACTCCTCTAATACTGAAAATAGAGGATTTGGATGTGCTTACATCAAGGGCTGTACTCTGTTCTTACTAATTTTGACTGATAGAATTAGAGATCAACTTTGGTAACAACTTATTTTTGAAGCAATTATCAATGATAAAAAGTATGATTATATCTGAATTTGACGACAAGAATATTCAAATGAAATCTTACACTGTGATCAATCCTGTCTGGTGGCATATCTCTGAATATGATATCAATCAACTGTATATGAGACCAAGCCTATCTGTTGAGATGGTCCCTGAATCAACACAACTATCTGAGTTTCTCAAAAAGAAAGATGATTGTATCTGATTGTCCTGATTTTTGAAGATTGATTCTGAAACTAGAACTGAATCTGAAACTTAAAACTGTGGGAAGTAGTCACTTAACCGACATGCCCCAACCTACCACAGGTGGGGTCAAACCTCTACCCCCAATTGGAAGGGTGCCAATACCGTGCCACAGGTAAAGACATTATCTTTATGTGCATTATATTTATGTGATCCTCATCTATCAGGTGCTCAAACGAGAATGGTAGAGCCCTCATATAAAGGGTCAAGCCACCTTATCTACCCTCATCTAATAGGTATGATGTCTCTCACCTACTCTCAACTAGTAGGTATAATGTCTCAATCTATGCTTGCTATGTAGTTTTTTAGAGCACAAATATTGCATCTAAGAATAACACCCTCTACTAGTAGGTGAGTTCCCATCCTTGAGCTCGCTCGATGCTAGTTTCTACTCCCAACAGAAAGACTCTGACTGAATTCTTAACTGAGCACAACTGAACTGAATCTGATACTCATCATGTTTCTCAAAAGATCTAACTGAATTACATTGAGATTACTTAGTTTTGTATGTGATGAAAAAGACATCGAATCATAGTATATGACTAATGATATATAGCTTGAATAGATTACTCAAATCACTTCTGAGATTAGAATTGAATCACTTGAATACTATTAGATCTGAGTTTATTACAGGGCTAATGCTAGATTACTAGTGATATAGAGATTACAGAGATTTTTGAGATTATTGAGCTTTCTTAAGTTTCGTACTTGTCTGAGGATACAGAGTTCTATTGTTCACTGAGTTCTGAGAATCATGGCTCAACTGGAATTATCGAGAAACTGACATGGGCTCTAGACAACAACTCTATTTTCGGGTCTAAATACCCCCAGGACTTGATAGCATAAAAGTAAGAATCATCCTTCATTCATCATCCTAAGCATTCATGCATCATCACAATCATTCAATCATCTTCACAAGTAATTCAGGAATCATTCCATATGTTCATTTCCACAGTCATTAAACATCAGCTCAAGCATTTAAGTATCTCAAACGTCAATTCATTATCACAGTCGCCAAGGAGTCACTTTCAGCATCTCGGAATCATAATCATATAATAATGTAGGGGAAACATGCTACTAGATTGTTCTCCCTTCAACAAGGTTTTACCTCAGCTATTTCATACCTATATCGATCTTGACATGTGTTTAGATATCCCATGGCATGGGGAGACTTCATACTATCACGTCATAACTTACTTTCTAACCACTTGGCATGTATTAAAATCTTAACATATATCAAGAGCACATAATTGGGGGAATTTTCAACCATCATATCTCGACTTGTTAACTAAGGTCTTTCAACAACCACAAGACATGACTGATTTTACACCTACTTGGGAATGTCATGCTATCTTGGCACATTTCACTCACTAAGGTATTTTATCAAACACTAGGCATGCATGGATTAGCTCACAATTTGTGGTTTCCTATTTAACATACTATAGTGGCCCTTATGCTTGAACTAAGCTCTTTATCAAACCTATGGGGAGTGTTCTTCACTTTTTCAACCATTTCTACCCCAAAATGTCATGAACACATTACATGGAAAAACAACTTCAAGAGGGTCTATCACAAAATCACATGAATTCCACATACTAGGGTCAAAGCTCATAAATTTTGTAGGCAAACATAAATCAAAAATCAACAACACATTAAAAAGCTATTTCAACTCATACAAATCATTAACAACTCATAAACATAAAAATCTTTTAGTTTTAAAAAGGGTTCTTGAGCTTCTTGGATGAAAGGGACCCAAGAATCAACATTTACATACCTTAACCTTTGGAATTGGATGAACTTTAGTGCTTGAAACTTTATCCACACTTGAAATAAATTAATTCTTGAAGCCCACTCTATGAGGAACCTAATTCTTGAAGACAGATTGAAGAATTTATGGATGAATTTTTGAATATTAGGGTTCTTGAATGAAATACTAGATATTCTTGAGAGAATTGGAAAAGAAAATGATTGAATTAAGGTTTGAATGAGGGTTACTCATATTTATAGAGGCTCAAAGAAGGTGGGAAATAACCCAAATACCCTTGCAAAAATGCCCTTTAATTGCTGGAAAAATATACTTGATGCCATTCGTTATAGGCCGTCAGGTGCATTATAGGCCGTCACGAATGGTCATCACAAAAGGGGTCCAAATTGTTGTTTTTCAGACCATGGATGATGACATTGTCAGAAATGTCATCAGAATATGACGACGTCATAAAAAAGGACGTCAGAAACGTGATAGCCCATCAAAAATGTCTTCACCGTTTTCCAGCTTGACATGCTGGAATAAAATGCGGATAACTCTTTCATCCGTTATTGGATTTAGGAGAAATTGGTATCTTTGGAAATATAATTCAAAGATCTTTCATTTCATAAATAGCAAGCCACCCAGTTCTTCATATACAACAAGTTATGGTCGATTGAAATTGATCCAAATTTGTACAGTCACTAAAACTTGAACGATAGGAAAGCTTTCAACTAAACCATGAGGTAGGGGATCTCTAATATCTTAATTCATGCTCAAATAGATTCCCACACGATTCAAAGTATTTCATACTTTTAAGGATATTTCTGAAATATTTTGACCCGGATTTTTCTTTACCAAATACCCTCTAAGGCTTAGACTGGAAGAGGATTTTGAGGGGCATTACATTATCTCCTCCTTGAGAACATTCATCCTCGAATGTCACTTAATAGACTGATATTATGGTTCAACAAAATTTACTCAGGAAATGGAAACATCTCAGATCAGGACTATGCAACTGCAACGACTAGCATATAGAGTTCTCACACTGGGCATGCATATATAATGCATGGAATACTCGACTGATGATACTCATAGCTGAATTCTCATAATACACGTGCATATCAGATGGATGGACTCATAAGTAGGATGATATCATAAATAAATGACTTAACAGATGCTGACAAGCTGAACTCATTCTAATAAATGCGCATATCTAATGCATGAATGTCCGGCTAAACTGACTTTTGACAGCACAACTTAAAAATGCAACAATGATTGATGCTAACTTTATAAGGAAAATATAAAAATGTATCAAGATGAATCTAATGGCATGCAATATCATAATACCATGGGGTATCTCCCCCTTGGGACTCTATGTCCTTCTAAACATATTTCACTAAAATAATAGAGCGGTGTGCGGGGCACCTACAGACTGGGTCATAATTGAACGATGAAGATCTGAAACATATGCATGACTCATGCTAACATATAAGATCAAAATGAGAGAAAAGGATCTATCAATGCATAACATAAAGATAAAGGGATCATAACATACCTGGGGCAATTTAAGGGGATCTTTCCCGATCAAGGCTAGCCTGAAGTGCATACAATCTATTATGAGCTGAAGGATGACTGTACTGACTTTGGGGACCTGCCTTAGGACGGTCTCGAACTTTATGACCCGTCTCGCCTTATCCAAAGCACACATCACTACCGACTCTACATACACCCTTATGATTCTTACCATATTCTTTACATAATGGGTAGGTACGAACACCACTAGTACTACTCTGGGCTTTGGAGCTTGGCGCTCCCTCAAATCTGACACCCCCAAATGCAGGTCTGAATACACTAGCTAAAGATGGAGCTAGAACTAAAAATCTCCAACCATACTAAGAACTACTACCACCTTGAGACCTTGACCATGAGAAACCATGAAGACCTGTCTTGGCTCTCTTACTCACTCTCCCTCCCTCCTTCATCTTATCTGCCTCAATCTGTTGCACATAAATTATTAGCCTAGAAAGATCCATAGCTATATTGAGCATCGCAGCTCTACACTCTTTCAACAAATCACATGATACCCTAGTCAAAAACTTACTCACACTCACTCTCTGATTAGCTATCAAGTCGGGAGCATACTTAGCTAATTGCTTAAACTTAAGACAATACTCTTTCACTGTCATGGAGTCTTGACTTAGGTTCATAAACTCTTCTACCTTAGATTCTCTCATTTCTAGCGGGAAAAACCTATCTATAAAGGAACTCTAAAACTCTAGTCAAGTCACGAGAGCTGCATTCTCCCCTCTACTTTTCTCCCACATCACTACCCAATCATGAGCAATATCTTTCAACCTATAAGATTCTAACTCAACACTTTTCTCCTCTGACACATGCATAATCTGGGTGATCTTCTTTATATCCCTAAGAAACAACTACGGATCCTCACCTACTACTAACCCAAAGAATTCGGGCGGGTTTATTTTCATGAAGCTTATAATCTTGGCTGCGGTAGAATTCCCATCTTGCTGAGGTGGGACTGTAGCCTAACAATTTCCATGAATATTAGTCACCACCTGGGCTAGCACCTGTAAAGCTTCCCGAAACTCTACATATGACACACTCTTATTTTCAGGATCTACTGGATGAGGGGGCTGATCATCAACCCTATGGACAAAGTCTCTACGAGGAGACATACTCTGTAAATGAAAGAATGAAGTGGATTAGACTGACTAACTTGAGATCAGGCTCACTCGCATGAAATTATCATTGAAAGAAGAGGAACCACTCCTAAAAACATCCTATAGCCTCTTGCACATAAATGTGGTGCGCTACACACCCATGTACAAGACTCTACTATGCAGCTTTTCCGACTCCCTAGGATACTCTTGAACCTTAGGCTCTGATACCAAGTTTGTAACACCCTGAGATTCTATCCTGAGACATCACACGGTGCTTATGGACCCAAAGGACCACAAGCTAACCCTTTTCTGATATCCATACCTGTACACTGCATAATATCTGAAATAAATGTGGAAACTTTCCATAAGGTTCAACACATATATACATACTCAAAACTAAAAATTGAATACTAATACATCCGTATGAAAAACCTCTAAACTGTCTGAACTGTGGATTTGATGGGATAGGTCCCCAACTAACTCCGTTAACTATAAATAAATAAATTCTAAAACAATAATAGTAAATTGAGATTCATCCTTAAAAGAAGAGCACTCACTACTACTGCTGCTGATGGGGACTGAACTACTGAGAATAATTTAGATCCTGTGCCTCTGAACCTATGGTGTCAAATAAAATACCATATCATAAATGCATCAGTACAGGAATATACCGATTATGTAGACGAGGCAGGCTAATGCAAGGGTTCATTCATGCACAATGTTAAGACCAAATAATCATGAAAGATACCACATGAGAACACACACATGAATGCACAGAACATGAACACAATCATCACAACTCTAGATACTGAAACTCACATACCACTTTACTGCAGACTGAACTCACTACAAACACTGAGTTACTGAATTACTGACTCCTCTGATACTGATAACTAAGGATCTGGATGTTCTTACATCAAGGACTGTGCTTTGAGCTTACTGCTTTTGACAAATAGAATTAAAGATCAAATTTGCTAATAGATTATTCTGGAAGTGATTATTAATGATAAAAAGTATGATTATATTTGAATCTAACGAGAAGAATATTCAATAAGAATCTGGTACTATGATCAAGCCTGTCTGGCGGCATATCTCTTAATATGATATCAATCAACTGTATATATGACCAAGCCTATCTATCGGGATGGTACATGAATCAATGGAACTATCTGAGTTCCTCATAAAGATAGATGACTGTATGTGACAGTCCTATTTTTGAAGATTGAGACTGAATCTGAAACTAAAACTATGGGAAATAGTCATTTAACCGACATTCCCCAACCTACCAAAGGTGGGGTCAAACCTCTAATCCCGGTTGGGAGGGTTCCAATACCATTCCATGGGTAAAGACATTATCTTTATGTGCATTATCTTTATGTGACCCTCATCTATTGGGTGCTCATACGAGAACGGTGAAGCCCTCATCTAAAAGGTCAAGCCACCTTATCTACCCTCATATAATAGGTATGATGTCTCTCATCTACTCTAAACTAGTAGGTATAATGTCTCAACCTATGCTTGCTATGTAGTTTTTTAGAGCACAAAGATTGCATCTAAGAACTATACCCTCTACTAGTAGGTGAGTTCCCATACTTGAGCTTGCTCGGTGCTATTTTCTACTCCTAACTGAAAGACTCTGACTTAATTCTTAATTGAGCACAACTAAACTAAATCTGATACTAATCATGTTTCTCATAAGATCTAACTGAGTTATGCAAAGATTACTTAGTTTCGTATCTGACAAAAAAGACATCGAATCATAGTATCTGACTGATGATACAGAGCTTGAATAGATTACTCAAATCACTTCTGAGATTAGAATTGAATCACTTGAACACTATTGATCTAAGCTGATTACAGGACTAAGGCTAGATTACTAGCGATATAGAGATTATAGAGATTACTGAGCTTTCTTAAGTTCTGCACTTGTCTGAGGGTACACTGTTCTATAGTTTACTGAGTTCTAAGAATCATAGCTCAACTGGAATTATCAAGAACTTAAGGATCTTAAACATCTATTCATTATCACAATCACCAAGGAGTCACTTTAAGCATCTCGGAATTATAATTATACAATAACATAGGGGAAACATGCTACTAGATTATACTCCCATCAACAAGGTTTTACCTCAGTTATTTCACACCTATTTCGATCTTGACATGTCTTTGGATATCCCTTGGCGTGGGGAGACTTCATACTATTACGTCATAACTTACTTGCTAACCACTGGCATGTATTAAAAGCTTAACATATATCAAGAGCACAAAATTGGGGGAATTTACAACCATCATATCTCAACTTGTATACTACGGTCTTTCAAAAACAACTAGACATGACCAATTTTACACCTACTTGGGAATTTCATACTATCTTGGCACATTTTACTCACTAAGACATTTTATCAAATACTAGGCATGCATGGACTAGATCACAATTTGGGGTTTCCTATTCAACATGCTATAGTGCCCTTATGCTTTACCTAATCTCTTTATCAAACCTCTGGTGAACGTATTTCACTTATTCAACCATTTCTACACACAAAAGTCATGAACACATCACATGAAAAAACAACTTCAAGAGGGTCTATCACAAATATCACATGAATTCCACATACTAGGGTCAAAGCTCATAAATTTTGTAGGAAAACATAAATCAAACTCAACAACACATTAAACATCCATTTCAACTCATACAAATCATTAACAACTCATAAACATAAAAAGTTTTTAGTTTTAAAAAGGATTCTTGAGCTTCTTGGATGGAAGGGACCCAAGAATCAACATCTACATACCTTAACCTTTGAAATTGGATGAAGTTTATTGCTTGAAACTTTATCCACACTTGAAAAAAATAAATTCTTCAATACCTTACTATAAGGAACTTGATTCTTGACGAAACCTTGAAGAATTTTGGAAGATTAGGGTTCTTGAATGAAATCCTAGATATTCTTGAGAGAATTGGAAAAGAAAATGATTGAATTAGGGTTTGAGTGAGGGTTCCTCATATTTATAGAGGCTAAAAAAGGTGGGAAATAAGCAAAATAACCTTGCAAAAATGCCCTTGAATTACTGGAAAAATATACTTGACGCCATCCGTGATAGGCCGTCAGGTCCGTGATAGGCCGTCACGAATGGTCGTCACAAAAAGGGTCCAAATTGTTGATTTTCTGACTAGGGATGATGTCATCAAAAATGTCGTCAGAATGGGACGACGTCATCAAAAAGGTCGTCAGAAACATGATAGCCCGTCAGAAATGTCGTCACCATTTTTCAGCTTGACATGCTGGAATAGAATGGGGATAACTCTTTGCTACGATATTAGATTTAGGTGAAATTATTATCGTTGAAAAGCTAATTCAAAGATATTTCATTTGATATATAGAAAGCCACCCAGTTATTCATATACAAGGAGTTATGGTCGATTGGATTTGACCTAAATTTTTATGGTCACTAAAACTTGAATGATAGGAAAGCGTTCAACTCGACCATTAGTTAGGGGACCTCTATGACCTTGATTCATGATCAAATAGATTCCCACATGATTCAAATTATTTCATACTTGGGAGGATATTTCTGAAACATTTTGACTCAGATTTTTGCTTTACCAAATACACTCTAAGGCTCAGACTGGAAGAGGATTTAGCGGGCCATTTCATCGTTTTCACTCAAAGGGACATTAATCTAAGGTAGAAGAGGTGGATGGTGTTTTTGAAGGATATGATATGACTATTCAGTATCAATTGGGTTAGGCTAGTATGGTGGTAGAGTCATTGAGATAAAAATCAATAAGTATGAGTAGTTTATCATTCTTGAGGGTGTCTAGGCAACAACTAGCTAGAGAGTTTAAAACTCTAGCATCTGTGAGCATACAGTTTGAGGTCTCAGAAAGTGATGGTATGTTAGCTAGTATCAAGGTATATTTAATATTTGTGGTTCAAATTAATGCCAAGCAATTTTAGGATGATACGTCAAATGTATTTCTTAATAAATTTGTATGCGGAGAGGTGGCGGATGCCACTCTTGATGCTGGTGGGGTGACATAGTTTAAAGAAAAGTTATGTGTTCCTTAGGTTGGTGATTTAATTTGAGATGTTCTTTTATAGGCACATTGTTTGTGTTATTTTATTCATCATGGTAAGAACAATATGTACCATGACTTAAGGAAACTTTATTGGTGGTTTGAGATGAAGAAGTTTACTATGGATTGTATGCCCACATGTCAAATCTATCAACAGGTGAAGTATGAACACCAATGGCTTATGAGTATGCCTTAGAAGATACCTATACCTATGTGGAAGAATAATCATATTGCTACGGATTTCATCATGGGTCTTTCTAAGAGATTGGAAGTTATGACTCTATTTGGGTGATAATGGACCGACTGATGATCAACTCACTTTTTACCGATTTGTGCAGCTACAACTCTCAATAGTTAGCTAAAATATACTTCATGGATATTGTCAGACTTTATGGCAAGTTATATGAGGAATTGTTCACCAAATTCACATTTGACACTATCTTTCATCTTTAACTAATGGGAAGTCGAAGATGATAATTCAAGTGCTAGAGCATGGAACTACAAGTCATAGGAGATGATACTAGTCGTAGTTACCACGTGTGATGATCAGTGTGTAACATCTTTGATACTTCCAAGCTTACGAGTTGATGTTCCTATTCATATCCTTACCATATGAGTCACATGGTTGAGTCTTGAAGACTAATGATTAGTTTCTGTAATGTTTGGTTAATGGAATTTTTGGTCTTTTTCCCTTTTATAAATCCCACCCAAGACCTATAACCCTAAAATAGGCATTATTTTCCTCCTATTTACAATTAATTAACAACACTTCCCTCCTCCCATCTTCAAGAGCATAAAGATTATAGTTCTTCACACAATTGAAGTCTCAAGGTTCAAACTCTCTTCACAAGTCAAGAAAATTCAGGTATGTAGGGTTTATGAAAAAGTTTATTTTTTAATCCTTATGCCCAAAGTGCATGGCTTTGAGATTTAATTTATTTATTTTGAATTAGGGTTCATGTCCAAATAGCCACATTCTTGAAGTATGATACTACCATGTGATTGGAAGCATTAAGTGCATCAAGGTTTACATATATTCATGTTTTGACTTGCAAGATTTGTATTATGATTTGAATTTCATTATCTTGATAGGATATTGTTGAAATATTTCAAGGTGATTATTGAGCGTGATGTTCTATTTCAAATCCTATGAATTAAAGCATGAATTCCAAGTCCTAAGTACAAGCATTAAGTTTCCAAGGAAGTTTAATCTTTTGAAACAAAGAGAAGCATAAATGATTTTTAGTCTATAAACTCTTATGCTATTTTAAGATAGATTCTTATAGTATGAGTATATAAGTACTATGGGAATAATATTTAGCATTGAGAAAAGAATGCAGATGAACGAATCCTAAATTCTTGGAATCTTTTTCTCAATATGGATGAAGTTCAGTGATCACTTGAGTTAACGTCCTATTCAAATGGCAAGGATAGAACAGCTATCCCTAACATGGGTAAGACGTTGGACTCCACAGTAGCATACATGGTTTATGTTGGTTAGAAAACTCTCCCATGAGAAAGACTAAAAGCAATGGTTTTAGAAACTAAGTGTCATGGCTCACAAAGTTTATTATTATGTGTCATTATTCATGTTTATGATCTTCCAGTCCTTTGTTTCTATTTATGTTCAAGGTGAGTCATTTACATTTAGCATGCATCATTTGGAAGTGTATATATATATATATATATGTATGTATATTCAGTTATTACTTACTTATGGATTCACCCCCACAAATTAGTACATTCCAGAGGTACTGACTCACATATATGTATATGTGCTACGTTGTCTTGTAATGTAGGTTTGGATGCTTTTTTCTAGCATCATGATTGACTGCGAGCATCATCACCTACATCCAAACTTTTGGTGAGTTCTCATGTTTGAGGATTCAATTTATTAAAATTCTTCTCATTGATGATAGTGTTTTAGTTATTTTATTTCCATTTATGATCGGGTCAGTTGGAGTCTATCCCAGTGGCTCTCCATACATTAATACAGGCTTTCCAGACTGATTATGTTTCCAGTTCAAAGAGTTCATCATAATTATTCAAAGTTAAAGAATTTTATTAAGATATAAGATCATTTACCCTCAAGTTTCTATATACATGAGTTCACTTCTCATGTGAGTTTCAAGGTGAATAGATATCATGGGTTAGATTAGGGCTATTCATAGTCTTAAGAACCGTGTGACATCCACGGGATACTTCTGGGGTATTAGAAACTTGGTATCAAAGGCTAAGGTTTAAAAAGTCCTAGGGAGTCGAACAAGCCGTATTACGTAGAGTCTTGATCATGGATATAAAGTGTTCCTCATTTATGAGTAGGAGGCTACAGAATGAGTTAGGAATCATTATTTATTTCATGGTCTATCATGCTTATAGTTGTTTCTATCTTCCTTAACTCATTCTTTTACATGATAGAATATTCCTCCTCGCTGAGCTAATGCACATCGAAATGATGATCGACCACCAGTGCACACTGACCCTCTAAATGAGAATGTGTCTTATGATGGACTTTGGGATGTCTTTCAAGCATTGGTCTAAGAAGTGACTACCAATATTTAGGGAAGCCAACAGGAAGCAGTCCTACTTTAGGAAAATGGTAATTTAGTTGTAACCAGGATTCAGGACTTTATGAGAATGAATCTACCTGAGTTTTATGGGTCAAAGGTGGATGAGGGTCCTCAACTCTTTATTGATGAGGTGAGAAAGATTACTCAGATTATATATATCACTAAAAATGAGTGTAGAGTAGGCCTCTTATAGTCTGAAAGATGTCGCTTATGATTGGGATGCTATATGGGAGAAAGGTAGGGGTAACAATGCATTTTCTATTAGTTGGCAGGAATTTCAGAATGTATTTTTCGATATGTTCTTTACATGTGAGATAAGGGAGGCTAAGGTAGAGGAGTTCATGAACCTGAGGTAGCGATCTATGATAGTGAAGAAGTACTGCTTTAAGTTTACTCAGTTGTCTATGTATGCTCCCGAGTTCCTATCGAACTCTAGAGCTTGTATGAGTTTGTTAGTGGGGTGTTTGGTGGTCAAGGAGTGTAAGACGGACATGCTGACTGGGGGTATGGATATTGCTTAGTTGATGACCTATGCTCAATAGATTAAGGTAGAAAAGTTGATGGAAAAAGAGAAGAGAAATAGCAGGGCTAGAACTGGACAGTTCGAGTATAGTCGGTGATGTATTGTGGAAATGCGACACTTTTGATGCTTAAAACCATGAATTTATGCGGGTACTTAGGTTGTTTTAGTATATATGATTCACTTTTGTGTTTATTGCAGGTAAAATAGGTCTACAATAGTGTAGGGACAAAAATAGAAGAAAAAGACCTAAAAAGCCTACATTGACCAATTTTTTTCTAAGACACTAATTTCACTTTCCCATTTCTACAATAAACCTATTCTGGACCTGTTCTTCGTTGAACATAGTACACCTCTACTCTGACAAATCATCTAGGTTGAGAGTGGCTATTATAGGGGTGTGTAGAAAGAACAAGAATAAATAAAGAAGTGTAGAAAGAAAAATGAAAGTGGACAGGTGTGGTAAGAAAATAAGTAAACAATTGAACATAAAAGAGAAGGAAAAGAAAAATAAAGTTAGAAAACCATACCTGGCATATGTCAGAATATTCTTTTAAAGTATGAATAGAGACATAAGGGCGAAAATAAAGTGGAAGAGAAAGTGAAAATAAGTGGACCCCAAAAAAGCATAGTGTCAAGGAGTCATAGTAACTAAATAAATCTTACAAGGGTACCACACAAGCCCTTCAAATATGTTAAAAGCTAAATAAAGTCCTGTAGTGATCCTGCGTTGACTTTACAAAAACTTAGGAAGAGAAAATATGGGTAAGCCTATGGTATTCTATATACACTAGTGATACTTCTTTATGATCGAGAGCGTTGTTTGTTATACCATGAAATAATTGATAAATCTTAGTTGTGCTGTTAGGTTGCTAATTTGTTTGGTTAATATGGTTTGTGATGATTCCCAATTGTTTGTAAATAATGTAATTCTATCATTGGATTCCCTTGTGTTTCTTTTTTTGCTAAATTGGTATACACAAGTTTGGTTTTTTTTTAAAAGTGAGATTAGAAGAGGGAATCAATGTATGAGAAAATTGAATTCAAAATTACTACCATGGGTAGCTTATGATCTTTTTGTTTAAGCATCATGTTGAGTTATAGAGATTAATTCTTGTTACCTGAGGACACACAAAAGTCTATGTTGAGGGTATAGATGTGTTGTGGAAACATGACACTTTCGATGCTTAAAACCATGAATTTATGCAGGTACTTTGGTTGTTTTAGTAGATATGATGCACTTTTATGTTTATTGCAGGTAAAATAGGTCTACAATAGTGTTAGGATGAAAATATAAGAAAAATACCTGAAAATACCAAGTCTAATCAAGATACGAGTCACCCCACGAGTCGTCAGCACATCATATGACTCATAGGATAACTCTTACACACAACAGAACCAAAGACCCAAACAAAATACTAAGTGAATAAAAGATACAACTCATTCATACAAGTAGTAATTATATGAGTCATACAAAGAAGTCACAAGTATAACTGAAGTTAAAGCTACCATCAAAAATTTAAGTCTCAGAAGTATACGAGTCGAAAGTCTGAGTATGACTCATATAGGGAAACCATAAGAAAACCAGTGTTCAAAGCGTGGAAATACAGAAGTTCTAGGTAGATATGAGTGAGGGACATGAGTTGTATAATCAAGGTACGACTTATGAGCAGAATTCGTGTGAAGAATAAAAAGTTGAAGCCATGGGAGACCAAACACTAGAATGGATACGAAAGGCCACGGTAAGACTTGTATGATGGGCAAACAAGTGGATAAGTAAGTCGTACCATGCACAGACTTTTAACCTTTTCCATTTTTATTAGGATTTCTTATTATTGTTTACATACTATAAATACCTTAGGATTTCTCCTTAATTTGGTTACACACTTTGATATTATCTTACACACTTTAGCATTATTCCTACTTTGATCTTGAGATTTTGAGTTTTTATTCAATTGATGACTTTGGCTTTTATTGATCTCATTATTGTGCAATTAATTACATGATTTCTTTATTGATTATCATAGATTGTTGCATGAACATGAGAGGGTAACTTCCCTAACTAGGGTTGTGGGAACCCTAGTGGATTAACTATGCAAGGGAAGTAGGAGATTTATCTATTCTAAAATAAACTACATGTATCTTAATCTTCTTTATCATTATTGATCTCAAAGCTACTGTAGAAGCTTGGAGATAACCTGTATTAGTGAACATCCTCACAAGGGAGTTTATGATTGGGAAAAAAAGATTAAGACAGGAATTTTATACTAAATTCCATCATTATTATTCTGCTATCTCATCTAATAAACTCAAAGACTCAAAAGGTAAGAGTTGAACTGAAGTCATAGACAAGGAGCAATAAGACGACACCCTGAGACTCATAAGGTAATTAGTGAGATTTATCAACATGTTAACAAGACTGTAGATAACACATAGTTTCTCGACTTTACATGCAAGGAAATAGAATAACTGGGTTAAACACGAGAAACTTATGGGATTGAGAAGCCAGAGGGAACATAGTCCTAGTGATCTTCTTCTACTATTTACAAATCAAAGCACTCGAGTTCGGTTACTACTTACTGATTACTTCCAAAATCCCCCATTTAATTTTCTGCACTACTCATGAATTACATCACGTTAAAAAACTCTTCCACATGTTCCCTGTGGGTTTGACCCCAACCTAGTTTTGTTACTATATTTGGCATTGACCATAGCATACTTTTTTTGAAGGTTATTTTTGGGCGACATTGGTCATCCATGGTCTGGAGGGGGAAAATATTTGCTATTTCAGAGTCATCAATCAGTGCTTGCACTATCTTCAGCCAGTTCCCCTACACCCATAACTAGGCAGGAGCAGTGTGGCAAGACTTTGAACTCCAGGTCTTAGAATAGTGTTATTAGGAGGCCGAGCTATCGAACATGTACAAAATATCGCTAGACCCATCCTAGTAAGTGTTTGATGGGTAAAGAGGGTTGCTATAGTAGTAGAAAGTTGGACCATAAAATCAAGGAGTGTATATATGATAATATGGGAAGTAGGGATATTCGTTCTCAGACTTAGGTTACTAATGCACTAACTCAGCCAGGTTGCCTAGTTGATCCATAGGGTACTTCATCTCGTACCGATAACGGTGAATGCCAGTATCAGTTCTATGCTTTACTATTCTGTCAGGTGCAGGAGAGTTCACCAGATATTGTCACTGGTATGCTTCATGTCTATCACCTTGATGTATATGTGTTGCTAGATCCGAAACCAAATATCTCTTATGTAACTCCATTGGTTGTTGTAAATTTTAGGGTAGGTCCTAAAATTCTCTCCCACCCTTTCTTAGTTTCTACCCCAGTGGGTGAGTCAATTGTTGCTAGATGGGTCTATAAGGAATGTTCGACTACTATCCTTCAGAAAATCATACTAACAAACCTAATATAGTTAGAGATGGTGGATTTTGATATTATTCTGAGCATAGATTGGATTTATTTATGTTATGCATCAATAGATTTTCGCACTCACGTGGTGAAGTTTTAGTTTCCCGATGAGGAAGCTTTTGAGTGGAAGGGTATTTTGTGTCTCACAAAGCCCATTCATCTCTTATATTAAGTCCAATAAGTTAATATCAAAAGGGTGTGTCTACCATTTAGTTCATTGTCCAAGATACTAAGTCTGAAGTCTTGACAGTTCAGTCAGTCCGGGTAGTAAATGAGGTCTCAAAGGTTTTCCTCAAACACTTGCCAGGGGTACCTCTAGATAGAGAAATAGAATTCAGTATTGATTTTCTTCTAGATACTTAACACATTTCTATCCCTCTATATCGTATTTCTTTGGCCGAACTTAAAGAGATAAAAGAACAACTCAAGGACCTCTTAGATAAAGGTTTCATTAGACCCAGTGTTTCTTCGTGGGGTGCCCCTATCCTTTTCATGCATAAGAAAGATGGCACTCTCAGACTAAGTATAAATTATACATATCTAAACAACGTTACCATCAAGAGCAATTATCCCATACTTAGAATTGCCATTTTGTTTGATTAACTTAAGGGTGCCCGGTGGTTCTCCAAGATTGACCTTAGGTCGGCATACCATCTGTTGAAAGTTAGGGAGCAAGATATTTGAAAAACAAATTTTTGAATGAGGTATGACCATTTTGAGATTGTGGTTTTGTCGTTTTGGACTGACAAATGCTCCTGTATCTTTCGAAGATTTGATGAGCAGTGTCTTAAGCAGTACTTGGACATGTTTGTCATTGTTTTTATAGATAACATACTGGTGTACTCCAAGAAGTAGGAAGAACATACAAACTATTTAAGAATAGTGTTGTAGACCCTCAAGAACCATCAATTCTATGCAAAGTTTGGTAAATGTAAGTTTTGGTTGGAATCTATTACCTTCTTAGGACATGTCATTTCAAGGTCTAGTGTTCATGTAGATCCTTAGAAGACTAATGCAGTGAAGCACTGGCCTAGACACATCACACCATTTGATATCTAGAGCTTTTTAGGTTTGGCTAGGTATTATAGAAGATTTGTTAAAGGGTTCTCCTCTATAAACACACCATTGACTAAGCTGACCCATAAGAAAGTGAATTTCATATGGTAAGATATGTGTGAGAACAGTTTCCACGATTTTAAGGATAGATTAACTTCAGCACCAGTGTTAGCTCTGCCAGAAGGGTTAGATGGATTCATAGTGTATTGTGATGCTTTTATAGTTGGGTTGGGTTGCATGTTGACATGGAATGAGAGAGTGATAGCATATTTCTCTAGGCAACTTAAGATGACAAAAAGAATTACCCAACTTACGACTTGGAGTTAGCTGCTGTTGTTTTTTCCTTGAAAATTTTGAGGCACTACCATCATGGTTTTCATGTTGATGTTTTCACTAACCATAAGATCTTTAATATGTTTTTTCTCCAATGGAGCTGAATCTTTGTTATAGAAGGTGGTTGGAGTTGTTGAAATATTATGACATAAATATGCTCTACCATCCGGGCAAGACTAATATAGTGGCAAATGCACTAAGTAGGCTGTCTATGCGTAGTGTGTCCCATGTGAAAGAGGAAGAATAGAAGTTGTCTAAAGAAGTGCATAGGTTGGCTTATTTAGCGGTATGTTTACTTGACACTGATGAAAGTTCAAAATGGTTTGGAATCATCTTTGGTAGTCAAAGTGATTGAGAAACAACGAAATGATCCCATACTTAAATAAATATTAGAAGCACTCCTGTAGTAAAAGGTTTAGGTTTTCTCCTAAGGGGGAGATGGTTTGCTTCGCTATCAATGTAGACTTTGTGTTCTAAATATAGATGGGTAGAGGGAAAGGATACTAGTTGAGGCTCATTGTTCGAGGTATTCTATTCATTCGGGTGCTACCCAAGATGTACTGTGACTTAAGGGATATTTATAGGTGGAATGGTATTAAAAGGGATACAACTGAGTATATAGCCAAGTGTTCCAATTGTCAGCAAGTTAAGGTTGAACACCAAAGATCGGGTGGTACATTGCAAGAGGTTAGTATCCCTACTTGAAAGTGGGAGGTAGTAAATATGGATTTCATCACAGGGTTGCCTCTTACAAGATGTCATCATGATTCAATTTAGGTTATAGTGGATCAAATAACGAAATTAGCCTATTTTCTACCTGTTAATACTTCAGATGCTACGGAGGATTATAACAAAATGCATATCCATGAGTTAGTAAGACTTCATGGGATACCCTTCTCCATCATTTCAAATAGAGGAATGCAGTTTACTTCACAGTTTTGGCAGTATTTTTAGAAGGGCCTTGGTAAACGGTTAAGCTTAGTACTGCATTTCATCTGTAGACCAATGATAAGGATGAACACACAATTCAGACACTAGAAGACATGCCAAGGTTATATAATTCTAGCACTTTACCTTTTATTGAGTTCTTTTATAAAAACAGTTATAATTCTAGCACTTGGATGGATCCATATAAAGTATTGTATGGGTGTAGGTGCAGGTCACCTATAAGATAGTTTAAGGTCAGTGAAGTAACTTTGATTGGGCCTGACTCTATTCTTAAAACTATGGACAAGTTTTAGTTGATTCGTGAGAGCCTCGGAACTGCTCAGAGCCATTAGAAATCATATGCTAATTTAAGTAGGAGAGAGCTCAAGTTTGAGGTTGGCAATTACGTATTCTTGAAGGTGTCTCCTCTGAAGAGAATTATGAGATTCAAAAAGAAGGGAAATTTGAGTCCCCGATTTGTTAGTCCATATTAGATAATGAGACGCGTAGGAGAGGTTGCTTATGAATTGAATGTTCCATCGGAGTTAACTGTAGTTCACCCAGTGTTCCATATTTCAATTCTTAAAAAGTGTATTAGAAATCCATCCTTAGTAGTTCCCCGATAGAGTATTGGGGTTAAAGGTAACTTCACGTATGAAGATATTTCTATAGAAATACTTGATAGAAAGGTCCAAAAGCTAAGGAATAAGGAAGTGGCATCACCAAAAGTTCTTTGGAGAAACCAATTAGTTTAAGAGGCCACTTGGGAAGCTATAGCAGATATGATGACCAAGTATACTCATCTATTTTCTTCAAATTCATATCTTACCTAAGGTAAAGTCTATTTCTAGTAAATTCCTTCTCGTTAAGTCTGTTCAAGTGTTTCTATGTTATATATTATGTTTTTGACAAACAAAATTCTTATAGTAGTGGTAAGCTTGGATGTAGATTCAGCGTGGAGATTTTGATCTTCAAAAATCCAAATCCTAAGTGAATCATATTCAATTACAAATGTTTCCAAGGGGGAGATTGTAATGACCCGAGACTACCTGCTAGTCGTTACATGGTGCTTACAGTCCCGAGAGACCACAAAAAAACCCATAAGCTTGTAACTGCTATGAGCACTGAATAATATAATCATGAATGCAAAAGAATTACTAAAATGCCATAAGGTTTTAATAATGAAATAACTACTGAATTATGAATCTGGTAAAAATATTAAAATCTAAATAACTAACTGTAGTGTCTGAAAAGAGTCTAAAATGGATATTGTGAGTTGATGGGATAGGTCCCAACTAACTCTACTAACTATTGAGATAAAGACATAAAATAATGAAATTTTTCCTCGGGTGATGAGGACTCACCACTGCTACTGTACTGCTGATGATATGAGGGACTAAGTGCAATCTAGGAATTGAGCGTCAACACATATGATATTAGACATCATAGTCCAAAAGCAAGGTGTGCGATAAATACTTTGAATGTACTGGTATGCTAAATGAGGTAGGATAGTATGAATGGTTTCATGAACAGAGCTAATAATTAACTAGATATGCATGTAAAGCATGGAGTACTGAGTCGAGAGCATGGAATCGATAGATACTAATAATGCATAAAAATCTATAAATATCGGGGATGTATGACCAAGCATATAACATAACTGAGTAAAATATGTAAACTGAAATACTAAATAACCAAAATTTTTATGCTTTAGTCAAATAACACTAAGACTAAATAACTGAGCAGTGATGTAACTGAGATTATATCAGAGACTGTGGGAGGTATCATCTAACCGATATTCCCCAATTTGAGGTAATCAGGGTCCAACCTGTGACTAAGTTGAAAGGGTGTTAATACCGTGCCACGGGTACTAACAACGGCTGTATGGATCTACTAAACTGATGTAATATCCAACAGACTAAGGATGTCAATCCTGAACTGACGGGTGACCCCTACGAGATAGTCAAGCCAAATCTGACGGGTGACTACTCCTATTCTATGATGAGTACATAGTTCTGGAGTATAGGGACTTTTACTAATGACTCTTCCTATTTGACGGGGAATCCGCCATCCCTACACTAGCTCGGTGCTAAATCTTACTCCCAACTGAAAGACATGAGATACTAGACTGTTCTGAGTTGAATAACTGATATCTGACTATTCTGATAATACTCATAATATAATCTGAATACAATTCTGTAATGTACTGAGGCTAGACTAAATAAATACCTATGGTTTTTGGGTATTTAATACCCCCAGGACTCAAAACAACAACACTGAAAAGAAACTAAAGCTTAAAGGCCAAAACATGAAGGCTCTTATTAAAAAAATCAATCTTGTAAGCATTTTATTAAATACTTGTAGTTTATAATTTAGTCAAGTCATGGGAATAGTATAAAACTTGAAATAATAACATGACTTCAACATTTATAACACTAAATCATGATCTAATACGAAGAATGACAATATTAAAACATGAGGGATTTGATAACAACAATAATTTCATGGTAACATGGTATAGAATCATAGTTCAAGGAGATTCTAGGGTGAAATCACAATTTAAAATATAATAACTTGAAATGATCAGAATTTTATAATTAGAAAGGGTTATTTGGACTCCATGGATGAATGGAACCCATTGTTAAACATCTAACATACCTGGGATGTTGAATTTGGAAGGATTGATAGAGAGTTATTAAGATTTGACCTTGATTCTTGAGAGCTAGGGTTTCTTGTTCATAAAATAGGGGATTTTTAATTTGAGAGAAAGCAAATAATGATGAGTATTTGGGTGAATTGGGGGTAAATTTCATGTTTAGGATGAGTTTAGGCCTTAGAAAAACGATCCAAATATCCTTAAATAAATTTAAAAACACAACCTAGAAAATGAAATCCCGATTTTTGGCCTTTGCACGATGCACCAATATCGCGCCAAGCCACTGGAAAAGGGACAACTGGGTCCACGATAAACGTTGTGATACATCACCATCGCGTAAGACTATGGATGCTAATTTAGCCATCTCAGCAATGCGCAAAGATCGTAGAGGCCCACTGGAAATTGACAAATAGGAAATTAGCCTGCTCCGCGATGCGCCATAGTCGCAAAGTCACACTGGAAATTTACAATCATCAAATTGACCTTTGGCACAACGTGCTAGGATCACAGACCATCACTGGAATTTTCCAAATGGGACTTTTGTCTGCTTCGTGATGTGGTAAATATTAAAATGATGGGTTTTTGCAACTGAAAGTTAAAATCACTATAACTTTCTACCCGGTTATCGGATTTAGCGAATTTTATATACTTGGAAAGCTAATTGAATTTCCTACATAATGGCAGGCTCTAAACTGAAAAATAATAAGATTTTTAAAAATTTCATATACGAATAATCATGTATTGGGACATAGATTATGCTAGAGAAATACGGGGTGTTTATAATATCTCTCCCTTGGGATCATTTATCCCTGAATGAAACTAGTTAAGCTGAGGGAACTGATGGACTGATCTTACACACTGAATATGTATCTCTGACGCATGGAATGCATCACTGAACTGATTAATGAATGCATGACTTACGTAAACATGATGTACAACTAAAACTAAGCATAATAGAGAAAAATCTTAAGAAAATTTGGTACCTTATACTTAATTTGGATTCGTGGAGAAGAGATGAGGGTAATTTGTCCACATATCTGCCTCTACTTCCCAAGTGGCTCCCTCAATGGACTAATTTCACTAAAGAACTTTGACTGGTGGAACTTCTTTGTTCCTTAGTCTACAAACTTGATGATCAAGAATGTCAACTGGGACTTTCTCAAAGGAAAGACTGTTCTGAATATCTACACTTTCTAAGGGAACAACTACAGTTAGATCACCAATACACTTTTTCAATAATGAGGCATGGAACACTGGGTGTACTGGGGCTAAATTTGAAGGTAACTCAATCTCGTAATCTACTTTTCTAAAATAACTAAGAATTCTGAAGGGATCAACATATTGGGGACTGAGTTTCCCTTTCTTGACGAATCTCTTCACTCCTTTCATGGGAGAGATTTTCAAGTACACCAAATCACTAACCTCAAACTTGAGATCCTTTCTCCTCACATTGGCCTATGATTTTGGTTGGATCTAGGTAGTCCTAAGCCTTTCTCTAATTAACTAAAACTTCTCTAACACATCAAATACCAAGTCAGGCCCTACTACTGTAGCCTCTTCTACTTCAAACTAGTCAATTGGAGATCTACATCTCCTACCATAGAGATCCTCAAATGAATCCATACAAATATAGGAATGATAGCTGTTATTGTATGTGAACTCAATCAATGGCAAATGGTCATCCCAACTACCCTTGAAATAAATAATGCATGCTCTCAACATATCCTCAAGAGTCTGAATAGTCCTTTCTGCTTAAATGTCTATCTGTGGGTGGAAATCTATACTGAGATGGACTTAGGTACCAACACTTTTTTGAAACGCTTTCCACAAATGAGAGGTAAATTGGGTACTTCTATCTGAGATAATTGTTAAGTGAACACTGTGAAACCTGAATAACTCTATAAAATAGAGTTTTTCATAGTCCTTGGTTGAATAAGAGGTATGGACTGGCAAGAATGATCTGTTTTGGTCATTGTAATACCCTAAACTTTCTGTAAGTCAAATCTAGTCTCCAGAAGAGTTATTGATGACTTCCTAAATGATTAATATTTAAATCAGGTAGAATTTTTCCAATTTCAACTTCTTATTATGTGGAAATTTGAATAAGTTTTCCATCGATACTCATTTCATCAAAATCCAGTATTGGGGTAGAAATTTATGGCCAAAATATAAAAAGCAGTCAAAATTGCCCAGGTGCGATGGTGAGAGCTGATGGACCGTTGAGATAATGAAAGAATATCGCCCAAGCCATCGTAGCAGAGATAGTTAGAACACATTCTTCCTAAGGGCGATGGCTTAGTCCGATGGACCATTGACCTAGTGACGGATCGTCGCCCAAGACGTCGTTGGAAAGGTAGTGAACCCCTATTCTGCCCAGGTGTGATGGTCAGGAACGACGGATCATCGACACAGCAATGCACCATCGCACCCACCATTGAATATTTTGTTTAGTTATTTTAACTCATTTTTAAAAGGGCTTTTGGGTCTTTTTCGCCCGTTTTAACCACTAATTATATCAAACCAAGGATCATAAGTTCATTATCCATCTACAACATCAAATTAGGATTTTCTTTAAAAGAAAATCCCCGAGAACAAGATCAAAATCATTCTTAAAGAAACTAAGAGATTCCAAGTTCTTCAAGAAACTCACAATCAAGGTATGTCATTTTTTGATTCGTAGGTATCTTTCACCCATGAAGATCAAGAATCTCTATTCAAAATCCAAGATTTATGTATTTATTAATATTAATGATTTAAATTGAATTGAAATTCATGTTCATGATGTTGTGGGGTTTTGATTCATGTTTTAAATTACATATTCAGTAATTGTCCCTAGTATATGATAATTTGCATAATAATCATGATAAACCCTTCAAATTTGCAAATTTATATACGTAACCATGAAAATTAGATGCATTGATGATTGTATAACCAAATTATGTTCCCCATGTGTTTGATTAAATACCTATGTGAAATAAAAGTGCCACATTAGTGCGATAATATGAAATCCCCATTCATATACAAGTTTATACATGTCAAATGTTTGATGAAATGATTTAGTCAGTGAATTATGGATACATGTATAGCCCTTGTGGTGCTTTAGAACTTGCATTTCATAAAATCTCTATCTTATTATATTATGTATTACTGATATTGTTCATGTACTCAAGAAAGTTATGCTTTGTCAATTTCATCCAATCAAGTCCTTGGGGTACTTGTACCCAAAATTTAGCTATGTGCCTTGTATCAGTGTCATGTTTTCACCATAATCTCAGTCAAGACATGATCCATAGCATTCAGTCAGTCTCATAACTCAAGAAAACTCTGTAATCTCATTAGTATTCCATCATCAATGGAAATCAGTTAACTCAGTCCAGTTCAGTTTAGTAAATCATGTTCAATATCTATTTAGATAGGAGTACAAAATTAGCACCGAGTAACCCAAGGATGGGAACCCACCTGTTATATGAAGGTATGATTATTAGAAGCAATCCTTGCATTCCAGAACTAAGTAGCCAGTGTAGGTTGAGACATTATAGCCTGCTATATAAGAGTAGATGAGTTGGCTTAACCTGTTATATGAGGGTTCCCACCGTTCTCACTTGACTTTTCTGTTATATAAGAGTAGATGAGTTGGCTTAACCTGTTATAGAAACTTCTTTGTCTTTTGTTACTCCCTATATAGCAGGAGATTTTGGAACCAGTCCTGAAATTCTAGCAGAGCCCTTTTCAGTCTCTACCCTATTTAGTAAAACCATCATAGCCCAGAAGTTATACAGAAACTTCCCGATTATGATATTTTAAAAACTTACTTTAGCAGACTTAGTCGAATTAGAGATAACTGATTTTGATGTCATTCTCGGCCTGGATTGGCTTCATTCCTGCTATGCCATAGTTGACTGCAAAAATAGAATAGTCCAGTTTCAGTTTCTGAATGAACCCGTCCTAGAGTAGAGGGGTAGTACTTCAGTGTTCATATGTCATCTTGTTTCCTACCTTCGGACACAAAAAATAATATCAAAAGAATGTGTCTATTATCTTGTTGAAGTTAAGGACACTAGTTCTGAAAATCCCAGTCTTGAATTAGTCTCAGTTATAAATGAATATTTAGATGTCTTTCCCTGAGATCATCTAGGAATTCCTCTCGAAAGGGAAATAGACTTCAACATTGATCTTCTTCTAGTTACTCAGCCAATATCTATTCCACCATACAGAATGGCACCAGCAGAACTCAGAGAATTGAAAGAGAAGTTGAAGGATCTCTTAGATAAGGGATTCATCAGACCCAGTGTGTCCCCGTAGGTGCACCAGTCTATTTCGTGTGCAAGAAAGATGGTTCTCTCAGAATGTGTATCAACTACCATCAGCTCAACAGAGTCACAGTCAAGAACAAGTATCCACTTCACAGAATCAATGACTTGTTTGACTAACTTCAGGGTGCCATCTATTTCTCTAAGATAGACCTCAGATCAGGCTATCATCAGCTCAGAGTCATAGAATATGACATTCTAAAAATAGCCTTTCATACTCGGTATAGTCACTTTGAATTCTTAGTTATGTCCATTGGTCTTATAAATTCCCCAGCAGCTTTCATGGACTTAGTGAACTGTGTGTTCAAGCAGTACTTGGACATATTGGTCATAGTCTTCATAGATGACATCCTTGTTTATTCCCTTAGTGAGAGTGATCATGCATACCATCTAAAAATAGTATTGCAGACTCTAAAAAATCATCAGTTGTTCGCCAAGTTTAGTAAGTGTGAATTTTGTCTTAGATCAGTAGCATTCCTTGGTCATATCATTTTTAGTGATGGTATTAGAGTTGATCCTCAAGAAACCAAACTGGCCTCGCCCTATATTTCTATCAGATATCTAGAGTTTCTTAGGTTTGGCTCGCTATTATAGATGGTTTGTTGAGGGATTTTCTTCTATTGCATCCCTTATATTAAGATTGACTCAAAAGAAAGTTAAATTTCAATGGTCAGATCCTTGTAAGAAAAGTTTTGAAGAGTTGAACCCTCAACTCTCCTCAACTTTAGTTTTAGCTATTCGAGATGGTTCCAATGGGTTCATAGTGTATTGTGATGCATCTAGATTATGTTTGGGTTATTTCCTCATGCAACATGTTAAGGTCATAGCCTACGCCTATAGACGGCTTAAACCCTATAAGAAGAATTATCCTACTCATGATCTTGAGTTAGCAACCATAGTCTTTGCCATAAAGATTTGGAGGCATTATCTATATGGAGTTCATGTAGATGTGTTCAAAGATCATAAGATCCTTTAGTATGTATTTTCTTAAAAAAATCTCAATCTTCATCAGACAATGTAGTTAGAGCTCTTGAAAGAATATGACATGAGCGTCCTTTATTATCGGGGCAAGGCCAACGTTGTGGTCGAAGCTCTCAGTAGACTATCTATTCATAGTATTTCTCATGTTGAGGACAATAAGAATATGTTAGCTCAGGAAATACATTAGCTTTCTAGACTACGCATTCGCTTAGTTGATTTAGAGGAGGCTGACATATAGGTTCAGACTAGTTCAGAATCATCTCTAGTTTCCGAGGTGAAAGAAAAGCAAGATAGAAATCTCATCCTTGTCAAGTTAAAAGAGTCAGTCAAGGATAAAAAAGTGGAGGTTTCTCTTAAGGAGGAGATGGTGTATTGCATTGTCAGGGCCATCTGTGTGTTCTAGCTGTAGATGACGCATGGCAGCAAATTCTTGCAGAAGCGCATGTTGTACACTACTGTATTCATCCAGGGTCCAAAAAGATGTACCAAGACTTGCGAGAAATCTATTGGTGGAGTGGGATGAAGAAAGATATTTCAGAGTTTGTGGCTAAGTACTCTACATTTCAACAGGTTAAGATAGAGCATCAGATGCCTAGTGGGTCTATACAGGAGTTCAATATTCCCACTTGGAAGTGGGAATAAGTGAACACAGTCTTTGTGATGGGTTTTCCTCATACTCGTCATCAACATGATTCAGTCTGGGTCATTATAGACAAGATGGCCAAATTAGCTTATTTACTTCCAGTCCAAACCTCCTATTCAGCCAAGGATTATGCCAAACTCTATATCAAGGAGTTGGTCAGATTGCATAGAGTTTCATTATCTATTATCTCAGATAGAGGTATCCAGTTTATCTCTTATATCTAGAAGGTGTTTAAAAAAGGTCTTTGTAGCCAAGTTCATCCCCGTACCGCCTTCTATCCTTATACAGATGGGTAAGAAGAAAGGACCATTCAGACATTAGAAGATATGCTAAAGGCGTGTGCAATTGATTTCAAGGGTAGCTGGGACGACCACTTGACCTTGATACTAAAGGCGTGTGTAATTGATTTCAAGGGTAGCTGGGATGACCACTTGCCCTTGGTTGAGTTTGTATACAATAACAACTATCATTCCAGTATTAAGATGGCTCCATTCGAAGATCTATATGATAGGTGATGCAGATTTCAATTGGTTGGTTCGAAGTTAGTGAGGCCTCTGCTATAGGGCCTGACTTAGTAGTCGATACTTTAGAAAAAATCCAGTTGATCTGAGAAAGACTCCGGGTTGCTCAAAGCCGATAGATGTCTTTTAGGGTTGTATGCAAAAAGGATCTCAAGTTTGAGATTGGTAATTATGTTTATCTAAAGATCTCTCCCATGAAGGGAGTGAAGTGGTTCGACAAAAAAGGAAAGCTCAGTCCCCGATATGTTGGTCCCTTCTAAATATCTCAGTTGTTTAGGCAAGGTAGCTTATGAAGTCGACCTTCCTTCAGATTTAGCCTCAGTCCATCCAATCTTCTATGTCTCTTTGCTCAAGAAGTGCATAGGTGACCCAGTAGTCGTAATCCCTATTTAGAGCATAGATGTTGAGAACAGCCTCTCATATGAAGAGATTCTAGTTGAAATCCTAGACTATCAAACTCGTAGACTGAGGACCAACAAAATTCCCTTTATTCAAAGTTCTTTGGAGAAATCAGTTCATTGAAGAAGGTACTTGGGAAGCAGAAGCAGGCATGTGGACCAAGTATCCTCACCTCTTCTCTTCAAACTCATATCTAGCTCAAGGTAATAGTTCTCCTTACGCTTTTCAATTTCATGTTCAAATTTCAGTGATAAGCTTGGTATCTATTTTATGTTCAGAATTCCATTATAAACTTGGTATTAAGTACCATTGCATAGTCATTAATGCATTCATGTGTAAGTTCAACCATATATTCATGCATCAGATATGCATGTCCAGTTTGATGAGAAACTCATCTTATCAGTACTTCAGTCATGCAGTCATATATCAGTTACTCATGCATTAGATATGTATGTTTAGCATGATATATATTTAGTTTATCAGTCATATTAGTCATGGAGTCATGTTTCAGTCATTCATGTTCAGGATGTGCTTCAGTCTTTTATTTCTCCCCTCTCATTCAGCCCCATTCGAGGACAAATGTTCCTAAGAGGGAGATATTGTAATACCCTAAACTTTCTTTAAGTCAAATCTAGTCTTTAGAAGAGTCATTAATGACTTCCTAAATGATTAATATTTAAATTAGATAGAATTTCCCCAATTTTAACTTTTTATCATGTGGAAAATTGAATAATCTTTCCATTGATACGCATGTCATTAAAATCCAGTATCAGGGTAGAAAGTTATAGCTGAAATATAGAAAGCAGTCAAAACTACCCAGGTGCAATGGTGAGAGCCGATGGACCGTCGCCCAAGCCATCATAATATAGACAGTGAAATCACATTATTCTTAAGAGCGATGGCTCAGGCTGACGGACCATCGAGCTGGCAATGGACCATCATCCAAGACATTATAGGAGAGGCAGTGAACCCCTATTCTGCCCAGGTGCTACAGTTAGGACTGATGGACCGTTGACGAAGCAACAAAATATCTCACCCACCATCGCATATTTCGTTCAGTTATTTTAACTCATTTTTAAAAGGGTATTTTGGTCTTTTCTAATCATTTTAACCCCTAATTATATCATACCAAGATTAATTAAGATTTTCTCTCAAAGAAAACCCCGAGAAAAAGATTCAAATAATTATTTTAGAAACTAACAGATTCCAAGTTCTTCATGTTCAAGAAACTCACAATCAAGGTATGTAATGTTTTGATTTGTGGGTCCCTTTCACCCATGAAGCTGAAGAATCTCTTTTCAAAATCTAAGATTTGTGTATATATGAATGTTCATGATTTAAATTGAATTTAAATTCATGTTCATGATGTTGTGGGGTTTTGATTCATGTTTTAAAATAAATATTCCAAAGAATGATCCTAGTATATGATGATTTGCATCATAATTATGATAAACCCTTCAAATTTGCAAATTTATCTATGCAACTATGACAATTGGATGCATTGATGATGGTATAACCAAAGTATGTTCCCCATGTGTTTAATTAAATGCCTATGTGAAGGAAAAGTGTCATACCAGTGTGATAATATGAAATCCACATTCATGCACAAATTTATGTATGTCAAATGTTTGATGAAGTGATTTAGTAGTGTATTATGGATAAATGTGTAGCCCTTGTGGTTCTTTAGAATTTGTAATTTCTGAAATCTCCAACATATTATATTATAGATTATTGATGTTGGTCATGTAATCAAGAAAGTCATGCTTTGTCAGTGTCTTCCAATTGAGTCCTGGGGCTACTTGTACCAAAAAATTTAGCTATATTCTAATAATCAGTGTCATTTTTTCAAGATACTCTCAGTCAAGCAATGATCCATTGAATTCAGTCTGTCTCATAACTCAGGAAAAATTAGTAATCTCTGTAGTATTTTTTTAGTCAATGGAACTCAGTTAACTCAGTCCGGTTCAGTTCAGTAAATCATGTTCAGTGTCTATTTAGATTGGAGTAGAAAATTAGCACCGAGTGAACCCAAGGATGGGAACCCACTTGTTATTTTAGGGTGTGATTCTTAGAAGAAATCCTTGCATTCTAGAACTACTTAGCCAGCATAGGTTGACACATCATAGCAGGTTATATAAGGGTAGATAAGGTGGCTTAACCTGTTACATGAGGGTTTCTACCGTTCTCACTGGATTTACCTATTATATTAGGATTACTCATAGATTATCCTTACCAATGGCGGGGTATTGAAACCATTCCAATTGGGGTTACAAATTAGACCCCAACTCAGCTAAATTGTGTTATTTGGGGCATGCCTATTAGATGACTACTTCCCACAGTTTTAGTTATAGGTTAGGACTATCAGATATAGTCAATTTATCTTAGTAATAGAACTCAGATAGTGCTTTAGAATTTTAGGTACGTCCGATACAATCAACTCAGAACAGTATGAAACACAACAAGTTCCATCAAAAACTAGACTGTCAGATACAATCTCTCCATATTAGTTATTTCAGTTATACAATTATTAGTATCTCATGTTATCAGTACTTCGGCTCAGTAATCATGTTATCACAAACTCAGTTATAGTTATTATCTATTCATGCATTCATTGTCACATTCATGTTATCTAGTCAGTTAGTATAGTTCATGCGTATGAACCCTTTACATTCATCCTACCTTACATGCATACAAGTACATTCAATTGTACTGATGCATTTGCACTATGGTATTTTATACCATAGGTTTAGAAGCACAAACTCCAAAGCATCTGTAGCATTCCAGTCTCGGTAGTCAGAGCTAGCAGTGAGTCCTCATCTTTCGAGGACATGACCATTACTTTATTATCTCATTAATTAATTTATTTTAGTAGTTGGAGTTAGTTGGGGACATGTATCATCAACTATTTGTTTAGACAGTTTAGTCATTTAGAGGATTTTTAGACTAGTATGTTCAGACAATTATTTTAGTTGTTTTGGGTATTTCATACCCACTCCAGATGTTATGTTTTATCAGTTATGTTACAGTTTTGAACCTTATGTCCTTTTAGCCTTTATTTTTATATTTATATAGTATATTATGCAGTCTCAAGGAAAAGATATCAGTCATGGGTTAGCTTGTGGTCTTTCGGGGTCATGAGCACCATGTAGCATTTTGGGTACCAGATTTTAGGCGTTATAGTCATCATGTCTATGATAACCCAAATAGAATAATGCTGACGATGGGTATGAGGCAAACCTTTCACAAAATCCATATTCACTTCCTCCCATTTCCACATGGGAATAATGAATTCCTTCATGTACCCACTAGGCTTCTGGTGCTCAACCTTAACTTGTTACATGTAGAGCACTTAACTACAATCTCTACAATATCTCTCTTTATCCCACTCCACCAAATATATCTCCCACAAATTATGGTACATCATAGTGGCCTTTGGATGAATAGAGTAACGTGCTCCATGTGCTTCTGCAAGAATTCATTTCCTCAAATCATCTACACCAGGAACACGTAATCTACTCTGACAACGCAAAACGCCATCTCCCGCTTTGGAGAAAACCTCCACATTCTGATCTTGGATTGATTCTTTCAACATAACTAGATTGGGATCTCTATCCTGCCTTTCCTTCATCTTAGAAACTAGAGATGATTCTGAGCTACTCTGCACCCTTACACTACCTTATGCTGAATTGATTAAGCGGACACCTAGTCGGGCAAGCTGATGAAATTCCTAAGCTAACTTCTTTTTACCATCCTAAACATAAGCTACACTACGCATAGATATTCTAATGAAAGTATCATCCACTACATTGGCATTTCCTATATGATACAGAACACTCATGTCATAGTCTTTCAATAACTCTAACCACCTATTTTGACACAGATTCAAATCTTTCTGAGAGTACACATACTGAAGGTTTTTGTGATCTGTGAACATATCTACATGCACCCCATACAAGTAATGCCTCCAAATATTAAAGGCAAATACTACAGCTTCTAGCTCAAGATCATGAGTCAGATAATTCTTTTCATGAGGCTTAAGCTATATGGAGGCATAAGCTATGACCTTACCTCTCTGCATGAGGAAAAAACCCAAACCTACTCTGGATGCATCACAGTACACAACAAAACCATCTAAACCATCTGGTAGAGTTAAGATTGGGGCTGAGGTAATTCAAGTCTTCAACTCCTAAAAAATCTTCCTGCAATAATTTGACCACTGAAACTTAACTTTCTTCTTAGTTAATCTGGACATGGGGGATGCAATAGAAGAAAACCCTTCAACCAACCAATAGGAATAGCCAACTAAACCCAAGAAACTCCTAATATTTGATGGAGAGATGGGTCTAGGCCAGTTTCTCACTTCGTCAATCTTTTGAGTATGAACTTTAATGCCATCACTAGAAATAACATGACAAAGTAATACTATTGATATATGCCAGAATTTGCACTTACTAAATTTAGCGAACAACTGATGAGCTCTAAGAGGCTGAAGAATTATGCTGAGATGGTCTGCAAGATCGCTTTCGCTACTAGAATAGACAAGAATGTCATCAAGGAACACTATGATAAGCATTTTCAAATCCTACATGAACACTTGGTTCATCAAGTCCATGAAGGCTGCTGGGGAATTTATAAGACCAAAAGACATGACTAAAAATTCAAAGTGACCATATCGATTTTGAAAAGATATTTTTGGAATGTCATATTCTCTGACTCTAAAATGAGGATAGCCTAATCTAAGGTCTATCTTAGAAAAGGAAACGACACCCTGAAGTTGGTCAAACAAGTCATTGATTCTAGGACATGGATATTTATTCTTGACTGTGACCTTGTTCATTTGACGGTAGTTTATTCATATTTTGAGAGAACCATCTTTATTACAAACGAATAGAATAGGCGTGCCCCACGGGGAGATTTGGGCTTGATTAATCCCATATCTAGGAGATCTCTCAACTGTTCTTTCAGTTCAGCTAGATCCATTCTATATAGAAAAATAGATACAGGCTGAGTATCTGGGAGAAGGTCTATTCCAAAGTTGATTTCCCTTTTGGGAGGAACTGTGGGAAGATCTTCAGGAAATACATCTGATAATTCATTTACTACTAAGACTGACTCAAGAGTACGAGTTTCTTAGTTAGAGTCTTTGACACGCATAAGATGGTAAACACACCTCTTGGATATCATCTTTTTGGCGCTAAGGTATGAAATCAACTGACCCCTACGAGTTGTAGTATTACCCCTCTATTAAAGGACTGGTTTATTTGGAAACTAAAAATGAACGATTTTGTTTCTACAATGAACTGAGGCATAACATGAGTAGAGCCAATCCATGCTGAGAATAACATCAAAATCCATTATCTCTAACTCCACAAGATTAACTGAAGTAACTTTTTGAGATATTATGATCGGAAAGTTCCTGTATACTTGTTTGGCGATAATGAAAACACCTATAGGGGTAAACACTGAAAAGGGCTGTACTAGATTTTTGGGATTGACTCAGAAATTGACAGCTATATATGGAGTTACAAAAAAAAAAGAAGCACCAGGGTTTAGTAAAGTATATACATGCAAGTTAAAGACCTGTAATGTACCAGTAGCAACATCAGGAGAATTATCCTGATCTTGGCGGGACTGAAGAGCATATAATCTGTTCGGACACTAACCACTGGTAGCACTAAAAATGGAGATGAAAACTGATGGGATGGCCTTTTTGGCATGCATCCCTTCTTTTTTGAGACTCTACCCGACACTCCTGAATTCGATAGCCTAGATTGCCATACTTGGAGAACACATCACTACCCGCTCTACACCTACCCTGATGGTGTCTGCCATAATTCTGACATTAAAGATTAGTACGAGCACTGCTAATACTGACCTGGGACTTAGTCCCTGGTGCCCTATCCCTACTTTCATTTATAACTTTGGGTACTAGGGCACTAACTGAAGAAGGTAATGGTACTGAAGACCTTTGATGAAACTGATGACAGTTACCATTTTCTAACTCTAGCTAATTGAAATTAAAACTACCTATCCTAGCTCTCTTATTTTCTCTCTTCCTCTTCTTAATCTTTTTTCCTCTGTCTATTTAGTATGGACCATCAGCCTAGGAAAATCCATCTCACTAATTAGCATTATAGTCCTACACTCCTTGAGACATGCCAGACACAAACTTACTCATCTTGGACCTACTGTCAGCTACCTTATGAGGAGCAAATCTAGCTAACTGAGTGAACTTTATAGAATACTCCTTTACACTCATCCTACCCTACCTTAAATTAATGAAATCTAACACTTTGTCCCCCCTTAACTCTAATGGAAAGAATCTATCCAAGAAAGTCGTGGCAAAATCTTCCCATTCTATAGGCCCTATATCAATACCTCTATCAACTTTTTAGTACTTAAACCAAGTATGGGCTACATCCTGCAATTAATATGCAGCCAACTCAGCAATCTAACTAGACATCACCTCCATAGCATCCATTGCCTTCTAAACCATGTCTAAGAATTCATGTCGATCCTCTTGATGATAGGCGAATTTACGCGCCTATATCAATATATTTTGCCCATATTTTAGCCTAGTTTTGAGAACTAATTATCTATTTCATACACTTTTAGTCCTTTTTCCTGTAAATGAGCTAACAAATGTGATTAGGAAAGTTTCAGGTATAAATGATGCAAAATACAGCAATTTATGGCTTACTTGACGCAAAAGAAAGCTCACAAACGAGATGGAAAGGAGCTGGACGCATAAAGGACTAAATCTGCTGCATGGAAAATCTGTCCCGGGCTAAAACAGCATTTCTGAAGACTTTGGGGACTTACAGACACAAAACTGGATTTTTGCCATAATACATTAACCTAGTGCAATTAGGTTATGTGTTTCATTATTCTATTTGGATTATAATTTTGTAACCTTACCCTAGTACATTTGGGTCAAGGATTTCATTAGTATATTAGGATTTGGTTATTTATTTCATTAGATTAGTAGGAGTAGGATAGGAGTATTATAAATACCCTATCATGCTAGAGATTTAGAGACATTCCGCATTCAATACATTCTTCACTTAATTCAACAATTAATTTTCTTCCATCCCTCTCATCTTCCACTACAAACACTTCTAATCTATTCTTCTATTCTTAAATTCCACAACAAGAGAATCGTTACTTGCTACGGAATCACCAAAACCACACGCCAAACACCTCTTTTACACGCCATTCACCATGCAAAACGTGATATCCTTCGCATTCATGGGTAACTAAACCTCTTAGTTGGGGTTATGGAAGCCGAATGAGTTACTATCTATTGCTATGAGCTTGTGAGTTCAAGACACGTATATTGCTTATATCATTATTCTCTTCATCTTAAATCTACATCCTTTGCGGTTCAAACACAAGAACACGCCATTCTAACATCTAACCTGTTCGAGAGAAAGGTTATTTGTCTAGAAAAGAAGACGCATAGACCAACGCCAGGCTAACATTTAACTTGTTCGAGAGAAAAGTTATTTGTCTGGAAAAGAGATAATGTCAAGGTAGTAGGACACCCGTTCCTATTAAAAAGCTAGTGCCGTACCTGGACTAACTTCTTGGAGAATTCGTACCGTTAGACACGCTTTAAGCTCGAGAGAGTTAAAGTGAAATAGTCCTTGTTTAGGTCGAGAGACGCTTGGATTTACCATCGACTACAATTCTCTATAAGCAATTACATGTCAAGACTCTACACACTCATAGCCAATAGAGACGTATACCTCAGAAGGTGGACATAACCCCAACGCCTCAATTCTCATTGTTTACAACACACGTGACATCTCTTTATTTTGCTATTTTCAGTTCTTACATTCTTGTTTTGGTTACATACTACAATCCCCCCTTTCCTACGAGACTTGCACTAAAAGTCTAGTAATTTCTCTTGCTTGTTGGCCAAGCTATTCTCTGTGGGATCGATACCCAACCCAGTTGGGTTCTATATTTGCTAACGACCGCTTTACACTCAAACGAGAGCTGTAGATTGAGCGTTATCACCTCTTCAGAGTTGGATCCCATAAAAAAAAGAATTCATCTGGGTGAAATCCCAAATTCTGGTTGCAGTAGTATTGTCTAATGGGTTGGCCAGAATAATAGCCAGCCACATATTCTGTACTGCTATGTAGTTTCCTAGAGTAGTGAATGCAGCCGTGAATTATGCATGAGAGACATGCTCATCTAGATGATCTACCTGGATGGGTTGAGGGGTTGGCTTTGTTCCTATTCTTCTTCCATTCTTCTTGGGAGGGATGTTCTATAAACAGAAGGAGGAAATGGATTAGATAGGGATTTTAACTTGAGCTCATGCTCACTTACACCACATGAGTATTGAAAGAAGGGAAACTTTTTACTAAAGGCCTTATAGCCTATCATCCATAAGTGTGGTGCACTACACACCCGTTCACAAAAATCTACTCGACATGGCTTTCAGACTTCCTAGGACACTTTGAAACCTTGAGCTCTGATACCAAGTTTGCAATTACCTGGGACTATCCTAGTCGTTACACAATTCTTACAGTCCCGAGAGACTACACACTAACCCATAAGCTGGTACCTGCTTTGAGCATTGAATAATATAATTATGAATGTAAAAGAATAACTGAAATGCCATAAGGTTTTAATAATGAAATAACTACTGAATTACGAATCTGGGAAAATATTGAAATCTTAATAGATTGAATAGCTAACTGTAGTATCTGAAAAGCCTCTAAACTAGATATTGTGAGTTGATGGGACAGGCCCTAACTAACTTTACTAACTACTGATATAAAGACATGAAGTAATATAATCTGTCCTTGGGTGATAAGGACTCACCACTTTTACTATACTGCTGATGATTTGAGGGACCAAGTGTGATCCGAGAACTGAGCGTCAGTACCTATGATATGTGACATGATAGAGGAAAAAAAAGGTATGCGATCAGTACTTTGAATGTACTTGTATTCTAAATGAGGTAGGATGGTATGCATGGTTTCATGAATAGTACTAATAAGTAACTGGATATGCATGTGAACATAGAGTACTGAGTAGAGAGCATAGAATCGATAGATACTGATAATGCTTGGAAATCTATAAATACTGAGGATGCATGACCAAGCATATAACATAACTGAGTAAAATATGTAAACTAAAATACTGAAATAACTAAAACCTGAATGATTTGGTCAAAGAACACTAACACTGAATAACTGAGCTGGGACTGTAACTAAGACAATATCTGAGACTGTGGGAGGTATCATCTAATCGACATTACCTAATTTAAGCTAATCGGGGTGCAACCTATAACCCTAGTTGGAAGGGTGTTAATATCGTTCTACGTGTACTAATAAGGGTTGTGTATATCCAGTAAACTTATATAATGTCCAAAGGACTAAGGGTGTCAAGACTGAACTAATGGTTGACCCCTGCAATATAGTCAAGCCAAATCAGATAGGTGACTAATCATATCCTATGTTGGCAATGTAGTTCTATAGTATAGGGACTGTTACTAATGATTTTGCCTATCTGAAGGAGAAGCTATCATCCCTACACTTGCTCGGTGCTAAATCTTACTCCTACCTGAAAGAGACTTAGATATTATACTGTTCTAAGTTGAATAACTGATATCTGACTATTCTAATAATGCTCACAATATAGTCTGGAGACTATTCTGTAATGTACTAAGGCTAGACTAAATAAACAACAATGGTTTTTGGATATTGAATACCCCCAGGACTTAAAACAACAATACGGAAAAGACACTAAAGCTTGAAGGACAAAACATAAAGTCTCTTATTAAATAAATTACTCTTGTAAGCATTTTATCAAACACTTATAGTTCATAGTTTAGTAAATTCATGGGAATAGTGTAAAACTTTAAATAATAACATGACTTCAACATTTATAACACTAAATCATGATATAATTTGAACAATGACAATATTAAAACACATGGGATTTAATAACAATGGTAATTTAAAGGTAACATGGTATAGAAATATAGTTCATGGATATTCATGGGTGAAATCACAATTTAAAACATGATAACTTAAAAAGATCTCAATTCTATAATTAAAAAGGGTTTCCTGGACTTCATGGATTAAAGGGATCCATGGATGAACATCTAACATACCTGGGATAATGAATTTGGAAGGATTGATGGAGAGTTCTTGATATTTGACCTTAATTCTTGAGAGTTAAGGTTTCTTGTTCTTGAAAGCAGGGATTTTTAATTAGAGAGAAAGTGAATAATGATGAGTATTTAGATCAATTAGGGGTTAAATTTAGTGTTTAGGATGAGTTTAGGGCTTAGGAAAAAGACCTAAATACCCATAAATAAATTTATAAACACAAGTTGGAAACTGAAATCCCTATTTTTGGCCTTGGCACGTCATGCCACTATCATGACAAGCTACTAGAAAAGGTAAAACTGGGACCCGAACAAAAGCCGCAATGCGCCACCATCGCAGTAAGCATGTGGATGCCAATTTGGACATCTCTGTGATGCGCCATGATCGTGGAGTCACACTAGAAATCGACAATTGTCAAATTGACCTATGGCGCAATGCGCTAGGATTGCGTTCCTTTACTGGAATTTGCCAAATGGGATTTTGGCCTGCTCCATGATGCGCTAATGGTTAAAATGAGGGAGTTTTGCGACTAAAATTTAAATTGCCATAACTTCCTACTCGGTTATTGGATTTAGGAAAATTTTATATCGTTGGAAAGATAATTGAATTTCCTACCCAATGGTAAGCTCTAAACTAAAAATAATGAGTGTTTCAAAAATTTACTATATGAATACTAATGTATTGGGACTTAGATTATGCTAGGAAAACACGGGGTGTTACAATGATATTAAATAACCCCACATCTTGAAGTTTCTGTGCATCGTATGACTCACCTCCTTGAGTTATACATATAACATACGAATGGGTATTTTTAAGTCATATGCAAGATAGTGTGGCATGGTGGACATTCTGTTTTAGATATAAATTGACCCTTAGAGCTGTAAGACTACTATATGAGTCATATAAAGGTATGCAATAAGCTCATCAGTATAGTCTCTCTAAGATTTTGTCCAAGATATGAGAAGAGAAATACAAGTCGTATAGAGATGATACTAGTGTGTTACCAATCGTATTATGATCAATGTACACCATCCTTATTTCTGCCAAGCTTACGAGTTGATGGGCCTAGTCATACCCTTACCCTACGAGTCGCAATGCTGAGTCATGAAGACTGTCGATCAATTTTTGTAATGTTTCGTTAAAGGGATTTTTGGTCTTTTCCCTCTTTTAATTCCCACCCAAGACCTATAATCCTTAAAGAGGCATTATTTTTAATACCTTTCCAATCAATTAACAACACTTCTCTCCTCTTATCTTCAAGAGCATCAAGATTAGGGTTCCTCTCACAAATTAATCCTTCGAGTCTCAAGGTTCAAACTCTCTTCAAAAGTTAAGAAAATTCAGGTATGTGGGGTTTATGAACAAGGTTATTCTATCATCCTTCTTCCTAAACTGCATGGATTTTAAATTTAATTTACTTATTTTGATTTAAAGTTCATGCTCAAATAGCCACATTCTTGAAGTATGATACTACCATGTAATTGTAAGCTTTAAGTGCATCAAGGATTACATATATTCATGTTTTGACTTTCAAGATTTGTATTATTATTTGAACTTCTTTATCTTGACTGGATATTATTGAAAGATTTCAAGGTGATTATTGAGCATGGTGTTTTATTATGAAATCCTATGAAATAAAGCATGAATTCTAAGTCCCACGTGCAAGCATTAAGTTTACAAAGAAGTTTAAGATTTTGAAACTTTATTCATATACATTATAGTATGATTCAAGAAAGATTGATCTTTTGATCTAAATAAAAGATATGAAATCCATAATTGTTCATCCTGATTATGATTTAAAGGAAGAGAAGAATAACTGATTTTCAGTCTACAAACCCATATGCTATGTTAAGGTGGATTTCTAAAAGTATGAGTATATAAATATTCTGGGAGTAGTATTTAGCATAAATAAAGGAATGTGGATGAGCATATCCTAAATTCCTGGAAACTACGAGCCACAGTAGGTTAAGTTTGATCCTAATATAGATGAAGTTCAGTGATCACTTAAGTTAAGGTTCTATTCCCATGGAAAGTATAGAATAACTCTCTCCAACGTGGGTAACATATTGAAATCCATGGTAGCTCACATAATTTATCTCGATTAGAAGAATATCCCATGATAAACACTAAAATCAAAGATTTTACAAAATAGGTGTTATGGCTCACAAAGTTTATTCTTATGCATCATTATTCATGTTTATGATCTTACAGTCCTTTGTTTTTATTCAAATTCAAAGTGAGTTGTTTACATTTAGCATCCATCATTTGGAAGTATATATATATATATATATATATATATATATACACACAAAATTAGTTATTACCTATGGATTCACCCCCACATACTCAGCACATTCTAGAGGTGCTGACCCACATACATGTCTATGTACTACATTATCATATAATGTATTTTTGAGTTATCATTTTCAGTAGCACGATTGACTACAGGCATAATTGCCTACATCTCGACTTTGATGAGTCCTAATAGTCCGAGGACCCAGTTTATCAGACTTCTGCTCGTTGATGGTAGTATTTTAGTTATTTTATTTTTGTTTATGCTCAGGTCAGCTGGGGTCTGTCCAAGTGGATCTCTAGACATTAGTATAGGCTTGTCAGACTGATTATGTTTTTGGTTCAAAGAATTTGTTTAAATATTTCCAAGTTAAAGACTTTTCTTAAGATATGAGATCGTTTACCTTTAAGTTCTTATATATGTGAGTTCACTTCTTTTGTGAGTTTCTAGGTAAATAGATATCATGGGTTAGCTTATGGATATTAGTAGTCTTAATCTCCATGTGACATCCAGGGGGTAATTTTGGGGTATTACATGAGTCAATTTACATATAGATTATCTCTACCACTAGGGTTGTTAGAAGTCCATCCAGTATTTCATTACTTTATGTTAAAAAAGGTACTACGGGGATAGAGACCATATCATTAACTAGGATTCAGTGCTTTTACATAATGATTTAGCTTATAAGGAGAAACTAGTAGCGATTCTAGATTGAGATATTTGGGAATTAAGGATTAAGGAAATTTGTTAAGTTTAGGTTAAATGGAAGCATCATTCGGTTGAGAAGCCACTTTGGAGATTGAGAAGAACATGTAGGATGAGTACCTTCAATTGTTTGGGATTTTAGGTACTCTTTTCTCTCTTTATTTTAGAATACTTTTGTGATTGATCGTTTAAGGATAAACATTGAGTAAATTAGTATTTATTGTTATGGCCATTTATGTCATTACATATGAACCTCCCATAATAAGTTCCATGTTAAATTCCACCTATAGAAGTGGCCACTGCTGCTATAGCGACATAAACCTCTATAGTAGTGAAAATAGTGGTTTGATTAAATAATTCTCCCAAAATAATTTATCATTCTAAAACTTATTTTGGGGTAAAGGAGGGGAAATTTGGGGTGATTTACACTAGAATTTTTTTTTTTGCAAAAAGGTAAGGAATCCATTTACATTAACTTGTAATTGATGATTAAATCTTATAATTTTTATTTTATAAAGTTTGGTGTTGGTTTAGGCTGGAATATAGTTATTTTCCAGTGCAAGGGAGGAAATTAAACAATAAGTTAACAAGTATTGTTTATTATCAACTAATTTACCCTACCATTCCATTATTTCACTAATTTAACCTTGGAATTGGTAGTTTTAGGTGAACTAGAGTAGAAAAGACCTAGAATGTGAAAGGAATGACCATAAAGAACTTGACCTTAGGGGTTAGGGGTAAGTTATAATTTCCTAAATGATAGGTCATGGTATTAATTAAGTGTTTGTATGTCTATTCTATACCATGAACAAGTGGAAATTGCACAGACGGGCAAAGCTCTGACTTAGAAGATTTATGCAATCTTGATTTGAGGTTGGTGATGGTAGTCTCGTTTAATCCAATTTGTGCATGTTAACTACTCTATAGTTTTTTTGATTGGCGCATGTCGTTTTGTGTGGACAATCTAAATGATTTTACAACTGCTATATGATTTTTGACTTACCTTATATGTTAGATGTGGAATGTTTGGTATTTAAAACGTTCTCAGTGATTTTTTTGAAACAAGGTTGGCAGACACTTGTGTTTAGGATTTAGCACCTGGACATAAATTTTCCCCTTCAGGTCATGGCTATAGGGTTGTTGTACAACCCCTAGTGTGCATGTATGAGAGTTAGGTGAGTTTAATGGTTCCATGAGTGAACTGAGGAAATATTTTTATAAGATAAATAAATTGTCCTAACTTGTCTTGACTGGTGATAATATATTGACTTGTCATATTTGATTCCTAATTGCGTATTTGTTTCTTTTAATGTTATACTATAATTTGGTTATGTGTTCATATTCTCATCTTCGGTTGGCCAAATGACCCTACAAGTATGCTATTATTTTTTTCTGTTGATACTGAACTTGCTCTTACTTTTATGAATGCAGCACATAATCCAACAGCTCTTACGAGACCTCACTTGTGATCTCAGCGGTTTACTTAAGATTTTTGGGTGAGTAGAATATCTGGGCTACCAAAGAATCTCTCTTTATTGGCATAGTTTCTTATTTTTGAAGTTATGTTTCAATTATAGTTTTTGGGGATGCATCTCCTGCTTGAGATTCTTTAGTACTTTTGGTGCAGACGACTTTTAGTTCCTAGGAATGGTTCATTTCTTAAGTACATTGTTCCGCCTTTGATTGTTCTTATCATTTTAGGTTTAGACTTGATTTTATCTATTGATGGATTAATTCTTGATCTTCTATGTATAGCTTGTGAGATGGTGTTTTGGGATAGATGGTTCTCCCACTGGGTGAGTAGTGTGGATTCCACTTATGATGGGTTTTGGGTGGTGACACGTACCATCCCACAAGGGATCTATACCTCCACCCATAAAAAGCCTTAAATAGAGCCATCTGAATGCTGGAACTAGAACTTCTATTGTAGGCAAACTCTGCTAAGGGCAAGAATTGGTCTCAATGGCCGCCAAAATCTATCACACATGCTCAAAGCATGTCTTCTAGCATCTGAATAGTCCTCTCAAACTGACTATCCTTCTGAGGGGTGAAAAGTTATGCTCAAATTAAGCTGATTACCCAACTCACTCTTTATGCTACTCCAATAACTCTTGGTAAACTGAATACCTCTATTAGAAACACCAGATATAATGACACCATAAAGTCAAACAATCTCCCTAGTATAGATCTTGACCAACTTCTCTACATTAAAATTTTCATTCATAGGTACAAAATGCATTGATTTAAGGTTAACCTATCCACTATCACCCAAATAGAGTCAAACTTCTCTAAGCTCGAGGGCAGGACAAAGATCAAATCCATGGTAATCGGCTCCCACTTTTAATCGAGAATAGGCATCCTCTACATTGTACCACTTGTCCCTTGATACTGTTATTATTCACCTGCTGGTAGTTTAGGCACTATCTATGAAATCCATGATATCGTTTCTCATACCATCCCATTAGTAATGCTTCTTTACATCATGTTCTATCTTAGCCGTTCTTAGGTGAATGGCATATCTAAAGCAATGAGCCTCCTCCAAAATAAGTCTAATGTATCCACCAACCCTCGATGCATAAACTTGGCTACTAATAATCAAATCACTATCCAAATCAAGAGATTTGTCTTGTATTTTCCTCTTAATACTATATCAAATCACCCTTAACCTATCATTACTGAACTTATGAGCTCAAATCATCTCTATCAAGAAAGATAAAGTCTCAACAAAGTCCAAAACATTCTCAAGTGATGAACTATCAAGCCTAACTAACTGCTTGGCTAAAGACTGAAAATCTAAGGCCAAAGGCTGCTCCTTGGTTAGAAGATGGCTAAACTCCCCATACTCGTAGCCTTTTGGATAAACTCATTCGCAACTATATTGTATTCACCCGGATGATAAAAAATGGTAAGATTATAATCTTTAAGCATCTCAAGCTATCAATAGTTCCTCATATTAAGATCTAGTTAGGTTAATAATTCTTAAGGCTACCATGATTAGAGAAAATCTCACAATGGACTCCATACAAATAATGTCACCTTCATTTCAACACAATAACCATCTACAACCATCTCCATATTATAGGTAGGGTAGTTCGTCTTATCAGGCTTGAACTTATTAGAAGCATACACGATCACCTGTACCTCTTATAGAAACAAAACTCCCAAACCAACAATGAATGGATCATAAAACTTATAAAGTCTATGCCCTCCTTGGGTAAGGTCAGGATAAGTACCAAAGTAAATAACTCTTTGAACTTTTGAAAGCTCTTATAATTATTATCCAACCACTGAAATAAAATATTTTTCTAAGTCAACTTGGTCAAAGGAGCTGCAGTAGCAAACAAACTATAACGCCTCGAATCTGGTACCCAGAATGCTACACGGTGCTTATGACCCCGAAGGACCACAAGATAACCCATGACTGATATCTATACCTGTATACTGCATAAAATACTGAATAATGCGGAAACATCACCTGAAAGGCAATAAGCTTCACATATCTGAAGTAAAATATATCATCTGAAAAGGGGTATGAAATACCCAAAACAATTGAAACACCTGTTTGAACATAATAGTCTAGAAAGCCTCTAACTGAATGAATTGTCTGAGTAAGGAGTTGATGGGACATATCCTCAACTAACTCCAACTAATAAACTAATTAATGAGATAATAGAGAAATAATCATTTCCTCGAAGGATAAGGACTGACTGCTAACTCTAACTACTGAGATTGGAATCTAATGATGCTCAAAAACTCGTGTCTCTGAACCTATTAAATAAGACACCATAGCACAAATGTGTTAGTACTTTGAATGTACTGGTATGCATATGAGGTAAGCTGAATGCATAGGGTTCATATACATGATGAAAAATAATAACAAACTGACTATCATGAGTGTGAGAGTACTTGCATGAGACATAAAAAATGATACTGGTACCGTGATAACATGATTGCTGAATCTGAATACTGATAACACAAAATACTGATAACTGATATAATTGATTACATGAGTGACTATATCTGATAGTCCTGCATCTGATGGAACTAGCTGAGTTCCATCTTGTATCTTAATTGACTGTATCTGATAGTCCTGAAATCTGAAGAACTACCTCAGTTCTTGATTGATACTGATACTAAAACTGTGGCAAGTAGTCATCTAACTGACATGACCCAAATGATGCATTATAGCTGAATTGAGGTCCAATATGTTCCCTGATTAGAAGGGTGCCAATACCGTACCAATGGTAAGGATAATATGTGAGTGACCCTAATATAATAGATTATTCTAATGAGAACGGTAGAGACCATCATGTAGTGGGTTAGGCCACCATATCTACCCTCATATAGTAGGCTATGATGTCTCAACCTATAATGGCTACATAGTTCTGAAAGACAAGGATTTCTTCTAAGAATCACAGCCTCATATAACAGGTGAGTTCCCACCCTTGGGTTCATTCGGTGCTAATATCTCCTCCCATCTGAATAGACACTGAACATGATTTTCTAAAACTGAACATGGAATGAGTTACTGACTTTTGTTGACTGACAAAATACTACTAACATCTGACAACTGACTAAGTTCATGAGATCATGGAGATTTTCTAAGTCATAAGACTTTCAGAAGTCTAAGGATCATAACTTGACTGAGAGTATCGTGAAAACATGACATGGCTCTAGGCACAAAGCTAATATTTTGGGTACAATTACCCCCAGGACTCGATAGAAGGAAACTAACAAAACATGACTTTCTTGAATACATAATAATCACCATAATACATTTACTGAAGCATTTCATCAAACATGTGATTGGCATAAGCTTGTACCTACATGGGGATTTCATGACAACATGCTAGTTAGGAACTTTTCCTTCATTTAGGCATTAAATCAAACATATTGTAGGCATGATATATGTAAACATCATTGTACAACTATTAAACATCATGGTCACATTCTAATTTCCTCATTCAGGGGTTCAGTCATAGGGTTGCATAAATCTATATCTATAATAATTAAACCCACATAGAAATTATCACCCAACATGGAATAACATTCAATTTCTCATTTATCAACGTGAACAAGAATAGCCCAATCATGAAATCTTAAATAAAATCCATACCTTGAAGTTGGAAAAGGGATTCTTGGACTTCATGGAAAAAAGGAGTGCATGAATAAACACTATGCCTACTTTGGTTGAGTTTTCTTGATGTTTTTGAACTTGAAGAATTGGAAATCCCTTAGTTCTTAAAGATTGGATTTTGTTCTAAGATATTAATGTTAGAGATAATCCCTAATTTTGGTTGTGAAGTAATAATGAACCAAATGGCTGAAATTGGACATTATTTGGTATATAAATGGGTGGTAAAATACCATAAAGCCCCTTTTAAAATGGCTTATATTTGCTGAATCTTGACCTGCGACAGTAGGTGTGATGGTCCGTCGCTGGGTTGATGGTCTGTCGACCTTAACCATCTCTTTTAGGTAGAATGGGGTCTTACATTTTTGTCTAGGATGGATTGGATAACGGTCCTTCGCAAGTTCGGCGGTTCGTCAACCTGACTATCGCACCTTATCCAGAAAGTGGCCTTACTATTTCCCTTGCGACAGCCTAAGCGACGGTCCATTGCAAGTCCAACGGTCCGTTGGCCTAGGCCGTCTCTCCTAGGTAGAAAATAGTTCTCACTGCCTTGTTGCGACGGTCGTGGGCGACAGTCCATCGCTAGTCCGACGGTCCGTTGACCTCACCATCGTATCTGGGCAGTTTTACTGCCTTCTGTATTTTGACCATAACTTTCTCCTCCGATGTTGGATTTTGACGAAATTGGTATCGTTGGAAAGATAATTCGTGGATTTATATTTCAAGTGAAAATATGAAAAATACCACGTTTACAAAAGTGGATTTATCTTTCAAGGAAAGCTTCTAACATTTTTGAGGTGATTTCAAGCTAGGAAAAAGTACAAGGTATTACAGAAATCCTTCACAAAATATCAATAATAATCCATTAAACTAACAAATATTTTAATCTTGGTAGGAGAAGTAAGATTATCCCAATCACAAATTGTTATTATCTTGGCTGGATTGACCATAATTCCATCCTTGGTCACTACATGATCCAATAAAGAAAGAAAATCTACCAAAACTCATACTTGGAGAACTTTAAAAAAATTCTCATCTCACAACCTCTAAAGCATAGTCCTCAATAGTCTCACATGGTCAGCCTCACTCTTGGAATAATCAATATGTCATTATGAATACAATCACCAAGGAAATTAGATACGATCAAAATACTCTATTTATTAATTCATGAATGCTGTTTGGGAATTGGCCAACCCGAAAGACATGACAAATAACTCATGATGACCATACCAAGTTTGAAAAGAATTCTTCAAATGACTAAAGTTCTAATCCTCAACTGGTATCTAGATCTCACATCAATTGTAGAAAACACCAAAGCACCCTAAAGCTGGTCAAATATATTATCAATACAAGGAAGAAGATACTTATTCTTGATGGTCACCTTGTTTAGTTGTTGATGATTAATACACATACACATAGATACATCCATATTCTTTGCAAATATGACCTGGGATCCCTAAGGAGACGTACTTAGTTTAATAAAACCCTAACTTAACAAATCCTGCAACTATTCCTTCAACTCCTTCAACTCAACCAGGGATATCCTATATGGAAGAAAAAATAGTCTTGGTTCCCTACTCAACATCGATAGAAAATTTAATATCATGATCCAAAGGTATACCATGAATATTTGTAGGAAAGACATCCAAAACTACCTAACAAACAGAAATAATCTAAAGAAAATGGTGAAGCAACACTAGTATCACAGATATAGGCCAAAGAAGAAAGACACCCATTTTCCACCATACAACAAGCTCATATAAAAGATATAACCCCTTTCATTACTAAAATAGAAGTACCTTTCCATAACAACCTTGGTACAACTAAAGTAGATAAAGTTACGATCTCAACAAAATAATCCTAAATCAAATGATAGGGAGCTAACCAATATATATTAAAGTTATAAGAAAAATCAACCATATCTAGTATAATCAAGTATACATAAGTCTCACACCCCTCAAAAAGCTTACTACACAAAATTGGTACACTCGATCCACTACTAAAGAATCTCCTACTGGGTAGAAACATGAATAGGCACATTAAGAGAACCATATAAAACATAAAAATAGTGTCATAATATGTAGAAATATAGAATAATATAGACCAAGGTAAAATAACATGACTCAGAATAATTGTGCAAATCACGATGATATATGTGATAGCAATATCGAAGGCCTCTAGCTAATATATCCCAGGCGTATCATAATATTAACCACATCTACTCCTAGAATAAACAACCCTTTTCAACTACTACGATCTCCCAGAGATCAACCTAAAGGACCTCTAGTATTACCTTATCATTCTATGAGCCACCTCTAACAGTAAAAGTAGTAAAATGATAAAGTTGAAGTTGAGAACTCCATTGGGTAAGATCAAACACACACTAAGGATAAACCCTTACTATAGAACTAATATCTACACATACATAATGCAATCTACAACCTAACTCAAGCTGAGAGAGCCTAGAAGAACAAGATCAACCTTTTTTTCTCGATGAACTAAAATTAGAGCCTATACCTGTATGTCTTGACCTCTAGCTGCTTGAAACCATGATAGCCATAGACAAACTATATCATCCATATAAAACTACCTGGATTAGTCTATCATGATAATAACTGAGCAATCTTCTGCAAGGGCCCTCTACCTCGGGTCATATGTCCGCTAGACTTGCTCCATCGACAGATCTTCTAAACAATACCACTACCTTGAGTAGTCTAATGAATTGACTCAATAAACTTAACATGATCCACAATTCTCTAAAAAAAGCTCCTGAAATAACCATTTCGGATGTAGTTAACTGATAATAACATGCTAACCCCTTGACAAACTTTCTAATTTTATTTAACTTTGTAGGGATATTGGCAGTGGCATATTTGGATAGTGCATGAAAAACATCTTTGTACTCTATGATAGATATATAGCCTGCGATAGGTGATCAAATTTATCTCTTGTATGATTCCTCAAATTGGAAGGCGCAAACCTCTCCTAAAAACCCTCAAAAAAATTAGGTGTATATTATAGTAGACAAATCTAATAGCCTAGAAGTATTAAGAGAACTCCACCACTATTTAGCCATGTTAGTCAATTGATAAGAAGTATATTTAACTCTATGGGACTTAAGAAATCCAAGGTTAAGCAACCTATCCTAAAAGTTAAGCAAAATTTAGTAGGATTCCTCTCAAACAACACAACTAAAGTTAGAAGAAGCCAAGTAGGTGAATATCTTAAATCTTTTTTGATCATCAAAAGTCATTATCGAACCCAAAGAAAATAGGATAAATAGTGATCCTATTAGGCAGTGAATAAACACAAGGGGTATCATAGAAGATAGTTATACCCCTAATGCTGGAAAATCGTAAGTATGAGCCTTCCCTAATTGTGACATACCTCCTAGAGTTTGACAAGTGGGACACATCAAGTAGAATATCTATCTGGGGAATTTTATCCAAATTAACCAATTGATAAATCAATAAATCCTAGGGGTAATTTGATAGGATGTATAAAAATAGTGGAAAATATGATATATTGGAAATTCTTGAATTAATGATGATGGTATATTACTTAGGCTTGAATTAGCTAATATATGTTGAGTTTTTCATTATGTAGTGTTTGTTTGAAATATTAAAAATAATATCCATCACATAGTTTCTAGAATACAGGGCCAAGGAATACAAATACAATATGAATAAATCAGGAAAGAGAGGGATATACAGTAATACCATATATATATATATATATATAATATATATATATATTTAAATATTTCTATATAAATATAGCTAATATATATATATATAAATATATAAATATGTCTGTGTGTCTGTGCATGTGAAGAATTTCTTTTATGAAAACTACTTTTCGATAAAAGAAATGTTAAAAACATAAATTTAACTACTATTTGATAAAATAAATGCTTAAACATAAATTTTAGATTTTTTATGTTTCTCACTCTCTTCGAAAAGTCAAACACACTCTTTTTGTCACCTCAATATTTATGGTGTTAGAAATTTCATTTTGTGATAGTCCTAAACATCTCCCCTTTCTTTTCTCCTCCCACCCAAAATATAAAAGGCTAACTAGTAACTAGTAACTGGGGACAATTATGAGGGTGTTTTTATGCCTTTTTTAAAAAAACTTATCTTATATTCTTTAATCTTACCTCACGCTATCTTGTTATATGTTTGGATTTCATCTGACATTAGGTGATGTTCTGTTCACTTTGCTAGGTGTATGGGTATTCTCCTGTCTATGTGGGACTTGAGATGCCTGTCACAAAAATATTTAGTTACAAGAATATCCTTCACAAATATAATGAAATTGATGTAAAAATATTTTGATGGGTAATTATGTCTTTAGCCATGCTAGTGCACACATTAAATCCTTTTGTATTATTAATAGGATGAATTTTCATGTATTACACACCATAATACCAAATATAGTATAAATGATGCTGGGATTATTTATGCGTAGTTGAGAAAAATGTACCAAACAAGGCACTAATAATACACAAAATTAATGCATGCATTATTTTTTCAAATAGACTCTACCAATTAACCCCTGAGTATGGCAATAAGATTTTATCCTTTCGTATATAGATATCAACATTGCTTGCTGAAAAATTTGTGAACGTTACTAAATATGACCAACACGTGAACTGCATAGTCCACATTCGACTTACATATAGGTTCCTAAAAATTATTGAAGGTTGAGTAATTGCAAGTCTCTAAACTTAACAAGCTCTATGAACACAGTGACAATATGTTGTACATATAATCCGCGTGTTGAGCTGTCTATTGAAGTGCAAAATATTGAGAGAAGTCAAGTCTTTAAAGTTGACATGTGAATGTCACATATATGTCACATCTTGGACACGCAGATCAAATGTCAAATGTCTGTTGTAAGTTGAATTAAAAGTTAAAAATTTTAAATTTTAGACGTTTACACATGGAGTCAATATACAATCGTATGTTGGACTTATAGTCTGCATGTTGAGCTAGTGAAAATCCTAATTCAAGATGCAATGATTTACATTCAGCGATTTGATTTGACTTTTCTTAAAATCAAACCAAGCCAATTATATCGATTTTTGTTAGTTTAATTTAGTAAATTTTGTCTCATTATAATATTTTAATTTTAATTTTTTGAAGTTAATGATAAATTTTTAATAAATGAAGATATGTTTAATAGTAGTAGACAAAGATAAACATATGTACTATTAATTACACACATACACACACACATATATATGGATCCTTTTGATTCCACAATCCTTCTAGAAGGAAGAACTTTTTACGACCTGCAAGTGTTTAGACAATATGGAGGATCTATCCTGAAGCCATTCAGAGTACATCAAAATTATCCATTTTGCTATGTGTTTGTAGCACTAGCCTATGACTTCCCAAAAAACTCCTATGGCTATTCTGGTACTTGTGCCATAAATACCAAATCCTTATGTAGTTCAAGTATGATGCTTTCAAGCCTTTTAATTGAATCTAACTATCTCTCAGAAGGATTATATTGTGGTTCAAGGCACAACAATATCAGGTCTGATTCTTTATAGATTTCTATGATGGAATGTTGTTTATGCTACATCATTCAATGGGAATTACGAACCTTGTTGTACAAGCTTATTCAGAAATTTTACTCTGCTGGAAATTTTTTGCATCAATCCTATCCTTGGAAGATGAATAGTATAACCACAAAAATTTATTTTCCAGTAAAACAAGTGCCTTCCAAAGGAAATATGACCAAAAGAATTTAAAATGTGGAACTACACCGATGACCATCCCTACAGGGTCAAGGTCCATTGAGCACTAAAGGAATATAAAACTTGCTATGAAATGACAAAGGATGAATTCATGAATGTCATCAAAAGTATATGGCTGAATATTCTACCACAAGAATTGGAATACAAACTAGAAGGTTCATCTAACAGGAATGGTTACTTCACTAGGTCACTGAAATTGAGCTTGGAAGAGCAAGAATGCCTCAATAAGAAAAACAAAGTCGAATGGTGGATTGAGAAATGATACACAAGGTCACCGTCAACACCATAAAGCACTACATAAAAAAATAACGTCGGATGATATGAGAAAGTAATTAACACACACCGAAAGCTCTAATAAATTACTATAAAATGATGTATAGGTCTTTATTTGGAGGACATTAAATTTTCCACCTAATAACTCTCTTGTAAAGTATCTTCTTGTCAATAAATATTTGTTGGCTAAGTTTTCTCTTTTGTCCTCACTTTTAAAAGGATGGGCACTTCAATCCTCTAGGTTGGAGTAGTGGGTAAGGAAATAGTTAGCCAAGTATTCTTATTGTGGTTTCAACATAGATTTATAAATGGTTTCCATGATTATGAAATGAAATTTTCTTGGTCCATATAATAGTTTTTCGATTCACTTTTTACTTTATCAAAACACGTAAATCTAAAGTTGGGTAGTCTTTGTTCCAGCGGCCAAAAACCCATGTATGTCATATATAGAATAGTTGTACTACTAAGAAAACTAAGAAATTATTTTCTTTTAAGACTAACAAATCCAAGCCATCTCGTAGAGTGTTGTAAAATCTTTGTTACGTGGCAAGTCATCCTTTATAGTATTGGATGTGCAGCCTCATTCATAAGAAAGCTGATAAAATCTTTGATTTCTTATGAAGTGCGGCCTATATGAAAATAAAACCTCCTTTAATGTTAAAAATTTAGAGGTCTAATGTTATTACTGAGCTAATATTGCTGAGGGTGTTTTATCATGCCCCATTCTTCCCTCATAGTGGTATTAGAGCCAACCTACTCTCAGATGGAGGGAAAAAGCAAGCACTTTCATCAAATATACTAACATTATTGTTCAAAGAACCAACTTTACATTTTCAATCTTTACTTTCCTTTGTTTCAGTTTTTAAGCTTAAATCCATCCAGCGTCCCTACTTTTCCAATATTACTACGAAAGTTATTTAATTATTTGTGTCATAGTTACTCTTTTCAGATTTTCGAACAAATAGTGTGTTAAGTCCTTCGATTAGATATTTAGCACAAATATATTAAGTCTAAGTAGTATGAAAAAACAACAAAAATATTTTAATGCAATAGTCTTTACCATCTTCTTCATCTGTGTCTAGTTTGTGTAAATCATTAGCAAAATTAAACGTGTCTCCTACTCCTAGAAAAACTCTATTATGTAAATATTACTAACTCTATAAAGTAAATGTGTTACCACTAGAAAATAAAATATCTTTTACATATGTACCTCTACTGAACCCATACTATGTCTTTATAAAAATACGTACAATTTATGGCTGCAAATTCATTCTTTGGTACAACAAAAAAAATAGTTAAAGAATACATTGCTGCATCAAAACTTCACTAGCATCCTATTCTTGCAACTCAGGATGAAAGTTCATAGCTCTACAGATGCTGAAGGATTTTCTACAATAATGAAAAAACCAAGGCTTCACCCATATCCATTTTGGTGATGATAGATTTGTATTGACATATCATAGAAGAAAAGACCATTCAGTAGTAGAGGGCCTTTCCCTTCTTGATACGAAATAAAATGAGTACCAACATGAGAAATTAGGTACCCCATAGATCACACTAAATGGTAAGAAAGTGTTTGGCACTATATTTCCTAACTTTAATATATCCCTCTGTAATCCATATCTGTTACAGGTATTGAAGATCCAGGTCTAGATCTTTGGAAATCCACAAGCTAGAGATGCCATCCAGGCATCTCTATACTACTAGGTAGCTTGATTGGTCTAGAACCATACAATGGATCTTTCTGTTCTAGGTGGAAATAATACTTTGTTTCTGAACATAGATGTCGCAAATGGAACCACCCATTACGCCTAGATCCCAAGGCAAAATTCCAAGAAAGAACTTGTCAAAGTGCTTTTAGACCATGGGGCACAAATATTGAAAAAATGAGAGACCATCCTTAACTCCTCCGGTCAACTAAACCCATTTTTACAAAAAGAGAAACAACACAGTTACTATCATTTTTGACCATTTTCACCTCCAGATGCTCCCTCCAAATGAACTTTTCTATCCACATGTACCCACCTATTGATGACCTTCCAGGTACAGAGAACCCAGAAACTACATCCTGGTTTCTCAACAGCTTCATGAGTGATCATGATTGGATTGAATATTTCAGTAATAAAGGTAGTAGAAACATGTGGTGTAAATTTCCTTTAATGGAACACTATCCATAAAATACTGATTGCAATTGTAACATGTGTCAGAAAGATGACATACAACCTATCCCTTTAAAAAATAAAGGCGTTCAAGCTAGGAAAGATCCTGAGCCCCACATGTTTGTGTTATCTCCTACAAGTTCCAATCATATATCTAGTTTTCCACCATACCAAAACTTTGAAAAGGATTACTTGAGCTATGCTCCAAAAGAAAATATTATGCTACCATAGGGGAACAGAAATCCATTTAGTTGGAGTATAGAGTCATGAACAAAAAATATACTTAGCACGATGGGCTTATCAAAGTCTTAGAAAACCAACTTGATACCTTCCAATATGATATATGTCCACCAAGCACCTTACTATCCCACTTTTTCAACCAACCACAAAAAGAAACTTCTACCCAGAAGGAATAAATGAAAAAATTTAAAATATGGTAGCTTCGTACCACAGAGAACCAAAAACCCCTTACCAAATACAACTTTTTCCCCATGTCACAACATATGTATGCACCACAAAGTATGGGCTACAACTTTACATTTTTCCCATCTATCCAACCAATGCCTATGTCGTTCTACTCAGTGCATGTTGATGATAAAGATTATAAGATCACCAAAATTTCATGGAAAAGTAAAAATATTCTTCCCACTTAGAAAGCATCCTAAAAATAAGACAAAGAAAAATAGACTTAAGACATGAATATCCAAGTAGTTGATATAGCAAACATGATGATCTAAAATTATACTACACCAAAAAATGATTTTATCTCCTCGAATCCAAATCCTATCATTTCAAATGACACCTTAAAGATCCTTGATAAAGGATTTAGCGATGAATATTGGGTCTTTGTGAAATAATGCCTTCTGAATATAAGGGAAAATTACTGGATTATGGATTCCCCAACCAAGTTGTCGATATGATTACTATCGATAAATTTGATACAAATACCTTTTCCCTAGGAATGATGATCTTTTAGCAAAATAGTCATCATCCCATGTAGAATCTCATCATTTGGATATTATCGAGAAGTATAAGGAAATTTCATCTAATAGAACCACATCAGATGGGTGTCCAAAATTTGCCAACACTGATATGACACATAGCAACCTAACTTCCAAGATAGATGAATCTTCACAAATCTTAAATTTCTAGGAAGGCACAAGAGGTACATCCAATATAGATAAGCCAAATAGCATAAGTTGCCAGATAATAAACCCATAATCATAAAAAACACTAGGTCTACTAGGAATAGGAGTTTAGGGAAAGAAAAATACTTTACCTACTATGAGAAAGGATAATTTGCAAAAGAATGTCCTAAATCGAAGAGATCTAAGAGGTAGACTCAAATCTTGAATGAGATGATAGCTGCCCAACTCCCAGATAAGAAAAATAATTCAACATGGTCCTAGTATAAATATGGATAATGCTTTCAAATCTCTTATCTCTACAGGAGAAGAAACATCAGAGGATGCACTATCTTTTATCATTGATGGTCAACTATAGACTCTCATTATTGATAAACACCAAGATCAAGTATCGTCTCCATCAATGATGGTAAAATCTATTAAAACGTTAAACTGATGAATGCGATCAATACGCTTATAGAACGAATCAAGATGATCTATGATCTACAGAATCCTCATATTGAACTAACAATCTATAAATCTAAGTGGGGTAAGCCAATTTAGGTTATTGATTTTATGGATACCAATGCAATAACCTCAATGTTAGATCCTAGTATTATCCTTGGTGATCAATAGGTTCCTTACTTCATGAACTTTGGTACAACATCAAAAGGGGTCCTCATAAACATGGTTATTATAAGAAAACAAGTTATGATTGAATTCTTTCCAAGAGATCAGTACCAAACAAAACTATTTAGTTCTAACGCCCTAGTGAAGGACCAGATTATTAGGTATGATATCTGTGGACAACTAAAAAATTGACTCCTAATCTTGGCGGAAGGATTAAATTTCATGGGAAAAATAAATAAATATTCTACAATTCCAAGGTTGTTCCATATTGGTGAAGAATACCCCGTAAAGGAGATTGAGAATCAACTGATAGAACAATCCTGTGCAGAATCTCAAAAAGCCTAGTCATTCGGGCACAAACCGTAAACATCTTTACCTTACAAAGAAGGAGTGTGCAAAACTTCTAGAATGTAGGATTCATGAACTATTTTATTCCCAATAGCTTGTGGGGCATTCTATGTCAATAGACGAGCCGACAAATAAGAGGCAAAATCTACCTTGTCCTAAATTACCAACCTCTAAACCACTTCCTTCTAGATGACAATTTTCCTATTCCAAATAATCTGACCCCACCTTACACCTAGGTAAGACCAACCATTTTTGTAAATTTGATCTTAAATATAGATTTTTACAACTAGTCATACACCCAAAAGATAGATCTAAAACACCTTTCTGTATGCATGACCATCAATACCAATGAAAGGTTATGTTGTTTGAATGCAAACATAACCTTTCCTTTTTTAAAAGTCCATTATCAAGATATTCAAATTCATCCTCAATATATCATGGGTCTCTATTAATGATAAACTACTTTTCAACAACACCTTAGAAGAACACCTTGAGTTGCTTTTCCAATTCTAATTCTTAGTGAAGAAGTATGACGTAATGATCTCAGCAAAAAAGATGACAAGTGGAAGAGATACAATTGGAATTCTAGGAGAGGATTTTGCCCATGGGGCATATAATCTAGGATGAAAAAATCTTTTAAGAGCTGCTCAGATTTCTAGATACTAACTTCTCAAATAAAAAAGTCTAGTAGCTCCTTGGGGTAGTTAATTATGTTAGAGATTTCATTCATCATGTCCCTACATATATTTCCCCACGTATAAAGATACTAAAAAATGATACAAACCTAGGAAAAGAACAAAATGATACAACTGAAAAAGATAAAAGGAATATTTGAGAACGTTAAGACACTCCACATTCCCTTAGATCAACAAATAATATTATGGAATAATGCTAGCAATGACTACTGGAGTGCAGTGTTTCTAGAAGAAAATAATGTTCAATAAAAATATGCATATATGGAAGTAAAAGGTTTAAAGAGGCTGAACAACATTATCACTACACTTAAAGAAATCTTTGCTGTAAAAATTAAATAAAACAGTTTAACTATTTCTTGATTCATACTAAATTTCAATTCAAAATGGTTATACATGTCTTCCCAAAAATGGTGTAGGTAAATCCAAAGATCATCTCAAATCCATAAATTCTCTGATGTGAACAATGATTTTCTCCCTACAAGTTCCAAGTAAAACACTTCACCAGAAAATAGAACATCATGGAAGACTTCTTATGAAGTCTAGAAGAATTCTCTCAAAACATTATTCAATGAAAAAGGGAAGAAAATGGCATCTGCCATTAATCTTCTTCGACCATATACCAAATATGTCATCAACTGGTGGATAGAGAAAGGATATTCAAGCTTACCGTTAACACTATCAAGCATTGCATAAGAAAATTACACCTGATGAAATGTGCAAGAAATTACCACTCACCACAAGGTCCATTGAATTATCTATCAAAGTTTACCATGAAACCCTCTCAAAGGGGTTGCCTACAAGTCGCTTATCAAGCTACTTGGTATACACCTACAAGCATCTTACCCACCTATTTTTAGGAAGATGACAAGTTTTTTATCCATCTGCATGTAAGTTCATAACGAGCTAATCAGTCACCTACTTGCACATACTGTCACCTGACAATAACATGTTTAGTTTTTATTTTATTAGGCTCTATCATATGTTTAGGAAACCCAATTTAAATCAAGTAGGATGTACATATTTCATAGTTATGTATTCCTAGAATAGAAGTGTGTGCCATATAGGGCCTTACCTTTTTAGAAGATAGGATATGGCTTTACTATTTTTATAATAGTGGGCCACGTGTGATGAAGTATTTTATTTTAGTTTGTTTATGCTAGGGCTCCCTTCTCCTATAAAAGTAAGAATACATTTGTAGTTTGAGGAGATCAAATTCTCCACCTAGAAACTCTCTTGTAAAGTTACTTATTATTAATAAAATATTTATTACCTAAGCACCATCTCTTTCTCCCTTTTTTCGAAGGGATAAGTACTCCAAACCTCTAGGTTAGAGTTGTTGTATATGGAAACACTTAAGAAAGTATCCTTCTTGTGATTTCAACATGGATTTTTAAGTTCTTTTGCATGCTTATGACATGAAATTTTCTTGGACCACACTATCTTTTTAATTTTCTTATTACTTTATCAAAACACGTAAATCCTAAGTTGGGTATTCTTTGTTTGATGAACCATTGAGGGTGCTAAAGTCCATGGAAGATCTACAAAAAGCCTATGTATGTCATATACAAAATATTTGTATTACTAAGAATACTAAAGAGTTGTTGTGTTTTAGTATATGGTGAAGTCAAGCAATCCTTTAGAGGGTTATGAAGTCCTTATTACATAGTAAACCTTATAGGGTTATGAATTCTTTATTCCATGGTAAACCTTCTAGTGTTTTAAAGGCTTTATTCCATTGTAAACCTTCCTTTAGAGTAGTGAATATGTAGCCCCATTCGTAAGAAAGCTACTATGGTATGATAAAATCTTTGATATAGTATAGTGTGTCACCTATATAGACGTGAAAACTCCTTTCATGTTTAAAAGTTAGAGGTCCATTGTTATTGTCGATGTTACATTGTCTTGGGTGTCTTTTCATGCCCTACCCTTCCCTCAAAGAGTCTATTGTTATTGGAAAGCTAATATTGGCTTAGGTGTCTTGCTGTGCCCCACTCTTCCCTTGGAGTTGCAATGATTCATGAATTCAAACTTAAGATATTTTTAATAATTAAACATACAAAAAATATATAACCTAAAAAATAATACAGACGATTCTATTTTTAAAGTTATCATTGATATACCATCTCAATTTATATAAGATATAAGATTTTAATATATATTAAACTATGAGTATGAAAGAACAATAAATTGATGCATTTCAAGAACACCTAGAAAATAAATTGAATATCATTATTTATATTTTCATCACCAATAACTCAACTTAGCTATTCAAATTTATAAATAAAATCTGATGACTTACTAGAAGCGTATGATTCACTCACCTTGCTAATGTGCATGCCCATGGAAAGATGAGGTAAAGGTTGACCAAATAATGATGAGATTGAGTCTATAAAGCTAATTAAGGATGAGGAGATGTATGAAGATGTCAGAGTAGAGAAATTTTTGGAAATAAATTATAAAAGCAATAAAACAATAATTACACAATATATTTTGGAGACAATACTTCTAGATCTCCTGTAAAGAAGTTTGAAAGGGAAGAATTCTTTGGTAAACGATGTGCCAGAAGAGGTGAGATTGATCCAAATACTCTACTAAGATAAATAATCCCCATACCTTTCAAGGAAGATCTACAACACTAGGGACAAGATCAAGAAGAATTGGCAAATGCTGATACAAATTGGGATGGATTTTTTCATAGAATCAGAAGACTACAAATGGTATGGCTCTCACTTAAATAGATGTACTAGTAATAATTGAAAATATATAGTTTATGTAGAAGAAGATGATATAAAGGAACAGACAAAGGAATAAAAGAATACTCGAGTTCTCTATACCATGGGAGAGCCTTCGAGTTATGTTTATTTGAAAGAATATATAGTTAGAACCTAGAATAATGCTTACATACCAGAATATTTTTGTCATGAGGAAGGATTTCACATTTTCAAGTTAAAAGTGCTAAGGATAGGGATGATACTTTGTTCTTTGGACCATATATTAAAAGTTACATGCCTTTGTTGCAAAGAAAATGGTCTCTAACCTTTGATTTCAAGAAAAAATTCGCTAGTACAATTCTTTTGTGGGTTTGTTTGTACAATTTTCTTTTTAATTGTGGAATCCATATGAAACACCCTACATTTTGTTCCTTGAAAATTTCTTGGCCTATGAACTTACTGCCTAGACTACGACCCCCCCGATGAGTCATAAGGTGTCATTACGGATCATAGAAACCTAAGTATATCCTTAACTTTGGGGATTGGCCAAGTTTCTATTATGATTATGATTGGCTCATAACGAGTCGTAGAGACTCTATACAAGTCATAAATACTCTATACGAGTTGTAACGAGTTTGAACGAGTTGTATAGTCGTATCCATAACATAAACAATTGTGATGCCCAAATATTTTATCTTGCCTACGATTTGACCAAGCTAGTTGTAATATCTGATTACGAGTTGTATGGTCCAATTTATATCCAATCTAGTATGGGTGTCCATTGATGTTGTCAAGACTATGACTGGTGGCCATGAGACGTAAGGTAACCCTATAAGCCGTAAGGTCACTCGTAGCGACTGGGCAATAATTTTTTAGTATTTTATTAAGGGTACTTTGGACATTTTCTCTTTTACCCAATCATGAACCACGGCATAATACACCTTTAGGCTATTATTATCACTATGAAAACAATCAAAATAACTTCTCAATCTCTCTCAAATCCCCAAGGTCAAGAACACTTTGAGTTTCTAAGAAGTTGGTCAATTAGGGCTTTCAAGGGTAATTTCTCTCCATAATTTTGATACTTTCAGGCATGTTACTCTTTTGCAAACCTTATTTTGTAAAAATAATATGTTTTAAACGGTTTAATTATATTGATTTCAATGTATGTTTTTACATGGGTTGTGGGTTTTGGAATGGTTTATCCTTGAATTATTTTTCCATGATTTTTATGAGTTGTTCATATTTTTAATTGAATGTTTTTGAGCAAATAGGGTGCAAGGGACTAGAAATGGAATGGTGGTCGAGGTAATCCCTAAATTGATGTTTTGAACTTGAATGTTGGTTTTGAATAATTTTATTCCCTCAACCCACTTGTGTAAATGGATTTGAATTGTAGAATTGTCACTTGGTTTGACTTACGCACCTATACTATTGCCTTGTATAAATAATTAAACAATGAACATTGATTTTGAAAGCCTTGTTGTCCTTTTTTATTTGATAAACTAGAGAAGGTCGAGGTATTCCTCCAATACGATATAATGAACAAAGGAGGTCAAGGCATTTCCCTAGGTTAATGGAATTTTAATGGCATAATTATAAACTTACAAGCTAAAATGTATAAAGATACCATAGTATGCCTTAATGTATGATTCCTTAGTTAATGAATGGGTTATGTGAAATTTGTTTGCTCAATGGGGGTTATGTAGCTAATCCGTGAAGGTGTAGGTCTCAAATGACTTATACTATAAAATCATAATTATCGTTGTGAGGGTTGGTCTAGATGACTGTGTGCATAGTTCACATTATTGATATATTTTGTATCCAAGATTAATGTGGAGTTGGGGCATTCGCTAGTCTTTTATGATACCTCTAGTTCATGCGGTTAACATACGATAGGTATCTTTTAGTAGGGAGAGTTGAACCCATATAGTCCGTGCGTGTCCGTTTGTGATGGTTGAGCTTCATAGTCTAGGATAATATTTTAATATCATTCTTAACCTTGTTCCCTACCCCAATATCTATTATACATATATGTATGAATATATGTGAACATGTACAGTAAGTTGGAAATTAAAATTTTGACAGATATTATTTTATCCTTATCCTGAGTTACATGTTAGTCCTCACCCCTTAACTATCTTCAAATACTATATCCCCATGCAATGTAGGGTCAGAAGGCACTTCTACTTTCCCTACACAATGATGGGTGATCTTAGAGTCGATTGTTGTGGTGAAGTGGTGAGCTCCTATTATCGAGAAGACTTGATCATTCCATTGATAAATAAAAATTAAAGACTTTAATTTACATTGTCATTGTCTAGATTTAGGGCATGTCCTAACGTAGGTTGTTTTCTGGTATAGAGGCTTTGTGGATATTACTGTGGATCAGGTATTGATGTTGGCACTCTTAGATATCCTTGAACATATTACTTTTTATCTTGTTATATGTTCAAAATTCATCCATTGTTAGGTATTCTATTTAGCTAAGCAAAGTAGGTAGTGTTCGATCCTAAGTGGACTTGATATACTCATAATGGGTAGGCCCTAGTTTAGATCATGACAAAGTTAGTATCAGAGCCTAGGTTCATAGTTAATTGGGTGTGCATAAAGTAATATAAAGTAGAGTCTATTTCATGGGTGTGTAGCACACCACACTTATAAGGGAGAGCTTACAAGACATTTATGAATGTTTCCCTTTCTTGTATTCTACTTTTTGGCTATAGAGTCTAAGGTCTTGAACATCTCTAATCTCTTTTTGTTTGCATTTGAGATTATGCCTCCCCAAAGATCTGATACTCGTGGAAATTCTTTTGTCCCATTGAAGGATAATGTGTGTGGAACTTGTCCTACTTATGGGGTTCAGACTTGATCTAGGGCTCTAGCTCCTGATTGTATTGTCCCACATGGAGTTCTACCATTCCCTACCAGTCTTTCTCAGGTTGATGATCATTATTCCCTACCACCTTAAGGAGATATTTCTAATGTTGAGTTTTGTCGATTGATTTATCTGTTGAACCAACTAGTGACATCTTAGTCACATTTGTCGAGTCTTGCTGGTACTGCTATGAGTTCTTCTAAGGCTACATAAGTCGGGAAGTTTATGAGGTTCAATCCTCCGACCTTTACCAGCTCTAAAATTGAAGAGAATCCTCAAGGATTCATAGATGAGATGGAGAAGTTCTTCCGAGTTATGCATGTTCTTGACTTTGAGTGTGTGAAATAAGCTGCATATTAGCTGTAGGATTTGTCATATTAGTGGTATGAGTAGTGGGACTAGTCTAGGGGTGATGATGTAGAGTTCACAATATAGGATGAGTTTTTGGGTATCGTTTCTTTCCTTAGGAGTTGAGGGAGGTAAATTTGAGAAGTTTGTAAATATGAAGAAGGATAGGATGATTGTAAAAGAGTGTGCCCTAAAATTTCATTAGTTATCCCATTATGCTCCAAAGCTAGTGTCCAGCATGAGGGCTAGGATGAGGAAGTTTTCTTTGGATTAGTCTAGGGACTTGGTACTAAAGTGCATGGTCTTCTTATTATATAGTGATATGGATATCTCTACTCTTATGGTGTATATATAACAGGTCAAATATGAAATAAAAAACAAGTCAAAATATGGAAAAGACAAAGTAAGAAGTCTAGGTATTTTGAGTAGGTGGAGGCCAATAAAATAGTGGTACATAGAAGGAAATGGTCTAAAAAGATGTGGGTAAACCTTGTTTCATACTCTATCGCTAGTGATCCATATCCTAAGTCATCTAGTGATTGCCTCTTTTATAGTAATTATGGGTTTAAGGCACAAAGTGACTAATCTCAAGCTAGTAAGGCAAGTCAGCTTCATTGTATATTCCTTATAGATTTTTGGTCAGTTGCATAATAGCTTTTATGATGTGGGAAAAAATAAGTGTTTCAACTACGGCCAGCTAGACCATAATCAGAGGAACTATCACTCCACCGATATTGCTCCAAGGGCTAATAAGGTCCCGGTGCTGCCTTTTTATCTCTTGGACCAAAAGGTGCTACTTTTGGCTTCAACATTGGTTAAAATTATTTGTATGATCTTGCCACCCATCAGGACTCTAAGTCATCTCTGATGTTGTTACTGGTAAACTAAAACTTTTTTTTGTGATGCATTTTGTCTGCTAGATCTCGAGTCTACCCTTTATTATGTGACCCCTTATGTGGCTATTCATTTTGGTTTTGGTCCTCAGTGTATTCCTAATCCTTTTTTATGTCTACCCTAGTAGGTAACTCTATCATGGCCAGAAGAGTTTATAGGGCTTATGTGGTATCTATCTGTGATAGGGAGACATTGGTGGATTTGATAGAGTTGGAGATGTTAGATTTTGATGTTAACTTAAGGATGGATTGGCTCCATTCATGCTATGGTTAGTTTCCAATTCTCAAATGAATTGGTGATTGAGTGGGAGGGGAGTTCCCTAGTGAGTAAGAAAAGGTCCATCTCTCCAAGAGCCTAGAAATTGATTTCCAAAGGGTGTTTGTGTCACTTTGTTTAATTTAAAGATTCAAATTCTTAGGGTCCCTCCTTTTCATCTATCCATGTGATCTGTGAGTTCCTCGAAGTACTTTCTGGTGTCTCTCCCCACAGGGAAATTGATTTTGGGATCAATCTTTTTCTAGGCACTCGTCCTATCTCTATCCCTTCCTGTAGAATGGCTCTAGTGGAGTTGAAAAATCTTAAGGAGCAGTTGAAAGATCTCCTTGTTAAGGGTTTTATCTACTCTAATATTTCCCTATAGGGCACGTCGGTATTCTTTATGTGTAAAAAGAATGGATCCCTTCAAATGTGTATAGATTACAACTAATTAAATAAGGTAATAGTGGTTAATAAGTATCCTCTTCCAAGAATTGATGACTTATTTGACCAGCTATAGGGATAAAAGTTCTTTTCTAAGAATGACCTTCGATCGGGTTATTATTAGTTGAAGATTAGGGAGGTGGATATCCCTAAGACTACTTTTTTGAATCTAATATGGTCATTTTGAGTTTTTATTGATGTCATTTGGATTGACTAATGACCTGGTGGTATTTATGGATCTTCTGAATTGGGTTTTTCATCAGTTTGTAGACTTATTCATTATTGTGTTTGTTGATTACATCTTAGTTTATTCTAAGAGCAAGGCAGATCATGTGAATCTCCTTAGTATAGTGTTGTATACCCTTAAGAATGAGCATTTGTATGCTAAGTTTTGAAGTGACAGTTCTTCTTGAATGTTGTTACTTCTTTGGTTCATGTTGTTTCTAGTGAAGGGATCATATTAGATCCACAGGAAGTTGAGGTGGCTAAGAAATAGCCTAAACCCGTGACTCAAATCAACATTCAAAGCTTCTGAGATTTACTTGGGAATTATAGATGGTTTGTGGAGAGGTTTTCTTCTATTCCTACCCCATTAACTAGGTTGACTCAGAAAAAGGTAAAGTTTCTATTCTGATGCTTACAACGGTAGCTTTGAGAAGCTGAAAGATAAGTTGATTTCTGCACTGATTTTGACCCTTCCAGATGGTATTGATGGCTTTGTTTTTTATTGTGATGTATCCCATGTGGGACTAGGTTTAATGTTAATGCAGCATGGTAAGGTTGTGACATATGATTCTAGGCAGCTGAAGGTGCATGAGAAGAACTATCTGACTCATGACTTAGAGTTGTTGGCGGTAATCTTTGCATTGACTATTTAGAGCCATTACCTATGGGATTCATGTTGACATCTTCTTAGACCATAAGATCTTGTAGTACATGTTCATCTATAAGGAGTTGAATCTCAAGAATATTAGATAGCTTGAGTTACTTAAAGACTATGATATGAGTCTCCATTATCATTTAGTTAAAGATATAGTGGTCGTTAATGCTCTTAGAAGGTTATTTAAAGAAATCTTGTCTTATGTTGATGAGAAGAAGCGAGGGTTATGAAGGATATTACCCAATTGGATAATCTTAGAGTCATCTCTTGGACTCTGAGAATGGTAGTATAATTGTTCAGAAGGTGGTCAAGTCCTTTCTAGGTGCTAAGGTAAGGGATAAGCAGGTGTTGGATCCTATTTTGATGAGTATCAAGGATGATGTGGGTCATCAGAACATCATTGATTTTGATATTGGTGGTGATGATATATTGAGTTACCAAGGTAGATTGTGTGTTCCTAATATTAATGGCCCATGAGAGAGGATGTTTGTTGAGGCCTATGAGTCGAGGTACACTGTTCATTTAGTTTGATGAAAATGTACCATAATTTGAAAGAGATCTATTGGTTGAATAACATGAATTGGGATGTGGCAAATTTTGTGGCTAAGTGCATGGTGTGTCAACAAGTGAAAGTTCAACACTTGAGGCCTGGCAGTTTATCTAAAGATATTTAGTTTCCTGAGTGGAAGTGGGGAGTGATTAATATGGATTTCATTACCCATCTTCCGTAATCTCAGAGTCATCTTGATTCGATTTGGGTCATCATCGATAAGATTACTAAGTCTGCTAACTTCTTTCCAGTGAAGACTACTTATTCGGTAGAGGATGGTGCTAAGCTTTTCATTCAGGAAATCATCAAGTTGCAGGATGCTCTAGCTTCCATCATATCTGATTGAGGTACTCTATTCTCATCTCATTTTCAGCATTCTTTTTAGAGCGATTTAGGAACTAAGATGAGTCGTGGATCGATTTCCACCCTTAAGCAGATGGATAGGTAGAGAGGACTATTCATACATTAGAGGATATGATATGGTCCTGTGTGATTGACTTTGATGGTAGTTGGGTTCATTATTTGCCTCTCAGAGGTTTGTGTATAGTAATAATTTTCACTCTAGTATTGGGATGGCTCCTTTTGAAGACCTTTATGGTAGGATTTATAGGACTCGTTTTTGGTAGTTTGAGGTTGGTGAGAATAGGTTATTTGGTCCCAAATTTTATCACTAAGCCATGGAAAAGGTGATGGTAATTCAGGATAGATTTAAGGCTACCCATAGTCGCCTAAATTGCTATACGGTTGTGAGGCATAGGGAGTTCAATTTAATATGGATGATTTGGTATTCTTGAAGGTATCTCCTATGAAGAGAGTGATGTGTTTTGGAAAGAAGGAAAAGCTCAATCCCCGATCTGTTGGTCCCTTTCGAGTTTTGGAGAGAGTGCGCTATGTGGCTTATGAGTTGGAGTTTACATCTAGGTTAGGTTTGGTTCGTCTGGTCTTCCATGTTTCGATGTTGAGAAAGTGTGTAGGTGATCCTTCCTTGATTATTTCTTTGGAGAGTGTCCGAGTTTCGAATTCCTTGTCCTATGAGGAAGTCCCAGAGGAAATTTTGGATAAGCAAGTCCATCGTCTATGAAATAAGGATGTATTTTTGTTAAAAATTCTATAGAGGAACCATAAGGTCAAAGAAGCTACATGGCAAGCTGAAGAGGACATGAATTCTAAATATCCATTCTTGATTCCCGCTTTGGATAATCGTGCTTGAGGTTTGTGTATTCCCTATCATCTTTGCTTCCTGTTTTTTTTTTAAAGATAAGTGTGGTTCTACTATATTTAAAATCATGTTAATGGATTCCTTGATTCATTATTCAAGGACAAATGATCCTAAAAGGGGAGGAGAATAAAACACCTCGGATATTGGTCCTTGAAAATTTCTTGTCCTATGAGCTTACTACCAAGTCTATAACTCTCTCTATGAGTTGTAGGGTGTCATTTTGTATCATGGGAACCTAATCGTATCTGACCAGTATGGATTTGAAAAGTTTCTCTTATGATTATGATTGGCTCCTAACAAGTTGTAAAGACTCTATACGAGTCGTATTGTCTAATTCGTATCCAAACTAGTGTGATACCCAAATGTTTCGTCTTACCTATGATTTGACAAAACTAGTTGTAATGTCTAAGTATGAGTAGTATAGTAGAACCAATAGCCAGAATAGTGTGGGTACCCATGGATGTTGTCCAGACTACGATTGGAGGCCACGACTCGTAAAGTAGCCTGTAGAGATTGGGCGATAATTTTTTAATGTTTCATTAAGGGCGATTTAGACACTTTCCCACTTAACAATCGTGACCCACAACTGAAAACCCCTTTAGGGTATTATTATTAGTCTGAAACAAATCAAAATAGCTTCTCAACCTTTCTCAAACCCCCAAGGTTAAGAACACTTAGGGTTTCCGAGAAGTTTGTTTATTAGGGCTCTCAAGGGTGATTCTCTCCATAGTTGTGATACTTTCATGCATGTTACTCTTCCCCAAACCTTATTTTGTGAAAAACATATGTTTTAAATGGTTTAATTGAATGGATTTGAATATGGGTTTTGACATAGTTGAGGGTTTTGGAATGGTTGATCCTTGAATTGTTTTCCCATAGTTTTCATGATTTGTTCATATTTTGAATTGAATTTTTTTGAACTAATGGGGTGCATGGGTGTGGGAATTGCAATAGAGGTCAAGGTAATCTCCCAAATTGACGTTTTAAACTTTGAAGTTGGGTTTGAACAACTTTATTTCCTTAACCCACTTATGTAAATTTCTTTGAATTATGAAATTTTCACTTGGTTTGACTAACACAACTATACTATTGCATTGCATAACTGGTTAAACAATGAACATGGGTCTTGAAGGTCATGGTGTCTAGGTTTTGATTTCATAAACTAGAGGAGGTTGAGGCATTCCTACAACTTGATTTAATCAACAAAGGGGGTCGAGGCATTCCCCAAAGTCAATGAAATTGTAATGGCATACTATCATGTCTTGCTATCATGTTAAGCCTTGTTCCCTACCCCAACATCTTTTATATACATCTATGCATGTATGTGAATATGTACAATGAGTTTGAAATTGAACTTTTGACTGATATTATTTTATCCTTATTTTTAGTTGTATGCTACTGATAACCCTACTAATTATCTCCGCACGCTGTAACCCCATGCGATGCATTATTCGAAGGCGCTTCTACTTTTCCTGCCCAGTGATTGGTGATCTCAGAGTCGGTCATTGCGGTGAAGTGGTGAGCTTTCATTCTCCGGAAGACTTGATCATTCCATTGATTTTTCATCTATAAATTAGAATTGAAGACTGAACATTTACATTGTCATTGTTGGGGTCTGGGGTATGTCCTGACGTAGGTTTTATTCTGGTATAATGGCTTTGTGGATATTATTGTGGATTGGGTATTGATGTTGACACTCTTACATTTCTTTGAACTTATTACTTTCTCTCTTGTTGTATGTTTGAAATTCAGCTGTTGTCTGGTGTACTATGTTTTATTTGGTTAGGCAAAGGGGTGGCCTTCGGTCCTTGGTGGACTTCAGATACCTGTCACGGCCAAACCTAGTTTTCATGAAACATAAAACTATGAATAACGTTACTAGTAGATTGGAACAACTATTATGAATGAATGCACTAAAAAGCAGTCAAAAATTTCCTATTCTAGAGTTTTCGTTGATATGAACATCACACGAGAGCTCCTAGAAGAGATTGAGATCATAGAACCTAACGGTAGGGTGCTAACTTGTAAGATATGATTGGAAGAAATTATTCTATTCCTATTGTTGAATGTATAGCTATGCATGCCTTGTTGAGAGGAAGAAGTTTCCAAACAGTAAGCAAGCTGAGCACAGACTAGTAAATAAACATCACACAAAAAAGTTTTGAACTTCAAAGAGATAATATAGTGGTACAAAAATGGTTAGGAAAGATCATAAATAATAATGAGAAGGCTAAACCACCAAATTAATCATCAGTACCAACAAATACTCTTATCCAATAAATAGTAATGAGAATGGTGAACCACAAAATTAATCATCAGTACCAACAGGTACTCTTATCCAATAAATGGTTACAACTCTTGTGAACTTAGGGGTAAATACTTGAAATACTGATGAGAAGGGGTTAATTTACAACTCTTACTATTAGAATGGGGAGTATGTCACATAATGAACTTGTAACACATAGTTTTATTAGGAAGAATCGGAGAGCTGAAGACCATTCATGGAAATCCAAAAATCCCTTTCTCTTTTGTCAATAGATAGTGTAATTGATAATTCTATGGGTAAACCTCCTCATAGGAGGAATAAACAACCTTTTATGTTAAGTAGTTAGTATGGAATATGAGAGGTTTAAATAAACCAATCAAAAAAAGGGAGATAGGGGACTCTCTTAAAAAACATCAAATATGTCTAGCTGATTTACTAGAAACTAAAGTAAAACACCACAAGTTTTTTGAGAGCTCCGTAAGATATGCAAATGGATGTGCATTAATGAATCATTATGGTACTACAGCAAATGGCAGGATAAGGTTCATTTGGAAGGAAGCAGATGTTTCTTTACTATATTAGATTACTCATGGGCAATATATATACTATATTATATAAGATAGGAGATATGATTTTGCATGTGCTTTGACTATTGTTTATGGAAGTAGTAGCTTAGAGGAAATAAATAAGTTATGGAAGGGACTTGTTCAAATTGAAACTACCAGAATCATGCCTTAGTGCATATGTGGGGATTTCAACTAACCTTTAAATAGCGAGTACCCGAAGGAAGGCGAACAAGTACATGAAAGTGAGACAAAAGACTTTCAAGTTGTTATGGATACTTTCAGTCTTTTGAAATGATGGTTATGGGATGTTATTTTACTTGAATAAATATCATGTCTCAAGAAAAATAGATATAAAGTTCTCTGCAATGATCTATGGGTGATGAAACTTGGATGGATTTCTACTCAATTCCATAGAAACTACTCTAGTCACTTATCTATTCAACTTGAGATCAGGAATGGAGAAGCACCGAATAGAGGACCTTTGTCATGACCTTAAAGTTAGGTTCATGATGGCGCCTTCTTTAGAACAAGCCTTAGTAGGTAAAGTGAATTCCCCACAAGAAAAGACAAGTAAAATATGAAAAGACTCATAAAGGTGAGACTTCTAAAATGAAGTCTATCTATAATATATATAACATGGAGGAATTTAAATAACATACATATATCCCTAGAAATAGTGTTACAAGTAGAAAGAGCATCTAATACATAGTCTAAAATTGAAAATACAAAGTCTGTCTCTGAATACTAATATAGACAAAATAAAGAGGGCTGGAGGTTAGAACAGAGCTCCGAATAGGGAGCACATCAGATACTCTGAAGATTGTCTATCACTGCATAAATTAGCTACCGCTGCAAGTACTCACATTGGGATCAACACTATAAGGGAATAGTAGCAGTAAGCACACTCTAGTTGCACTCAACACGTATCATAGGACGATTTAGAAACATAAACGATAATAATAGTAACATATACTATGAATACGTCATCTGCAAATAAAAAAGTTTCCAAATTCTAGCTCACATCATCTCCACTAATAGTTCTTTGGTGTAAAGACAACAAAAAAGAAACTGACTACATGACAACAACATATAGGGGAAAATTAAATAATATGATGCAATAAAATGATGATGTGAACATTATAAATGTAAATCATCACATTACTTTTTGTATACACCTTTTTTCATCATCCTAATGAAACACCCTGTGTTTTGGTTCTTAGAGATTTTCTTGGGTTTTGGAATTTTTGGACATTAACAACTCACCATACTATTCGTATGATAAGGTACGGGCCAAGTGACCCATTCGTATTTTTTCCAATGTTGGGTGGTTGAGTTTTTAGAATGGGTAAGACTAGGTGGGTATAAGTCATATGTTTGGAGATTGGACATTAGTTTGGGTTTTCCTTCACTTAATATGAAACTTAGTAACTTAACTTTGATTTAAGGATTAGTTGCTAAGCATGAGTCGAGAGATTGGGTACGAGTGGTACAATTGTAATACCCCGTACTTCTACCTAGCCTAAATTCATCCCGAAGATGTCAAAGACGTACTTTAAATATGAATACACTTTTATAGATGTGGAATTTTTGAGATTTTGATTTTTTGTTGTGTGGAAAATTGAATAAGATTTCCGTCGATATCAAATTCACCTATATTCGATAATCGGGTAGAAGTTATGACAATTTAAAATTTCAGTCGTTAAACACTGTCATTTCAGCCAATGGCGTATTGGGCCATAATTCAAAATGACGTTTGTCAGTTTTCACTAAGACTCCACAATTACACCACATCGCGGAGGGCTCCTAAATTCCAATTGTCCTTTTTCTATTAAATCTCAGCGATAGCTCTGCATTGCGCCATCTCCCAATTTTCCAGTTGTCAAATTTTAGAGACACGGTGTGATAGCTTCGCGTCGCGCCAGCCTGCCAAATTGGGAAAACTTTGAAAAAAAATAAAATTTCATCCAAGGATAAATTATTCTATTCTCAATATTTTAACACATCTAGGTGCGAGATTTAATCCCTAAAAATATTTTAAATCATTATTTACTCACTTTTTCCCAAATCAAGAACATTCTCTCCCAAGAAATAAAACCCTAGCTTTCAAGAAATCAAAGCCAATTTCGAGAATCTCTCATAGAAGTTCAAGAAACTTATAATCAAGGTATGTCAAGTGTTGATTCATGGGTCCCTTTCATGCATGAAGCTCAAGAATCTTTTTTTTCAAAGTTCAAGTATATGGATTTTTATGAATCCCATGTTGGGTTTGCTTTTGTTTATGTTGATAATGACCAATTGAATTCTAATCGATGTTTCGTGATAAATTTTATATGAAATTAGTTATTATATGAGTAGATTCCACGATTAAACCTTTGAATTGTGAAATTAGAATTGAATCATGATGTTTACTTACTATGCAATGTTATCTATATATAGTATGTTCATTATGTGCTTGATGAATTTCCTATGTGAACTAATAAGAGAAGAAACCATCCCATGATTAGTTTATGTGCAGGTTTTTGATAAATTGTCCATGAGAATGTAAAAGTGATACACCCCAAGTGTTCGTTGAAATGTTTTAGTTTATGCTATTCAATTATGTATTCCCCATTAATGTACAAGTGATACACCCCAAGTGTTCGTTGAAATGTTTTAATAAATGAATTATAAGTATATAGCCATTGTTGGGCTTTTACGCTTATGTCATGATTTATATATTATGCTATCAAGTCCTGGGGGTATCTAATACCCGACAATTTAGCTGTGTGCCTAGAGCCAGTTTCATGTTTTCATGATCTCCTCAATCAATCCATGTTTAGTAGAATTCAGTTAGTTATATGACTCAGTAAAACTCATAAAACATAGTAATCCTAGTAATCCTAGAAAGCTAAGTACTTTAGTAGTCTCAATAGTATTCTGTCAGTTAACAAAACTCAATTAACTCAGTTTTGTTCAGTTCAGTTAATAATGTTCAATGTCTAATCAGATGTGAGTAGGATTTAGGTCCGAGTGAACACAAGGATAAGGACACACACTGACAACTGAGGGTGTGATCCTTAGAAGGAGTCCTCGCATTCCAGAACTATGTAACCAGCATAGATTGAGACATCAACACTGATAGATGAGGGTTGATGAGGTGGATAAACATTGTCAGATGAGGGTCCCACTATTCTGTTTTACGGATACTACCAGATGAGGGTCACTCACAGCTTGTCCATACCAGTGGCGCAGTATTGATACCCTTCTAATTAGTGTTATAGATTGGACCCCAACTCAAATATAATATCTTATTAGGGGCATGTTGCTTAGATGATTACTTCCCACAGTTACAGTTTTAGACTCTATCCCAGTAATAGAACTCAGATAGTTCTTAAGAATTTTAGGACTGTTAGATATAGTCAACTCAAAATAGTACAGTTAGTTCCATCAGAACCTAGACAGACTCATACAGTCGCTCAGTATCAATTATATTAGTTATTGGTTACTCATGTTATTAGTAATTAGACTCAGTAGTTAGTACCACCACAAATTCAGTCACAGTCACTTATTCATGTATGTATTCTCACGTTCATGTTATTCGGTCAGCTAATATTTTTCATGCATTTCAAACCTTTTCATTCAACCTACATAACTTGCATACTAGTACATTCAAATGTACTGACACATTTGTACTATGGAGTTTTATACCATAGGTTCAGAAGCAAGAGCTTCAGAGCATAAGTAGAGTTCCAGTTTCAGCAGTCAGAGTTAGCAGTGAGTCCTTATCCTTCAATGACATGATCATTACTTTATTTCTTCATTACTTAGTTTATTTGAGTAGTTGGAGTTATTTTGGGACATGTCCCATCAACTCCTTATTCAGATAGTTTAGAGGTTTTTAGACTACAGTGTTTTCTAATGAGATATTTTCAAAAATTATTTTAGTTTTGGTATTGTTGTACTACATTATTCAGATATGATTTTATCAGATGTTTATCAGTTTTAAACCTTATGGCATGTTTCAGCCTACTATTGTTGCATTTATACAGTATATTATGCAGTGTTTAGGTACAGATATCAGTCATAGGTTAGCTTGTGGTCCTTTGGTGTCATGAGCACCGTGTAGCATTTCGGGTACCAGATTCGAGGTGTTACAAACTTGGTATCAGAGCCTAAGGTTCAATAGAGTCCTAGGAAGTCTGAAAGCCGCATCTAGTAGAGTCTTGTACATGGATGTATTCACACCATATTTATATGCAGGAGGCTATGAAATCCTTTAGGAATAGTTTCTCTTCTTTTAGTATTCCTTTCATGCCAGTGAGCTTGATCTTAAATTTATCTCTTAGTATAATTTGTTTCTTCCTTTCTTCTATAGGACATTCCTACCAAAAGAAGAAATAAAAATCAGTTAGCCCCTCAGCTTATCTAAGCAAATCCTTTGGACGAACAAGTTTCTCATGCAGAGTTTAGGGCAGCATTCACTACTCTTGATAATTCAGTTGCTGCTTAGAATGAATGACCAACTGTCATTCTGGCTAACCCAGTGGCCAATTCATTTGTAACCAGGATTTGGGACTTCACCCGAATGAATTCTCCATCCTTTTTTAGGTCTAAGCAAGAAGAAAATCCTTAGGAGTTCCTAGACCAGGTTTAGAAGGTTACGGACAACATGGGAGTTACTTTTAGTGAGAGTACTGAGCTAATAGTATATCAGTTGGAGGATATTGCTCATATATGGTTCAAATAGTGGAAGTCCAAGAGTTAGTTGATGCAGGGCGTATTGAGTGGGAGGAGTTTGCCACTGCAATCTTAGATAGATTCTTTCCTTAAGAGCTGAGAGAAGCTAAGGTGTTAGATTTTATCAGCCTCAGGCAGGGAAATATGATGGTGAAAGAGTATTCTCTTACGTTTACTCAATTAGCCAGATATGCTCCTCATGTGCTTGCAGATAGTAGGTCCAAGATGAGTAAGTTTATTTCTAGGGTGAATTATAGTGTGGTCAATGAGTACAGGTGTGTGATGTTGAATAGTGACATGAACATAGCTAGGCTTATGACACATGATAAATATAGAGAAGAGCGAAATATTAAGATGAGAGTGAGGCAAAATAAGAGAGCAAGGACAGGTAGTTTCAACTTTGCTCTGCCTAAGTCAAAGGGAGGAAACCATTCTCAGTCCCATCCTAAGTCATCCGTTTTAGCTCCTTTTTCATCTAGTGCTCTAGTTCTTAAGTTCAGGTATGGTAATTGAGATAGGGTGCTAGGCTCTAAGTCTTAGGGCAGTGTCAGGAATGCTCGAACTAATCTGCTTTGTCTTATTTGTGGTAAGAATCACAAGGGTACTTGCAGAGCTGGCAGTGATGTCTATTTCGGATGTGGCACGCCAGGACAGAAAGTTAGAGATTGTCCCTAGTAAGGTTATCAAGGTTTGTAGAACCATTCCTCAACCCAGTTTGATTGCCCAAATTAGCAGGGTGCCACTTCCAGTGCAACTAGAGGGCAACACCCAAATAGACTTTATAGTGTCGAATCATGAAAATTCTCCTATTGTATTTCTGGTATGTTAAAGATCTTTCACTTGCATATTTATGCTTTGCTAGATCTAGGAGCTTTTTTGTCTTTTGTTAGTTCTTATATAGTAGTTGATTTTAGAGTCAGTCCCAAAAATATAGCAGAGCCCTTCTCAGTTTCTACCCCACTGGGTTAAACCATCATAGCCCGATAGGTGTACAAGAACTGCTTGATTATGATCTTTCAGAAAGTTACCTTAGCAAACTTAGTCAAATTAGAAATGACTAATTTTGATGTCATTCTCCGCATGGATTGACTTCATTCCTTCTATGCCACAGTTAACTACAGAAACAAAATAGTTCATTTTTAGTTTCTGAATGAACCTATCCTTGAGTGGAAGGGTAGTGTATCCGCTCTCAGAGGTTAGCTTGTTTCCTACCTTTGGGCAAGGAAAATGCTATCTAAAGGATATGTCTATCATCTTGTTCATTTTAAGGATTATAGTTTTGAGACTCCCAGTCTTTAATTGGTCCCAGTTGTAAGTGAATATTCAAATATCTTTCCTGAAGATCTTCCAGGAATTCCTTCTGAAAGGGAAATAAACTTTAGAATTGATCTTCTTCCAGATACTCAGCCTATATCTATTCTGCCATACAAAATGGCAATAGAAAAACTCAAAGAACTAAAAGAGAAATTGAAGGATATCTTAGATAAGGTATTCATCAGACCCAATGTGTTCCCGTGGGGTGCACCAGTCTTATTCATGTGAAATAAAGATGATTCTCTCAGAATGTGCATTGTTTACCATCAGTTCAATAAAGTCACGGTCAAGAACAGTATCCACTACCCTAAATTAATGACTTGTTTAACCAACTTTAATGTGCCAACTATTTTTCTAAGATAGACCTCAGATCAGACTGTCATCAGCTAAGAGTCAGAGAATGTGACATTCCAAAAATAGCTTTCCAAACTCAGTATGGTTACTTTGAATTCTTAGTCATGTCCTTTGATCTTACCAATGCCCCATTAGCTTTCATGGACTTGATGAACCGGTTTTATAAGGAGTACTTAGACATGTTCATTATAGTGTTTGTAGATGATATCCTTGTCTATTCCCGTAGTGAACGTGATCACACAGACCATCTCAAAATCATACTTTAGACTTTTAGATATCATCATCTATTCGCTAAATTTAGTAAGTGCGAATTTTGGCCAAGGTTAGTAGCATTCGTTGGTCATATTATTTCCAATAATAGCATTAGAGTAGATTCTCAAAAGACCAAATCAGTAAGAAACTGGCCCAGACCTATCTCTCCATTAGATATCAGGAGTTTCTTGGGTTTAGATGGCTATTACAGATGGTTTGTTGAGGGATTTTCTTCTATTGTATCCCCTATGTCCATATTGACTCAAAAAAAGTCAACTTTTAGTGGTTAGATCCTTATGAGTAGAGTTTTTAGGAGTTGAAGACTCGACTCACCACAACCCCAGTTTTGACTCTCCCAGATGATCCGGATAGGTTCGTGGTGTACTATGATGCATCCTAAGTAGGTTTGGGTTATGTCCTCATGCAGTATGGTAAGGTCATACCCTATGCCTCTATACAACTTAAACCCCATGAGAAGAATTATCTGACTCATGATCTTGGGTTAGCAACTGTAGTATTTACCTTTAAGATTTGGAGGTATCACTTGTACAGAGTTTATGTAGATGTGTTCATAGATCCTAAGAGCCTTCAGTATGTCTTTTCTTAAAAAGATCTTAATCTTTGTATGAGAAGGTGGTTTGAGCTCTTGAAAGATTAGGACATGAGTGTCCTTTATCATTCGAGCAAGGCCAACATAGTGGCCGAAGTTCTCAGTAGATTGTCTATGGGTAGTGTTGATCATGTTGAGGATGGTAAGAAAAAGTTAGCTCAGGAAGTTCATCAGCTTGCCAGACTAGGTATTCGCTTAGTCAATTTAGAGGAGGGTAATATATGGGTTTAGAATAGTTCAGAATTATCTCTAGTTCTTGAGGTGAAAGAAAAATAGGATAAAGATCCCAATGTAGTCAAGTTGAAAGAGTCAGTCAAATATCAAAAAATAGAGGCTTTCTCCCAAAAGGGAGATGGTGTACTGCATATTTTAGAGTTGTCAATGTGTTCCATATGTAGATGATGTGAGGCTGCAAATTCTTGTAGAAGCGCATGGTGTGTGCTACTCTATTCATCCAGGGGCCACAAAGATGTACCGCAACTTGCGGAGATCTATTGGTGAAGTGGGATGAAGAAAGATATGGTAGAGTTTATGGCTAAGTGCTCTACATGTCAGCAGGTTAAGATAGAGCATCAGCAGTCTAGTGGGTCCATGCAAGAGTTCAATATTCCTACTCGGAAGAGTGAATAAGTGAATATGGACTTCGTGATGGGTTTGCCTCATACTCGTCATCAGAATGATTCAATTTGGATTATTGTAGATAGGATGGCCAAATAATCTTATTTCCTTTTAGTCCATACCTCTTATTCAGCCAAAGATTACACCAAACTCTACTTCAGAGAGTTAGTCAGATTGCACAGTGTTCCGTTATCTATTATCTCAGACAGAGGTACCCAGTTCCCCTCTCATATTTGGAAAGAATTCCAAAAGGGTCTTGGTACCCAAATTCATCTCAATACGCCTTCTATCCTCAAATAGATGGTCAAGTAAAAAAGACCATTTAGATTTTAAAAGATATGCTGTGAGCGTGTGCAATTGATTTCAAGGGTAGTTGGGATGACCATTTTCCTTTGATTGAGTTTGCATACAACAACAACTATTATTCCAGTATTAAGATGGCTCTATTCAAAGATCTCTATGGTAGGAGGTGCAGATCTCTAGTTGATTGGTTTGAAGTTAGTGAGGCCTCAGTTATAGGGCTTGACTTACTATTCGATGCTTTCAAAAAAGTTCAGATGATCAGAGAAAGACTCCAGACTGCTCAGAGCTGACAAAAGTTTTATGTAGATATGTGCAGAAAAGATCTAAAGTTTGATATTAGTGACTATGTTTATCTAAATATCTCTCCCATGAAGGGAGTGAAGAGATTTGGCAAGAAGGGAAATCTCAGTCCCTGATATGTCGGTCCCTTTAAAATTCTTAGTTTCTTCAGCAAAGTATCTTATGAGATGGAATTACCTTCATATCTAGCCTCAGTTCATCAAGTCTTCCATGTCTCTTTGCTCAAGAAGTGCATAGGTAACCCAACAGTTTATGTGTGAGCATATGCCAACATATTTGAGTCTTTTAACTCTAAATAATTGCAAGGTCTTGAGCAACATTAGTTATATTTTATTAGTTTATGTTTGATTTTGCAATTTAAGTTGATATGATAGAGAACCAACATGAAATGAAGCAAAGAAGTTGAAATTTGAAGAAATCTGAAAACAAGTGTGGCTGATGACATTTGTGATAAGTTGTTAGCCTTGTGATAATTTATCAGGTTAGTTGTCATCAGTAGACAAAGAATTTTCCTAAAGTGGATGTTATGATGACATTTTGTGATAAGCCATCAAGGGTCTGATAAGTAGTCATGTTTGTCGTCAGCCTTAAATAGAGAATGAGTTCCAGCTGGTAGAATGAATGATATTTTGTGATAGGCCATCATAATGGTGATAATTCATCCGGAATGCCATCCTTATTAGGCAGGACATGAGAATTGGAGCAAAAGTGTGACAAAATTTCTGATACGTAATCACAGTCCTGTTATGCCGTCGGAAGTTTACGTCAACCTAAGATAGGACTAGTGCAGATTTGAAGAAGACCTGACGATATTCTTGATAAGTCGTCAGGATCCTGATAAGGCGTCACCAATAGTCGTCGTCTATTTTGAAAAAAAGTTGTAACCTTGATTTTGTTTTCTTATTTAGGGTAAACTATTTAAAGATTTATTGTAGGGATTTCTAGATATTATTATTGTTTTGGTAATTATCATTATTATTCCGCACAGGGTCGACACCTTGAGTTTTGGACAACATATTTTGATATTTTCTCTCTTTACTTCTTGACTTGAACAACAAAACTAATTTTGAGAGATTATTATCAGTATTTTGGAATTTTTCCTTTGTGATCTAATTTGCGATTCACTAGTTGTTATTCATCTCTGTGAGTTTATTTTTCAAATCATGAATTTAATTATGTGTTTCGTTCGTTACATCATGAGTGGCTAAACTCCATTAACTAGAGTTATGGGATCTAGGGTTAGGTCTTGATGACGTGCTAAGTATTCAAGATTCAAAAGGTGGTAGGATTTCTTGATAATTTTGAAGATTTAATTAACGTCTGTTGGTTGCAAATAGTAGACACACCTGCTTTGATTTTCTTGAGAAAGAAATCAACTATAGTTGGAAGTGAATTATCAACAGGGACTCGAACATACTTCATTTAATAATCAGTGATGTAACAAGGTTGGTTAACCTGAGGTAAAATTTGACCAGTAATAGAAATTCCCTAAGTCCGAGAGGATTAGGAAATTAAACGCTTAAGTAGGTCGAGAGACATATAAGCATACCATCGAGAAAGATAGCTTGTTATCCTACCCACCGTAAGAATCTTGAATAAATCTTGGCATCTGTCATGTACCAAAAGCCCTAGTGAACATAATTATGGTTATTTCATAAACTCTTGATTTACAAATACCGAAAGTAAAGTGACAAACAACAACTTGTTAAACATGAACACCCTATTTCAGGAAACATTAAACTATCAGTGGATTATATCATAAACAACTTGAGTTCACACCATATTCCCTGTTGGATTTAACACCAACATAGTTGGGTTTTATATTGACAACGATCGCTTACACCCATTCAAGAGTGTAATTTTAGCGTTATCAAAAATGGTGTTGTTGCCGGGGAATATAGTTCTAAGCTGAAGTTTGTATGTGCTAATTGACTGTTATTTAAGTTTCATAGATTTACACTTATTTATTGTTTTTGTTTAATTGTAGGATTTTATAGTGTATTCCAAGCACCATAAGTTCCGAAGAAACATTATTACCACTAAATCTAGAAACGCAACGAATAGGAAGAATGACAGAACAACAAGAGGCTGACAGAATGGAAGCCTTACCTATAGCTCAGGTGAATGTGCAAAATGTCGGGCAATATGCATGACATCCAAACCTTGAGGATGAGGATTTAGAGGATGAGGAGTTATTGAACCCTGGTAACCCAAGGCGTGCAGAGTACATATATGTACAAGTGCCACGTAATGTTAATCGGAATCGTCCGTTCCAAAGAAGACAAGACTACCAGCCAGTCTAGTATGATCTGAATGATGATGATGGTGGCATGGATGGTCCAGGTGCAACGGGTGCAATTAGTCCTCCACCGTTGGCACTTAAAGAGAAGTTCAAAAATGCGAGTACTATGATCCAACTCCTCAATCTAAAGGGGTTGTTTGGTGGCCTTCCTGGGGATGATCCGAACCTGTATCTGGTGAATTTTGTCACTATTTGAAAATCTTTTAATAACCCTGTAGTGGTCCAGAATGCTATCTGGTTGAGGTTGTTCCCATTGTCTCTGCCTGGGGAGGTAACGTTATGGATGAATGAGCATATGCCTGATTCAATCACCCACTAGAGGAAATTGAAAAAAACATTCCTAAAACAGTTTTTCCCACCCTCTAGAAGGGTATAGTTGAGGGACGAAATCAACAATTTTTGATAGTTTCCTACTGAAGCTTTGCATGAGACTTAGGAGAGATTCAAGAACAAGCTAACACAGTGTCCGAACCACAATATGATGGACCTACACTTGACGGAGACTTTATATAGGGCCCTCAACTCTGTATCAAAGCCAATTGTAGATAATACTGCTGCTGGTTCGTTTGTTAATCTATCTTTTCAAGATGCCTCAGATATGCTAAATAGGATGACCAAAAAGAGTCGGGTTTATCATGCTAGGAAATTTGTAGTAGCACGCCCCACGTTTTTTGTTTGTATGCCTGTTGAACAATGTAGGAGAGATGAGGAACAGGATCAAGACATGGCCCATCTAAAAACATAGATGGACGTGCTCACCAAGAACTTATTATTAGGGAAGACTGAGAAAGTGATAGCTGTATTGTCTCCAGACTGAGTGATGTGGATCCTAAAGAAGAGGCAAATTATGTTAATAATCGGGGGGTTTCCAAGGCATTAAACAAGGGAATCAAGGCCAGAACATTTATGACAAGCCTGGTTACAAAGATGATATGCCCAAACTACACCTCTCTTATGAGAGAGTAAGAGGCCGTTGTCAAATATATAACCCAACTAGGTTGACTTTTAATCGTTCATTTCCGTAAAATAAATAGGGGGATTTGATTCAGTTGCCAAATTAATGGTTTCAGTTTAACAAGATGAAATAAGTGTAGTAGTATTCAAATTCAGAGAAATAGCAAGCTAGGGTTATGTCCACCTTATAGTTTTCAATACTTTCTAACTATGGGCATTACGAATTCATACATGCATCGTGTTTACACAGAAACGTATTGTATTTAATAACATAATCCTAGTACTTTTCAACCATCAAGGATTAATTCACTTTAGTTCTCTTGAATCAAAAGCATTTACCAAAAACAATACAAAATCTCCAAGTAATTAATCCTGCTAAGGCATTAACTTATGAAATAAGGGTTGGTAATCCTATTTTCTTATCACTACTCTCTTTTTTAAAAAACAACCTTTCTTTTCAACAAGTTGCATTTTAAGGCATAGTCTCTATTTTTGCAACCACGAGAATTCAAGATAAGCGAAGAGAGTATGATATAAACAAGACAATGCATAATGAATTCAAAACCTAAAGTAATAGATTGTATGCTACAAGGCATCCATAACCCTGACTAATAAACATAGCTACTCATGAATAAAACAAAAATCATCACAAATATATTCATCATACCAAAAACTAGAAGACGATCTTGGTGTGCGAATGGGGAAAGAAAGAAGAAACGTTTTTCTCTCTCGCCACCCTAACCCGCTATTCTCTTCTCTCTAAATAAAATACAATAATTGAATAATCCATAAAAATTCAGCATTAAGGATTTTAATAATCTTTTCTCTCATAATTGCCTTCTAGGTACCTGAATTAATTATAAATGACAAACTGGTCTTGGAAATAGTTTCTAGGCGGCACATTTAGTGCAGATTGTAGTTTCTAGGCGCCACATTTGATCCAGGTTGCTACTCTCTCTTGTGTCATATGCCATTCACATTTCATAGTCCCATAATGTCTTCATCTATCTCATTAATGCCTGAAATCACGCTAATCACATCGGTTATCTTAATTACATAGAAGTAGAGTAAAAACATAAGAAACTAGACACTTTGTTCTCTAAACATAGCTAAAATATGGATAAATTATGGTGCTTAGGTGTATAAATACACCCAAGATCAAAATACAGGGAACGAGGAAACTAGAGAAGCAATAATGGTAGGAGTGGTTTATATGTTCCTCCTAGAAATTGAAAAGCTGTTGTAAATAGCTCTGGAAAGATGTCCATGGAGGAAATGATGGAGAAATTATTGAAGAAAGCTGAGGCCACCAAATCTGGTGTAACCACCATAAAGACCGATCTGATATCCATCAGTCAGTTGGTTCACTCACACTCCTCTGCTATCAAATAGTTGGAGCAGCAGATGAGCCAACTTTTTGTTGTATTCAACTAAAGAGAGTGCGGAACTTTACCAAGTGATACGGTTCATAATCTGTAGAGTAATGGCTTATGTTTGGCGATTACCACTAGGAGTGGTAAGATATTACTTGGCCCTTCTGTGGGCAAATCTGTAGATGGTGAGGTAGTTGTTGATAAATCCAAAGAAAGCAATCCAACAGAGTTTTAGAAAATGGATTGTTCTATTAATACTTTGGAGAAGGAAAGAAAGAAGAAAGAGGAAATGGTGTTGAAAACTATTCCAAGACCACCACCTCTATTTCCTCAACGATTGAAGAAGAAGGCTGAGGATGCAAAATTCAGCAAATTCTTGGCAATGCTCAAGTAATTGGTAATAAATATGCCTTTGGTTGAGGCACTTGAGCAAATGCCAGGTATACAAAGTTCATGAAGGACCTTGTGACCAAGAAATGGAAGTTTATCCATGAGCCAGAGGACAATATTCTCCATTGTCGCACTATCTCTACAAGGTTTTCAGTGCAAAAAAAGGCAGACCCGGGAGCATTTACCATTCAGTGTATTATTGGTTCCGTGAAATTCATCAAAGCATTATGCGATCTAGGAGCCAGTATAAACCTAATGCCACTTTTTGTGTACAATAATCTGGGCTTGGGAAATCCTACTCCAACAAATATACGGTTGGTGATGGTAGATAGGTCTATAAAGCAGCTTATGGGCATATTACATAATATTTTAGTAAAGGTAGCCGATTTTATTCTGCGTACTGATTTGGTAGTCCTAGGTTGCGAGGTGGACTTTGAAGTGTCCATCATATTGGGTAGACCATTCTTTGTAACCGGGAGAGTAATCGTAGAAATGGAGCTGAATGAGCTGAAGTTTAGGCTAAATGATAAGGAATAATGCTTTGAGATACATTCATCCATGACTCAGCAAAAATAGATGGGTGCTTTCTCAATCGTTTATATATTCTATGAAGATGATAAACGGGTATCAACAGGTTGTCTTGGCAAAGTATGAGTAGTTAAGATAACCAAGTCGTGCCGCGACAATAAATCAGGCGCTATTGGGAGGCAACACAAAATTTTATATTCTAGTAAACTGATTAGTTTTGCAATTAGGATTTAGTTCACAGAAGGTGGAAAACTAATGAAATCAACAGAAAAGGTCCTTACGGCATTCATGATAAGCCATCAAAACTGTGATAAGATATCAGAATTGTCATTAGAAAGAACCAATTTTGAATTGATTTTTTGGTAAGGATGATGACATTCATGATAGGTAGTCACACCTGTGACAAGCCATCATAAGATGTCATCAAAAAGTAACTTAACAACGAAATCTGGGCCAATTATAAAGATCCAACCCGGTCCTAGTAGAACCTTTCCACCTTCCCATTTGTTTTTACATCCTTTTAAGTTAATTCCCTTCAATATTTAGAGTATTTTATTTCATTATTCAAAATTTCTTCCTACCTCCTCGTGTGAGTGTAATCACATTGAAGGCTCCTATCAGGTATGCTATAAATTTGACTTTTCTTTTAAAGTGGTAAGGGATAGAATGATGAAAACCCAAGTTCCCAAGAGACTTGAACCAAGTTCAAGTGGAAAAGGGGCTGAAATTCAGAACTAAGGTTTGCTGTGCAAGCCTAAGGCTTAAAATTCAGCTCACAAATCAAAACTCGAGTGGATTTTGAGAAATAATGGGACCAAAAATTGAGTTAAAATCAAAAGTGTGGTTCTGATAAGAGATGAAGACATGCATGATAATCTATTACAACTATCACAGCTTATCAGAATTGTCATCAAAGGATACTAAGAATTAAGTGAGTTATGTTTAGAGATGACGACATTTATGATAGGCTATCACATTTGTGAAGGCTTATCAGAAATGTCATTAGAAGTTGATAAATTTTTGCAGGTTTTGCCTGAGGCTGATGGTAATTGTGATAAGCTATCACAGTCGTGAAGGCTTATCAATAAATGTTGTCACACATACAACCTGAAGCATGAATGATCCTTTTCAAAGGATGTGAAGCATAAATGATTAATGTGTTTATGTTTGAGCTCTTGAGGATTGACTAATGGTTTTTATATTTATATAGGAACCCTTTAATGGAACCCAAAGGAAACATACATATGCTTACAAAGAAGGAACAACATAAAAGTGTACGTCGGAATCTCATCAATAAGGAGTCTGGTAATGAAGAGGAAGAACCTATGCTCAGGAAGCAAAAGAAGAAGCGAATCCCTAACCAGCCTCCACTTCTCCCACTAGTTGAGGTGGAGGATAGTGCGGACACTAAAATAACAATTGCTTCTGAGATGGAGACATTTGAATATTCTGAACATGAGCAACATGATTTTAAACATGCTGAATCTGAAGAGGAAGAACATGAAGAGTCTGAGGAGCTTGAGTCTGAGGGAACAATATTTGAATCCTCTTCCAGTGAACAACAAGATAATGAAGAGTCTCCAATTTAGGGAACACTTATCAAGTATAATAACCTCAAAGTTTGAGACAATGCTAGACGGAAAATTCCCAAGGAAGAGGGCATCTTCCCTACTATGCTCCGTAGAACTGATAGAAGAAGGACTAAAAGGCCGATTTAGGAAAAAAAGAGGATTATCACCAAAGGTCTACATAGGTATCTTCAAGAGGAACAGATGTTCCAAGAGTACTTCATGGGACAGACTACAAAAGGGGGAAGCTTATTTTGCCCTACACTGGTCCAAGAGTTTTATGCGAACTACCAGGCTCAGTTGGAAAATATGTGTACGCCAGGAGAAAGAGTTGTAGACAAGGACATGTTAGAGAGAGTTCAGGTAAGGGGCATAAGGGTTTATATATTAATTATAACCATCAGTTGGTTCTTCCATAGCCCCAACTTCATTCCTCAGGCCACTTTACTATCAGTCCATGCTTGGATTAAGAATCGAGCAATTCAACATCCGTGGTTGGCCAACATCATAGCCGTACGGGAACCAACATAGGTGACCAACCGAAATAAGAGAATTTATAAGTCCTCTTTGACTTAAGATGAAAAGTTTTGGTGGGGTATAATGCATATCTAGATGATGCCCACTGATGGAGACAATATTCTGGGTGACGACCGAGCTATCCTAGTAGCAAGCATGGTCCAGAAACTCCACCTTAATTTGGGGGAAATCATTACTGATGAGATGTACATTAGAATGTCAAGAACTGACAATACTTATCCTTTCCCTTATCTTATCACAGAGTTGTGTTGAGATGCTAATATGCCAGAGATTTCAGGGGTTGGTGATGATATTCCTGCTCGAAAGACCCACAATCCCATATGGTATAGTGAAAATCAACCAGAACTGAGAATTGATAGAGGTGTAGAGGTAGAAAAAGACCCTCCAATTATAGATACCGGTTCAACACCTAATGTGGAAGTGTAATATTCTGAGATTGCGTAGCTAACTTTTTTAGCACAAGCAGGTTGAGTGCCTGAGAAAGAACTCAATCCCTTAGCACCTATGGAATTAGTAAAATTTGTATTTCAATCGATCGATATCAGAAAACTGGCTAAACAAGAAAAATAGTGTGAGGCACAGCTACATACTTTTGCCAAATAGTTTACCACAACAGTAGACAAGAGAATCAAGGCTGTCTTGAGCCTTTTGTGACTTTTCCTGGATGGGTTAAAGATTTGGAGAACTAATTTGATGCACGATTAAAAGAAATATCAGGATCCGATATTGCTAAATCCACAGTGGCCTTGAACAAGGTAAAGGAAAATATTGGGGTGTTGTAGAAGCACCAATTTATGGTGCCAACAGATCTAACTATGTATGAATTTGAAAAAGAAATTCCAATGCTTGACCTCAATATAAATTCCCCAAAGAAAAATAAGAAGAAGGGGGAGTGAAAGGTCAAATATAAGAAAGAAGACCTTGATAGGAAGGAAGAAAGAAAAGTGAAAAAAAAGGCAAAAAAAAAGGCCAAAAAAGAGGAGTTGAAAAAACCAAGAATAGAGTCCCTTGCAGACAATGAGAGATGGGAGAAGGCTTTGAAAGCTAGGGCTATAGGTGCCTCATCTAGCAGACCCCCTACCACTATAAGGCCAGAAGTTCCCGATGGAGAGAAGGTATTAGATGATACAATAGTAGGGTCAAAAATCCATGAACCCCATGATTGATCCATTCCAGGTAAACTCTAACCCTTAGTTTAGCTTTATTTTCAATTTTAAGTTGAGGGTGTAGGGTAGGATGTTGTTGTAAAAACTTTGGTAAATAATTAAAAGTACAAGAACTTGAGGAAATTAGATTGTTTTGTGACTATTGAGCATCTCTCCATTGATCTAAGTTTATAACTGTGTGAATTGCTTTCATCTGTGACTGCAGCACATCTTTTTGTGGCATTAGTCTGGCAACTTGATGACCTTTGCTGAACAAATTACATGAATCATATAAGTAGTGATATGCGATGTACTTGTGTGCCATGTGTGTGTGAGGTCTTACTCAGCTCCTGCTATATGCCGAATCTTGAGCTTACCTTGGTAGTCCTACCTAGGTTGTAGGATAGGGGTTAGGAAAGGATCATAGGCCATTTTTTATTGTAACCCATTTTCAGCCTAAATGACCTTCCTAGTGTGAATAATATCCTTTGATCCCTGATTTGAGCCTATATGACTATTTTTTCTATGAAACCTCTTACCTTCCTGTGTACCTCACAATGAACCTATTTCAGCCCTGGTCCTTCTTGGACACTGTGCACCTTAACTTAATAAAATAGCCTAAGTTGAGGATGGATATTATAGGGGTGAATGATGCAAAGTAAGCATGAAGAGAGCTAGAATAAGAAAAGAGAAAGTTGTGTTAAAGATGATAAAAAGATGATATGATGATTGAAAAGAATGCATCCATATTTAGCCTGTCTGATCAATAAAAGAAGAGGAAGAAAACAAGGTTGAAAAGTGAAACCCTAAGAGTTTAGTATAGTATCAAGGAGGCATTGTCAGTCTAAAATATCCATGAATATCTCACCATCCCCTAGCCTACATTACAAGCCTAAGAAAAGCCCTAAAGTGATCCTAACTAACCTACATGAAGATTTGGGTACTAATTATAAGGGCAATCCTATGGCATTTGACGTGCAGCATTTGGAACTCTATTATGAGAGTGAGACTTGTGATTATCCATATGTTTATGTATGTGAATTCTGATATGACTGAAAAAGAGTTTTTTTGTTGTAAGGGAACATTGGGTATGTTGCTAAGTGACTGACTTGTTCAGATAGTGTGATCTTGTTTTGGCATGATTGTTATTTCTGAATTTTTGTCGTATGTTGATGCTTGTGAGTTGCATGGCTGTTCTTCAAAACATCAATAGTGAGTTTTAAATTGACTGACAATGGATATGGTGAACTTATTCTGAACAAATATGAGTAGTTAGCTGCCAAATTGTACTTTATATTCTCTTAGTTTGTTTTTGTTGCTTAACGACAAGCAATTATTTTAAGTTGAGGGTGTTGATGTGTGAGCATATGCCAACACAATTGAGGCTTTTAACTCAAAATTATTTCAAGGTCTTGAGAAACTTTAGTTATTTTTGATTATTTTATGTTTGATTTTGCAGTTTAAGCTGATATGATAGAAAACCAACATGAAATAAAGCAAAAAGGTTGAAATTTAAATAAATCTGAATACAAGTATGGCTGACAACATTTGTGATAAGTGGTCAGCCCTGTGATAAGCTATCAGGTTGGTCGTATCGCTAGATAGAGAATTGGCCTAAAGTGGAAGTTGTGATGACATTTTGTGATAAACCGTCAAGGGTCTGATAAGTTATCAAGTTTGTCATCAGCCTTAAACAGGGAATAAGTTCCAGCTGGTAGAATCAATGATATTTTGTGATAGGCTATCATAATGGCGATAAGTCATCAAGAATGTCGTCAGACTTAGGAAGTACATTAGAATTGGAGCACAAGTGTAATGACATTTATGACAAGTCATCACAGTCTTGATAAGCAGTTAGAAATTTCCATCAATCTAAGACAGGACTAGTGCAGATTTGAAGAAGACCTGATGACATTTTTGATAAGTTGTCAGGATCCTGATAAGGCGTCACCAATTGTCGTCGTCTATTCAGAGAAAAAGCCGTAACCTTGATTTTGTTTTCTTATTTAGGGTAAACTATTTAAAGATTTGTATTAGGGTTTTCCAGACATTATTATTGTTATTGTAATTATCATTATTATTCCACACAAGGCCGACACGTTGTGTTTTTTATAGCATATTTTGATATTTTCTCTCTTTACTTCTTGACTTGAACAACAAAACTAATTTTGAGAGATTATTATCAGTATTTTGGGATTTTTCCTTTGTGATCTAATTTGCGATTCACTAGTTATTATTCATCTCTATAAGTTTATCTTCTAAATCATGAAATAAATTATTTATTTCGTTCGTTACATCATGAGTGGCTAAAATACATTAATTTTAGTTATGGGATCTAGGTTTAGGTCTTGATGAGGTGCTAAGTATTCAAGATACAAAAGGTGATAGAATTTCTTAGTAATTCTGAAGTTTTAATTAACGTCTGTTGGTTGGAAATAGTAGACATACCTACTTTGATTTGCTGGAGAAATAAATCAAATATAGTAGGAACTGAATTATCAACAGGGACTCAAAAATACTTTTTTTAATAATAACATTGTAAAAAGGTTGGTTAACTTGAGGTAAAATCTAGGCAGTAATAGAAATTCCCTAAGTCCGAGAGGATTAGGGAATTAACTGCTTAAGTAGGTCAAGAGACATTTAAGCATAACATCAATAAAGATCGCTTATTATCCTACCCACCGTGAGAATCTTGTATCACTTTTAGCATCTGTCATATACCGAAAGCCTTAGTGACACAATTCTGGTTATTTCATAAACTCTTGATTTACAAACACCGAAAGTAAAATGACAAACAACAACTTGTTAAACCTAAACCCCCTATTTTAGGAAATATTAAACTATCAATGGATTAAATCACAAATAACTTGAGTTCATACCATATTTCATGTGAGATTCGACCCCAACCTAGTTGGGGTTTATATTGACAACAATCGCTTACACCCATTGAAGAGTATAATTTGAGTGTTATCAGTAGTTGTAGTCCCTATTCAGAGCATAGATATTTAGAACAACCTTGCTTTTGAAGAGATTGTGGTCAAAATTCTTGACTATCTGACTCATAGATTGAGGAACAAAGGAGTCCCTCTAGTCAAAATCCTTTGGTGGAATCAGTTCATTGATGGAGCTACTTGGGAAGGAAAAGCAGACATGCGTACCAAGTATCCTACCTCTTCTCCACTAATTAAGACTCATTCAAGGTAACAACTTTCATTAAGCCTTTCAATTTCATGTTTAGATTTTAGTTACAACTTGTTGTCCAGTTCATGTTTAGAATTCCATTATAAACTTGGTATCAATTACTATTGCATTTTCAATCATACATTCATGCATTAGATAATCATGTGTTCATGCATTAGTTATGCATTCTGCTTATGAGAAACTCAGTTATCAAAAATTTCAATCATGTATTCATGAGTCAGTTCAGTCATGAAATCATACATTAGATATGCATGCTCGTTATGACTCTCAGAAATGACAGTCATGTAGTCATATTTCAATTGTTCATGTTCAGTATGTACTTCAGTTTATTATTTATCCTATCTTAATCAGTCTCATTCAAGGATGAATGTTCCCAAGGGGGAGATATTGTAATACCCCATATTTCTACCTAGCTTAAATTCATCCCGAAGATCTCAAATACTTTCTTTAAAAATTAATACAGTTTTATACATGTAGAATTTTCAAGATTTTGATTATTTGTTGTGTGGAAAATTAAATAAGCTTTCCATCAAAATCAAATTCACCTATATCTGATAACCGATTAAGAAGTTATGGCGATTTAAACTTTCAGTCGTAAAATACCATTATTTTAGCCAGTGGCGCAGCATGCCATAAGCTAAAATAACGTTTGATAGTTTCCAGTGAGACTCCGCGATTACACCACATCATGGAGGGCTCTTAAATCCCAATTGTCCTTTTTCTAATGAATCTCCGCGATAGCTCTGCGTCTCGCCATCTCCTAATTTCCTAGTTGTCAAATTCCAGAGACACAGTGCAATAGCATTATGTCGCGCCAGCCTGCCAAATAGGGAAAATTTTGAAAAAATACAAATATTTCATCTAGGGATAAATTGGTTTTTTCCTAAGGTTTTAACACATCCAGGTGTGGGATTTAATCCCTAAAAAGGTTTCAAATTATTATTTACTCACTTTCCCCCCAAATTAAGAACATTCGCTCCTAAGAAACAAAACCCTAGCATTTAAGAAATCAAATCCAACTCTGAGAATCTCTCCAAGAACTTCAAGAAACTTACAATCAAGGTATGTCAAGTGTTGATTCATGGTTCCCCTTTACCCATCAAGCTCAAGAATCTCTTTTTTCAAAGTTCATGTCGATGGATTTTTATGTATTCCATATTGGATTTGCTTTTGTTCATGTTGACAATGACCAATTGAATTCTAATACATGTTTAGTGATAAATTTTATGTAGAATTCGTTATTATATGAGTAGATTCATGTGAACCCATGATTATTCCGTTATATTATGAAATTAGAATTGAATCATGATGTTTACCTATTGTACAATGTCGTCTACATATAATATGTTCATTATGTGCTTGATCAATTGTCTATGTGAACTAATAAGAGAAGAAACAATGCCATGATTAGTTTATGTGCAAGTGTTTGATAAATTGTCCATGAGAATAGACGAATTCCACCATTTAGTATGCAATTATGAATTCCCCATTGATGTACAAGTGATACACCCCAAGTGTTTGTTGAAATGTTTTAATGAATGAATTGTGAGTATATAGCCATTGTTGGGATTTTAGGCTTGTGTCATGATTTACATTTTATGCGATCTAGTCCTGGTGGTATCTAATACTTGACAATGTTGCTGTGTTCCTAGATCAAATGTCATATTTTCATGATATCCTCAGTCATACAATGTTCAGTAGAATTTAGTCAATCATGTGACTTAGGTAAACTCCATAAACTCAGTAATCACAGTAATCTCAAAAAAGCTCAGTACTTTAGTAGTCTCAGTAGTATTCTTCCAATCAATGGAATTCAATAAACTCAATTTAGTTCAGTTATTCATGTTCAGTGTCTATTCAGATGGGAATAGGATTTAGCACCGAGTGAACACAAGGATGAGGACACACAATGACAGTTAAGGGTGTGATCCTTAGAAGCAAACCTTGTATTACAGAACTATGCAGCCAACATAGGTTTAGACATTAACACTAACAGATAAGGATTGATGAGGTAGATAAACACTATCATAGGAGGGTTCCACCATTTTCTTTTAGGGACACTGCCAGATAGGTGTCACTCATAACTTATCCTTACCAGTGGTGTAGTATTGACACCCTTCCAATTGGGGTTACAGATTGGACCCCAACTCAGCTATAATATCTTATTAGGGGCGTATGGTTTAGATGACTACTTTCTACGATTACAGTTTCAGGCTCAGTATCAGTAATAGAACTTAGATAGTTCTTTAACATTTCAGGACTGTCCAATACAGTTAACTCAGAACAGTACAGAACTCAGATAGTTCTTTAGCATTTTAGGATTGTCTGATACAGTCAACTCAAAACAGTATAGAACTCAGTTAGTTCCATCAAAACCTAGAATTTCAGATACAATTGCTTGGTATTATTTATATTAGTTATTAGTGACTCATGTTATCAGTAATCAGACTCAGTAGTCAGTTCCATAAAGAATTCAACCACAGTCACTTATTGATGCATATATTCTTATGTTCATGTTATTCAGTCAGTTAACATTGTTCATGCATTTGAACCGTTTGTATTCGGCCTACCTTACTTGCATACTAGTATATTCAAACGTACTGATGCATTGCACTCTGGTGTTTTATACCATAGGTTCAAGAGCACGAGCTCCAGAGCATCAGTACCATTCCATTTTTAGTAGTTAGAGTTAGCAGTGAGTCCTCATCCTTCGAGGACATGATCATTACTTTATTTCTTTATTTCTTAGTTTAGTTATGTAGTTGGAGTTTTTTGGGGACATGTCCCATTAACTCATTATTCTACTAATTTAAAGGCTTTCAGACTATAATATTTTTAGACTAGATATTTTTAGACGTTGTTTTAGTTTTGGTATTGTCGTACCACATTATTCAGATATGGTTTTATCAGATATTTATTAGTTTTTAACCTTATGGCATGTTTCAGCCTACTATTTCCGTATTTATAAAGTATATTATGAAGTGTTCAAATACAGATATCAGTCATGGGTTAGCTTGTAATCCTTCTAGGTCATAAGGACCATGTAACATTCCAAGTACCAAATTCGGGGTGTTATAATAGTCTAACTTATATGTTAGATAGTGTCAACCCCTTTTGATTCTACCTATGGTATGGGTTAAGGGTACTTTTTATTTGCTTGGGTATGGTTAGGGCTTGGTGGTTGTATATTGGTCAGTGGTGGGGGCCTAAGGGATACCTAGGTACAAGTGGTGTGTACTACTCATATGATAGGGTACAAGTGGTATGGTGGAGTCGTATCATTCTATGATAAAATAATACAGTTTAAGTTGAGGGTATTCTAGATATTTCCCCTTATAACTTTTTGGGACCCCATGACTTGAAACACTTTTTTTGGGATTCATTAATATATTTGCAATCAGTCAAACACTATAAACTCTCTTAAAATTTCTCAAGGCTCTTGGGTTAAGCAAAAGCTAGGGTTTCTGCAAAGTGGTCAATTGAGCATCTTAGGGGTGATCTCTTCTCATCTTCTTCTAAATCAAAGGCATGCTACTCATCCCTCACTGTTATTTCAAACTAATGGCATGTTTTATGGATTGTTTTTATGGCATAAATATTGTATGGTTTTGGGTTTTCATTTATATGTTGAGGTTTTTGGTTAGTTTTGTTGGTTATGATTTCTGTCTTTTACTTATGATTTTCATATTATTATGGTGGTTTAATCATTTTTTGCATGGGAATGGTTAATTGGTACTTGGTTTTAGCTTTGGAAATACTATGCCCCCAACATGTATGATAAAATGCATATGAGAATCTTTTGAGTTAAATTGTTCGACTTTCATTGAACTGTTGCATAGTATAACTTGGTAATGGAACCCTAAATGGTACAAATGATTTGGAATGGTTAAATGGTAATGTCATAATTGTTATGGTTGGTCTAATTGAAAGCCTTGTGAGGTACAAAGGAATCCCCCAAGCAAACTTTATAATAATCAGTTGTGGGGTACATAGTATTCCCCCAAGTCAACTTATTAATATAATCTATGGGTACATAGGAATCTCTTTCTTCTTAAAATGGATGGGTAAGTACATTTCTCGCAGGCTATATTCAGTATAATGATACCACTACTTATAGCCTTGGTTAATGATAAATAGAATAGTAGTATGGTTAAGCTACACATACCTAGGTTAATGGTTTTAAAGGCATGCTAAACCTGATTTTCTTTCCCAGTATGGTTATATATATATATATATATATATGATTGCGAATGCATAAGGTTGGTTTATTTACTAATAAAGGTTGTCATTATTTTATTCTTATCCTAGGTGCATGCTAACATTCACCTGCTATTCTATTTTTTAGTGTTTGTATCCCCACGTGATGCAAGAATCGACCATTCATATTTTGAAAGGCTCCATTTTATGTCATAGATGTTTTTACATACTTTGGTTATTTTATAGATATTGGTTTTGTCTATGGTTGGGGGCATGTCCTAAGTGGATATTATTTTACTATCGGTTAGAGGCTTTGTGGAACTACTTTATGTAGGAATGGGTAGTGTCAGTATTGGTGTCAAACTTAGTATTAGCATTAGTATTGGGGTTGATACCGCCTGACTTTATATATGACTATTCCATCTTTATATATTATGGACTAGTACTTGGTTATTGTTTTGGTTTTGGTACAGTTATTGTTGGGTATTGGATGGCTGGACTTTGTTGGGTTGGTCACGGTTATAGACCTATCCCAAAGTCTAAATTAGTACAAATATGCTATTTTTTTTTTACATAATTGGAATTCATCCAACTCAGGGTGTGTGTTTGGTGGTTAACTTGGGTAACAGGGGTGTTCCCCAATCCTGGTTGGACTTGGGATGCCTATTATGATAAGCCCCCAGTTCGAGTCATGTCAAGTTATTATCAGAGCCTTAGGTTCATGTTCAATTGCGATTCCACAAAGCTGTGTCTATTAGAGTCTTTTTTTATGGGTGTATAGCGCACCATACTCGTAGAAAGAGGCTACTAAGCATTTAGGAAATGTTTCTCTTCTTTGTGTTCTATTTTCAAGCATGAAGTCCAAGGTCTTGCATTCTTATATATTCTATTTGCTTGTCTTTCAGATCATGCCTCGATGATCTGAAGCTCACAGAAATTCCTCTAACCTAATTACGGATAATGTTGATAGGACACGTTTTACTCAGGAAATCCATGTTCAGTCTAAGGGTCTAGTCCTTGATATATCTAGAGTTCCCCTAGGTGCATCTAGTTTTTCTCAAGTAGATGTGATGAATGCAGAGTTTTATCAGTTAATTAATGTGATTGCTCAGTTGGTAGCTTCTCAGGCTGAGCATGGTTTATCTGCTATTTCATTCTTTGAGGTCACAAGGGTTGGCCAGTTCATGAAGATGAGTCCTCCAATCTTCATTGGTGTTAAGGTGGAAGAGGATTCACAAGGTTTTCTAAAAGAGATAGAAAAGATTTTCAGGATTATACATGCCACGAATATGGAAAGAGTGTATTTTGTGGCCTATCAGCTAAAGGATATGGTGTAAAAATAGTACAAGCAATGGGATCAAGCAAGGGGTGATGTTGAGGAGTTATTATTATAGGAGACTTTTTCTACTGCTTTTTTGGGCAGCTTCTTCCCTCAGGAGTTGAGAGAAGCAAAGAAGGAGGAGTTTATTACTCTGAAATAGGGGAAGATGTAGCTTAAGTAATATGCCTTACAATTTCACCAGTTGTCTAGGTATGCTCAAAAGTTAATGTTTGATATGAGGGCAAAGATGAGAAAGTTTACTTTAGGACTATCTCGGGATTTGATCCTTGAAAGAAAGTCTACATTGCTGATCAAGATCATAGATATTTCTAGGTTAGTTTTTCACATGTAATAGATGGAGGAGGAAAAAAGAAAGTAGGATGAAATAGGTGAAAGGTAGGGTAAAAGTTTTAGGTTCTATAAGTAGGGTAGAAAACAACAAAGTGGTAGAGATGGTGGTATGTGGCTAAAGAAGAAGTGGGGGAGTTCTGGTTCTTTCTCCATAACTAGTGCTCCATACCCAAAGAAACCATGTGATAGGTGTCATCAAGGTAGCGACTACTTCAGGGCACAGATTGCCCAATCTCAGGTTAGTAGGGCTTTGACGGCTTTATCATGTCCTTATTACAGGTTCGATCATCAGTTATATTAGGATTTCTATGATGAGAAGAGGGATAGGTGCTTTAAGTATGGTCATCCAGGCTAAATGCTTACTAATTATCTTATTGGTAAGGTTGCTTTGGGGGAGAATAAGGTTTTCGTTGCCTCTTTATCTTCTCCTACACAAAAGGGTGCTGCTTCTATATCTGTTTCTGCTTCTGGTATCGGGACAGGCCAAAAATCATTATATGCACTCAGTACCCAACAGGAGTCTAAGGTATTGCCTAATGTCATGACTGGTATGTTACAGATCTTTTCTCATGACATGTATTGTTTGCTTGATCTGGGGTCCACTTTCTCTTATGTGACACTATTTATAGCTGTATATTTTGGTTTTGATCTCAAATTTATTTCAGATCATTTTTTTATTTCTACCCTAGTAGGTGACTCTGTTATTGCCAGAAGTATCTATAGGGGGTGTGGTATCTTTTGGTAATATGGTGGATTTGTTCGAATTAGATATGGTGGATCTTGATGTCATTCTATGGATGGATTGGTTACACTCGAGTTATGCAATCTTAAATTGTCGAACCCATAATGTTGTCTTTAAGTTCCCTGGAGAACTGGTTATTGAATGGTAGGGTGGTTCCATTGATCCTAAGGGGAGGTTTGTATCATATCATATGGCTCATAGGTTAATCTGTAAGAGGTTTTTCTTTTATTTTTTTCTTGTTAAACCCTTTAACTCAGAAGGTCCTTCTTTGCATTCAATTCTGGTGGTGAATTAGTTTCCAGTGGTCTTTCCATATGATCTTTATGGTTTTCCTCCACATAGAGAGATTGATTTTAGGATTGATTTGGTTTTAGACACTCATCCAATATCTATTCCTCCTTCTAGATTGGCTCTAGCTGAGTTGAGGGAACTCAAAGAGTAACTTAAGGATCTTTTGGATGAGGGTTTCATCAATCCTAGTGTGTCCCCGTAGGGAGCACCAATGTTATTCATGTGTAAGAAGGATGGTTCCCTTTGGAAATGTATTGACAATCGAAAGTTGAATAAGGTGATGGTTAAGAACAACTATCCTTTTCAAAGGATAGCTTACTTGTTTTATCAGTTTCAAAGTGCCAAATTTTTTTCTAAGATTGATCTTTGATCTGGGTATTATTAGCTTACCATTAGGGAGGTGGATATATCTAAGATGGCATTCCGTACCTGGTATGGGCACATTGAGTTCTTGGTTACGTCATTCAGTTTGACCAATGGCCCAACGACATTTATGAATCTGATGAATAAGGTCTTCCCTTAATTTCTAGATTTGCTTGTCATTTTGTTCGTTAATGGCATTCTGATATATTCTAAGAGTGAGGTGGATCATGTGAATCACCTCTGCATAGTGTTGTAGGCCTTAAAAGTTCAGAAGTTGTATGCCTAATTCTGAAAATATGAATTCTGGTTAAACATTGTCACTTTTCTGGGTCATATTATTTCTATTAAGGAGATCATGGTGGATCTACAAATGGTGGTGGTGGTTAAGAAGTGTCCTAGAACCAGGACTCTAATCTACATTTGGAGCTTCTTAGGTATGGCCGGATACTATAGCAGGTTTGTGGAGAATTTTTCGATGATAGCTTCCTTATTGACTAAGTTGACTCAAAAAAAGGTAAGGATCTCTAGGTCAGATTCTTGTAAGGGTATTTTCGAGAAGCTGAAAGATAAGCAAACTTTGGCTATGGTTTTGACATTATCTAAAGGCAATGAGGGGTTTGTGGTATACTGTGATGCATCCCAGGTGGGACTTATCTATGTGTTGATGCAGCATAGTAAGGTGATTGCCTATGCTTATAGGTAGTTTATGGTGCATGAGAGGAACTAACCTACTCATTATTTGGAACTTTTAGCAGTGGTGTTTGCATTAAAAATCGGGCGGCACTATTTGTATGGAGTGCCTGTGGACATCTTTTCTGATTATAAGAGTCTATAGTAGGTGTTCAGTGGTGTAGGTTAGAAATAGGTAATGGTATTTGAGATCGGTGGTGATGGTACCTTGCTGTACCAAGGGAATTTATGTGTTCCTGATATCGCTGTTTTGCGTGAAAGGGTATTAGTTGAGGTGCATGAATTGCTCTACATTGTTCATCCCATTTTGTAGAAAATGTACCATGATCTCAAGGAGATGTATTGGTGTAATGGTATGAAGAAGGATGTGGCTAATTTTGTGGCCAAATGTTTAGTGTGTCAAAAATAAAAGTTGCGAACATAAGGCCTAGAGGCTTATATTAGGAAATTGAATTACAAAAATAGAAGAGGGAGGCGATCGATATGGATTTCGTTACCGGTCTTACTCGATTTGTAACTAATTCAATTCGATTTGATTCATCGCAGATAGGATGACAAAGTTGGCTAACTTCTTTCCAATGAGGACTAAATTTTTATCAGATGATTATGCAAGGTTGTATCTTTATGAGATTGTGAAGATTGATAGGGTACCTATTTCAATCATCTATGATTATGGTACGCTATTTTCATCTCACTTTTGGTGGTTATTTCATAAAGGGTTATGGACTAAGGTTAGTGTGAGTACTACTTTTCACCGACAGATGGATGAGCAAGGAGAAAGGACTATTCAGACATTGGAAGAGATGTTTTGTGCATGTATGATTGGTTATGGTTGTAGTTGGGTTGAACATCTTCTTAAAACAATAGTTATTATTCTAGCATTGGGATGACTCCTTTTGATACATTGTATTGTAGGAGGTGTAGATCTCCTATTGGGTGGTTCAAGCTTAGTAAGGTAGATATCTTTGGCCCGAATTTGGTTTATCAAGCTATGGACAAGGTAAAAGTGATTCTAGATAGGCTTAAGGTTGCCCCAAATTGCCAAAAGTCCTATGCATATGTAAGGCATAGGGACTTAGAGTTTGAGGTTAGGGATAGGGTGTTCCTAAAGTTTTCCCCCATGAAGGGAGTAATGCTATTTGGGAAAAAGGTGAAGCTTAGTCCCCGGTATATTGGTCCTTATGTGGTTTAGTAGAGTGTTAGTAATGTTGCGTATGAATTAGAATTGCTTTCTAGTTTGAGCTGCATTAATCCAGTATTCCATGTTTCTATGTTGAGAAAGTGTAGAGGTGATCCTTCATCAGTTGTTCAATTGGAAGGATTTAGTATATCCCATTCTCTATCTTATGAAGAGATCCCGGTTGAGATCTTGGATCGGCAAGCTCGTCAGTTGCAGACCAAAGATTTAGCTTTGGTTAAGGTTCTATGGCAAACTACAAGGTGGAAGAAGCTACTTGGGAAGCGTTAGAGGACATGAAGTTCAAGTATTTGTGATGCCCTTATTCTCTCCTATCCTTTTTCTATACACATGTAGCAGCCGCTGGCCAGTCATATCTAGTAGGCACTTATTTTGTTTCTGGCTTCCTCTCTATTTTTTTTCGATACAGATAATTGTTAACCTCCTAAGTTTACATTTTAATAATGATAGACTAACTTAAGTAACTTTGCAGGACATTGAAGACTACCAATATTGGAAGGATAAAGGAAGCCGACTCCAGGAATGCAAGGGCATCCCTAACGTCCATGTAAACAAATAGAAGGAAAATCAAATAAAGATATTGGAAGATAGAAGAGTATCTCACCCAGAGATATAGAGGATCACGACATCCAAATAAGTCTGGCAAGCAGATGAATCAAATATCATCGAAGTGGAAGAAGGATCACATTCCCGGAATCACAAAAGACCAAATCAATCAGGACAAAAAACAAAAGTCTCTTGCCCAAAAGTTTTGTCAAATTAGATCGAGAGAAAAAAGAAAAGATCATGAGCTCATTTTGAAGGAGATCAATTTCTACAATACCAAAGAGAAAAATAGATCTCAGACATATCTGATAGGGACGTGATCCAAAGCTTCATATGGACATATCTGATATGGACATATCACACATCTACATTCCTCAATCAAGGAATCAATTTAAATCCTTTATTTAGAAGAAATATCATAGGTTTCCTTATAAAGAGTAGTAGCCAATGACAATAAAATATGAAGATTAAAGACTGACACTTTTCACACAACTTCAAGAAGGAAATTCAAAGTGTCTCATTCTTAGTCTTACAAGGATTTGTAACTTTTAATTTACAATTGTTATATAAAGAGTAGGATCGAGTCAACCTTGTAACATCAACTGAAGTTGTGTCACAAGATCAAAAGAGCAAAATAAGTCTTCAGAACTTGTTTCTTATCATTGTACTCAAGACCAACATTCAACGATCTATGGAAACTTTGAAACCAAAATGGACTGGAAATAAGCACCACATTGGTGTTCCTTTAGTACCCCAAACTAATATTAGCTTGATTCATCTCTTAGTTAGATGCATAAGAGGCTTAAGGCTTGAAATTTTCACTAATTGTTGCGGACTTATCCCTTTTCAAGTCCCCAATACTTCGAGGATTTTTATCCTGGTCTTTCCAACTTCAAGACGTTAGTTTTTGAGTTACTTCATGTTAAGGGATATAAGAAGTACGTCTCGGGGGAGTTTTCAATTTTTTTCAAACAAGGTTTGTGTCATGTTTGGATCACGAATCTTGAAAATCACCGAGATAGAGCTGCATCGCGGTGTTGTTCCTGCTGGCACATATACCACAACACGGTGAGGGTGTTGTAAACAGTTCTTGATTTATAATATTAATTCGTGTTTCATAATCTTTATCCTAGTATATGAAGTGCTGATGGGGTGAAAAACATTTATAGAAATCACGTAGAAGAAAGTTGAGCTAAGAGCCTTTGATTCGTCAAAAGGTTGGTGTTCGATCCTACAAGGGTAAACTTTTGAACGTGTATAACATTTTACATATATGAAAATTTTCAGCTTAAGAACCACCAAATTGTGGATAGTTAAATTATCATTCTAATTATACTAATTTTTTCTTAATCTGATACCTGAGCAAAAATTATGTACATTTCGTTAGAACTATTAAGCCACCGAGATAAGACCGTGTTGCATCCAATTTTTTTGATTTAAATAATTGAGAGGCAATTGGGTCTTTTTTCCCCTAATCTAATCATCCATTACATAATTTAGAACAAATTTTAGGTCACTATTGGCCCTTCTTCTTCAATTTTCCTCTCAAAAAAATGATTACCTGTCCCCAAGAACAAATTCAATTAATTTTTCCCTAAGGAATGAAGAATCCAAGTTCCCCAAGTTTAAGAACCTTCAAGAAAGCATCAAGATTGGTGTTTCTATTTCAAGTTAAAGGTTTAAGGTATGTAGGGTATTCATTCATGGGTCCCTTTCACCAATGGAGCCCAAAAACTATTTTCTTTCAATTAAAGAGTGAATTTTCTATCATATGATTTTTTATATGTTCAAGAAAGATAGAATTTCATGTTTTCATGGTGATTTTAATTAAATTCAGCCTATATATGATCCCATTTAAGAGTTTGAATTCCTCATGGTATGAATTTATGTTTCCCATGATTTATTCAAGTGAATTCCATGATAGATCCTAAACTCATTATTTTTAGCAACATTCTCATATTTTAAATTTAAGTTTTCCCATGTTTGATGAAATTCCTATGTCTTGAGTTGAACCATGATTCAAACTAAAGTTTGAGTTTAAATGTCATGTTTTAATGATCATTCAATGCTGGTGGCTTATGAACACCTGATATCTATGCCTTTTTACGTAATTTCTATTTTTAAGTAATTAGTTTGTAAGAACATTATTTTTAATATCATATTCAGAACACCATGATCATGTTGAGAAGAATCATTTTATATGTTAATAATCATCTTCGAATCTGTATGCACTGTTATTTTCAAAATACCATGACCTAAACTTATCAGTTATCAGTTATCTGTTCATCCTCCAGTTAGTATTTTAGTGTCATTATAATATTCGGTATATATTCAGCTTAGGTTTGCGTGACCAATGCATATAGATTTACAGTTATTCAATTATACAGATTTCATTCTTTCAATTTCCAGATTTTTTCACAAACATGTATATGATTGGTCTTGCATTCATAGATGTTAAAATTTTTATGCATTCATATTTAAGTATCTCATGCCATTCAGTTAGTCCTTATCTCATATGCACAGTAACCCACAGTTTCATTCTTGTTATTCAGACTAAGTATAGTTTAATTTTACATGATCGGTATTCATATATCTGCTACTCAGCAAACCAATGTTAGTTATCTCTTTACTTAGATTTTAGTTGTTTGTTCACACAGACATCAATCATTTAGTTAATCAGATCTACTTAGTACATGTTATGTTGGTTTTGTACGTTTATTCGTTCATGCTCAATATTTTTATATATTCAGATACTTGAGTTATGTCACTTTCCACCATACAGTTTCAGACCCAGTATTCATGCGTCATACTTAATCCATCTTTTACCACATATTCAGCCTTAAAAGAGAATGGCTTACAACATTTATGTTTCTATCACCTCCTGGCTTACAAAAAAAATTTTAGCTTATGATTTATAAAACTCTCTATCATTTATAGTTTTCACGTAAAGTCATGTTTCAAATGTATGTTTTAGCAAATAACTTATATCCTCAGTTTTATAGCATGTTTGAAATATTTCCACGATTTAGTGTATGTCTCCATATACAAAGTACATTCTATCGTACTGACCACATATATGTATTTGTGGCTACATCCGTCATAATGTAGGTACCACATATAGCTCTTACACCAGGGTTGGATAGTTTGTAGGTTTCAGCCAATAGGTGATAAGTTCTCCTATTTCGAGAACTCCAGACAGTTGTAGATTATGTACTATCTCTTTTTTCATATGTATTAATTAGTGGTAGTTGGAGGCATAGCCCAACTATTTATAGTCAGTATACTAGAGGATTCATAGATGTCAGTCATAATCAGTCATGTAATTTGAGTTTCTTTCTTTAGTTATATCATCATGTAAACTGTATATGCATTAACTTTATTCAGACTTTTCATGGTTATGCTTCCGCTCAGCAAATTAAGTTTCATAATATATTTTAAATTAGTTACTCAAGTATCATGCCAGTTCATGGGTTAGTTTGGGATCACTTGTGCTTCCAAGCACCATTTACGACTAGGGGAAGTCTCGGGTCATGAAAAACATAGTATCAGATCCAGAGTTCAAGTGTCCTAGGGTGTCTATGAAGCCATTTCTAGTAGATTCTTATGGAATGGTATAGAGATATATATAAATTTCTTTGAGAGTCTGTAGGCATTTAAGAAATATTTCCCTTCTTTCATGTCTTAGATAGTGTAGTAGAAGTTTTCTCTAAGGAACTTATGCAAATTCTTACGACAATCTATTGTTACCACCTCTTCCTTATTCTTAAGGAAATAAAAATAGCCAGCTTAAATTCTTACAGATAGAGCTTTCTCTGGCAGTCCCAACAAATAGCTATGGGATTGCATGCAGGATCAAAAGTATCCCATTATTCCTTTATATTCCAATGTATAAAATATTTCATCCATATTTATTTAAATTGTGTTTTGAGCCAAAGTCAAATATGCTTTCAGAATCCCATAACAGCATATGACCTAAAGTTAGAAGCATGAATCTAGAAGCTTAGCAGCATTAAAGTTGGAATAGTATTATTCCAAATTTAGCAGGTTATGTATTCAAGGGTTAGTTGTATGAAGGTGAATCCGTAGGCTTGAATCATGTGTATGCAAGAATTTAAGTTTGTCGATTTGAATTAAGTATGATAGTGCGTGTCTGATCTAGAGGTGTACCTAAGGTGATATAAAATTTTATTATTTTTAAGTTTTAACATTGTGTGTGGGTGCTTAGATACTACCCTTGAGTTGTTATGTGTTAGTATGTAAGTTTAAATCTTTGATGATTAAGCTAATAGAAAGAAGAGTTGAAGTTCCAGATGATGGGAACTTACGGTATGATGATACTCATAAAGATTCTAAGTTAGTAAGTGTTCAAGATATTATATGATGACTGCTACTATAACTAGAAGTTGCAAAGCTTACTCGAAAACGAAGGGCATCCATCCAGTAAAAGTATGCCACGGTGACATTAGCTATTCGAGTAAAATCATAGGATTGAAAGCCGATTGCTACTTTCTTGCCTTGGGGCATCCCATTCTGGATAACGTAATAAAAAGTCTTTCTCTACTGTCTTCACCCTGTTCCTCTCATACGCCGAGGGCTCAATTACAGGTTTTGGGGCAATAAAAAGTTAAGTGTTGTATCTGAAAAGGAAGTGTTAGCAGAGGGTTTTACACTTTCACATGTAGTCTTTTAGGTTGAGTCAAGATTTATGTGCATTGTTATATCTTAGACCCTAGAGTAAAAATGGTTGGATTTCAATTTAGAGTTTATTAAATGGGTCCACGAACTTAGAGTAATGGCTTAAATCTAAGGGGGAGATGATAGAGAAAGCAACCAAGTCAAGCTCTGATACAAGAACAAACTACTAAAAATGAAAATGCACTCTAAAGACACAAAAATCAGCAACTACAAGTAAAGGAAAACAACACATAGAAAGGAGATGAAGAAGAAGATTGCATAAAAGTAAAGATAGATAGAAAGACCTTTACTCATACCAAGTGATTAAAAAAATATAGTGTATCAAACCATCAATCAAACCTCACCAATAGAAGCTAAAACCTTCCTCTTAGGTGGACCAAAGGACTCATACTCTTCAATCACACCTTTATTGCCAATAGATCAACACAAGTGAAATCTATCAAATGTATTAATCTCTCATGTTTTGATGTCTTTTCCAAGACCTACACTAAGATGGATTTTCTAAGCCCTACACTATAGAAAGAAACTAGATTAAAAGTAATAGTCAATTTCAATTCATCAAAAGTCTAATGCAAATCGAAGGGAAAAGGTCTATTTAAGGTATTACATAATAATGACTAAAATACCCTTAATGAAGGGTACTCCTTTGGAGTTTAAAAGTGAGGTTTTAAAAGACCACAAATCCCTTAGTTGAGGGACCTATGTGATTTAAAAATCCCTCCTTCTCTCTTTATTTGGACAAGGCTTTGTAATGGTTCCAAAAGATCTTCAAGCACTTGCAAATCCGAGACTTGATCCTTTGACAATCCAAACCTTGAACCTTTTACAAGACCTTGTAAACCTTGTGCTCTTTATGATTGTATCTTCCTCTCCATATTGAAAGGAATTTGACCTAAAATTCACACCTTGTAAAATCAAAGAGAGGGATAACAAGCACACAGTCCTCATAATAGGAGGGTTAGCATTAGTGCCACAATCTTATAAACACACCAATGGGGTACGCTCTTGGAATATAATCATGAAAAAGGACATGAATAAGATTGAAATCAAAGAAATAAGAGTGCAACCCAAAATCATCACATATATCAACAAGCCAAGGTTGTTCACATTTGAAATACATCCATGGGTCCTTTGTGTGTGACATGAAAATCTAAGCATGAATGGACCAAAGGAATTAGTTTTGGAAAATATCAAGAGATAAGGAAACTACAATGGTCTTAATGGCTTTACTACACCCAAAAGGTAAGACTACCTTTGGCTTAGGAACCATAAGATACTTTGTTTCATTACCTCTACAAAGGACCTCATCAAATATGGTGCCACTATTGATCTCAAGGTCCACCGCACCCACATATAACAATCATTCAAACAAGGAGATCAGCCACCAAAATTCCTACCTATACACAATACAAATTCAAAATTAACATGGTTATCATCATAGGTAAAAAGGTAGCATAGAAAGGAATCAAGTGTGAAGACATCATGCTGAGGGGGTACACTTTTAAAATACAACGAGAAATCATTTGTTTTAACCATGAAACACTTAGTATTATCATTACAAAGGATAAGGCTAAGATAATTATTAAGGATAAATAAATACATGCCAAGACAATCTCTTCCCCTCCCTATTTCTGCACTGGGATCAAATGGATGAAGTAACCAACGATATAACCAGAGATCACTCATTCCTTTTACTATGGAATCATACTCACAATAACCCAAAGAATTTGATTTTAAGGGAAGAAAAAAATTCAAGAATAAGGATATACGTCCTAGAAGACTTCTCTCAACAAGATGCATTCTATTTTTCATATCCTCACTAGTTGTTGACAACTCACAAAACAACGTACACTCACCTTGGTTTTTGCAAGGGTCAACTAGTGTGTGAATACTGTTGTCACTTGGTAATGGAACCTTATTCAAGTTATAAGTGCTAGCACTAGATTGACATAAATAGTTATTATGAAAAGAATCGATTTTGTCATCTAAAGGATCAACTAGTACTTGCATACTCACAACAAGAGATTAGTCCTTATACAATGTAACAATACCAAGAGTATCAAAAAAGGGAGATTCATACACTTCTTCACTAATCCAATCCGAAACTACACCATTTTTCCTACTACTAACATCATCAAAACAATTCAAGTTTCTAGAAGTGTAGAAAATAGCCTTGTTACCTTGTAGATCATTAGAAGTATTTTCTTCACTTGATTTTGTACCATGGAAGCCCTCATGGACTACATAATAATGTAATATGTCAAGATTTCCCCTTGGATTCATTTGTTTATCATTTGTCCCAAGATTGGAACTTTTAGCCAAGGGTTTCATTAACGCATCAACCATGTGGGTGTGTGGAACTCCTTTTGGATAATTCTTTGAGAATGTATGTTATTGAACCTACACATTAGAAGAATAAATTCTAGGGAAAATGCTAGCACTTGGGATAGTGAGTAACAAGGGTCCTTTACGGACAAGATCCACAATCAAGCATTTCTTTCCCTTTTCTACTTCAATACCCATGGTTTCCCTTTCGCTTTTCTTCTTTTCTTAAAATTTTTATTTTACCTCAATATCAAGCTTCTCTCCATCTTGAGGCTTGGCCTCATTCTCTTCGGATTCTAACTTGTGGAGAAGAGTCATTAGATTTTGTGAAGTGTAGGATCTTTGGACTTGTGAAGGGTAAAGACTTTGGTAAAGTGAGTTTGGAACTTGGTACTTTGGATTTTGAGGTAGAATTTGAATACCAAGTCCTTTTTTTTGTACTTGGTTCAATTTTTGGTGTAATGGTCTTTGGACCTCTCGGGTTTGGGGACTTTGGACTTGATAGCTTGGGTTTTGTGGAGGCTTTGGTAGACAAATTCTATGAACTCCTCTTTCGTTCTAATCACGTCACCCTTTATTGATCCCACATAACCTCTCATATCTTGTACATCCATTCTTACTTTTGCCAAATCACAAGATAAGGCACCAAACTAAGCCAACAAAACTCCCATAGCATTATTTCCCAATGGTTGCGATGAAAAATCCTCGGGATCCATGGTCAAATAAAACTAATAAGAAGAAAAAATAGCAAAGGAAAACCTACCAAACAATCAAACTAGCTAGTTCAAAGAAAGCCTCACTTCACTCACACTCAATCTTACCTCACACATGGCCTCACAAGTGTTGGATAGTTAACAATACTTCGTAAGTTACTCAAGTGTTGAGAAGATATGGTCCAGAATCAATCGTTGTTTGAAATGACTCAAATAAAGTGATATATGAAATTGAACCAACCAAACATTACGATTTTAAATAGAAAAAAGCACACAATAAATGTAGACATAAAACAAAGAACTGTAGACTAATTATCAACCTAGTAGGTAATTACTAGTTTGGTAATTAGTGGTAGAATCAACACAAAAGCAACTAGAAAAAACAAATAAAAAATTAGAAATCTAATTTAGAACTCAATTTGGTTGGTCACCAAAGTGATGAAGTGGCAGCTTTTGATTGGACGTCACTTTTTTCAAAATTTTTAATTCCCAAATTCTTGTCTCGGACAAACAACACTTAAGGAGAAAAAGGATTTCGGTTTTGATGGGGAAATATTGAAGGTTTGACCCTTTTTGAACTTCAATTTGAATTTGAAATGGATTGGTCCCCCCTTGTACTTCAATTGTACTTGATTATTCCTTCCTTTTTGTTGTTTTCTTTCTTTTAGATGACTAGGAATGTTCTAGGAAATTTCCTTAAATAAGTACTACACTCTATTTCCTCCCTTTTTAAGATTAAACAACCTCCTTGAATATGCTTCTTGAACAATCTATGAAGATGAAGAAGAACAACATGAATATTCAAGAGTTGACCAATGATTGACCATGAGACAAATGAACCCTAAATTCAATTTTTCTTTTGGATTTAGGTTCCCTTTGCTAAGATAAGCTTAAATATCAACAAATCAGAACATATAATGCCACCAACTCAAACCCAAAATGCATCTCCCCTCCAAAAGCTTCAAACAAGCCACAACAATAGTGGATCTAGCTCAAACACAACCAAATATTGTTCCTAACGTAGATCTAGAATCCCTAGGTTCTAGGGAACAAGAATCTAGCACTTGAAATAAAAAAAAAAACATAAAAATTTGTAGATCTAACTTGCAAAAATCTGTCCAAGAACAGATTTTTCTTGACTCTGAACTCTATTTTGTGGAGATTCTCTTAGATCCAAGGCTTAGAGTTGTGGTAAAAACTCTAATACATGGCTTTGATACAAAATTATACAAGAAAAAACTAGTAAAAACGAAAATGGACACTAAAGACCCAAAAATCAGCAACCACAAGTAAACGAAAACAACACATAGAAAGGAGATGAAGAAAAAGATTGCCTAAAATGAAAGATAGATAGAAAAATCCTTACATCTACCAAGTAATTAACAAAAGATTCTGTATCAAACCATAAATCAAACCTCACCAATATAAGCTCAAACCTTCCTCTTAGGTGGACCAAAGGACTTACACTCTTCAATCACACCTTTCTTGCCAATTGATCACCACAAGTGCAATCCATCAAATGTATTAATCTCTCAAGTTTGGATGTCTTTTCCAAGACCTACATTAAGATGGATTTTCCAAGCCCTACACTAATGAAATAAACTATACTAAGAGTAATACGGAATTTCAATTCATCAAAGTCTAATGAAAATAGAAGCTAAAAGGTCTATTTATACTATTACATAATAATGACTAAAATTCCCTTAATGAAGGGTGATACTTTGGAGTGTAAAAGGGAGGTCTTAAAAGACCACAAAGCCCTTAGTTCAGTCACCTATGTGATGTAGAAATCCCTTTATCTCTCTTTAATTTGGACAAGACTTTGTATTGGTTCCAAAAGGTCTCCAAGCACTTGCAAATCTAAGACTTGATCCTTTGACACTAAAAAGCTTGAACCTTCTACATGACCTTGTAAACCTTGTTCTCTTTATGCTTGCATCAGGCTCTCAGACTTTAGTAGTGATGCCAGTGTATTATAGAACAACAGTAAGGAAGGAGGGTGCCCAACTCATTCTTATCTTAGTGCAAAGTTTTGTAATTCAATCATTATGACATCTATTTATTCCTTACAAATCATGTCAAGGATCATTGTTCATGTTCATGCACATCATAGAGAACCATGAATGCTTTCAGTTCCTAGTATAAGAACATCCAGTTCATTCTGCAATACAAATCTTATACCATGAATTTTTGAACTCCAAACTCGGATCATGCAACCCATGACTCAGGTACTCATGCTTTACATTATGTTCAGTTCTAAGTACTCATGCTACACTTTTAATGATCAGTTAAATTCATATTATGTCATGTATATCCTTATTTTGATCATTCTAATGAATCCATGCCATGGATACTCTATTCCACAGGCCTCAGTTAAGTGTCCAAGTTATGCATAGTATTCTTTCATGCTTTAGGTCCTCAAGTTCTAACCTTTTAGTAACCTCTCCTTAGGTACAAATTGTGATGATGAACAATTGTTTAGATAGTAGCGACTAAGTGTTTCTTGTTTTCATGGTATAGACTAGTCTTATGGTGGTATGTGTAGTACATTGTGATTTTAGGTTAGGCTTGAACATGATGAGATCATGTATCTCAACACAGACTTTGGCAGGAATAGTTATATGTACCCATGTAAAAATTATAAGTTGAATCAAGTAAGCATGGTATTTAGGGGGAAAAGTATAGTTGAGTTTAATCTTTCAGCATAATTCAGTTCATACAGTCGGCAATTAAGTTTATTAGTCAGACAGGAAAGTTCCTATGGACTTTCCATCTTTCCATCTAGTCTTGCTATCTGAAGTTTCATCAGTATGCCTATTCCATGAGGTAACCTATCAGCAATCATATAAAGTTAAAATTCAGTTGAGTCCTTACTTCTAGTCTAAATTAGTCTTAACCATAAAGGATATTTAGATTCTGAAATATTATCGTGTTAGTTATCGAACTTCAAAATTTGGCTAAAATAGTACTAATGGATTCCTATATTTGGAAATTATCACATCATGCATTCATGAATACAGCTCTATCTATGAATCATACATCGGTTTCAGATTCAAGATATCTAGTCATGATTCAATACGTAAGTGTCGCATGAATCATCTTAATCTTTCCTTAGTATTTTAGCCAAGTTAGTATCATTCGGTGGACGAACAATCCCAAAGGGAAGATATTGTATTACCCCATGTTCTTATGTCCTAAACCTCTCATCTTTTCTTTGTGAAACCAGATCCAGCATGAGATAATAGTTACTCATAAGTTCAATATCTCTTTTCTATCTCAACCATATAGCTATTCTCATGTCATTACTTGTACTCAAGAAATCAGTTCAATTCAGGATATTCAGTTTATGTATCATGTTTTAGGCTTAGTTAGATAATCACGTTCCAAGTCATGCATGGTCAGTATATGATATCAGTGATCTTAGTACAGTACTCTCAGTCTAACCAGTCTCATTCGAGGATGAATATTCGCAAGGGGGAGATATTATATTACCCCATACTAATCTTAGCTCAATTCAGCACTTAGTTTCATTCTTAAGGGGCTAAAGGCTTGAAATTTTCACTAAGTGATAGGGACATAGCCATTTTCAAGACCCCTAAACATCAAAGATTTTCATTTTGGTCTTTTCGGCCACGAGACATTAGTTTTTAAGTTACTTCATGTTCAGGGATGTAAGAAGTATGTCTTGGGGAAGTTTTGAATTTTTTTCAAATAATTTTGGGTCATGTTTGGATCAAAAATCTAGTAATTCACCGTGATAGAGCTGCCTCGCGGTTCAGTTCCCATTGGTACATATACTGCATTGCAGTGTAGTTTCCATTAGTATATATACGTCATCGCGGTGAGGGTGTTGTGTCTAGTTCTGGATTTATAATTTGAATGCATGTATCATAATATTTATCCTAGTATGTGATATGCTTATGAGGTGAAAAATGTTCATAGAAATCACCTAGAACAAAGTTGAGCTAAGAGACTTTGATTCATCCAATGTTTTGTGTTTGATCCCACAATAGTCAACTTTGAACGTGTATAACTTTTGACATATATGGAATTTTTTTCAGTTCAATTCCAACAAAATTATAGATAATTGAAATAGCTTTTGAAGATACCAATGTTGCCTTAATCTAATACCCAAGCGAAATGTTATAATAACCTTTGTCAGAACGAGTACGACACCATGATAAGACTGCATCGCGGTGAGATAGTTGCTTCCAGTTTTTTTGATTTAAATAAATGAGGGGAAACAAGGTCTTTTCTCTTCTCAACCTAATCATCCATAACACGACTTGGGGCTTTTTTTAGGTCATTATTGGCCCCTCTTCTCCAATTTTCCTATATAGAAAATGATTCTCTTTCCCTAACAACAAATTCAATTCCTTTTTCCAAGGAATCAAGAATCCAAGTTCCCCAATTTCAAGAACCTTCAGGAAAGCATCATGATTGGTATTTCTCTTTCAAGTTAGATGTTTAACGTACGTGGGGTATTAATTTATGGGTCCCTTTCTCCTATGGAGCCGAAAAATGCTATTCTTTCAATTAAAGAGTGAGTTTTCTATTATTATGATGTGTTATTTGTTCAAAAAAGATTGAATTTCAAGTTTTCATGGTGATTTTAATTCAGTTCAGCCCATGTATGACCTCATGCAAGATTTTGAAGTCGTCATTGTTATGTATAAAAGTTTCCCATGATTTATTCAAGTGAATTTTATGATAAATCATAAACTCATGATTTTTAGCAACATTCTGATGTTTTAAATTCATTTTTTACCTTGTTTGATGATATGCGAATGTCTCGAGTTACACCATGATTCAATACCATAGTTTGATTTTAAATGTCATATATTGATGATCATTCAGTACAGGTGGGTTATGGACACCTAATATCTATGTGTTTTTATATGATTTCTATTTTCATGTAATGAGTAATTCAGACCATGATTTTTAATATCATATTAAGAACAACATAATCATGTTGAGGAGTATCAGTTTATATGATAATAATTACCTGAGAATCTGTATTCATTGTTATTTTTATAATACCATGACCTGAGCTTATCAATTATCTATTATCAGTGCATGCACCAGTTAGTATTTCAGTGTATTTCAGTTGGGAGTAGGATTTAACACCAAGCAAAACTAGGGATGAGGGATGACCTGCCATTAGAGGGTATGACCTTTAGCAGTAGTCCCTGAGATCTAGAACTACTTAGCCAGCATAGGTTTTCGATGTCTTCCCTCCAGTTGTGGGTTGATACTTAACTCATAAGAGCACCTGCTAGTATAGGGTAACTCTTTAGTCCAACGGGACATTATTTTAGTGATCACTATAGTTCAGGTTCTATTCTGATAGGAAGAATAGAACAACCCTCCTCAAATAGGTTACATGTTGGACTCCATGATAGCTTACATGGTTTATGTCAGTTACATGATACCTTCCAAAGTCTCAGTATAGTATTCAGTATTTATTCAGTTCAAGTTGGCTTGACCAAAGCATAAACATTTACAGTTATACAGTTTTTAGTCTTTCTGCTTAAAGATTATTTTAGAAACATATATTACATACTGGGTCTTTCATTCACTGATATTTCAGTTTTCACGCATTCATGTTCAATTATCTCATGTTATTCAGTTAGTCGTAGTCTTATAAGCACAGTACCCCATAGTTTCAGTCCAGTTATTCAGAGTAACTACAGTTCAGTTTTACATTATCAATATTCATATATCTGCTACTTAGCATACTAATGTTAGCTATCCCTATACTTAAATTTTAGTTGTTCGGTCACACAGACATCAGTAATTCAGTTAAGCAGATTTACTTAGTACATGTTATGCTGGCTTTGAACATTTATTCGTTCATGCTTAGTATATTTGTATATTCAAATCCTTGTGTTGAGTCAGTTTCCACCACATAGTTTCAGACCCAATATTCATACGTCATCCTCAGTACAACTTTTACAACATACTCATCCTTACAAGAGAAAGGCTTACATCATTTATGCTTCTACCCCTTCTAACTTACAGAATTGTTTTCATCTTATGATTTGTAAAGTCTCTATGATTTAAAATTTTCACATATAGTCATGTTTCAAATATATATTTTAACAAATAACTTATATCCTCAGTTTTATATCATATTTTAAATATTTCCATGATGTAGTGTATGTCTCTATACACTCAGTTCATTCCAATGTACTGACCATATATATGTGTTTGTGGCTACATCCTTCATAATGTAGGTACCATATGTATCTCTTACACTAAGGCCAGAAAATTTATAGCTTTCAACCGGCAGGTGATAAGTTCTCCTATTTTGAGAACTCCAGACAGTTGTAGATCATGTATTATACTTTTTTTATTTTTCATATGTATTAATTAGGGGTAGTTGGAGGCATGTCCCAGCTATCTATAGTTAGTAGAGTAGTGGCTTCATAGATGTCAGTCCGAATCAGTTTTTAATTTTAGTTTATTTCTTCAGTCTTATCATGATTTAAACTGTATCAACATTAACTTTATTCAAACTTTATATTATTATGCTTCCTCTCACCAAATTAAGTTTTATAATATATTCTAAATCATTTTCTTAAGTATCATGCGAGTTCATGGGTTAGCTTGGGATTACTTGTGGTTTCAAGTACCATGTTATGACTAGGGGGTAGTCTCGGGTCGTGAAAGTTCTGAACTATGATAAACTTTTGTGGTATTACTTTATGTTTTGTTATTTACATGCTTAACTATTTTAAATCTAATTTATTTGTGAGGTGCACTAATATGCAAGAGAGTCGACTGTGAGGAGTCAGTAGTCGAATCTTAGAAAAATTTCAACTCACCCCTACTCTTCAATTTTAATTTGTATCAAAATAGGTCTTACCAACTATATTTCTTAACCATATGTGAGCAAGGATCTGATGGCCAATTATCAAATTCCCTGTGCTCTTCTCCAAGATGGTCACTACTCCACAAGACAACCATACTTTAATAGGCACCATTACTCTTACTGGAAAAATAGGTTCAGAATTTTTGTCCAATCAAATGACTTCCAAGCCTGGGTTTTCATCAGGAAAGGTCCAAATCCAATTTTGGGACTTAAAGAGGAGTCAAAGGACAAAGAAAAGGAATCTAGTAGTATTGACTTAGAAGACCTTGAAAGCTTTGAGGTCACTAAAAAGCAACAAAAGGTAATCCAAACTAACACATGTGCTATAAGTTTGATTTTGTGTGTAGTTAGTGGAGAAGAATACGACAAGATATCAACCTGTGAAACCATAAAACAAATATGGGACAAACTGGAGGTAACCTGTGAAGGAACCTCCAAAGTCAAAAAGTCAAAGATTGCTGCCCTGGTTAAGGAATACGTATTGTTCAAAATGAAAGAGAATGAGAACATCAAAACAATATTTTCCATATTCAGTAATATCATGTGCGAACAAAAATCATTGAGGATGATCTATCCACATAACCTAGAAATCCAGAAGCTGGTCTAAAGCCTTCCAAAGATATGGAAAACCAAGGTCGCCATTCTGGAGGACGGAGATCTACATTATATGACATATGACAAACTACAAGGTAACCTTATTAAAAATGAAAGAAATTATATCAATAGGTACCATAAGGATGAAAAGAAGAAATTAGTAGCCTTGAACACTGCTCTAACCAGAGAGGAGGACACTCTGGAATATGCTAATATTGAAGGAATAGCCCTCATCAACGATGGGGTAAAGAAGATCATGAGACAGAGACAACAAAGATCATAAGGAGGAAAAAATAATGAATTCACCTGAAGTGATATCTGTTACTACTATGGAAGGATTGGTTTTTTCAAAAAAAAAATATCAAAAATTGAGACGATGATCATCCATAAAGAATCAAATTTTGGATCCTAGAGCAATGAAGATGAAAATAAAGAAAAGGTAGAGGTGAACGTAGAAAAGTAAGACCACATGACTTCCATATCTGTAATACTTTTGAATCTAATTTGGATATGATAACAGCTGATCTCCAAAAAATTATTGATGAATATAATGAACTCATTCAATAGAAGAAAAGTTGTGAAGCACTATTTAAACAAAAACTTGAAGAGAAACAATAAAACTAGAAAATAGAAATTAAAGCATGTCAAATTGAAATTGGCTTACTTCATGAAGATCTTGGTGATGCAAAAATAAAATTGAATAATTTTAAGAAATTCCCAAGCAACAATTTCATAGGAGCAAACTCCTTCAAAGGGAATCGAAGTTCCTTATCAGGGTTGTTTAAATCGGCTAAGAACTCCTTTTCATCTTGAGGGACTATTTCTTTATTTATGGACATAGAGGGCACAAATCCTACAGCTGTATAAGCCTAAAAGTATGTGGGTTTTGAAGTACAAAGAAAGCACATCTAACCCGTAAGGACACAAGACCACTTGGGTACTTAAACGAAATTAATTTATTTTGCAGGAATAGGTCCACAAGATCTATAAAAAGGGAATCTCGGTCATTGACAGTGGATGTTCTAGACACATAACTAAAAAGAAAGAGAATTTCTCCTCCATACAGAAAATAGATGGGGATCAGTATTTGGTGACAATACTCGAGGCAACATCATTGGAGTCGGCTCAGTGACGCTCAGCTCATCATGTGAATTCACTAAAGGATGCCTATTAGATGGTCTAAAACATAATCTGCTCAGTATCAGTCAACTATGTGACGTCAAATTTGGAGTCCTCTTTAAAGCTGAAAATTGCTCTTTCAAACACGACAAAAGAGATATATCTATTTTTGGTGAACGTTTTTATAATATTTATGTCTTAAATAGTCTTCATTTTTCTACCTTAACCTACCTGACTATGAGAACCAATGATACTTGGTTGTGGCACAGGAAGCTCGAGTATGCTAGTATGCGTATCATTGAGTAATTCTCTAGGGTTGAATTGGTGAAACGTCTACCAAAACTAAAATTTGAAAAGGATCTCACCTATGATTCCTGCCAATTGGGTAAACAAACTCAAACATATTTCAAAGTCAAATACAGTATGTCTACTACAAAGTCTCTTCAAACAATCTTCATGGATTTGCTTGGTCCCACCAAGACCGCAAGCATTGTTGGAAAGAGATATATTTTTGTTGTAGTTAATTATTACCCACGATGTACTTTGGTAATGTTTCTTGTATATAAACATCAGACTTTCACAAACATTGAGACTTTTTGTAGAAAACAAAGAGAAGATGGACACCGCATCATTTATGTTCACAGTGATCATGCAGGAGAATTTGAAAATAAGGCATTTGAGGAGTATTATACTTAGAATGGATACTCTTAGAACATCTCTTCACCAAAGTTTCCTCAACAAAATGGTGTAGTTGAGTGGAAATATCGGTTCCAGCAGTAATCTACTAAGACAATGTTGTAGAACATAATCTCTGATATTTCATTTAGGCAGAAGCAGTTAGTACAGGATGTCACATCGTCAATGGGAGCCTGATCAAACCTATTCTAAAGAAAACACCTTATGAACATTGAAGAGGAGTGAAGTCCAACATCCACTACTTCCATCCCTTTATCTACAAATATTTTATTCAAAATAATGGTAAGAATACCTTACGAAAATTCGATCCTCGAAGTAATGAAGGTATTTCCCTTGGGTACTCCCCCACTAGTCGTGCTTACAAAGCTTTCAATCAAAGAACCTTATGTGTTTAAATGTATGTACATTGTATTTGATGAATCTAGTCACCTCCCTATGAGTTTATGTGTTGATGAAGAATAGGTGAGTAATATACAAACTTTAGCAAATGACAGCACAACCTCAGAGCCTTAACAATACAAGTCAACTACACACTCGACATAGTTGACCTCTGCAACAAAAATAGTGAAATCAAATATACAAAACGAATAGAAGCATGATGCTATCTATCCAAATGAACTCATCATTGAAAATCCAGAAGATAGAGTGTAAACTAGAGCGTGATTGAGGAGACAAGCATTTGTTTCCCTTGTGTCCTAAATCGAACCAAAGAAAACCGATGAAGATCTCAATGATGAATGATGGGTTTAAGCTATGAATTAAGAACTGGACCAATTTGAATGAAATGAAGTTTGGACTCAAGTTGAAAGACTAACAAACTTCTCAGTGATTAGAACCAGATGGGTCTACAAAAATAAATTAAATGAAGAAGGTAAAGTTATCAAAAATAAATCCAGATTTGTAGCTCAAGGCTACTCTTAGTAGGAAGCTCTAAAATCTCTATGTGTGAGAACTTTGCTAATTTGATGAAAAGAGGATTCAAAATGAGTCTTATGGGTGAGTTCATAATCTTTCTAGGATTTCAAATCAAACAAACTCCCAAAGGCACCTTCATCATTCAGGACAAATACACAAAATAAATCATCAAAAAGTTTGGTATGGAAAAACAAAAGGACTATAGAAAACCAATGAGTCAATCCACAAGCATTAACTCAGACTTATCGGGAAAAGACATTAATGAAAAGATGTACCAGGGGATGATTAGATCTATACTCTACTTGACTGTAAGTTGGCCAGATATTATGTTCAGCGTTTGTAAATGTATCAGATTTCAATTGACTCCTAAGGAGTTTCATCTCACTATCGTCAAATGAGTCATTTGATATCTAATAGAAATATAAGACATTGGTCTATGGTATCCCTACTCCTCATACTTTGATTTAATTGGCTACTTATATACTGATTTTGTAGGAGACAAGAATGATAAAAGGAGCACCAGTGAAACATGTCAAATTATTTCTGATTCCCTTATCTCATGATGTTGTAAAAAACAAACTTTTGTTGCTCTTTCAACCACTGAAGCTGAATACAGAGTTGTCAGAAGTTGTGGTACTAAAATCCTACGAATTATGCATTAGCTTCTTGAATTTGACTTATCTTTTGAATTTGTTCCTATTATATGCGATAACACTAGTGTCATCATCTTATCTAAGTATACCGTGCATCACTCTAGGGCTAAACATATTGACAACAAACATCATTTTATTCGAGATCATGTAGAGAACAATAATTTTTCAGTATAATTTTTTTACTTTGAAAATCAACAAGAAGATATTTTTACAAAACCCCTACTAGAAGAAAGATTTTGCTCCTTTTGAGAAATGCATGGTATTCTTAGAATTAATAATCTTTAATCCTTATTTTGGACTTGTTGCAACCTTTACTAAAAATATTATGCATTTATTTAGTACACCTGCATGTTGTTTTTTTTTATTATATCAAAGGGGGAGAAAGTAGAAACATCATTGTAGCCTACTAGTTAGCGGAAGCAAAGGAAGTAAACTAATAGTTGTACAAATCGGGGGGAGCAAGCTGATAGATAGAGAAGTCAAATGATGTTTACTCTTGTTGTCATTAGAAAAAAGAGGGAGATTGTTAGCCTCCTAAGTCTACATTTTAATAATGATAAACTAACAAGAGTGCCTTTGGAGGAAATTGAAGACTTCCAATATTGGAAGGATAAAGGAAGTCGTCTCCAAGAATGGAAGGGCATCCACGACATCTAAGTAAACATATAAAAGAAAAATTGAATCAAGATATTGGAAGATAAGAAGTATCTCACCCATAGATATGGAGGATCATGTTATTCAAATAACTACGCCAAGCAGATCAATCAAATATCATGGAAATAAAAGAAGGATCACAATCCCAGAATCATGGAAAACCAAATCAATCAAGACATAAAACTAAACTCTTTGGCCCAAAATATTGACAAATCATATCAAGAGAAAGAAGAAAAGATCACGAGCATATTTGGAAAGAGATCAATTTTTACAAGATCAAAAAGAAAAATAGAACAAATACATATCTAATATGGATGTGATCCAATGCTGCATATGGGCATATCTAATGGGGACATATCATACAACTACATTTCTCAATAAAGGAATTAATTTATATCTTTTATTGAGAAAAAATTCTTGGCTTTCCTTATCAAGAGCAGCAGCCAACGAATATAATAGATGAATACTGAAGATAAACAATTTTAACATAATTTTAAGGATAAAATTCAAAGTGTCTCATTCTTAGGCTTACAAGGCATTGTAACTTTTATTTTACAATGGTTATATAAAGTGTAGGATAGAGTTAACTTTATAACATCAACTGAAGCTGTGTCACAAGATCTGATGGAAAAAATAAGTCTTCAGAACTTGTTTCCTATCATTATACTTGAGAACACCATTCAAATACCTAAGGAAGCTTTGAAACCCAAGGGGACTGGAAGTAGGCACCACATTAGTGTTCCAAATCAGGATAAACTTCTGTGTTATTACTCAATGGTTTGTTAGTTACATGCTTAACTATTTTAAATCTAATATGTTTGTGAAGTGCACTGATCTGCAGGAGATTTGACTTTGAAGAGTCAATAGTCAACTCATTGAAAAATTTTAATTCACCCTGCCCTCTTGAATTTCAATAACAAAGAATAAAAATTGGAGAGTAAGTACCTTTCCCTAGTGGAAGGCCTCCCATCCCATAGGAAAATGCCCTGATTATTTAGAAAAAAAAGATACTTCATTCATACATCCTAATTGGTGAGCTTATATCTGCCCTTTCTCAATGGATAGTATGCATGATGGCTATATTTTAGCACCCCTATTCAACTACGAGCAATTTTTTTGGCAAAACTATCGAACGCCTGGTCTTTAAGTTTCTTCTCCATGATCAAAAAGATGCGCCAACCTTGGAATTGATTAATCCTAAACCTATAAGGTTTTAATACAAAGCTTCTCCTGAGTCTCGGTTAATAACAACGATGATATACCTTTCTCATGGCATAGATTCCATGGATAGTTTCATTCGAGATCGTCATAGAGTACATGGGAGTGATCTTTTGCCTTTGTTGATGAGATATAAAACATGCTTACTTACTAATAAAGCATAAGCCAATAAAGGGGAAAGGTCTAAAATACTATAGTGACCGATCGAAAGAGGTAGAGAAAAAGGGGAAAACTGTACTACTACAAGATAGAAAGCTTTATGCTTGGGGGAGAGACAGAATTCCTATGGAATTAGCTTTTCTTAAGAATAGAGTATTCTAAAAAGGATATACCATAGAGAATACATCATTGTTACAAAGGTTAAAGGACAAAGATGATCTCCAAGCAAGAGATATTATTCACTAAAAGTAGCTAGCAGGTGAGAATAAACAACTACCATATGGGGTCCTTTAGGCAAACAATTGTCTATTTGCTTTCATTGACTTACGTAATGAAAATCTATCAATTTAATAATGAAATAAAAAGAAGGGATTTTCCCATCTTAGCCCCTAAGGGTTATATGTTTTGTGTAAAAGATAATAGATGTATTATGAAAAACAAGGGTCCTGCTAAAGATATATTAACATCAAAAGAGTTTCTAGGAAAAGACGCTCTCAGTTGAAGGTAGGGAAGTCTTTCTAGTTTTAGGGTCAGTTGACTAGATAGATGATCTAGTGCCTTGATCATAGAGAATGGGGCATGTGTTTGTAAACTAATAGAATAGTGTTTTTTGATACCGGGGAAAGCTACCATAGTGATTCCACTAGACTTGAAAGGTTGGTTTATTTATCTGTAATTAAAAAAATAAATATTTATTGGATCCATTGATATGGGGAATCATTTTGTCTTAATCAATCAAGAATGCCTCAACTATATAAATTCACTTATTTTACACAATTCTTCTGGTCATGCCTTTTCTTCATTCTTCTAAGGTTCTACCACCTATTAAATTCTCAAGTGAACCCCCATATATTTACATGATATAAGGCAGTTGAAGTATGCTCCACCCTAGAGATCTCAACGATGCGATATCCAGAATACCAACCACAAATAAAGTATCGCTAGGACTAGGTTCCCAGGGTTAGGGTATTCCCTATTATGAGCGTACGACCTTATTCTCTAAATAGAGAAAGAGCAAAAAGTAAAGTACCTACCTCTAGGAGGGAAGTTTAGGTCAAGCCTGCCTAACCTAATTATGTGTGATCAATCAATTGTGACAAGTTGACCAATCCATAATGAAAGCACCTGTAGATAGAAGTAATTTATCAACCGGTGGACTCATTATCAATGTCATTTATGCTTTCCACTTAAGTTGGTTGTCCTCCGTCTTTCTTTCGCATGAGTATATCTACATCATACCTCCTATTGTTAGTGGACACTCTTCTTAGTTCTGATCCTTTCTAAAAAAATCTTAGCATGTGTTTTGAGGAAGCCTTCACTTGTTTTCTACTCTGAGTATTCGTGCAGATGGTATGTTCTCTTGATCATATCTTTGTTTTATAACTTGATTAAAGGAAGATTGATTTCCTTGAATCTTTGTTTTCTAACTTAGTTAATCATTGGAATGGTTGTGTTGGGGTGTATATCATGCTTTTTCTACCTTGTTCATTATTTCAGGGACTAAAGATCCTAGTAGGGGAGACAAAAACACCCTAGGTTTTGGTTGCTAGAAATTTTCCTCAATTTTAGATTTTCCTAATATCATATGACTTACCATACTATTTATATAATAGGGTAAGTGTCAGGTGATCCATTTTTATATATTTTCCTATGTTGGGTGGTGTTGGGTGGTTGAGTTTCTATAATGGGTACGACTAGGAAAGTATGATTCGTATGGTGGTTAATGGGTCGTTGGTTTGGGTTTTCCTTCACAAAATCTAAAACTTAGTAACTTAACTTTGATCTGACTATAAGTGGCTCACCATAGGTCATGAGATAGGGTACGAGTGTTATAGTCAAACTCATATGTTGGATAGTGTCAATCCTTATTGATTCTACCTAAGGTACTGGTTAAGCATACTTATTGTATGCTTGGGTATGATTAGGGCATGGTGGTCATATGTTAGTTAGTTTTGGTGGTCCAAGGGATGCCTAGGGTATGCGTTATGGGTACCACTTATATGATAGTGTATGGGTAGTATGGTAGAGTCATACCCTTCTGCAGGAAATTAATACTGTTTAAGTTGGGGGTATTTTGGACATTTTCCCTTATAACTGCTTGGGACCCCATGACTTATAACACTTTGTTGGGGCTTCATTAACCTATTTCAAATCAATAAAACACTCTAAACACTCTCAAAATCTCTCAAGGCTCTTGGGTTAAGCAAAATCTAGGGTTTCCTTTAAATAGTCTATTGAGGCTCATAGGGGTGTTCTCTTCTCATCTTCTTTTCATCTTATTCTGAATCTATGTCATGTTACTCCTCCCTCATTGTTAGTTCCAACTCAAGTAATATTTTATCTATTGTTTTCATGGCATTAATATTGTATGGTTTTGGGTTTTTAATTATATGTTGGGGTTTTGGTTACAATGGTTGGTTATGGGTTTCCCATGGTTTTTTCTTATGGTTTTCATATTATAATGATGGTTTAAACATTTGGTTTCATCTGAATAGTAAATTGGTACTCAGGTAGACCCTACTCATATAGTATGTCCTGTTAGTGCGGCTACATGCATCGGGGCCCATTCAAGGGGTTATACCAAACCCATAAAGCCCATGGGTAGTTCTAGGACGGTTAAGCTACACATTCCTAGTTTAATGGTTTTAAAGGGTCACGTGTTACAATGGACTCATATATATAAAGTGTTAAATAGACCCATATATATATATATATGGTTATAAATGCATAAGGTTGGTTTATTTGGTTTTAAAGTTGGCAGTATTTTATTGTTATCCTGAGTGCATGCTAGCGTTCACCTGCTAACCCATCTTTGGGTGGTTGTATCCCTGTGAGATGTAGGAACTGGCCATTCTACTCCTCCTTCTTAGTGCTCAGATTCAGGATCAGCTAGGTTTGATTGAAATAGTGAGCTTCTATATTATGGAAGGCTCCATTTCATGTCATGGATGTTTTTATATACTTTGGTCATTTTATAGAGATTGGTTTTGGCTATGGTTGGGGGCAGATCCCAACCGAATATAGTTTTAATTTTGGTTAGAGGATTTGTGGAACTACTATTGATTGGAGTGGGCGGTGTCGATTTTAGTTTCAGCCTTGGTATCGGCATTGGTATTCGGGATGACGTTGTCTGACTGTATTTATGATTATTCCATCCTTTTATGTTATGGACTAGTAATTCGTTATTATTTTAGTTTTGGTATGGTTATTGGTTGGGTATTGTATGGTTGAACTTGCTTGGGTCGGTCACTATTATAGACCCATCCCAGAGTTTGGATTGGTATAAATACACTATCTTATTTTATGTTCGGAATTCATCCGACTCAGGTTATGCGTTTGGCGGTTGGGTTGGATAATGGGGTGGTCCTCAGTCTTGGTTGGACTTGGGATGCCTATTATGACCAGGCTCCGGTGCGAGTCGTGTCACCAACCTACCAAATTATGATGGGCACCTATCTACACCTACCCCATACAGGAGAAGATTGACTATCCCACTATTTAACCAAATACAAATGTTACTATGATATACTTATAATTATAATAATATTCACCATTGAAATTTGTGCGAAGTTGAAGTATGAATTCACATTTAAATCCTTTCCAAGATTGTGTCAATACATCAAATATGAAAAGCTATTGCAATAAATAATCTTTAGTATCCCCAGAACCTACTCTAAATGGTACAAGAGTACTAGATACAAAGTAGGGACATCTATGGCATAGCATCCAAGAAGTATAGAGATGGTAAAAGTTGATGCGGAGTGATCGACATCACTGATATAGTAACTCCAACCGACCTACACCATGGTTATACCTCAGAGTAAAGGTATAGAATGTGTAGAATATGTACAACTACAAGTATTGGTAAGCACCATTGTCCAACTAGGGTTAGAAACAAATAACGTCAATAATAAGTACGAGAAAATCACAACATCAGGTGAAGTTCCATTTCTAACCCACCAATTTTAAAATTATCAACACATCTTTAGCATTTATGTGACTTGCCTTTCATTTAACATTTTTGTATATCTTTTTCCTTTGACTTATATTTTCTACATATTTGTCCTTTGACTTATATTTTATGTATCTTCAATCCCGAAATCATACATCTACCTAAGTCCTCTAATACTTACAATCACAATACACTACATTACCACATCCCATAATTATCATAAGTTTTTTGGTCATATTATAGCATACCTGGTTCTCTAAAGGGACCTATCATACATGCATACCTAATTTCATTACTCATCACAAAAAGTGTGTGTATGAGGCAAATGAAATACAAATACATTCAAATCATATACAAATATGTATATATGTAAGATGTGTGCATTATCTCTTTCATTTTCATCCTCATCATCAACATCATAATGTACTTCGGGTGTACCCAATCCATTAAAAATCATTTCACACTTTACCGGCGTGGTACCTAACCCATTCTTTCACCACAAATCATATCATACCGATGTGGTATCTGACCCATTGTCTCAAAATCTCAAAATAATACATATGGATCTGTGCAAGAAATCCATAAGTCATAAGTCATGCAAAAGATAATCAAAATTGTATGACTACAATACATCACGATTCAATTTTGTCAACCATTACATCAATCATCTAATTAATTTAGTGACTTTAGTCCTCATATAAACTTTACAATCATGACTTATCAAGTACTCTAATAGGGATGATCCAAGTTTGCATTATAATGTGTTTATCATAAACGATACACTAATTATAAGATATCACATTACATTCTATGTAAAACATTAATCATGACAATACAATAAGTAATGCCAACATTTTAACTTGCTAAACTCAATTCCTTTTTACTCACTATATCATCTTCTATACTCTAAAAAGCATTCAATCGTGACTACTAAGTTTTTAGGACTATTCAAGTTCCTCAAATGCAATTTTGGACCTTTAAGAATTTATGTATGTCATGGCTCAATTTCTCAGGACATGATGGCACCTACTATAAATTACCAGTATATAAGCCAGCCCATAATCCAAAATAGCTAGTAATAAACTATCAATAGAAATAAATGAAGTAGCAGAATAAATATTAAAGAGACTAATATATATAAAGTAACCCTAAGACCTGGTGAAGTTAGTACGAAGGATTCTAATACAATCAGAGTATAAAGAGAAATACAGAATAAATATATATACAAAGATGTCTTTGAATTTAAAATGGAGATCACTCTGATCAATATGAGGGAAAGTAGGAATACTCCAAAGCTAGTTTACCCCAAATGTTTCATAGTTTCTATGCACGATGCATGCGTCAATATCGAGAACTCATACTATGATCTACATGATGAAGAAGTGTAGTATTAGTACCAAACACATAGTACTTAATAGGGATCAACCAAACAAGATCCAAATATAATGTAAACATGAATAACATGTAAAGCGGGAATATAAACTACATGCAACTATCTAGGAAACTAAACATAATAAAGCTATTAGAGCAATAAGGGTAAACTATGTTATTCTAACAGTATTTAGGGACTATAGTATAATATTATATATCACTAGCCAACATATAAGGAAAAGTTGGAAAAGGATATATAATAGTAAAAAAAAATTCAAAGAATATATATGCAATTTAAATAGACAAGGAAAGAGAGAGATATACGGTAATACCATATATATATGTGTGTGTACATATATATGACTAAAATTAATGGTAATAACATACAAAAGCAAACCTAACATCACGAGGAATCCAAATTATGTAGGAAAGCTAATGCAAGAATAATAAGGCTCTCTAACCGATAGATGACTAAACATGAGTTAAACTATCAATATAATTTACCATAATAGAGAAAAGAGATCAGAAAACATACCAACAATCTCAGGTACCATTCCAAAATAATCCTATCAATAACTAACAATAATAATTAACAACTAAGTAATCGGGTAGTGATGACAAACAATAACCTAACTGGGGACCCATAAGCTTAGAAGTTTTAAGTATATAATCAGCAAAACAGAATAATAGTTTATACCTATACAACCCCTCATAAGGACGATATATATAAGCACCAAATAATCATACTAGTGATAGGCAATGCATATGAATGAATAAATGCACATAAGCCAATAGTAACAAATATTTGATTTTAGTGCCACATATACCAAGACTATACACCTACTCTAGCGTAGTAGCTCACAAAGGCAGGACCTATGAAGACCATCCTTCTCTGCATTGTGGCTCACAAACAAAGAGGACAATAAGAGACTCGGGATATCCATATACACTACTTGGTCCCAAACTAGGAATTCCAATAATCATTATATTCAATCTACTCTATTCATTACTAGAGTAACATACATATATATATATGCATGGACTTAAACCATACTGAAAGAGTGTAGATCTATAAATACATTATCTAAGATCAAGTTTGGGACTAAAATGGCATAATAACATAGAAAGAATTGGAACCGCTATCGATCAAAGTAATTAGTAGTGGTATAAGAGAGGATTACTAATAGATCAGAATCAATCTCAGTCTAATTTATAAAGTTGCACATTTAGTTCTAAAACCTCATAATTCATTCAGTTTGGTGGTATGATTCCCATTATAGAATAAAGCCAATTTTTAAAGTGAGAATTTAAAATGAATCCCTTTTTAGAAAATATAATAAATATAGGTGCCATCAATAGTATCCAAACAATGCGACCATAGGCATCTATGGATCCATAACTATAATCATGTCCTTTCTAAGGATAAAGTACTAACTGATAGCCTAAATTACAACTCTTTTGCACGAGTGTAAGTGGTCGTTGTCAAATATAGAATCCAACTGGGTTGGGTGTCGAGTCTAATTAGGAATACTGTGTTCACTAAGTATTGTGGTTGTTATTAAACTATTGATCAGAGGTTCTAGAATAAAAGGGGTTTTGATTTAAGTATGAAATAATAGTTTCAGTGTAACAATCATGTAATATGTGTAATAATAGTTGAATATAAAGAATAACAAGCTAGGGTTATGTCTACCTTATAGTTTTTAATATCTTCTAACTATGGGTGTTAAGAATTCATACTTGCATGCACTTATAGAGAAACATATTCTGATTCTCAATCAAAGCATTTCTCAACTATCAAGGATAAATTCACTTTAGTTCTCTCAACTCAAAACTGTCTACTCAATTATACAAAATCTCCAAGTTGTTAATCCTCTTAAGGCATTAAAATGTGAAATAGAGGTTGGAAACCTTATCTTCTTGTCACTACTTTCTTTTCCAAACATTAACCTTTCTATCGAACAAGTTATATTTCAATGGCACATTCTCTATGTTTGCAACCATGAGAATTCTAGTATAACGAATAAAGTATGATATAATTAAATCAATGCATAATGAATTCAAAACCCATAGAAATAAATAATATCTTACAAGGTTTCCATAACTCTAACCAAGAATCTGAGCTACTCATGGACAAAACAAAAATCATCATTAGTATATTCATCATACCAAAAACTAGAAGATGAGCTTGGTGTGCGAATAGTGAAAACAAGAGATAAAATGTTTTTCTCTCTCTCTCAATCTAAGCCGCCCTTCTGATTATTCAAAAACTAATATAGAATAATGAATCCTCCATACAAATTCACCATCAAGTCTTTTAATAATCTCCTCTCATAATTACCTTCTAAGTCCCCAAACTAATTATAAATGATAAATTAGTCTTGGACAGAGTTTGTAGACGTCACATTTGATCCAACAAGCTACTTTTCCTCTTGTATGATTTGTGATCTGGAATCTGTAGTCCCATCATCTCTTTATCTACCTCATTAACACCTGAAATCATTCTAATCACATAGGTTATCTCAATTACATCAAAGTCGAGTAAAAGCATAAGAACTAGGCACTTTGTTCTCAAAACTTTGCTAAAATATGGGCAAATTATGGTGCTTAGGCATATAAATCCACCCAAGATCACCACACCACACTTAAAAGCTTTTTTCCTCCTCAAAAAATTATCCATTTACACATACAAAAGATTTAAAACCCACAAAGGAAACACAAATGGTCAAATAGGATCACACAATGTATATGAACCAGGAAGTAGATTCATGAACCATTACGGAAGACTACCTATCATCAAGAATAGACTCATCAAGTTGGCAAATTCATGCATACTATTTAAGAAAAGAAATCATATAAATTAACCAAATTTTTATCAAACATGTGTCATCACCACAAAATAGTTACCTACTATCACTCATAATAATTTAATTTATAGCACAATGGGTAGAAGAATCAAATTGCGCTTACTCTCACAAAGACTTCTCAAATTACAAATAATGACCATATTCTTTCCCTTAGTGTAGTGCTCCACTAATATCAAAATGTTAAGATTAGGATCATATAGGTCTTTACGGGTTGTAATATAGTCTAAGGGATGGGTAGGAACTATTTTGGCCAGTAATGGTGACTATCTTCCCTAAGCGCTTAGGAGATTTGGATCAAATTGAGGATAATCAAGAAAGGATTAGGCTACATGTGAAGTTACCAAAGAAAAAGCTAAAGGATCAATGGGGCTAGCTAAGATTATGCATAAAGGTGGTTCAAAAAAGGGTATAAAAAATGGCTATCAAAGAAGTGCCTAACTCATATCCTGAACTCATATTCTTTATTTTGGTTTGCACAGACACTAGGCAATTTCTAGCATCAATTACATCAAGGAATATGTGAATACTCTCACACACACATGGCACATGCTTAACTTCAAAAAGGATCGTTATAGATGCTTAACCAAATAGTTATATGAATTTACTTTAAGCTAACAATAACCACACGAGTCATAAACTAGAACTTAGGTGTCTCAATAGTAAAGATTTATCACATGCTTATATTGTGGTGTGGCCCAATAGAACAAATTACATTCACTTGTTAGATCCTACACATGACTGATGTTCTCTAAAGATGGTCATCATCTATCCATCATCGAGAAAAATACCTAACTATGGTGAAAAAGTAAAATAACATATACACTGAAACAAAACAAATGCATTAAACTAACAAATTTAAAATCGCAAAATAAAATGCACTAAAGAGAAGAAAAAATAGTAAGCAATCTAGAAGCACTTCTAACCACCCTACTCTTTAAACAAAACACTGCCCCCAGTGCAAATACATAAACAAAAACATGGCTAATAGGACTTTTCTTACACATCAGGGGTTATGCCACCAGCATCAGAATCATTATCAAAGTCTTCCTTACTAGATTCAGCCTCTATGTCAGAATCTAACAGTGGGTGATCCTCATCCATTGGTAGCTTATCATCCAATAGCTCCACAAAACTAGTACTCACTCCACGCATAGCTCTAGTATGTTTATTAAGTAAAAAGTCATAATCCAACTGCCATAGCTCTACATCAGTAGGTACACTGCCTTCAATCATCATTATGAGTTTCATCATGCCATGAAGATGGTTGAAGAAGCTCTCATCTTATCCATGACGTTCAAAAGTGGTAAGAATTGTGCCTTAGCTAGTCTATGGATCCTTCACCATTCTGACATCCACTCTCTTTGGGTTCTGAGGCAACTTGTGATCCGCTTGCTCTGCTTTAATGTTTTTCTTTTTTTAAAATGGCGATCAGCAAGCTTCCAAAGCAAAATGGTTTCCTTTTTTACATCTTGGATTTGCGCATAAAAGTTCGTATCATTGCACCAATGTTAACTGGAACATCAGTTATCAAAGCATAGACTAAACATAACCAATTACGAGACACCTTGGTGAACTTCTTTCCCAAAATCAAGCTAACGTTGACTATCCTTAGCTAGATATGAGCTTCCCTATTCAGAAAATCATATGGGAAGGTTTTATGGTGGCCGTTGTACTTGTGATGGAACCACTGAGACATAGACCTTGAACGGCACAAAGTATATCTGATAGATGTATAGGGAGATCTGTTGTACAATTCCTTTAACCTAGAGTGATCCACGTTCAGAGTACCCAAGAAAGTTAAAAAAGTCAGTCGTCAGATGTAGGATTCGCCCTTGAATTTTCACTTCACTCCCACGAGTCTTTGGGGAACAATTAGCATAAAAATCTGGAGTCCAATCTAGATTGCACTGACCCATGTCTTGGAAGATGAAGTCAAGTTTTAGTTCTGTGACCCTAGCCATAATATGAGGGCAGTGCCTTACCTAAATCTCCTTTTGAATAAGATCCATCAAGTATTTATTTACATTTTTATTCTTATAAAACTCCTGACCATCCTCTACAACCCATTTAATACCAAAAGTGCCTCGAGGAATTTGAAGAGAGGATGAAGCAGATTTCTCCTTCCTTGCTCATTTCTATCCCTTCTGAGATGCGACTGCTTTATCTTTGCCCTGGTTTCCTTTGGGATCCATATCACCTTAGTTCATCATAAAATCATGTCAACCATACTTAAAAAAACTCACTACAATTAAGGAGAGGATAGTGAACTCAACACCCCACACTTAATTTGTTAGTATAACCTAGTCAAGTGGTGTTGTCGGGTACTCAGACTTCGCCGACATACATGTTGATGTTATGTTTTAACATTATTCACACATTCTTAACACATTTGCAAATCATAAGGTGGATTTTCTTTTTCTTTTTCAACTCACAATTTTGTTCTATCAACTCTTTACAGTCCACAAGAAAATGCATTTCAACTTTTCACATGGCACAACACAATTGTTTCACCAAATTAAATCCTTCACACCATTAATTTTACTAATTTAGCTTCAATAAAGCCATTATTTAACAAAATTATCCATTAAAATTTCAACATATCACAGTACAGAAACATCATAACATCCCTACACTTTCATCAATATCATGCTCAACAAAACAAGGTAGATTCAATACCTCAATACCCACAATACACCATGACTCATACAAAACCACCAATAACATATTCAAAGGTCAAATTAAGATTCACAACAATGGTGGTTTCTATAATAATGGTGTTCATCTTCCCCAAGAGTTTCAAGACTACTTTCACAAGGCTATGAAAAGAACTTAATATATAATCCTTAGGAAATCAATTAACTATAACAATAAAGTCACAACATCTAAGAATTAAGAAACAAAAATTTACCTTAAAGATGGGAGATTGAAGAAACAAAGGAAAAAATCTTGAGATTTGAAGCAAAAAAGAAGCGTAAAAGTCACAGACGTTGTTAAGGGATAAATTTTCACAGCCTTGGGAAAAAATAAGAGTGAATTTTAAGGATCTTAGGGTGTTATAGCTATTTAAAGGATGAAATCAAGGTCTGGTTGACCAAACGAAAAGTCGGATTTATGTTGAAATTGGAAGGGTGTGCGGCGCACAACATATCGCACAATTTTATGTGTGCGTCACATTAGGCATCACACAAGTGAAACAGTGAGCATATGTGTTATGGTGTACGGCACACATGTTATCGCACAAGTGTAAGTATGCGGCGCTCAAGGAATTGCACAAGTTGAAGTATGCAGTGCATAAGTAATCACCAACTTGAACCAGTGACCATGTGTGATTGGGTTGGCATCGCACATATTATCGCACAATTTTATGTGTGCGGCACATAACCTATCGCTCACCATAAATTAGGTGGCGCATATCTAATTGCAAACTTGAACCAGTGAGCATGCATGATTCATTTGGCATTGAACATATTATTGTCTACATTAAGGTGTGTGGCGCACTTCCTGCCACTCATTTTTGCCTCTGTGAAGCAATGTGCTTAAGCTAAAGGATCAGCGATGCATTTGCCATGGTCTTTATAAATTTGGGCTTAACACCCTATAGTACACTTAAACTTTATTGCCATGCACCATATTCTCCATATGAGGTCTAACTCAAGTCATAACATAATTACGAATCATGAATCGAGCCTTAATTTTGACCACTCCAACTTACCTAAGATGATTCTAACTCTCCTAAAGTTTCCACCTTTGACATGGCTCACTTTCAAACCGAGTGTAGAACCTACCACTTCTTTAGTTCTTTGATCACCTACACTTAATAAAAAAAATTAAAATAATTAGAAGGGTGGGTTGCCTCCCACCAAGCACCTTAGTTTCGGTCATGGCTTGACTTTTGTTTTTGTATTTTTATGTTGCACGTAAAAATTAAAACAAAATGATTGGTTGCCTCTCATGTAGCGCCTGCTTTATTATCGTGGTACGACTCGGTGATCTCAATTACTCAGACTTCATCGACAATATAGTAGCAATATTTTTTATCGAATCTTTTGGAACAATATAAAGTTTGACTCGTTGCCTTTTGACTTTAAAGATGCTTTCATCTTCATTGTTAAGTTTGACTACTCCAGATGAGTAGACTTGACTAAATTTAAATGGTCCTGACCACTTGAACTTAAGTTTACGTGGGAAAAATTTGAGCCTGTAGTTAAACAGAAACACCAATTCTCCTTTCTGGAAGTTTCATTTTTCAATCCTTCAATCATGATACTTTTTCATCTTCTCCTCATATAAGTCCGCTCTTTCATAAACCCCAAGACAGAATTCATCCATCTCATTCAGTTGGCCCAGCCTCAGCTCCACTGCCTCCTTCCAATTCATATTTAACCTTTTGAGGGCCCACAAAGCCTTATGCTCCAGCTCGATCGATAAATAACACATTTTTCCATAGACTAGTTGATACGGTGACATGCCAATTGGTGTCTTGCAAGTAGTCGGATATATCATCAAGCTTCTGAGACCAATCTTTCCTGCTAGTGTTCCTCGTTTTAGCTAAGATTGGCCTTAATTTCCCAATTTGAGACCTCCACTTGCCCAGTAGCTTGAGGGTGGTATGGGGTCGCCACTCTATGCTGTTTTACCCTATATTTTACCAAAGTCACTTGAAATACTTTATTGCAAAAATGAGATCCTTCGTCACTTATAATAGTAGGTGGCACTCCAAAGCTAGAGAAGATGTTCTTTTTGAGAAATGCAACAAATCTTTTTCCTTCATTATACGAAAAGGCAATGGCTTCAACCCATTTTGAGACATAATCCACAGTATCTAGAATGTACTTCATCCCATATGAGCTTACAAAACGGCCCATTAAATCAATGCCCTAGATGTCAAATAGTTATACTTCAAGCATTTTAGTCAAAGGCATGTCATGTCTTTTGGAGATCAACCCCTTCCTCTGACATTGGTCATATTTTAACACAAACTCATGAGCATTCTTGAATAATATTGGCCAATAGTGGCTGCTCTGCAACACCTTTCTAGCAGTTCGGTCACCTGCATGGTGACCTCCAATGGGAGAATCATGACATGCTTCCAATATACTCAATACATCAACTTCTGGCACACATCTCTTTATAATATTTTCAGCACACCATCAAAACAGATACAGGTCAGCCTGGAAGTAATGTTTCACATTATGATGGAATTTGTTTCTTTGATAAAAAGAAAGCTTTTAGGGAATCAATTTGCTCACCACATATTTTCGAAAATCAGCGTACCAAGGCATTTTCTCTATAACAGTAGCCAGAATCTCTTCTTTCAAAAAAGAATCATCAATTTCAAACTCGTCTTTTACTTTATACTAACCTTCGAGTCTGGATAGGTGATTAACCACCTAATTTAACATCCCTTGCGATCCTTGACCTTGAAGTCAAATTCTTAAAGTTGCAATACCCACTGGATCAGCCTTGGTTTAGCCTTCTTCTTCGCCATTAAGAACATCAAAGCAGCATGGTCAGTGTGTACCACTACCTTGGTACCTAATAAATATGCTCGAAACTTGTCAAAGGAATAAACCACTGCTAGATATTCCTTCTCTAGACTTGTATAATTATTTTGAGCCCCATTTAGAACCTTTCTTGCATAATAAATCGGATAAAATAACTTCTCTTTCTTTTGTTCAAGAATAGTTCCAAGTTCTACTCCACTGGCATCACACATAATATCGAACGGTTTCGTCTAATCAAGAGCAACAATAATTGGAGCTTCCACTATCTTCAACTTAAGGCATTCAAAGGCTTTTCTGCATTCATCATCAAAAACAAATTTATCTTCCTTCTCCAAGAGTTTGCAAAATGGGTTTGTAATCTTTGAGAAATCCTTTATGAACCTGCGGCAAAACCCTACATGGCCTAGAAAAATTCATACCCCTTTAAATGAAATAGGATGGGGTAGCTTATCAATCACCACTACCTTGGCTAGATCTAGCTCTATCGCTTTTGCTGAAATTTTATGCGCGAGAACAATGTCGTCTTTTACCATAAAGTGGCATTTCTCCCAATTGAGCACCAAATTGAATTCCACACATCACTGCAAGGACTTAATCAGGTCCACTAAGCACAACTCAAATGAATCTCCTACTACAGAAAAATAATCCATGAACAACTCCAAGGAGTCCTCCACCATATCTAAGAAAATAGATATCATATACCTTTGGAAGGTTGCTAGTGCATTACATAACCTAAATGGCATCCTCTTGAATGAAAAAGTGCCATACAGGTATGTAAATGATGTCTTATCCTGATCTTCAAGATCAATATAGATCATATTGTAGCCCGAATAGCCATCCAAGAAGCAATACCATCCCCTTCTTGCTAAACCATCAAGCATTTGATCCATTAAGGGCATAGGGATGTGGTCCTTTAAGGTTTATGAGTTTAGTTTGTGATAGTCCATACAAACCCTCTACCCAGTCACCGGCCTAAGAGGAATTAACTCATTCTTTTAGTTTACAATAACAGACATGCCCCCTTTTTTGGGCGCACATTGCACTTGATCTTACCCATTTACTATCAGAAATAGGATAAATCACTCCTGCATCTAGCCACTTAATAATCTCCTTCTTAACCACTTCTTGCATCACTGGGTTAAGTCGACACTGATGCTCGATGGTTAGAGTACAGTCTTCCTCAAGTTGTATCTTATGAGTGCAGACGCCAGGGGGAATGCAAATAATATCACCAATACTCCAACCTATTGCTCTTTTGTACCTTTATAGCACCGAAATAAGTGCTTTCACCTGTTCATGGATAGGGTATTTCTATTTCTCAGAAACACGTACCTTAGATGCCCTGGAAGTTTTTTCAATTCCAACATTGGTGGCTATTTAATGGATTGCTTAGCCGGTGGTGTTGGTCGATTAGCAAGATCAAGATCTAACTTCTTAGGAGAATAAAAGTATGAAACCATTCCTATCAAATCATAAATAAACTTATCGTACTCCTCAATGCCTTCACTATCAAAATTCATCAGCACTATAGCTAGAGGCTCTATAGTAAATTTCTCCTCTATTGGCACCTCTTACTCAACCTCATAATATACATCAACAATTAAGAACACACTTATTTCTTTGTGTTGCTTCATTGATTGGCATTCATCAAATCACAGCACTTCACCATTCATCCTAAATAAGAGCTCATTCGCTCGTAGATTAACCAACACACTTTAGGTTATGAGGAAAGGTCGACTCAAGATTATGGGCACCTCGAAGTCCACCATGCAATCCAAAATAATGAAATCCGCCAGAAATATGAAGCTAGAAAATTTCACCAACACATCATACAAAATACCAACAGGTCGCTTAACCGACCTATCCACTATCACAAGTTGCATGTTGCTGGGCGTGGGGTCTCCCAAACCCAACTTTTTATAGATAGCTAACAGCATCAAATTGATTCTCGCTCCCAGATCACATAAGGCCTTAGTGAATTCTAGCGACCCAATCGTAAGTGGAATAATGAATGCTCGTAGGTTAGCCTTTTCTGCACCAAGGATCTTATGGAAATAACACTACAATAATGGATATTATCCATCGGTTCATAGCTTACTGCTCTTTTCTTCATCATCAGATCCTTCAAAAATTTAGCATATCCTAGCATTTGCTCAAGCGCCTCTACCAAGGGCACATTTACAGTCAACTGCTTCAATATTGCCATGAACTTACTGAACTTCATATCATCAGCCTTCTTTTTCAATCTCTAAGGAAATAGAGGTGGTGGTTTTGGGAGAGTATTCACCAGTACTTTCTTTTTCTTCTCTTTCCCTTTATTCAACTCATCAACATACTGATTATTAGAAGGGATTTCAATGCCATCCATTTTCTCAGACTCTATTGGATTACCTTCTTCAAGATCAACATCTTCTTTGATCATTGCATCATTCACAGCTTTGCCCAAAGAAGGTCCTGATAAAACCTTACCACTCCGTGTGGTAATATCCATGCAAGAAATATCATTTTGAGGGTTTTGAATTGTATCACTTGGTAGTGTTCCACTCTTTCTCTGATTCAACGCTGCAAAAATATGGATCATTTATTATTCTAACTGGTTGATCAAAGTAGAGGGGGAATTTACCAACTATCTCATAGAAGATAAATTGGTCTTCATGTTAGTCACCCAAAGTTAGTAGCCTCAACTCCCTTTAATGATTTCTCCAACATGTCCTCCATGGTCATTTTGCCAGAGTTAGTTGCAGCATTATCTCTGCTTCCTGGAGGTACATACAACCCACTTTTATCATTCTTGCTCTTCTAGTTTGCTTGATCCTGATCCTTATATCTAGCCTTGTCATAATAATTCCAACCCTAATCTCCTTAGCTATTGTCTCAGAAACCCTCTGGTTATTCAAATAGTTTACCTCTTCTTCTGAATCAAAATCATATCTACCTTGGGATGCAACTTCTTTCACTTTTTCAGTCTTTGCAGATAATAAGTACTTGGTCAACAAATCCATCTGTGTCTTCAAGTGTGCCATATCTTAATCATATTTTTGCTCTTTTTTCCATTGTTCTGTAGTCATGATAATAGACATAATAAGGCTTGCTACTACAGAATCCCTAGTATACCAAGCTCTATTTTGTTTGGTCATCCGATCAAGCATCTCTGAATCTTCCTAAAATAAGAGATCAACAAATGATCCCCCTACAGTATTATTAACAATTGGCATTGTAATAGAGTTCAAAGGCTAATAAAGAGTCTCCATCATATGAATATCTATCATATTATGGTTCGGACACTACATCAGCTTTTTTTTTAACCTCTTCGATGTCTCATGAAGGGATTCAGTAGGGAGCTGCCTAAAGTTGCTGATCTCATCCCACAGTTATACCCTTCTAGAAGGTGGAAAGAACCTTTTTAGAGAAGCCTCTTTTGACTACCTCTAGTTGGTTACAGAATTGGGAGTTAGCTCGTTAAGCTATAATATTGCCTCCCTAGATAGACACAATGGAAATAAACAAAGGTGGATGACATTCTATCCTACTCCTAGGTTATCAAAAGTTTTACAAATGGTGACAAAGTTCACCAAATGCTTGCTGGGATCATCTCCCGGGAGTTCACCAAACCACACCTTTAGCTGAAGGAGTTGAATTATTATACTGGTAATATTGAACTTTTCCACTGGTGTCAGAGGTGGAGGAATAGTAGCTCCAGTAGCACCTACTCCATCCATTCCATCCTCCTCATCATTAAGATCAAATTAAAGAACTTGGCGATCAGGTCTCACCCTGAAAGGACAATTTCTATTTACATTTCTATTCACTAGTGCAACTACATTTTCTGCATGCCTTCGATTTCTCGATGCCAACAAATCATCATCTCCTAGGTCCTATTCATCTGGATTTGGTATCTGAACTGGGTTGTCTAGATTTTGTTGGTTTAGTTGAGCGTTATCCAAAGCAACTAATCTATCAGCTTTCTGTTGATTTGCCATTCTTTTAATGAGTTGAGGTTCAGGATTGAGTGGTAATAATGGTTTTCCTAAACTTCTAGGTTGTGGCAGAAATAATAATAAGCCTGTAACAAACAAAAATACCAAATAAAAGTAAAATTTGGGAAACTTGACCAAAGGTCAACTAAAAAACACAAACTTAATTGACAATCATATTGCCCGGCAACGACACTAAAATTTGATACACTAGAATTACAACTCTTTTACAAGAGTGTAAGCAGTCGCTGTCAAATATAGAACCTAACTGGGTTGAGTGTCAAATCATACAGTGAATACTATATTCACTAAGTATTATGGTTGTTATTAGACTGTTGATCAAAGGGTCTAGAATAAAGGAGGTTTTGATTTAAGTATGAAATAATAGTTTCAGTGTAACAGTGATGCAATATATATAATAGTAGTTGAATATGAAGATTAACAAGCTAGAGTTATGTCCACCTTATAGTGTTTAATATCTTCTAAATATGGGTGTTAAGAATTCATACACGCATGCACTTATAGAGAAACGTATTCTAATTCTCAATCCAAGCATTTCTCAACCATCGAAGATTAATTCATTATAGTTTTCTTGACTCAAAAGTGTTTACTCAATTATACAAAATCTCCAAGTTTTAATCCTATTAAGGCATTAACGTGTGAAATAGATGTTGGAAACTCTATCTTCTTGTAACTACTCTCTTTTCCAAACATTAACCTTTCCGTTGAACAAGTTATGTTTCAATGGCACATTGTCTATGTTTGCAACCACGAGAATTCTAGCATAATGAAGAAAGTATGATATAATTAAATCAATTCATAATGAATTCAAAAACCATATAAATAAATAATATTCTACAAGGTTTCCATAACCCTAACCAATGAGCTTAGCTACTCACGGACAAAATGAAAATCAGCATAAGTATATTCATCATACCAAAAACTAAAAGATGATCTTGGTGTGTAAAGAGTGAAAACAACAGAAAAGAAATATTTTTCTCTCTCTCCCAAGCTATGCCACCCTTCTGATTATTCAAAAACTAATACAGAATAATGAATCCTCCATAAATATTCAACATCAAGTCTTTTAAAAATCTCTTCTCTCATAATTGCATTCTAAGTCCCCAAACTAATTATAAATGATAAATTAGTCTTTAACATAGTTTCTAGATGTCACATTTGATCCAACAAGCTACTTTTCCTGTTGTGTGATTTGTCATCCACAATTCGTAGTCCCATCATGTCTTTATCTACCTCATTAACAGCTAAAATCATGGTAATCATATAGTTTAGCTCAATTACATCAAAGTAGAGTAAAAACATAAGAACTAGGCACATTATTCTCAAAACTTAGCTAAAATATGTGAAAGTTATTGTACTTAGGCATGTAAATACACCTAAGATCTCTAACCCAATGTCCAATTGGCGTTATAAGTATGTCCTCGGGCCAAACTATACATAATCAACATCATAAAGCCGAATAACTTGGGAAACTACAGTAATCAAGGGCTTAAATCCACTAAAGGATCTAATTTGAGAAATACCACCCAAATCACTAAGTCACATGGTATGTCTTATACTAAAGGATCATTAGCATCAATCTATGGTTAATCATTACTATAAGCAAGGGCGATAGGATCCTAAGGCCATAACAAGTATCCTATGCCAATATTTGGGTCACATTTCTATCCCAAAATCCTAAATAGTATTAGCCAAAATATACTACTCATAATCCCATCCTATAATCCCTACCTAACATGAAATCTATAATATATACAATCTCATAGAAAAATGTTAACCGAAGCTTACCTCGATGTCTAACCATAAATTTTGAATTATCCATAATTTTCTTGTCCTATCTCTAGGATCCCAAAATGACATCGTACTATCAAAGTAGTAATATATACATTAATAAAAGTAAAAACATATCCATATTTCAATATAAAACTCAAAGCCTAAAATTAGGTGAATAATGGATTTATAGGGCCCACTAATATAATTAAAAAATTGAATCAATCACGAGGTTCCTGAAAGAACAAGGAATGTATGCTCAAAAGTTGAGCACTAATGGAGTGTAAATAGAGGCGAAAATCAGCCCCAAAACATAATGGAACAAAAGGGAAAAATAAGAATAACACAAAGGATTTAGGATGGAAATTCACAAAGATATAGGGGAAAATGGAATCCACATATTTTATGCACTCTCAATATCACCTGATCAATTTCCAAACTATTATTGATCCCTCAATTCCATTAATGGCAATTAGGGTTGAGAAAATAAAGAAAATGGCGGAGAAGAGGGATTACATAATGCGAGGGCGTTTCCCATAAAAAATAGGCCGCCCTAGTTGCGGTTGAAATGACCATAAAAAGAACGCTTTACGAACGCGATCAAGGCATCATGAATGAAAACACAAAGAGGTTAGACTATCACAAATATGACACCAGTAGTTGCAATATTTAGGAGAATGATGGTAGTGTTGGGTTGGCCTTCTTTGCAAAAGTGAAGGAAAAGAATCGCAAATAAGATGACTGATGAATTGACACTTCACGATCTTTATTCCTCACTAATTGTAATGACCCTTAAGTTTATTTTCCCTATTTCCATTTATTTTTACTATTAGAGCTTTTCCATAACTGCCCTAAGTCATTTATGACTTGTTGGAACTGATAGTTCAGTTAGCGAGCAACTTGTTTGGGTTTTAGAGCCAATTCTATATTTTGAATTATTTGTTGGTTACAAATGGTCATCAGACAAAAATATTGTTTAAACCACCTTGAATTTATATTTTGACTATTCCAGTAGCTCTGAAACATTGATTTTAGGCTAGGTGGACCTTTGGATCCGGTCTTGAGGCACCTGGGCTCATATGCACCTATTTGTTGAAAAGTTAAGAAATTGGAAATTGGGTGTGGTGCCCACATTTCATCAAAACACCTCAAATGGAAATTTTGCCTGCATCATTGAGTTTGGAATGTCAAATCTGGTGTAGTTACATAGTTCATTTTCATATACAGGATTATGGATAAATCCCAAGGTCTTACCGGGGATCATGTCTCAATTATAATCAGGTGCACTCCCAATCATGAACCATAGATCATTGATCACGGTTTGGAATACTAGCAAGTATCATGATCGTGATAGTTTATGTCACGAATGTAAATCCTTGGGCAGGTTGGCAAAACTGTATTGTGGTGGGGTAATATTATGATTGCGACATTCTCATTTGATGTCTTGTATTGTGATAAAAATATGTCAGGTCATACTAACGAGACCCGTAGACCTGGTAAGGTAATAAATACCCCATTTTAGTCCTATTTTTGTTACTCTTCACCTATTCTATTGAGACTATAATCCTAAATAGTGAGATATATTAAAATTAGATCTTTTGGGTGATTTGGGAGCTTGTCTAACACTTGTTTACACAATTATCCTTCTTATAGTAAGATTTTACCCTTTTATAGTTGTTTTTCTCCTTTTCTTGGTCAAAAATCCCAAAACCTTGGAGGCTTGATTTTAGCCCATAATTAACTCAAATTTCACTCATTTTAGAGGGTAATGACTCCTTGAGCATAAGGGAACGTTGAGCTGGTTTCAAAAACATAATTTTTCATAAATGGGACTCATATGGGATTTTGGGTGATTTTTTGAGCCAAAGCACAAGGGTGATATGTGGGTATCATTACTCTTGTATTGATGTGTAGAATGTGACTTTTATAGCTTGACATCTTGAAAATCTTCTGAAAAAGGAAAAGCAGTCATTTAGCGGATCTTTTGAGCTTTCTTCAGCATTAAGGTAGGCTAGGTTTTACCCCTTGTTAGATTGAGCTAGTTCAAAGTATTTTTATGATATTGTGTTAGATTTTGGATGGGTTTTAGTCATTGGTCCGATGAATTTTAATGCTTGGATTAGCTGGACCATTTAGGCAATTTGAAAACATTAATTTAGATATAATCAACTTAGTTTCTTATATTTTAGGTGAATTTCCTATCATAGTAATAATTGATGTTTGCTTAATATCTAAAAGTGAATTTAGATACCCTAGTCCTATGCTGTCCAGTGTGATATTGGTAAAGTTCTATTCAAGGTATGAGAAAACTTTATACGAGTCATATAGTCATAATACGAGAGGTATAGGGCCCAACTTTATGTTGTCCAGTGTCTAGCCTTTAATGTTCTGCTTAAGGTATGACCTGAAAGGTACTAATCATACAGTGATGGTACGAGTTAGGCTAAGGAGTCATATGTTGGATAGATTGTGGTGTCCAACTTTTCGATTAAGTTATGAGTTAAGGGTACCACTTGTATGATATGGATATGAGTTAAAGGGTCCACCTGTACCCTCCTACATTCTTTTTATAGATTTTAAGCTGAGGGTAGTTTGGATAATTCACACCCAAAGCCCTTAAGATCCCATATCTTATGATACTTAATTGGCTTTTATTCCTTACTTTAGAATATCAAAACTCTCTAAAAACCTCTTAAGTAAATTGGGCTAGGGTTTCTTCAAGTTGCTCATCTAGAGGCTTAAGGATTGAAATCTCTCTATGAATATTTGTAACTCAGTCATGTCACTCCACCCACATTGTTAGTTCACTTAAATCATGTCCTTTAAGTATTGTTCATGAATCATTAATGGTGGTTTTGAAAATCGTGGTTGGGGGTTTGAATGCATAATGTTGAGTATTATTTTCTCATGGCTTAAATTATGACTATACATTCTTTTATAATGGTTTTGCACATGTGGGTGTTTGCGTATTTTAATTTAAACTAATGGGTCATGGTTAACCCTAACTGGATGGTTTTGGCTTGCTTATTGGTTTGATAATGGTATACCCTCAACCTATTTGTGAAATTACCTATAAGAAGAATCTTGTCACATATGAGTTGTGTTTTGAACTAAGGAATTGGCCTAGGAATGTTAATGATTGGTAAATGGTTTTATGAAGGCCTTGTTGTCTAGAAATTGATTTGAAACATAACCTTGGTGGTTTAATTTTCTAATTGGATTTGAGTCCCTAAATGTTGAATTGAATTGATGTCTTGGTTTATTTAATGGGTTTGAGTCCCAAAGTTGATTAATAATGATTAGAGCATGTTGTACGATTGCAGGTTGGGGGTTTTATAATGATACCAATAGAATTCCTTTGGTAAGTAATTTGATTAATGGTTGTGTATATGTTCTATAAATATTTTTATTTGGATTTTAAACAAGATGTGTAGCCGAGCCATGAAAGTGATGGCCGAAGGACTGAAAATGAAAACCATGCTTGCCGATCAAGGTGTCTATATGATCGGGAGTTTTGAGTCCCCCGAATGGATTTATGAATAGGAGGTTTGAGTCCCCCATATTGTATACATTGGTGTTTAAGTCACCTTGATTATGCCGTGAGGTTTGAGTCCCCCATAATGGTATATACGATTATAGATATCATGTATTTCATGTGGCTACACGTATTTGATCCCTTCCATATAAGGGAGAGTCGGGCTTATATATCCCAAAGGTTCCTTGTTATATGACGGTTATGCTACACAACCCAGGTTAAGTTTTTCAAAGTGCATGGTAAGCCTTCTTTAATTTCTTGGAATGATATATATATGTATGTACATGATTACATATAGTTATTGATTTGGTTTTGAATTATGGAATTATTTTATTCCTCTATCACTAAGTTTCATGCTAGCACTCCAACCGCTAACCATTTCTAAATGCTTTATCCCCATGCAATGTAGGTCCTAGAACTTTTTCTACTTTACCTTTAGTATGATCATGTATTCAAATGATTCATGAGTTGACATTAAAGTGGTTAACTTCCACACTTAGGAAGACTTTATTTCATTGTTTTTATATTCTATGTCTTAGACTTTTTTAGACTTTGCTTTTGTCTATTATCAGGGGAATGTCCAAATATTTTATTATCTTTGGATTTGTAGAGGCTTTTCAGATTACAGTGGATCTGGGTGCATTATTTTGGTGGTTTGGTTTAGATATTTCATGTGTTTTAATTAGTATTATTTCTTGATAGTATCTTGTTATATGTCAAAATTCATCCAACACTTATAGTTGTTGTGATGGTTAGGTAACGTGAAGGGGTGATCTCCATACCACGTGTGACTTATGATACCCATCATGTCCATGCCCTGGTTTTGGTCATGAAATAGTTGGTATCAAAGCCTAGGTTTATGGTTAATTAGGTGTCCACAATGTTGTCTCAAGTAAGGTCTCCTTTTTGGGTGTGTAGCGTGCCACACTTATTAGAGGGAGGCTACAAGACATTTAGTAATACTTCCCTTTCTTGTTGTTTTATTTCGAGCAGTAGAGTCTAATTCTTGTTTCCTCTCTTTTTCAGATCATATATCCCAGATGATCTGGGGCTCATGGGAACTCCTATGTTCCACATAGGAACACTTTTAATGGGATACTCTTTGCTTATGAGGTCTATACGTGGTCTAGGGGTACACTTCTTGATTACCCTACTAGATTTCCACTAATTCCCTCTACCCCTCTTCAAGCTCATCAGGAAGATGTAAATAATGTTGAGTTTCATTAGTCTATTCATATGTTGGCTTAGTTGGTAGCTTCTCTATCTAAGCGTGGTACTTCTATTACTCTATCTTTTGAAGCCACAAAGGTTGGCCAATTCATAAGGTTGAGTCCTCCAATTTTTACTGGTGTTAATATTGAGGAGGATCCTCAAGCTTTTATTGACAAGATAGAGAAGATCTTTTGGATTATGCATGTATTAGAGTTAAAGGTGTAGAGTTTATTGCCTACCAATTGAAGGATGTGGCGTACTAGTGGTACTAAGAATAGGAATAGTCTAGGGGAATTGATGTTTATTTTGCATTTGGGATGACTTTTCTAGTGCCTTTTTGGATCGCTTCTTTCCTTAAGATTTGAGGGTAGTGAAGGCAGAGTAATTTGTTAACTTGAAGTAAGGTAGGATGACAACCAAGGAGTATGCCTTAAAGTTCCATCAATTATTGAGGTATGCTTTGGAGTTGGTGTCTAGCATAAGAGCTAAAATATGTATGTTTTCTTTTAAGTTATCCCGTGAGTTAATTTTGGAGAGTAAGGATGAATTATTTAATAAGGATATGCAATAGGTTGAGGAAGAAAAGAAGAAGTAGTATAAGATTGGTGAGAGGCAGAGTAGAAAGTTTGAATTTCTAATCTCAATTCACTTCATCATATCCTCTTTGCAGATTTTATGGTCTGCCATACTATGGCCAATATGAGAAGGGGAGGAACCAATGTTTTAGTTGAGGTCAGATTGGGCATATGTAGTGTTATTGTCCCTGAGTTTCCTCTAGGGCCAATAGAGTCCCTATTGCTACCTCATCAGCTCTGGCACCCAAGGGTACTATTCCTGGTGCTACTTTTAATTCTGGCTTCAGCATTGGCAAAAATCAATTATATGCACTTACTACTCATTAGGAGTCTGAGGTGTCTCCAAATATTGTTATTGGTATGTTCAATTTCTTTTCCTATTATGAGTACTATTTACTTTATTCAGGATCTACTCTTAATTATGTAATTCCATTTGTGGTTTGCATTTTTCTTTTGGTCCCGAGTTTTTTTCTAATCTTTTTTCTGTGTCTTCTCCGGTGGGTGAATTTTTGGTTGCTAGAAGAGTCTATAGGGGTTACGTAGTATTAGTTGGTGATTAAGAGACTTTGGTGGATCTTTTTTAATTTGCCATGGTCGACTTTGATGTTATTTTAAGAATGGACTAGTTGCACTTGTGCTATACCTCTTTAGACTGTCGGACCCATAAGGTCATGTTTAAATTCCTAAATGAGTCAATTATTGAGTTGGGAAGTGGTTCCCTAGTTCTTAAATAGAGGTTCATATCATATCTTACAGATTTAAGAATAATCTCCAAGGGTTGTCTCTATCATCTTGTTTGAGTTAAAGATTTAACTCAGAGGGTTTTTCTTTACATTCTGTCTTGGTGGTGAATGAATTTCCTAAGGTCTTCCCTAATGAACTTCCTGGTATTACTCCTAATATGGAGATTGATATTGGTATTGATCTTGTTTTTGACACTCGTCCTATATCTAATCCCCCATATAAAATGGCTATGATTGAGTTAAAGGACCTTAAGGAATAATTAAGGGATCTCTTAGATAAGGGTTTTATTCATCCTAGTATGTTTTCATGGGGTGCACCAGTGTTATTCGTATGTAAGAAGGATAGTTCCCTTCAAATGTGTATTGATTATCAACAGTTGAATAAGGTCAAAATAAAGAATAAGAAGCCTCTTCCCAGGAAAGATGATTTATTCAATCAGCTCTATCGTGCTAAGTTCTTCTCTAAGATTAATCTTCGGTCTGGGTATCATCAGTTGAAGATTAGGGAGTGGATATCCCTAAGACAACTTTTTGTACCTTATGTGGGAATTTTTGGTTCTTAGTAATGTCATTTATTTTGACCAATGTCCCTGTGGTATTCATGGATGTGACGAATTGGGTATTCCATTAGTTTCTATATTAGGTTGTGATTGTCTTCATCGATGATATTTTGGTGTACTCTAAAAGTCAGGAGGATCATGCCGATCATCTCCGCATTCTATTGTAGACCTTGAAAGATCGAAAGTTGTATGGTAAGTTCTATAAATGTGAATTTTTGTTTAACATTGTTACATTTATGGGTCATGTTGTGTCTAGTGAATGGATCATGGTGTATCCATAGAAAGTAGTTATTGTTAAGAAGTGGCCTAAACCCACGACTCCAACTAATATTTGGAGCATCTTGGGTTTACCCAGTTATTATAGGAGGTTTATGGAGAGTTCTTCTTTTATTACTGCTCCATTGACCAAGTTGATATAGAAGAAAATGAAGTTCTTGTGGTTTGATGCTTGCTAGGGTAGTTTTTAGAAATTAAAAGATAAGTTGACTTCAAGCCCGATCTTGACTCTACCTAAAGGCATCGAGGGGTTTTTCATCTATTGTGATGCATCTTAGGTTGGTTTGGGTTGTGTTTTGATACAACATGTCAAAATGGTTATGTATGACTCTAGACAGTTAAAGGTTCATAAGGAAAATTATTTGATTCATGACTTAAAACTTTTGGCAGTGGTGTTTGATTTAAAAATTTGGCATCATTATCTATGTGTGGTGCATATTGATATCTTTTCTGATCATAGGAGCCTGTCGTATGTATTCACTCAAAAAGAGCTTAATCTAAAGTAAAAAAGGTGGCTTGAGTTGTTTAAGGACTATATTATGAGTCTTCACTATCAATGGGAAGTCTAGCTCATGTTGATGAGGATAAGTGGGAATTAGTGAAGGATATTCACCATTTGTCTAACCTTGGAGTTTGTCTCTTGGACTCTGAGGATGGGTTATTTTATTCCAACAGGTGGTGGAATCATCTCTTGGTTTGGAAATAAAAGAGTAGTAGGTGTTAGATTCTCTATTGATGAAGATCAAAGATGATGTGGGTAGGCTAAATGTGATGGCCTTTCAAATCGGTGGTGATAGTAACTTGATATACCAAGGGAGGTTGTGTGTCCCCAATATTGATGGATTGTGAGGAAGGATTTTGGCCGAGGCTCATGAGTCGCTGTATATAGCTCATCCCAGTCCGATAAAAATGTATCATGATCTTAAGGAAATGTATTGGTGGAATAATATGAAACGGGATATAGCCGACTTTGTGGCTAAGTGTATCATGTGTCAACAGGTGAAAGTGGAGCACAAAGGCTCGATGGGCTACTTCAAGAGATTGAACAACTAGTGTGGAAATAGGAGATTGTGTGTTCCCAATATTGATGGATTTTGAAGAAGGATTTTGGCTAAGGCTTATGAGTCACAATATATAGCTCATCACAGTTCGACAAAGATGTATCATGATCTCAAGGAAATGTATTGGTTGAATAATACGAAATAGGATGTAGCCGACTTTATGGCTAAGTGTATCGTGTGTCAACAGGTGAAGATGGAGCACATAAGGCTCAGTGGGCTACTTCAAGAGATTGAACAACTGTTGTGGAAATGGGAGATAATTAATATGGATTTCATTTCCATTTGGGTCATCGTGGATAGGATGACTAAATTCGCTCACTTCTTCCTAGTGAGGACTACTTAGTTTGCCGAGGATTGTGTGAAGTAGTTTCTTTAGAAAGTTGTAAAGTTGCATGGTCTGCCTATTTTGACTATTTCAGATTGTGGTACTCAGTACTCATCATATTTCTAGAACTCGTTTCAGCGTGGTTTGGATACTAAAGTGAGCCTTAGTACGACTTTTCACCCATAGTCGGATTGGCAAGCGAAAGGACTATTCAGACTTTGGAGAATGTGCTGGGGTCTTGTGTGATTGACTATGGTGGTAGTTTGTTCGACCATTTGCCTTTGATTGAATTTTCTTACAAGAATAGTTACCATTCTAGTATTGGTATGTCCCCATTTGAGGCATTGTATGGTAGGAGGTGTAGATCTCCTATTGGTTGGTTTAAGGTTGGTGAAGTAAATATGTTTTTCCTAGATTTGGTTCAGTACGCTATGGAGAAGGTAAACATAATTCGATATAGGCTTAAGATCTCCCAAAATTGCCAAAAGTCCTATGTGGATGTGATGCAAAGGGTTACGGAGTTTGAGGTTGGAGATTAGGTGTTCTTGAAGGTGTATTCCATGAATAGAGTAATGTGGTTCAGAAAGAAAGGAATGCTTAGTCCTCGGTAAGGGTTGGGAATATTGAATATGAGTTGGGTTTGCTCTCTATCATGAGTTCCATTGATCTGGTATTCCATATGTCTATGTTGAAATGGGTGATCCTTCGTTGGTTGTTCCTTTAGAAAATATTGGTATTTCTGATTCCTTGTCCTATAAGGAGGTCCCAGTGAAGATCTTGGATTGGCAAGTTTGTCAGTTGAGAATGCAAGATATGGCTTCTTAAAAGGTTCTATGGCAGAACCAAAAGTTTGAGGAAGATATGTGGGAAGACGAGGAGAATATAAAGTCCAAGTATCTGTTCCTATTTTTTATTCTGGATAATCGTTCTTGAGGTATGTGTTGGTTCTTGACATCTTTTTTTTAGCATTGTTAATGGTGGATTATGAATTGGTTGGCTTGTTTTTTTCTATTTTAAATGTAAAAGTTTAGATGTTTGAAGTTTTAATCATGCTTGTATTTCCTCATCCCATCATTCGAAGATGAATGATCCTAAATAATGGAGACTGAAACACCCTAAACTTTAGCCCTTGTAAATTTCTTGAGTTTTGAGCCTTTTGATCATCATACGACTCACACTATGCTGGTCATATGGTGTGGATATTATTTAGGACCCCAGTCGTATATTGTACAGTGTGATATTGGCTATGTTCTATTCAAGGTACAAGAAAACTCCATACGATTCGTATCTTCATGATACGAGAAGTATAGTGCCCAACTGTATGTTGTCCAATGTCTAGCCTTTGATGTTTTACTTAGGGATGACTTATAGGGTACTAGTTGTATTGTGATGGTATGAGTTAGACTAAGGAGTCATATGTTTGACAGAATATGGTGTCCAACTTTCTGATCAAGTTATGAGTTAAGGGTACCACTCGTATGATATGGATACTAGTTGAGGGGTCCAACTGTACCCTCCTACATTCTTTTTATAGCTTTTAAGCTGAGGTTAATTTGGATAATTTCCACCCCAAGTCCTTAAATCCCACATCTTATAATACTTAATTAGCTTTCATTATCCAATTTAGAAGATCAAAACACTCTCAATACTCTCTAAAAACCTCTTAATGATATTGGGCTAGGGTTTCTTCAAGGTGGTCATCTAAAGGCTTAAGGATCGAAATCTCTCTGTTAATCTTCGTAACTCAGTTATGTGACTCCACCCACATTGTTAGTTCACTTAAATCATGTTCTTTAGACATTGTTTATGAATCAATAATGGTGGTTTTGAAAACCATGGTTGAGGGTTTGATTGCATAATGTTATGTATTGTTTTTTAAGTCTTAAATTATGACTATAGATTCTTTGATAATGGCTTTGCACATGTGGGTGCTTTAGAATTGTGATTTAAACTAAGGGGTCATGGTTAACCCTAACTTGATAGTCTTAGCTTGAATAATGGTTTGAAGATGGTATACCCTTGATAACGCTCAACTTACGTGTCAATTTGAGTGCAAGGCGGTCGTTGTCAATACCTTTACCCAACTTTGGAGTCGGCATTGAATCCACGAGGAACAATGTCAGTGGCAATTAAATTAATTCATAATAATATATACATGTTAAATTCAAACTAATCGTACAAAAAGATAAAAATGGGAGAGATTGGAGTCTACACTAATGTTTTTTTTGTTTTTTTTCTAGTATAAATTCAGGGCTATGAATAATTAGAGTTTTTACACAATAAAGCACGGATCTTCAGATTATGTATTAGAAAGGGAAGTGACATGTGGATGCTAATAATTAACTTCAATATTAGTAGATCAAGTGTGGGTAGGTTAGGTTATAGGTTTTGATGCTAGTCTTTCTACAAAACACCAAACTTTCACCCATTTATTCTTTAGAATACCTAATGGGTGTGTTCAACAATTGTTAACCAAACCCCAATCTAGGTATCCCTATTTCTTGGATAATACCCATGGTATATTCAACATCACAAATCACCCTTATGTCTAAGTTAGTGATAGATTAGCAAACTCATAGAATTATCTACCATTGATTTGGTCTCCACCTCCCTCTTTCAAGGATGACATGGATTCCTAAAGTTCACCCAAAACCCTTTTTTCAAAGATAGCCTTGAGCTTTCTAGAGTTTGGAGCTTTCACCCATCCAACCCATATGGGTATTTGGGGCTTTTACCCATAAATTCTAATCAAATTGGGAAAGCAATGATAAAAACCATCAACATGAACTACCAAGTAGAAGCTAAAAATAACAAACCACACACACTTTAATCCTTGTTCACACATAAACACAAGAGGGATATCTAGCTACACATAAAATAAATAAGAAAAGATATACCCATAATCTCCATTGAAATGATGTATTAAAGTTTAAGTGAATGTTACTTTAAACTTTGGACTCCCACAAATCACCAATGGAAGTGAGCTATTCCTCTTCTTAGAGGAGGCTCTAATGTATTCTTCACCCAAATTTATACAATATTGTCTTCTACAAGAATGGAAGCTATGAACTCAAGAACCTAAACCTAAATATTAGGAAAGATGGAATTTTTTTGAATGACTTAGGGTTTGAGTCTTTTAGCAAAAAATTTGGGATCAGCCACGTGCATTTCCATAATTTCCCTTGGGTTGTTTTCCTCCGCTATGGAGCGATCGTGTGGGGTCTGGCCACAACTGTCGATACATGACTATGATTATCTTCTGCAACCACCTTTTTTTACATCTGCTTGATTGTCACGACTGTGCTCACCAATCATATCCCCAGTAATCAAGGCCAATTCTTGCTCAAAGTATTCAACTGCACTTTCTTGCCACCTTTTGATCATTTTTAACTTCAATCCACATTTTTTGATCTTATGAACTTTATATTTTCATAGTAGGGATATTAGTGTATTTAATCATAATTTTGTCTCTTTATAATCTACTGTGCACAAATGATGAGTACAAATGAGTGGTAAAGTCACCAGTCCTCAGCCCTTAACAAGTTAGTAAAATTGCCTATTAGAAGAATCTTGTCAGATATGAATTTTGTATTGAACAAAGGCATTGGCCTATGAACGTTCATGATTATAAAATTGTTTTATGAAGGCCTTGTTGGCCATAAATTTATTTGAATCATAACCTTGGTGGTTTAATTGGCTAAATGGGTTTGAGTCACAAAATGTTGAATTAAATTGATGTCTTGGTTTAAATAATAGGTTCATGTAACATCTCGTATTTTGCTTCTACTTTTTTTAATCATATGGAACCTGGTATAGCCTTATAGTATAGTTAACGGATGAGGTTTGTTATGCAAGTATTAATGGTGTTGATGGAATTATAGATGCTGCCCGTATAGTTTAATGTGATGCGACCAAGTTAACATTGATACAACTATTTAAACTTGGGATCGTAAGCTAGTATTTGAATCTGAAGTTTAAAGTGACCAAGTGTGTATAAGTTGAATGTTAGATTAAAGGGATTAGGAGCTAAAATGGAGAAAAATATTGAGGTGCTTGCTTGACTTAATTAAGCTAGTAGGTGAGTCACCTACTTGAGCTATTTAGACCAAATTAATGGACCCATGGCTATGGACCAGATTTGGACCTATACTAATGTACTCATTTGGGCCTAAATTAAATAAAAGAGGAAGAAAATGGATATATGGTCCAACACACAAATCTGCCAAAGGACCAAGTTAATTGATCCCAAAATAAGAAATTAAGTAAGTAGGTGCATCACCTACTTTGAAATTTTTAGCAGCTTGGACCCTTAAGTAGGTGCATCACCTACTTGGACTAATTTGTGGCTGAAAATGAGGTCAATAAGAGAAGTTATAGAGGGTGCAATATAAGATCAATATTGCTGGCCGTTCTACTCATTTCAAACACAATATTCACCCTTTTAAATTTCAGCTTACTCTCTTTCTTAACAAGGATAAGAACAGTAGCCCTAAAATTCCTTCTAGGGTGCTTGAAGAAACCCTTACCTTTGCAGCCAAGGTAAGTGAAAACACTTTAATTTTTGTTTAATTATCTCATGAAAGATTAGGAAAAGATGTTATAAGTGCTTAATTACAAATATATGGAAGAATATAGAACAAGCAATCTGCTCACTTTTTCTTTGATATTAAGGAACTCCTCTTTACTTCTTTGGTTTAAAGTGTGAAGGAAAGTTCAGGTTCTTGAAGAGTTCAATTAAAAGAATAAGTTGCAGAGTTGAGGTAAGGTGACTGCTCTATTTTTTCTCCTTGTATGCGAATTTGAAAGAGAATTATGGATGTGTTGTTATTGAGAACTCAAGAGATTATGAGTTCAATAATGGAATACTACAATAAAAGAGATTTGGGACTGTTTTGTGGACTATTTTGTGTGTATATGTTCTAGGATTCTAGGCTGATATTGGAGAAAGGTGTGATTAGGTTGAATTGAAATATAATAGAATGGTGTGGTGGTATACCACCGAACTAATTATTGTATTTGTTTATTGCCCAATCTATTTTTTGTGTTGTTTGGAGGTTGTAATAAACAAGAGGTGGTTTCGGTGATCTTATAAGAACATGTATGGTATGTGGGTGGAATTGAAGGAGAAAAGGGTTAAAATAACACCCTTAATTGATAGATTACATATTTACTGCAGGGTTACTATTTTGATGAAGTTAAGTAGCCCAAATGCGTTGACTAGTTGCTAATACTAGTTTACCATATATTCTATTATGGATAAGTAATCTAAAAGGCGAGAAGTCAAGTTGGGTTAGTTTCGGAGTTATATAACTAGGTATGTAAGGCATACTCTATTTTGTACTCTTTGGCATGAAATCAGACATTTGTAGACAATGACTTTGTTCTCATTCTCTAGTGTGTTAAGACACCTCAATACATTCTGATTGTCAAACCTGCGCATCTATCTTCGCTAGAAAATTTCAGGAGTTCTCTGTTTATTCCAAATAAGACCCATGTGTTTTTTTTTGCTCCTAAACACTTCATTTGTGTGCCAACGGCTCCCTACCTCATTTTTGTTTTATTAACTGTCCATTTATATGTCTCTTATTAGCAGATTATTGGTTCAATGTGCCATAATGATATGACCACCAAAGTAATAATCTTAAAGGCTAAATAAACTAAGTAACATAAATCTATAAAACGAGTGGCAGCTCAAGGGCATAGGACTAGCATGGGTCGATCTCAATACCTTTATATGGGTGGAAGCTCAGGGGAATAAGCCTACCATAGGCCGATCCTAATCTTTAGATGTAGGTGGCAAATCAGGGGTATAAGCCTAGCATAGGTCGATCCTAATTTATCTATTTATAACTGATCAGCTGGTCATTTGCATTATTTATGGCTTACAAATATTATGAAGTAAGAAAGGTAAAAATAAAGAAAGAAACATAATGTATGTAGTCCCACAAGTATATATAAAGTTGGTCTACTAGTACTACTTATACAGTTGTATCTGATTTTTATTGAGCTCTTGTATCATGTGTTGTTATCTTCATCCTTACATACTCAGTACATATTATCGTAATGACATCCCTCATGGGGAACCTACATTTCATGCTGTAGGCACAGATACTTTTGCTCATATACCTCATTTGTAGGAGAACAAGCTATTCTGTGACTATTGGTGAGCTCCAAGTTGATTAGGAGCTTTTCTAGTTTATTCTATATATTTTTGGCATTGTGCAGTAAGACAAGAGTAGGGCATAGGTTTGTCCCGACCCTAACTAAGTCTATGTATATTTTAGAAGCTTTGTAGACTAATTTAAAGTTATGGTAATGTCTTTTCTTTACACGTGGTGGCCCCAACGGCCAAGTGTTGTATATATAAGTTTGTGCTTGCCTATGTAGTTTTTTTCATCAATACATAATATCATATTTTTCAGAACCTTTGGTTGTCATTGTTACATGTATGAGAAGTATTAGGTTATGAATTGGTTCTCTCGAGCCATTACAGCTATGGGTGTCTGTCCGCTCCAATAGGATTTGAGGCATGACAGTTCGAGTCCCAAAGTTGAGTAATATTAGCTATGGCATATTGTACACTAGCAAGTGAGGGTTTCTATAACAATACCAATGGAATGCCTTTGGTAAGTAATTGGATTAATAGTTGTGTATATGTGCTATGAATGTTTTAGTTGGGTTTTTAAGTGGGATGTGTAGTCGAGCCATGAAATTGGAGTCTAAATGACCAACACTGGAAACTACGCTAGCCAATACAGATGTCTCTATGCCTGGGAGGTTTGAGTCCTCCGACTGGATATATAAAAGGGAGGTTTGAGGCCCCCATATTATATATAATGGTACTTAAGTCACCTTGATTATGTTGGGAGGTTTGAGTCCCCTATAATGGCATATACAATTATGAATATTCTGCTGTTCATGTGGCTACATGCACTAGGCCCTTCCAGATAGGGGAGAGATGTGCCCATATAACCCGTGGGTGCCTTTTTATATGATGGTTATGCTATATAACCCAATGGTTTTCAAAGTGCAAGTTAAACCTTGTTTTCTTTCTTGGCATGATATATATATATATATATATTTTTGAATATGGCTATTGATTTTGATTTGATTCTAACCACTAACCATCTTCGAATGTTTTATCCCCATGCAATGCAGGTCCTAGAACTTCTTCTACTTTATATGCACAATGATCAGGTGTTTAAGTAGTTCGTGAGTTGACATTGAAGTGGTGAGCTTCCATTTTTTGGAAAGATTCATTTCATAGTCTTTATATTCTATGTCTTAGACTTGTTTAGACTATGTTTTTAGGTATTGTTGGGGGCATGTTCTGACATTTTATTTACTTTAAATTTGTAGAGGCTTTGTCAGATTACTATGGATTTATGTGTGTGGTTTTTGTGGATAGGTTTAGACACTTCATGAGTTATCATTAGTATTATTTCTTTGCATTATCTTATTAAATGTCAGAATTTATCCGAGGTTAGGTTAGGTGAAAGGATGATCTTTGGTCCACGTGGGACTTGCGATACCTATCATGGATAGGAGATGGTTTGGGTCATGCCATGATTATGTTGATATATTTATAATTAATGATTCGAGTTCGGAAGATGCATATGCTATTGATTATATATTTACCCAGTTTGAGTTTGGAGGATGATTATGACTTTGTTGATATATTTGTTAGTTCCAGTCTGGATATTGATTATATTTACCTCTTTAAGTTTAGATAGATTATATTTACTGGTTCAAGACTGGATATTGATTATATATATACTATTTTGAGTACGAATATGCATGTTATGCTTTGTTGATATACTTATGAAGATATGATACATTGGGGTGTGAGATAGATAATATATCTAACTCTAAAATAAGGAAATGGTTACAATGTGGTATGATATAAATGTATTCTAGTGAAATAATTATTATTTGATAAGTGTTGATTGATTAACAACTGATTACTATGGACAAGTAATTTCTAGTGTGTGGAAGGACTTGGGAGAATTTCAATTTTACTATGAGAGTTGATAAACGACGGCATTGGGTTATTCTATCTTGTTTGTACTTTCCAGGCCTATGGGGGTTGCGATGTGTTGTTTACTTTTCTGCACAAATTGGCCCATTGGAGCCAATTTTGTAGTTATGAGTATATGTTCATACTTTATGTTACTTTATGCTATTATTCTGAATTATTTACTTTTGTATGCGCAACGATGTTGGAGTTACTTTAGGTTTGTCTATACTTTGACTTACTTATGTTATCTTGCATTTTATCATTTTAGTATCATGATTTAACTTAGTCAAGCGATGATGCCTACTCAGTACCTATTGTTTTCAAACTCATACTACACTTTTGTACCTTTTTGGTGTAGATTCAAGTACTAGTTGTCGTTGTTGATCGATGTTCGAGATGTGTTAATATTTAGAGATAAGGTGAGCTCGTGGAATCAAATTTTTCTATTTTCTTCTGTCTTACTTATGTCTAGACTTTAGATGTAAGATAAATTGTATTGATTATTTAGATACTTGGATTGTTTATTATTACTATACGCTCTTGTACTGGGTCTACCAGGTTGTGGGATGGTATCTATGTTGACTATCTTTATCTATTTCAAATACTATGCTTATTTATATGTTGTGTTGTTGACTTTTGCCTTAATGGGCATTTACCACCAAGATGACCCATTGCGTTTAGCTTCGACTTACGGTTTGGCTTACCTATTAGCGGGATATAGTAGGTGGCATCATGACTCATAAATCGGGTCGTGACATGAATGTGAAGGTAAATGGACCTTGTATGAGAATTTAGAAAACCAACAAAAATATGAGTCCTCACATACTCTGACCTAGCACTTGTGATTTATTCAGAACTCCTTGTGCCCAAACAAACTATCCTTCTATACCATAGTTGACATTTTGGACTTAACTAAAATGACAGCCATAATTGGAAGGATCGAAATGCTAAAAATATGTAGAAATCGAGAAAATGGCCTGTAGGGTCATTACAATGTACTAGTTGGGTTGCCTTAAATTTCCATTTTACCATTTCATATTATTTTATTCAACTTTCCACTGTACCCAATCTTGAATTATAATTAGTTACTCATCACTGCCCTATATTCATACCTATCATTTATCCAGAAAAACTTTAACATAATATATCATAAATCATCCTAATTTCACCTGTCTGCAATCTAACATGTCCATCCATATAACTTCATGCCCAAAGGCCTAATGTATGATACTCGCAACATCACTATTAATGTTAAATGCATCTAGCCCAAGTATAGCTTCTACAAAATAAATCTTAGGTTATCTCTTAGAAGAAACATATGAATATGGAGATGAGTGTGTTTTCCCGCATGTGCTATACATATTCCCATGTTGGGTTCTTTTTGGGTGTGCCTCGACACTACTCTTATGAACCTTGGCATTAGAAATCTTATGTTTGGGGAGTTATGCTTTTTCAAAGTGTTTTGGGAGGAAGGGGGGATCAAGGGAAACAAGAAAAGAGGGGTTTTAATAATTCCTCTATTGGCACACTTCCCTTTACGACTGATATAGTTATCCAATGGTTGTAGTGGTTACCTGTAGTTCAGCCCAGACGATTATTGGGCTCTTGGCCCAATTTCCTTAAGCCTTGATTTTCTCCTCAATTAAGATTTTTCTTGACCCCTTTTAAGCCTATTATTTATTGTAAATTGTTTTTAGGGTGTTTTCACATGTCATGATGGTTTGAGTCATTATATTATATACCAATTTACCCACAGTCTGTCCCCAGCCGCCCCTTAGGGTGGGGATGTATTACTTGCGCTTGACATGTTCTTAACCATAACAAGCAGTTAAGATAGTTTACTATTATATGCTAGTTCATTATTCAACTATGCTCCTTAATGGGAGACAGTTATAATATTGCATGATCTAGGTCCAATAATTATACTCATGTTTTTCCCCGCAATGGATCACATAAATAATTAATGGCACAATCACCCTGATATATTTTATTTTCTTAGAGTATGAAAAGTCTTGGCAAAGTTATTTCAGAAAATGGTTTGCCACGGTAGTGGTTAATTACTGCTGCAGTAGTAACTATCTATGGTAGAGGTTCACAACATTTAAGTAGGGAAAAATTCATTTTCCCCTATTTCTACTTCACTTCTTCTCAAATTCTTTAAACTCTATCTGAAAAATCTCTCCTTTTCAATGAATTTAAGGTATTTTCTTAATCTCTTTTGCTACATTTATGTGTTTTTCATTATAAAATCATAGAATTATTTTAGAATAGAGGGAATTCAGGTTGTTTTGGGAATAGAGGGAATTCGGGTGGTTTTGGGTGAAACTTTCAAAAATTGAGATTAGTAGCGTTCTTGGAGTATAATGGTTTGCATTCATAGTTTCTTACTTTTTCAATACTCCTAAAGCATTCGGGATGTAACATTGACATATTTCATAGTGGGTTTTGGCCATGGGAGAGTTGAAGATGAGAAGCCATCTTCTCTAATTAAACCTTTCAATTTCGGCTTGATTTTTGGTGTTTCACACCCCCAATTTTGTGTAAAATGGTTCCCTTGCACTTCTCCAAGCCCGATCTATTCTTAACATCCAAAATTATGGAGAAAATTCAAACATACACTATGGGAGGAAAGGTTGACAGGTTGAATATGACTAACCGCTACATCATTAACTATACCGCTGCGATGGTACCGTTATAGCAATAAATAACCACAATTTCAGTACTGCTATTGTGGCGGTTTATCTGTTATAGCAGTATTGAGTAGTGTGTCCCTATTTTTGCATTTTGTAGAACATTGACTTTTCCCCGTCCTCTGGTTTCCCGATATGATTCAACTATTTTGTGGTATTTGTAGGATCATAATGGCCCGATAACCACCTATCACAAATTCCCTTATGCCACTTTCTTCACTCGGTATGATAAGGGATGAAATAATAGAAATTTACTTCATGAGTGAGGATTTGTAATGGATGAAGTGGATGATGGGTGTCTTCACTCAAATTATTAGATTGTGAGGTCACCTACTCTAATTCACCTAGACAAGAGAACCCTTTACCCCCTTTCAATATCATATGTGGAAGACTTAAATAATTAATGATATCAAAACTTTATTACAACTAATTTTACAAATATTAAATACGGAAAAGAAACTACCCCAAAGACCTGGTCTAAATAGGTACAAGAGCTTCTAAGTAAGAAAGTAAGACATGACACAACTTCCACCATGAATGAGAGGAGTAGAAGTTGTTGGAGATTATTATCCAAGTCACTTGTGAAACATCAACTGATCCTACAACCAAACTATACCCCAAAAATGGTATAGCAATAGTAGTATCAATACAAACAATATATACTGGTAGGTTTCATCAGACGACCAGGGTTAGATCACATAAACACAATATAGAAATCACGAAAAAAAAACATGATAACTTGTATAAAAATTTAATTCATAACACCTTCACTAATTATGGTATCGTTATTCCTTGTTTTAACTAAGAGTATTTCCATTCTTATTCTCTTTGATCATTCATCATCTTCATATCAAGTGTCGTCCATCATAACTCTCACTTGTTTGATTCCACTAGTTATTAATCATGGTAAATGATTAATAATCATAACCTTGTAACAATTACAACTATGAGCACACATTATGATAAATACCTTAATTTTATGACACTTATCCATTTTAAGTAACTCTTCAACTTCAGTCAAATTCAAATCAAGCCAAACCATGACCAAGTCAACAACCCTGGATCTAGGAAATATCCAAGTCAACAAACCATGACTTTAGCAATAAGAATTCCAAAATATATGCCAAGTAACTGGACAACATAAGCATCCCAAATATATCAGGAAACATCATAATTCGATTCACTTAAGTTACCCACCATAACAACCATAATATAACTTGTCCCACTCATGGAGCCAATGTAAACAATAAGAATAACATTAATCATATACTTGGTCCACTCAAGGAACCGTCAAACTTACCTAAAACTTATACATATATGCTAAGGGTATTATAACCACCCTCTAGTCATGACCTATAGGGGATGGGCTCCCTCCATGTTACAAAACTTAGACATCAAGTGTTTACTAACCTTATTCCACCAAATCCCGTAAAGAAGTCTAAATAACAGTACATCCCAAAGTAATAAGTATAAATGATGTAAAGATGTCCAAATATTGCACATGTCATAATACGCAATAGATATCACATCAATTACAACCATGATAAGAATAAACAACTATAGTTGTATAATCATCAAGCTTTTAATATAACCTCATTACATGTGATTAACACTTAGGATATCATTCAACAATTTACTTTCTTAAACATACATTGTAAAAAATAGATAAACACACCAAACACTAGGTAAAATCAAGATAATTATTTCATATAAATAGTAATTATACTTTTAACACATGAAATTGCAAATGTGCCTAAAAGATAGTAAACAACTAATAATTTAGGCATTATTAAATCATATTCATTAATTACATCATGTCCAAAGACCAATTCATGACTTATTGAAGCAATATTCATTAAATTAAAGTACTTATTGTAAGAGAACACATTTATCCCAAGGAGTATAAACTCTTGTTCAACGTTCATAAATTTATTCACTAATCTATTCTACTTTATTTATACCAAAACTGGGGATTCAACTATTATCCAGCACCCCCAATATTCAAGTCATTACTAGGTTAAAAATCTAACCCCTACATTCAAGTCATTACTATTTTCAAAACCTACTCTATTAACCGATTATTCAACTTACAGTTTTGATTTATTCATGCACCTTTAGACCTTTTACTTCTTAACCATTAGCTTAACTTGACCTTAGACTCTTAAGTCACCACCACTTATACCATAACCAGTCCTCATCACTAACCTTAAGCAAGATTATCTTATATTCCAACTACACACAATACCAGGTTCACCTTCTTATGGTAATTAGGGTAAATCACAAGGTTATGAGCTCTCACAATCTCCTTATAAAAATTATCCACAATAATTGACATCACAATTGTCTAAACCCAAGGATACCCCTAGTTACAACAACGGTACTTAAGGCCACAAGTGATCCTAAGCTAACCCATGGTGTGTTACCTACTATTAGCAGTGAACAAAATGAAAATAAAATAACATGTGCAGAAGATAAACCAATGAGGTACATACAGTGTGAGCACTAAAATATATAAAATAACATGTCTAAAATATCTTATAAAACACTAGAAACTATGATTGTCTATCTAAAATAACTGACAAAACTTGAAACTGAATAACTGTCTAACTTTCTGGAAGCCTCTAAGAATCAAAGGGTGTTAATGGGATAGGACCCCAACTAACTCCGACTAACTGAACATAAATAGATGATGAAATAATGGTAAAACACTTCATGTCCTCAATAGAAGAGGACTCACCACTACTCCTGAAAGATGTTGCTGGACTTTCTAAGAATGATCGAGAAGCAAAGCGTCCAAACCTATGTTATAAGATAGCATAGCACAAGAGATAAGTATATGATCAGTACTTTGAATGTACTGGTACGTGAGGTAAGGACTAACTAAAATACATATTGCAACAGAACCCAGATGCATGAACATGTATAACTAAGAATAAAAGACCAAGTAAAGCATGTACTGAAAAGATTTGAATAACATAAATAATCTATAAAACTGACTGAATAATTACTAAAATCTAATTACTTGGTAAAGAAAACCTGGACTAAGATAAACTGAATATTAACTGAGACTATGGGAGATTCATGTATTCGACATGCCCCAATCTGAGAAAATCAGGGTCCAACCTATAACCCCAAATGGAAGTGTATCAGTACCTTGCCATGGGTGCTGACATATTGTTGTATGGATCCATTAAACTATTGTCTCGAAGAACTAAGGAGTCACCCTTTACTGGTAGGTGCTCCTATTCCTAGTTTCATTCAATGTTAAATCCTACTCCCAAATGAGCTAACACTGGTACTAACTTATGTTTAACTAAACATAACAATGGATAGTGCTCAACATGATCATAACAACTGAGTATATAATAAGATTTATAGTTTAACTAACCTATTACTTCCAAGGTGTGAAACGTAAGTAAACACATAGGTATCGGGTATTCATAACCCGCCACACTGAATGATTTCCAGCTTTGATAACAATGATAAGACAGTGATATAACATCATATTTCAAAGACCGAAAACATAAGACATTCATTAAACTAATGAGTTCATGAATTGGAACATGGGAATGACTCAACCATAGAAAGGTAATATACACACTTCGATTAATAAATGAATTGGATAAGTTAAAATGGAATCAATTTAAATATACATAGTAACTTGAAACTTGAAGCATTACATAACCTAATTTACCTGGGATCATATGAGGACATGAATTGAATTGAAGGAAAAGCATGGATTAAACTCATCTTGAATATGTAAGATTTCATAATGTAGAAAGTGTTCATACTTTAATCAAAGAGAGGGTTTTTAGTCTCAATGAGTGAAAGTAACCCATTGATGAATACCCCACATACCTTAAAGTTCTTGGCTTGCTAAAATAAACTTGACCTTTGAGACTTGGGAGATGATCTTTAGAAGAAACCTTAATTTTGTCTTAAGAATGGAAGTAGTGATTTTATGTTGTTTAATTGATGGAAAAGAGAGGAAAATTAACACCCCTTGTGGTTAACTATCACGTGTTGGGAGTTATAATGGTATAAAAGACTAAAAAACCATTAGAAACCTTCTGGAAGTCGTTTAAAAGCTATTTTGATGCATTTGGGAACGAGTCGTATGTTCTAGGTACTAGTCATACCTTGAGTCATCACCAAGAACCCAAATTTTTTCCCCTACTATTTTAGGTACGGATCCTCCCGATGAAACATATGTTCTGGGTATGGGTCATCATCAGGAGTCATACCCTACTGGCAGCTTTGATGGTGCTTCAGTAATTTAGCCATAACTTTTCAACTTGATATCGAATCAAAGAAAAATTGGTATTGTTGGGAAGTAAACTCAATTATATATCTATTAGTGGGTCATTAGCTCATAAATTCTATGTAGGACAAAAGCTATGCTCGTTTTGAGATGACTATAGTTATATACATCCCAAGAATTTAATCGCTAAGGGATGTTCTTACTTGTTCATGAGATAGGAGCTATTTGAGGACTTAATATATGTACAAGAAACTTATAAAGTAATCAAAACATGAGTCTTGGTTCTTGGATCCTTCAGTGATCAGGATATTAGTCATATTCTATGACTCAAAACAATTCATTCGACTAGCTCACATCCTCTCGTAATCTAGACATAAATTATGTCACCTCACACTGACTTGATTATGACTTACCATGTATGACTCATATGATCACCTAATGAATTCCAAGGTTTAAGTTGCACCATAAATAGAATATCACCCAGCATACACTGTCATGGGTACGAGTTGAACATATGACTTGTACGATGTCCATACGAGTCAAAGCCATGAATATTATGTTGTACAGTGACTTCAAAATATGGGTATTATAATATCTCCCCCTTGGGAACATTCTTTCTCAAATGAGAATGGTTAGTATTATAGTACTAAGGTAATCAGAGACAATACAATGAATGTTTATGAATTGAAACATGACTCAGTCTGAGACATGATACATGGACTGAACAAGTTTTATGAATACATGCAATGGCATGAGAATGATTACATAGATGAAACAGAGATTAGAAAGAGTCGTTTACGAAAAATTGTTACCTCAACTTGAGTTTGAATTCATGGATAAAATATGAGGGTACTTGGCTTAAATATCTCCTCCTACTACCAAGTATCTTCCTCAATAGACTAATTTCACCATAGAACTTTCACCAAGGGAACCTCTTTGTTCCTCAACCTACTAATTTGATGGTAAAGGATCTCAACTGGGAATGCTTCATAGGAAAGACTATCTGTCACCTCAACACTCTCAAATGGACCATTCTACCTAACCATATATCTGAGGATGAAAAGTTGTACTGAGATGAACATGGGTTCCAAGGATTCTCTATAATGCATTCCAAAAGTGAGCAGTAAATTGAGTACCTCTATCTAAAATAATAGGCAACGAAACCCCATGGAACTTTACTAACTCTATAAGATAGAATCTAGCATAATCCTCAGTTGGAAATAAAGTATAAACTGCAAAAAAAGAGATGACTTAGTCATTCTATCTATAATGACCTATATTGAATCATGTTGATGATTCGTACGAGTCAACCCTCTCATAAAATCCATGTTCACCACCTCCCACTTCCAAGTGGGGATGCTAAAATTCTGAAATATACAACTAAGACTTTGGTTCTCAGCCTTAACCTACTGAAAATTTGAATACTTATCCACAAACTCAATAATATCTTCCTTCATACCACTTTACTAATAGATTTCCCACAAATCATGGTACATCTTAGTAGCTCCTAGTTGGATAGAGTATCATGCAACATGTACTTCTACTAATATTCACTATCTCAAGCCATCAACACACAGAATGCACAACCTTCCCTAATAATGAAGCACACCATCTCCCCCATGGTATAAAACCCCTACCTTCTTATCTCTAACCGCCTCCTTCAACCTAACCAAAATAAGATCCCTGCCTTGCCTTTCTTTAACTTCCGTAATTAATGAAAATTCCAAACCATTCAAAACCCATTAACTTAAATTGGTCGAATGAACCAACTGAACTCCTAACCTTATAAGCTGATGAACCTTATGGAATAACTCCATCTTATCTTTCTCAACATGGGCAACACTACCCATAGACAATCTACTAAGGGCATCTGCCACTACATTGTACTTGCTCAAATGATACAACACACTCATATCATAGTCTTTCAATAACTCAAGCCATCTTTTCGAATAAAGATTCAGGTCTTTCTATATGAATACATACTGTAAACTATTTTGATCCGTCCATATATCAAAATGAGCCCTATAAAGGTAATGCTTCAAAATATTTATGGTGAAGACAATAGCTGCAAACTCAAGATCAGGGGTTTGATAATTCTTTTCATGGGGTTTAAGTTATCTAGAGGTATAGGATATGACCTTACCTATCTGCATTAATATACAACCAAGATCAACTCTAGAAGCATCACAACACACTATAAACTCATTTAAGCCATCTGTCAAAGCCAAGACTAGAGCAAAAATGAGTCGAGTGTTCAACTCCTGAAAACTCTTCTCACAATAATTTGACCACTAAAATCGAACCTTCTTCTGGGTTAGCCACGACATGGAGGAATAGATAAAAGAAAATCCTTCAATAAAACATTTGTTGTAACCGGCGAAACCCAAGAAACTCCTGATGTCTGATGAAGAGATGGGTCTAGGATAATTTCTCACTGCTTCAGTCTTTTGAATATCACTCAAATGACATCATCAGAAACTATGTGACTTAGGAAAGCTACTGATCTTACTAATAATTCACACTTGCTAAACTTAGAAAATAAATGATGATCCCTTAAGGTCTATAACACGAATCTCAAATGGTCTGCATGATCATTCTCACTATGGGAATAGACAAGGATATCATCAATGAAGACTATAAAAAACATGTCCAAGTACTGCTTGAATACTATGTTCATCAAGTCCATAAAAGCTACAGTAATATTCTTTAGTCCAAAACACATAACTAGGAATTTAAAGTGACCATAATGAGTCCTGAAGGCTATCTTAAAAATGTCACATTCTCTGACTCTAAGTTAATGATAGCCAAATCTGAGGTCTATCTTAGAGAAATAACTTGCATCTTGAATTTGATCAAATAAATCATCAATTTTTGGAAAAAGGATAGTTATTATTGATGGTGACATTTTTTAACTAATGATAGTCTATACATATTCTAAGAGAACCATCTTTTTTGAGCACTAATAGTACTGGAGCACCCCATGGTGAAACACTGGTCTTGTTGAAACCTTTATCAGAAAGATCCTTCAACGATTCTGTCAATTCCTTAAGATTAGCTGGATCCATTTTATTTTGGAGGAATTTTGGGAAGATATTCAGGAAAAATATCTATAAATTCCCTTCCTACTGACACTGACTCAAGACTCAGAGTATCAAAATTTAATTCTTTAAATCTGATAAGATGGTACATACACCCCTTAGATATTATCTTTCTTACCTTAAGATAGGAAATAAATTAACCCGTAAGCACTGGGTACTACCCCTCCATTCGATTATTGGCTCATCAAGAAATTAGAACTGTACAATTTCATTTCTATAATCAACTAAGGGATAACATGAGTAGATCCAATCCATGATGAGAATGGCATCAAAATCAATCATTTGTAACTCTACAAGAACAATTGAAGTAACTTTCTGAGACACAGTGTATGGTAATTTTTGTATACCCGTCTAGCTATAATAGGCTTACCTACTGGAGAGACCCTGTTTAAGGCTCTTCTAATGTTTTTGGACTGACACTAAAGTCTAAAGCTATGTAAGGAGTCACTAAGGAAAGTGAAGCTCTGATATCTAAGAATGCATATACATAAATATGGAAGATTTGTAACATACCCGTAAAATCATTAGGAAAACTTTCCTAATTATACCAAGTATGGAGAGCATACAATATATTTTGGTGTTGCCCACTGGTGGCACTAGAAGTGGTACCCTCCTGTGTTGGGCAACCTGTTGGGGCTGATGAAAAGTTGGGGTGACCCTACTAACAAATATTTTTCCAAGCTGGCCATCCCTCAGGAAATCCCTAATCATGTGGCCTGGTTTACCATATCCATAACACACATCACTGCCTACTCTACATTTACCTTGATGATTCTTACCACATTTTTTGAAGATCGGATTTTTGAGACTAATATTCGCATTACCCTGGGACATAGAGACTGGTACTCTATCCCTACTTTCCTATATGAACTTAGGCACTGGTTCTCTAGCTGGAGATAGAGCTAGGGCTGAAAGTTTCTGGTAGAACTGGTAATGGTTACTGCCTTCAGACCTTGGCTGAGAAAAGTTAAAACTACTTATTCTTGCCCTCTTATTCTCTCTCTTTTTCTCCATAAGATTCTCATCTTCAATTTGTTTAGCACGAACCATAAATGTGTACAGGTCCCTATCCTTAATCAACATGGATGTCCTACACTCCTTGACCACACTATCAGATACACCAGATATGAACTTACTCATCGAAGACCTAGAGTCAGCCACCATATTTGGAGCATACCTTGCCAACTGAGTGATCTTAAGTGAGTAATACTTCACACTCAAACTACCCTGCTTTAAATTTATGAACTCCAGAACCTTCGCTTTCCTTAACCCTAGTGGAAATAATCTATCTAAGAAAGTCATGGTACACTTCTTCAACTTTATTACCCCTGCCTCACACTTCTATTCTCCTTCCACTACTTGAACCAGGTATAAGCTACTCCTTACAATTGGTATGGAGCCAAGTCTGCACTCTTACTAGAAGTGACACCAATTATGATAGTCACTTTTTGCACCCCATCCAAGAAATCTTTCCGATCATCCTTAGACTTGGATCCAAAAAATAAAGGGGGATTCACTAGAGTGAATTCTTGAATCCTAGCTTTAGTTGTATTCAACACTGGATTGGCTGGAGCAATAGCCTTCTAATTATTCTGAGTAGCCACAGAATGAGCCAAAACTATGAAAGCATCCCTGAACTCAGTGTGAGAAACATATTCATTCAGAGGATCTACCTGAATAGGTTGTGGTGCGGGATGACCCTTTTTTATTTTTTTCTTGTCGCTCTTTGTGGGAATTAGCTATAAATGGAATGAAATATGAGTTAGAAAGAGGAATTCAATATAGCTTATGCTCTTTCACACGACATTAATACTGAAAGAAGAGGGACTTTCCTAAAAATGCCTCGTAGCCTCTTATCTATAAGTGTAGCATGCTTTACACCCGTGCACAAGTCAATACTCAACATGGCATTCAGACACCCTAGGAAACTTCAAAACCTTAAGCTCTGATACCAAGTTTTCTCACAACCCCAAGCACCCCCTAGTTATAACAATGGTGACCCCAAGCTACCACACTGTCTCATACCTTCTATGAGCACTAAATGAAATAAAAATAAAATAAAATATTTGGAAGCTAAAACAATGAGGTACTATCAGTATAAGTACTAAAATATATAAAATGACATATCTAAAATATCTGATAAAACATTAGAAACTATGACTATCTATCAAAAATGACGGATGAAAATTGAAAACTAAATAATTATCTAACTGTCTAAAAGCCTCTAAGAATCATAAGGAGTTGATGGGACAGACCCCCAACCAACTACGACTAATTGAACATAAATAGATGATGAAATAATGGTAAAGAACATTATGTCCTTGAGGTAAGAGGACTCACCACTACTGCTGTAAGATATTGTTAGACTATCTCAGAACGGTGAGAAACTGAGCGTCCGAACCTATGTTATAGAAAAACATAGCACAACTGAAAAGTATGTAACCAAAACTTTGAATGTACTGGTACGTGAGGTAAGGACTAACTGAAGTACATATGGAAACTGAATATTGATGCATGGATATGTATAAATAAGAATTTAAGGCCAAGTAAAGCGTGTACTAAAAAGATCTAAATAACATGAATAATCTATAAAACTGACTAGATAATTACTAAATATGACTTAGTCAAGAAAACTAGAACTGAGATAAACTGAATACTAACTAAAAATATGGGAAATATCATGTAACCGATATGACTCAATCTTAGGAAATTGGGGTGTAACCTGTAACCCAGTTGGAAGTGTGTCAGTGCCTTTCCATGGGTACTAACAAATAGCTGTGTGGATCTACTAAACTATATCCAAAAGGACTAACGAGTCACCATCTACTGGCAGATACTCCTATGAGATATGTGTCAACCTGCCACTATAAGGATGATATCTTAAACCTATGCTGGCTACGTAGTTTTGGAACTCAGGATTTCTACTTAGGGTCACAACCTCTACTAGCAGGTGATCCCTTATTCCTGGGTTCAATTGGTGATAAATCCTACTCCCAACTGATCATAAAAATATAGTACATAATAAGATTCAAGGATTAACTAACCTATTACATACAAGGTGTAACACGTAAGTAAACACATAGGTATCGGGTGTTCATAACCCAACAGGACTGAATAATTACAAACTTTGATAACAACTATAAGAGAGCGATATAACATAATAGTTAAGGGACCCAAATATCTAAGGCATTCATTAAACTTATGAGTTTCATGAGTTGGAACATGGGAATGAGTCAACTATGGCAAGGTAATATACATACTTGGATTAATGCATGAATTGGATAAGTTAATATGGAATCAATTAAACATACATAGTAAATTGAAATTTAAAGAATTATATAACTTAATTTACATGGTATCATATGAGGACATGAATTGAATTCAATTACTAAGTAAAAACATGGATTAAACTTATCTTGAACCTGTTAGATTTCATAATGAAGGACGAGTTCATACTTTAATCAAAGAGAGTATGTTTAGTCTCAATGACTGAAATTAAGCAATTGATGAATACCCCTCATACCTTAAATTTCTTGGCTTGGTGAAGTAAACTTGACCTTTGAGACATCGAAGATGTTCTTAAGAAGAAACCCTAATATTGTTCTTGAGAATGGAAGTTGGGATTTTTTATTGTTTAATTGATGGAAATGAGAGGAAAATTTAATTCCCCTTGGGGTTAAATTTCGTGAGTTGAGAGTTATTAAGGGATTAAAGACAAAAAAATCCTTAGAATCCTTCTGGAAATCATTTGGAAACCGTTCCGACATGTTTGGGGACAAATTAGATATTCTGGGTATGGGTCGTACCTTGAGTCATCACGAGGAACCCATATTTCAATCCCTATTGTTGTGGGTACGAATCCTCTTGATGAATCGTATGTTATTGGTATGGGTCATCATCAGGAGTCGTAGCTTACTGTCAACTTTGACAGTATTTCAAGAATTTGGCCATAACCTTTTACCTCGATATCAAATCAATAAAAAATTGGTATTGTTGGAAAGAAAACTCAAATATATATCTATTGGTGGGTGTTTATCTCATAAGTTCATCGTAGAACAAAAGTTATGCTTGTTTGGAGATGACTATAATTATATACATCCTAAGAATTTCATCGCTAAGGGATATTCTTACTTGTTCATGAGTTAGGAGCTATTAGAGGACTTAATATATGTCCAAGTAACTTATCTATAATGTATTAAAAGTGTGAAGACCCTTAGAAAAGTTATTTGGACTTTTTACCCTTCATTAAAAGACTCTTCTTTAGACAAAACTTTCTTTTCATTATTTTTTAATTTATTATTTAATAATTTTTTATTATATTAACTAGACTTTCTAAAATATATGGGACTCCAAAAATATATGGTGGGAGAATTAATTAATATTTTCCTATCTATCAGACTTCCTAAATTTATGGGATTCCTAAAATATATGGTAGGAGAATTAATTATTATTTTCCTTTCTACTGTTCAATTAGAAAAATACTACTTTATTAACGAAATACTTCTATAAATATTGAGATGTATGTTAAACTGCAGAACAAACCGGATCATAGATGAATACCGGTTGGATTTGAAGAATTTCTTGTGCAAAGGTTTGGTTTAATTATATTATTTTGGTATCTTTATTATTTATTGTTTTATTTTAATTTACAGATGCTAGATGAATGTGGGTCAGCTTTGAAATATTTTTTAGGTAAATGCTAGTTTAATTGTGTTATCGTAATATCTCTATTAGTTTGTTATTTTGTGGTAGTTTATAGTTTGTTGATGAATCTTGATCGGCTTTGAGAATTTTTTTTGTGTAAAATTTAAGTTTAGTTTTATTGTTTTGATATAACTTTTATAGTATTATTTTGTTGCTGTTGACAGGTGATAGATAAATATTGATCAGCTTTGAGGAATTTTTTTATGTAAAGGATAGGTTTAGTTGTATTATTTTGATATCTCTATTATCGTATTATTTTGTGATTGTTTACAGGTGGTAGATGAGTGTTAGACGACTTTGAGTAAAATTTTGTGTGTAAAGATTAGATTTAATTATATTATTTTGATGGCTCTATCATTGCCTTATTTTGTTGAAATTTACAGATGGTAGATGAATGTTGATCGACTTTTAAAAATATTTTTGATAAAGATTATGTTTAATAAATAAATTCTCCATCTTTACATACTCAAATGATATTAAATTTAATTATTATATTCATCTTTATTACTCAAATATACATCCTATTTAGTGTAATGTTTGAATTCATTAAAGTGAGGTACACGCATAAGGTGCGTACACCTAAACTAGTTAAGCTATAAAAACATAAGACTTGGTTCTTGGATCCTTCACAGATCAGGATATGAGTCATATCTTATAACTCGTAACAAGTCATATGACTAGAACTCATCCTCTCGTAACCTTGATAAAACTCATCTAACCTCACACTGTCTTGATTATGACTTACCATGTATGACTCTTATGATCACCTTACGACTTCCAAGGTTTAAGTTGTACCTTAAATAAAATATCACCCATCAAACACTATCACAGGTTTGAGTTGAACATACACTTGTATGATTTCCGTACGACTCAAAGTCATGAGTCGTATGTTGTATAGTCACTTCAAAACATGGGGTATTACAATAATCCATCATAGAGTCATACAAACACAAGTCTTATCCATAAAAAATCCATACTCACGAGACTAAGCATGGTTTCTCCATTAAAATTTACATTCTGAATATGATTACTAATGACGGTCTACTACTCATAAGAAATAACCTACTTGGATTCTAATACGTTGCAACAAGTAGCTATGCCATGAATGATCTTCCTTGATCTTCATTTTTCCAAATGTTAAATCATCTAGTAATAATAATTACAATAGTAGTTGATAAATTACTCTTCAAACAAATACATTAAGAATTCAAACTCACTAGTTCTACCCTCATTTATGGGCCACAACATTAACTAAGGGTCAATTTGTCATCAAAATAGTTCCTTCAAGCTCAACCCAACTCCATTAATTTATTGTCTATGTCAAAGTTTCCACGTTTCTTTAATTCAAGGTCCCCAACTATCATTTTTTATGTTTTAGAATTATTAGTTCATAATAGGAATTGTTAAGTAAGAATTTAAAAGTGATTCTAGGTGATATTGACCCAACCCATATATTTTCCCCGAAATATCATGAACTTAAGGTTCAAATCCCCAAGAATTCCACCACTAAAGATTGTTCTAATGATTTTAGAATGTTAAAAAATTGCAAAATGAAGAAGATGATGGAAGAAACTTACCTTAAAGAAGAATTTTCAAATACCAAGAGAAAATTGCCCCTCTAGGGATTAGGAATAAAGTTTTGGGGTTTGGAGGTTGAAACCCATAAAAATTGAGTTATAAAGTGCTATTTATGCCACTATAGAGGTGTTGCGATAGTGTCCTAACCCGTTACAACATCCCTAACTTTTTTAACTCGGACATTCTTTAGTAAAATAGTCAGAACTTTTTACTCAAGAATTGAATAAATGAATGGTTAGTTAAATTAAAAATAAGATTCATAGATCCTTAATTTCGTGTTAATTCAGCCCCCCAAATCCTTATAATCTACGAGTATAGCTCATATGAACTTGACCCTAGTTTAAACTTAGACCAAAACTAAATCGGTAAAGATACTTTCAATTTAACATTTTGCTAAGAGTATTGTATGATGTTAGTACATATAAAATGAAATCCCATACTAAATGATTGATCCTATCTCATGTTATGAATAAGACTTGGATGCCTTTTCCACACATATTTTTTGTAATAATCGAACTTATCATTACAATGGGTTACCTGAATTCAATGTTAGTTGAAAGTGTTAAGGTGGGAGATGCTAACCAATCTAGTTTTGAAGTTAAAAATGATCTAGATCTAGAAATTTTATGGCAAAGTGGGTTGTACCTCTCCCTGTACATCTATTTTTTGATCGAAAAGCTTGTATTATAGTGGTTAGCTGACCAACACATCTAGTTTTACCTTAATCTGATGTCAGAGTTAAATTGGTATGGTTACTAAAGACCTATTAAGATATTAAATACCCCTGAATTATGATTTAAACCTAAGTCCTGTGGGTTCAACTCGTGAGGCGGGTCCTGAAAGCTGAAAAATTAGTCTGATTTCCATGTCTTTGACCCATAACTCATGTGTTGAACCTATGGCCCATGGTTTCTAGTTGTGAGTCAGGTTTCTAAGTTCTTAAAACCTATCTAATTTCCATGGGTTGGACCCACGACAAGTGACTTAGACCCACGACCCATGACCAAGCCGTGGGAAACTATTTTTGGGAATTTTTTTGGTAATCTTAGGGGTATTATGGTCATTTTCTTTATGAGGTCCGATCCTTATATTCTTAAAACCCCTTTTGAACTATAAGTTATGATCTTTTTATAAAGTAGTATGCATAAAAACTCTTCCTTCCCCCCCCCCCCAAAAAAAAAATATTCTAAGAGGCAAGAACAGCTAAGGTTTAAGATTTAAGGCTTAGATTTAAGCTCTATTCATCTAAGAGGTATGTTGTTAATCTAAGAAGAATGTTGAGCACTCCTGAATTTAATAAATTATAGGTTTTTCTAAATTTATTTGGTAATTACGTTGTTCTTTAATAATTGTCACAAACTAGGTTTGAGGAGACTGTTGTGAAAAGCCTTATATTGATTTCTCTTCTTATTTTATGGGTTTTCTAACAATTATTAATGGGTTTTGAGAGGTATCTATGAATATATTAAGAATTTTGTGTGATGAATATATTGCCCTCAACCCACTTTAAAACTTGTTTTTTTTCATGGGAATTATAATTTTTACACCATCTTTTAAATAAGGTATCAGAGGAAAGAATGAAAGGCTACATGAATTTTTGAAAGCACTTGGGGGTTATGTTCTTGAAATGAAATTGGGAGTTTAAAATGTCTTATGAAAATGGTATGGCATAATATGTATGAATTTCAAGTCTCTGTATAGAGATACTACTATGGGAATGCCTTAATGAAAGATTCCATAGATAAGAATTTGTATAGAAAAATTTAATTGGGATTTATATAGAATTATGTAGTTTTACAGAGTAGAGACATATCCTCATGACTAACTGCTAAAACATATGCTTTGCAGATATAGGGATGTCGTACCTTCATTGGATAATGAATGGTATCCTTACTCTGAGGATAATATGGTGGATCTAATTTATTGGTGATTTAGCCTAATATTAGTACTTGTGGGAAACTAGTCCAAGGCTCCACCTCTTAGGGAGTATCGATCCCATATAGCCCATGGATTATAGGATATCGGTGAAAAGTTACATAGTTCAGGATTAAGTTTCAAATAGTTGTACTTAAGTACCATATGCTCGGTCCTTTACTTTATTATTATTATAGTAATTGAAATGATTTATGACCTTCTTTATCAAATGTTTATTTACCTTTTCCTAGATTTTATGCAAGTACTTATCTTACTGACCATCCCCACATGCTACATTATTTCTTGATGTAGGTTCAGAGGTATTTTCTCATGATTTTGTACAACACTAGGATTTTTGTATCTTCTCTTGGACAATTATTAAGATGTGGTTAGCTCTCCATCATTTGAAAGGCATTGTTACTTTATTTTATGATTCTTATGGTTTAGTCGGACTATGTCCCAACTTATGAGTTATTCTTAAAGTTAGAGGCTTTATAGATAGGTAATGATTTGGATTTGTTTCCTAAGACATGGATGTTACTTAATGTAAATATTGAACCACTTTTCATATGGTCTTGTTTCCATAATTTTAGATTTGACTATATTTATGATATAATGCTAAGGGGTGATCTTATACAATCATTGATTGGGTATTCCCATGATTTCAAGGTTTATGGTTTGATTTATGAAAAACATTTTATTAGAGAAAAGTTTAGGGTGTAAAGGTTTCTACAAAGTCGTGTCGAGTAGATCCTTTTTATAAGTGCATAGCGCGCTACATATAAAAAAGAGGCTATGAGGCATTTAGGAATATTTTCCTTTCTTCATGTTCTAGTTCATGTTAGAGAGTCTAGTCACATTGAATCCTTCTAACTCCTAACTTTCTTGAATTACAAATCATGTCTCCCTTAAGATATAATGTCCAAAGTAATTCAGCTGGAGCTTCCATCCTTACAAGGGGCTAATGCTGAGGAGATTTGGCCTACCCATGGGATACAAACCCCGTATGAAGCCTGACTTTCTAAGTTTATTGCTTCTCCTGGGTTTCCACCATCTCCCACTAGTCCTTCCTGAGCTCCTAAGACTGGCACTACCCATACCGAATCTCAATAAGGAGAGGTTTCTAATATTGAGTTTAGACAAACCATCTATATAATAGCTCTGATCATATAGTCAATATATCACCAATCAGATAATGTTGGTCATGGTAATGGTTCTTCAGATGCTACTCAGGTTTACCAATTTATAGTGGTGATGGTAATAAGGCACAGAATGCCCAATCTCAGTCGAATAGGGACCAGTCAGCTTTCTTATACCCTCCTTATAGACTGTGTGGTCAGATGCATCATGGTTTCTACGATCAGGGGAAGAATTAGTGTTTTAATTATGGATAGTTAGGACATATATTTATGGATTTCTCTGGGGGAAAAGTTTCTTTGGGGATAATAAGATTCTGGTTGTTTTTTCATCAGCTCCTACACCAAAGGGTGCCACTTCTGGCTCAGGCACTAGTTGGAACCGTCTCTATGCTCTTATGACCCATCAAGTGTGTGAGGCATCACTTGATGCCATCACTGGTATTTTAAAACACCTTTCTTATGATTTGTACTATTTACTTTACTTAAGGTCTACTCTTTATTTTGGGAGTCCATTAGTTGCTTTCCAATTTGGTTTCAGTTTTGAGTGAATTTTAGATCACTTTACTGATTTTCCCCTGGTGGGTGACTCGGTGATTTCTAAAAGTGTCTATAGGTATTATGTGGTATATTTTTGTGGTAGGGGAAATTTGGTGGATTTGATTGAGCTAGACATGCTAAATTTTGATGTCATCTTAGGATGATCATAGAAAAAAGAGGGTCTCAATGGTGCTTATAGAATCTTAAAGATAGTTGGGTGTATACATGGGGAGGTAGATGTGATGAGAGAGAGGTGATTGTTCTATAGACTATGATGGTTTAGGTAATTGGATTAAGATCGACTACCCTTATTAGGGGGTTTTAAAGCCTTAAAGTCACCTTAATTGTTATCTAGTAGTTGTAAGTTAGTTTGGTATAGAGAAGACGTATAAGGAATATTAAGTGTAGTAGTAATGTGGTGAGAAAGAATATGCTTATGGGCCGTAGTTTAGTTAAATTAGAAATTTAGGTGGATTTATCTATTTGGTGGACTAGTATATTATGTGGGATATTTTGTTGACGGTCCATGATTATTTCAAGACATGAAGTTGAACTTAGATGTTAATTCTGGTGATAAGAATAATAGTTCAAGAATAGTGATGCAACATTTTTGGGAATGAATTTGTAGGGTTTATGTAATGGGTGAAATGGCTTAGGTTGATGAATTATGAAATATTAGAGTGTGTAATTGTGATTTTATACATGTGATATAGTATTGAAGTAGAAATGTTGGCTAAATCAATAGATAGATAAGATCCTTCAGTTATAAGAATAAAGTGTGATCGGTTTATGTGTTATGAATGTCATATACATCTAGTCTATGTTTGCCAATTTCTTAATATAGAAAAGTCTAAGGATTTGTTATTTGGTGTTATGTAGAGGCAAATTGAGAGAGAAGTACATAGATTATGTTAACCCTTGGTATAGCTTTAAAAAATTTTAAATTATGAGGTTATGATATTAAAGGGGTAGTGCTATAGTTAAAATTGTAGTGGTAAGTGTTTAGAAGCATCTGGCGATGAGTCAGGTGGTTAGAAGAAATTATGATTAATATCCTTGGAAGGGATGCCCTAGAAGAATCCAATGACTTCATATTAAAGTTTTTAAGGGGAATTTGCTTTCTCGGGTATGGTGATCCCTCCTATTCTGTGGAGTGTTGTGCGTATAGATTTAATGAGGGGATATAGTTTCAAGGTAAAGATATTAACCTTTGAACTAAGGGGGAGAGGATGGAAATCTTGAATTTTGTCATGGTGGTGAATTTCAGGAATGAGTCATGATAAGTCTATTCTTACTTTAGTAAATTCCTCATATTTAAATTTAGGAGGACAATCTACCAATATCCTATGTATTCAAATGTTGTTTATGCCTAAGTTTCTAGTTCTCTGTACAATATATATCCATGCTTTGCCTCTCTAATTATGATCCAAGTGTTTTGATGTGTAAAGCCCTTCATGTTCGTTGGATCATATCTAATTGTGAATTTATACGTAAGGTATAGCATTGAAGTAGAAATGGTGGCTAAATCAATAGATGGATAAGAGCCTTATGTTATAAGAGTAAAGTGTGCTTGGTTTTTGAGTTATGAATGTCATATGCACCTAGACTATGTTTGTCAATTTCTTAGTATAGAAAAGCCTAGGGAGTTGTCATATGGTGTTATGTAGAGCAGAATTGAGGGAGAAGTAGATAGATTTTTTGAACCCTTGGTATAGGTTTAAAATTTTGTTTAACTATGAGGTTATGATATTAAAGGTGGAATGGTAGTATTCTAAGGAGTTAAAATTGGAGTATGTTTAGTGTTTAGAAGCATATGGCGATGACTTAGGTGGTTAGAAGAAATTATGATTAGTATCCTTGGAGGGGATGCCCTAGAAAAATCTAGTAACTTCATATTAAAGTTGTCAAGGGGAGTTTTCTTTCTCGTGTATGGTGACCCCCCCTACCCATTACGTAGAGTGTTGTGCGTAAAGATTTAATGAGGGGATATACTTTCAAGGTCAGGATAGTGACCTTTGAACTAAGGGGGAGATGATGCAAATCTTGAATTTTGTCATGGTGGTGAGTTTCAAGAATGAGTCATGATAAGTCTATTCTGACTCTAGCAAATTCCTCCTATTTTGATTTAATAGAACATTCTACCAATATCCTACATATTCAAATGTTGTTTATGCCTATATCTCTAGTTCTCTTTACAATTATATCCATATTTTGGATCTATAATTATGATCTTAGTTTTTTGACGTGTGAATCCCTTCATGCTTATTGGGTCATATCTTATGTTACATACCCCACCTTGACTAGTGCAACAAATATATGTTATAATTGAATATTATTACTTCTTTTTCTGAAGATCGTACTCCAATCCCTCGGTTACTATCCTTATGTCAACCATTGTGTTATGTGGCTAGTACTCTTGATAAGACATGATGTTTTTGACTATATTGATATGATGGAGTAGTATTCTTGGATGGATGTAAGGTATGGAGCCCTGCAACTTAAGTTAGAACCTTTTAACTCAAGATTAGGCCTTAATATGGAAGCAATGTATAGTTAGATTCAATATCTTGTAGGGATGTGCTTTGTGGGAAAAATTTTAACATTAAAATGGTGAAGTATGGTATTCATTGCTGAATTCATAGTCGAGGAGTATTAATACATTGATGGTTATTAGACGTATCATTGGAAGTGGGTAATACTTCTATTCTTATGTCCCGCTAAATCATATTTCGTGTCTTGTATCAATCTTAATTAAGCTGAGGATTCCTGAAAAAATTTCATGCCTTATGTTGTTATGATCATGATTCATGTAGCTCATGTCCATTAGGGATGTTAAAAGGGGGTGTTGGAAAAGTTTCAGAATTTTTGGAAGTGTTTTAGAGCTATTTTTGGATTTTGAGGCAGTAAGCCTCCACGTTAATGCAGTGTCACGGAGGCTACTCTTCGTGATAAGAGGAATGGAATAGAGGTTAGCCTCCGTGATAGGCAACATGTCATGTCGAGGTGTAAAATTTCATCCAGATTTTATTTTCTCACTTGGGGCTAGGGGCTTTGGTTTCTTACCCCTTGTACCACCTTGGTCTCGTTGTCTCATGATTTGTGCTTACATAATTTACTTGATGATTTCATGAAGCCCTGTTATTTTGATTCCTATATGTGTTTTGTTTAGATATAATTCTTATTATGAAGGTACATACTTTATTGCATACTTCTAAAGCATCAAAAGATTCCTATCCAACATTCGAGGATGAATGATTCCAAGGGGGAGATAATGAAAAACCTTACATTTTTTTGGCTAGAATTTGAACCATTGTTTCTACTTGTATAAACTCTAATCCAATGATTTGTATATGAATATAAGTGTCATGACCATTTATATAGTGTGTAAAGTGCTTTCTAGGTGAAGAATAATCATACAAAACACTTCGAGTGAAGTTGAGTTAAGAACTTTCGTTATCAACTGAATTTTGGTATTTGATTCTACTAGGGTCAACTTTGAACGTATATAACTTATGGAATATAAGGAATTTTAGGGCTTAAGACCCACCAAATTAAATATAATTGGGTCCTCTTTCGAACACGACTAATTTTTACTTAATTAGATATCCGATCAAAAACTTATGAGCATTTTTGTAAGGAACCAGTGAGGTTTTGCAATTTCGCCGTGGTACGAACCTTGTGCTCTGCGATGTTGTCAAGGCATGGACCTATGTTTAGAAATGCTAAAACCCATGTTTCTCTTCAGTTTTCTGAGGGTAAATGGGTCATTTACATCATAAACTATCCTATAACTGATTATAACATGAATTCATCATCCCTTAACCCAGAACACACCAACTACGTAATCCTTTTTCTCCAAAATCCTCAAGAACACTAATTATGGGTTCATCTACAAAACTTCTACTTCCAAGGTTTCTAATTAAATTTTCTTATCCATGATTACTCACCAATTCAATCATCAAGGGTATGGGAAATAGATTCAAGTGTTCATATAACTTCCAAGCTAGGGTTCAAGCTTCAAAGGTGTGGATTCATGTTTTTATCTTAATTACTTCTATCAAAAGTCATGTTACTCTTTCTCAAATCTTATTTTTACCAAAGTCATGTATTTATAAGTGTATCCACGTGAATTAATTAATGATTTTTAATGTGGGTTGAGGTCTTTTGAACCATTGTTGATGTAATTTCTTTTCCCATGGTTTATATGAAATTATTCATGCTTTATTGATGATTTTGAACTCGTATGGTGCATGAGTGTGGTGAAAAAACTAAGGGATCATGGTTTTCTACAATTATGTGGATTTTGACAAATGAATTGATGTTGACCTTAACCCAATCTTGTGAAATTGTCTTTGATTGTGAGTATATATATACACTGGACTATTTTTGAAACCTAACACTGTATAAAAGATTAATGGAACATAAAATTTGTCTTAAATTTAGAACTTCAGAGTCCTATTAACTGATTAGGTTAGAGTCCATTTGGCTAGATGGTTTGGTTCCTACTTGGAACTTTGGATTGCTTTTGGTTGACTGGTTAGAGTCCCATTGGTTAATACTTTGAAATTTGGAGTCCCATTTGTTGATTGGGTTAGAGTCCTTTTGGTGGATGGCTGGATTTGGCAAGATAACATAAACTTGTAAGTTATAGTTGATATGATGATACCACTTGATAATGCCTTAATGAATGACTCTATGAATTATTGAATGTGTTATGTGCTAAATACTTTAATTGGGCTTAAAGGGGATTGTGTAGCAAGGCCGTGAAAGTGGAGGTCCTGAAGTGGTCAATACTGAAAATTGCTTTTACCAACACGGGGGGTCTAAATGACCGAGTGGCTTGATTCCCCCATATTATATAATCGGGTGGTTCAAGTCCCCCATATTACATTATCGGGTGCTTAAGTCACCTCAGTATATGATTGAGAGGTTCGAGTCATCTATGCGTATATATTATGATTAGTCTCCAGTTCGTACAACTACATACACTGGGGCGTGACCAAGGGTAAGAGGTGGGACCCATATATGTCGTGGGTACTACTATGATAGTTAAGCTACATTATACAGGATGTTTTACTTTTGTGCTAAGCCTTGTTCCCTATCCCTGCATGTTTTATATATATATATATACATATATATATATATAATTGTGTGCACTGGTTTTGAATGATTTTGAAATTATTTGATCATGGCATTAGCTTCTCACTTCCCTGAGTTATATGCTAGTACTCATCACACTAACCATCTCTGGATGTTTTATCTCCATGCGATGCGGGGTACAAAGTCACTTTTGTTCTTCCTGTGCAGTGATAGATTTATGGGTTGTCGACTGTTGGCTTTTAAGTGGTGAGCTTCCATTCTCCCGAAGGGTTATCAATTTAAAGTCAAGTTTCTTTTGTGTCATAGACTACCATATGATTTATTTTTGTTTATCATCAGGGGCAAGTCCCAACTTAGATAGATTTTTGTTCTATCTAGAGGCTTTGTGGATAACTATGGACTTTGGATTGGTTGTTGGATTGTTAGTCTTCATTTAGAGTCATACTTCTCTATCTTTTTTACATTTGGAATTCTGATGCTATATGTATATTATATTCAATTTGACTAGGCAAGGGGGTACTCTCCAATCCTTCTTGGACTTGAGATACCTATCATGGCCAGGCTCTAGTTTGGGTTTTGACAAGGTCACTCAAAGAGGGATAGATCTATGGGCAATTTAAGTCATCCCAAAGTGAGTTTGGGCCTTAATTTTCTAATAGACCGCCTAGGCCACTGTAACGCCCCAATTCTATACCCCGGACACTACACAGTGCATACGACTCTAAAGGACTACAACCTAACCCATTACTGATATCTGTTGTATACACTGAAATATGTTATGGTAGTAAATGTAGAAAATAGGCTAAAATACCATAAGGTTCAAAATCTATACATGCTGATAAAGTGTATTAATTGACATAAAAATCGGAAAAACTGAACACTATCTAAAAACTAGTCTGAAAAGCCTATAATCTGAAACTATCTGAAAGTGAAATTGATGGGACAATCCCCCAACTAACTCCATCTACTGAAATACTGAGTCTACTGTAATAATGAAATGAAAGAATATCCTTAAATGATAAGTTCTCAATGTTAAATCTACTACTGGCTGAATCTGGATCTATCTATGCGCGGTCAGGAAGCTTTGCATCTGAACCTATGATATAAGACATCATATCGCAAAGAAAGAGTATGTATCAGTATGTGGAATGTACTGGTATGGTAGATAGGGTAAGGCTGAATGCAAGGGTTCATATGCATGAACAATAACTGACTGCATGATATAGAGTAACTGAACATAAGAGTACATGGATAATTGATACTATTTTAAATACTGAGTATACAATACTGTGTATATAAATAAATACTGTGACTAAGCTTATCTAAAGCTATGTCTTGAGTTCTGATACTGAGTAACTGATATCTGAAGTTACTAATACTGGTTGACTATATCTGACCATCCTGATTCTATAGAATTGAAGTGAGTTCTATTCTGAAAACAAAAATTGAGACTATGGGTGTTAATCATCTAACTGACATGCCCCAAATAAGATAACTGAGTTGAGGTCCAACCTATAACCCCATTTGAAAGGGTTTCAGTACTGTGCCATGGGTAAAGATACTGAAGATCTACCAGCATCTGGCAGGTACTTTAATCAGAACGGTGGAACCTTCACTGACAGGTCAAATCACTCATCAACCTTCAACTGGCAGGATTGATGTCTCAACCTACACTATCTTTGTAGTTCTGGAATGCAAGTATTGCTTCTAAGGATCAAACCCTCTTCTGGCAAGTGAACCCCCATCCTTGGGTTCACTTGGTGCTGAATCCTACTCCTAACTGAAAGACATTGAACTGAGTATACTGAACTGGTCTAAACTGATATTGAGTTTACTAAATTTTCCTAAGTTACGTAACTGACTAAGTTCTACTTTATTCTATAACCATGACAGGACTGAGACTATTCTGTAACTTACACTGACTCTAGGTAAACATCTAAATTGTTGGGTATTAAATACCACCAGAACTCCATATCATGAAAAGAAAAGCATAGCATAATCTTGAGATACACATCAATGTACACTTTTCCATGATTACTTCATAAAGGCATTTCATCAAACACATGTAAGCTATAAGCTAGTACATGATTGGGAACACATAATGACATGTCAAGATTCCACTATCTACTTCACATAGGCATTTTAGCAAACACTTGGGGAGCATGGAGTATCTCATATGATGATGGTCAACACATGTAATCATGAATACAGCATTCAATTTCAAATTCAAGGTTTAAGCATGCAATTCATATAACTCACGACATAATTATCTTAATTTCATGGAAACTTTTAATTAAACATGCATTGGATCCCAATTACTATCATAATTATGAATACATCCAATTCCAAGCATGGAAATCATAAATCATAACTCTTGAAGTTTTAAAAATGGATTCTTGGACTCTATGGGTGAAAGGGACCCATAGATGAGCACCTAACATACCTTGGAAAATTAATTCTTGAAGGTTCATGAAGAAATTCTTGAGTTTTGATTTTGATTCTTGAAGTTAGGGTTTTTTTTAAAGACAATGACTTTAATTTTTGATAATTTACGTGTTAAATGTTTATTTGGGTCATCGGAAAATACCAAATTACCCCTGGGAAAGATTTAAAATCATTACTGAAAAATTCCTAATTCAAGCACCTAGCACGACGCGCCACTATCGTGCCAAGCCACTAGAAAATAACAACTAGGAATGAGGTTGGTGGTGCGACGTGGTGGAATCACGTTACAATACTGGATGGGTCCTGGAAGCTTGGCACGATGTGGTACAATCACATTGCTTTACTGGAAATTGACGATTATGGATTGGGTCATTGGCGTGATGTGCCAATATCGTGGTACCTCAGTAGGAACTGACAATTTCTATTTTGACATACTCCGCGATGCACTACTGGCCTGAATAACAATATTTAACGACTGAAACTTAAAATAACCATAACTTTTTACCCGGTTATCAGATTTAGCCAAATTTTATATTGTTGGAAACCTAATTCAATTTCTTATGCAATATCGGGCGTAAACTGGAAAATACTGAGTATTTCAAAAATTTTATATCACATAACTTATGAAGTGAGAATAAAGTTAAGCTTGAGAAATACGGGGTATTACAATATCTCCACATTGGGTACATTGATCCTCGAATAAGACTGATTAAGCTGAGACACTGATAGACTAAGTTTACACACTGAACATGTTTATTTGATACATGACTACATGACTAAGCTACTAACAAACTAATCTTTTACACCGAACATGCATATCTAATGCATGGAATACATGACTGAAGCTACTGATAAGATGAGTTTTTATACTGAACATGCATATTTGATGCATGAGTACATGACTAAACTGATTCATGAATATATGACTGAATATGCAACGTTAATGGATACCAAGTTATAAATATAGCTAAACATGGAACTGAGTAAAGCAAAGGAAGTCTATTACCTTAAGCTGGATATGAGGTTGCAGAGAAGAGGTAAAGATACTTGGTCTATATATCTGCTTCTTCTTCCTAAGTAGCTCCCTCTACGTACTAATTCTACCAAATAACTTTGACTAAGGAAACTTCTTTGTTCCTTAGTATGCAAATCTAATGATCGAGGATCTGGACTGTAACCTCTTTGAAATAGAGATCCTTTTGAATATCTATGCCTTCTAATGCTGGGTCACCAATGCATTTCTTTAGAAAGGAGACATTGAATATTAGGTGCACTGAATCTAGGTCTGAAGGCAACACGATCTCATAAACTCCCTTTTTGAAATAACATAGAATTCTTTAAGGGTTGACATATCGAGGACTGAGCTTTCCCTTCTTACCGAACCTATTTACCCCCTTTATGGGTGAGATTTTCGAGAACACAATATCACTAATGTTAAACTCGATATCCTTTATTTGTACATTTATGCACGATTTATATCAGCTCTAGGAAGCCCTAAGTATTTATCTGACTAACTGAACCTTCTTTAAGGAATCGGATACTAGGTCAGGCCCTACTACTGCGGCCTCACTACCTCAAAGAAACTAATTGGAGATCTACATCTCCTACCGTAGAGAGCCTCAAATGGAGCCATCTGAATACTGGAATGATAGCTATTATTTTGTACGAACTTGATCAAAGAAAAGTGGTCATCCCAACTACCCTTAAAATTGAAAACTCATGCTCTTAGAATAGCTTCGAGAGTCTGAATGGTCCTTTCTGCTTGACCATCTATATGAGGGTAGAAGGTTATACTAAGTTGAACTCAGGTACCAAGACCCTTTTGGATTGCTTTCCATAAATGAGAGGTGAACTTGTTACCTATTTCTAAAATAATGGATACTAGGCTCCGTGTAACTTGACCAACTCTCTGATATAGAGTTTGGACTGAATAGGAAGTATGAACTAGCAAGAAATAAGTTGATTTGGTATCATGTCTATAATAACCCATATAGAATCAGTTTGATAAAAAGTACGAGGCAAACCAGTCACAAAGTCCATGTTCACTTCTTCCCATTTCCATGTGGGAATACTGAACTCCTGCATGGACCCACTAGGCTTCTGGTGCTCAATCTTAACCTACTGACATATAGAGCACTTAGCTACAAACTTTAAACTATCCTTCTTCATCGCACTCCACTAATATATCTCCCATATATTGTGGTATATCTTAGTGGCCCCTGGATGAATAGAGTATCACACCCCAAGCACTTCTGCAAGAATTTGTTGCCTCAACTCATCTACACTTGGCACACATAGTTGACCCTAGAAATGCAAAACACCATCTCTCCTTAGGGAGAAAACCTTTACTTTCTGATCTCTAACTAACTCATTCAACCTAACTAGACTGGGACCTCTATCATGCTTTTCCTTCACTTTGTAAACTTTAGATGATTTGGAATTTTTCTGCACCCATACACTACCTTCTGCTAAATCGACTAAGCAAAAACCTAGTCAGTCAAGATGATGAAATTCATAAACTAATTTCTTCTTATCATCCTCAACATGAGTAACACTACCCATGGACAGTCTACTGAGAGCATAAGTCACTACATTGGCCTTACCCAGATGATAAAGAATACTCATTTCATAATCTTTCAATAACTCTAACCACCTTCTCTGGCACAAATTTAAATCTCTCAGAGAAAAGACATACTTAAAGCTCTTGTGATCTGTGAACACATCTATATGCACCCCATATAAATAGTGCCTCCAAATCTTTTAGGCAAATACTATAGCTGCTAGCTCAATATTATGAGTTGAATAATTCTTCTCATAGGGCTTGAGTTGTCTAGAGGCATAGGCCACCTTACCTCTCCACATGAGGACACAACCCAAACCTACTCTAGATGCATCACAGTACACAACAAAATAATCTGAACCATCTGGTAGAGTAAAAACTGGGGCTGAGGTAAGTCGAGTCTTCAACTCCTGAAAACCCTTTTTGGAGGAATGTGACCACTAAAACTGGACATTTTTCTGAGTCTATCTAGACATGGGGGATGTAATAGATGAGAACCCTTTAATAAATTAACGGTAATAGCCATCTAAACCTAAGAAACTCCTGATATCTGATGGAGAGATGGGTCTAGGCCAGTTTCTCATTGCTTTAGTCTTTTGAGGATCAGCTCTAATGCCATAATAGGAAATAATATGACCAAGTAATGATACTGGCCTTAGCTAAAATTCACACTTACTAATTTTGTTGAAACAACTGATAAGTTCTAAGAGGGTTTTGAAAGTTATTTTCAAACTGTCACATTCTCTAAGTCTGAGTTGATGATAGCTTAGTCTGAGGTCTATCATAGAAAAGTAACTAGCCCCCTGAAGTTAGTTGAACAAGTCATCGATTTTAGGAAGTGGGTACTTATTCTTGGTTGTGACCTTGTTCAACTGCCGGTAGTCTATACACATTCTGAGAGAACTATCTTTCTTATGCATGAATAAAATTGGTACACCCCACGAGGAAACACTGGGTCTGATGAATCCCTTATCTAGGAGATCTCTTCACTGTTCTTTTAACTCTCTGAGTTCTACTAGGTCATTCTATATAAAGGAAAAGATATGGGTTAGGTATATAAAAGAAGGTCTATTGCAAAGTCTATTTCCCTAACGGGAGGAACTCCAGGAAGATCTGTTGGAAACATATCTGAGAATTCATTTACTACTGGAACTGACTCAATACTAGGAGTCTTTGAACTAGAGTATTTGACTCATCCAAGATGATAGATATATCCCTTGGATATCATTTTTCTCGCTCTAAGGTATGAAATTAACTAACCCTTAAGCATTTTGGTACTACCTCTCAATTGAAGGATTGGTTCATTTGATAATTGAAAATAAACTATTCTATTTCTATAATCAACTGAGGCATAACATGACTAGAGCCAATCTATGCTGAGAATGACATCAAACTCTGTCATCTTTAATTCTACTAAGTCTGCTGAAGTGACTTTTTGAGATATCACAACCGGACATATCTTGATACCCGTCGGGCTATGATAGACTGACCCACTGAGGTAGAGACTGAGAATGGTTCTGTTAAAACTTTTGGTTTCACTTTAAAGTCAACTACTATGTAAGGAGATATTAAAGAAAAAGAAGCTCCTAGATTTAATATGGAATAAATATGTAAATGGAAGATAGGTAACATACCAGTGACCGCATCAGGAGAATTTTCCTGATCTTATCTAGACTGAACTGTATAAAGCTTATTTAGGCGTTGCCCACTAGTAGGACTAGAAGTGGAACCCTACTGATTCGAACAACTGGACTGAGCTGGGGGATGATTATAATGACCCTGAGAATATGAGGACAATCTCTGACTCTGTGTTTCTACACCCAAAACAAACATCATTACCAGCTCTGTAGACACCCTGGTGGTTCTTTCCATATTTCAAAAATAGAGGATTTGTTCAAGAACCGCTGATACTACCCTGAAATTTAGAGCCTGGTGCCCTATCTTTATTATCGTTTCTAAACATAGAAACTGGAGCACTGACTGAGGACACAGCTGGAACTGAAGATTTCTGGAGGAAAAGGGAATGGTTCCCACCCTTTGACTTAGGCTAATTAAAATTGAAGCTACCTATTCTAGCTCTTTTGTTCTACCTCTCTCTGTCTCTCTGATCTTAGCCTCTTCTATATGCTAATCATGGACCATGAGCTTGGATATGTCGTTCTCCTTAATCAACATCACTATTCTACACTCCGTAACCATACTGCCTGATAGAGATACAAACTTGCTCATTTTGGACCTACTGTCTTCTACAACATGGGGAGCATACTTGACTAACTGAGTAAACTTGAGGGAATACTCTTTCATTCTCAAACTGCCTTGCCTGAGGTAGATGAACTCTAACACCTTGGCTTTCCTCAACTTTAAGGGAAAGAATCACTCTAGGAAAGCAGTAGCAAACTCTTCTCACTCTATGGGCTCTGCATCTATGCCCCTGTCTACCTTTTATTTCTTAAACAACGTATGAGCTATATCTTGTAGCTGATAGGTAGCTAGCTCAACACTCTCACTGGAAATCCCTCCTATGATATTTGTAACTTTTTAAACCTGATCGAGGAACTCATATGGATCCTCTTCTAATTTAGATTTTGAGAATAGGGGAGGATTCATTCGGGTGATGTCTCGAATCTTGGTTGCAGCAGTATTGGGCACTAGGTTAGACTGAATAGCAGTTATCATTCATTGTGAGTTGCTACAGAATTGGCTAGAGTAGTAAATACAGCTCTAAATTCAACATGGGAGACATGCTTGTCCAGGGGATCTACTAGAATGAGTTGAAGTGTTGATTGAATTTTAGTTCTCCTTTCGTTAGACTTTTTAGGTGGCATGTTCTTTAAATGAAAGGAATAAATGGATCAGACTTAGAGTTTAACTTGAGATCATGCTCACTCACATGACAAGAAGACTAAAAGAAGGGAAACTCTTCCTAAAATATCTCATAGCCTCCTGTCCATAATTGTAGCATGCTACACACAATTGCACAAGACTCTACTAGATATGACTTTTAGAATTCCTAGGACTCTGTTGAAAATTAAGCTCTGAGACCAAGTTTGTAATACCCTGAGTCTGTACCCCAAATGTTACACGGTGCTTATGAGCCCGAAGGACCATAAGCTAACCCATGATTGATATCTGCTATGAGCACTGAAACATGATATTGTAATAAATACGGAAAAATCGGTTGAAACGCCATAAGGTTCAAAATCTTTAAATGTTGATAAAGTGTATCAACTAAAATAACAATATGTAAAACTGAACAATGTCTTAAAACTAGTCTGAAAATCCTTTAATCTGAAACTATCTCAAAGTGGAGTTGATGGGAAAATCCCCCAACTAACTCCATATACTAAAATACTTAGTCCATTATAATAATAAAATAAAAGAATATCTTCGAATGATGAGGACTCACTGTAAAATCTACTGCTAGTGGAATTTGGATCTATCTATGCGCGGTCAGGAACTTGAGCGTCCAAACCTATGATATAAGACGTCATAGCACAAAGAAAGAGTATGTACCAGTATGTGGAATATACTGGTATGCTAGATGGGGTAAGGCTGAATGCAAGTGTTCATATTCATGAACAATAACTGAAAACATAATATTGAGTAACTGAACATGAGAGTATAAGAATAATTGTTACTACTATAAATACTGAGTATGCACTACTGTGCATATAAATAAATATTGTGACTATGATTAATGAATTTTATGTCTTAAGTTCTGTTACTGAGTAACTGATATCTGAAGTTACTAATACTAGTTGACTATATATGATAGTCCTGATTTTGTAGAACTGAACAGAGTTCTATTCTAAAGACTGAAACTGAGACAATGGGAGGAAATCATCTAACCGACATACCCTAACTAAGATAATTGAGTTGGGGTCCAACCTGTGACCCCAATTGGAAGGGTGTCAGTACCGTGCCACAGGTAAAAACACTGAAGATCTACCCTCATCTGGAAGGTACTCTAATGAGAACATTGGAACCCTCATCTGACAGGTTAAAATAGCTCATCAACTCTCAACTAGTAGATTTGATGTCTTAACCTATGCTAGCTATGTAGTTATGGTACGTAAGGATTGTTTGTAAGGATCACACCCTCTTCTGAAAGGTGAGCCCCCATCCTTAGGTTCACTCGATGCTGAATCTTACTCCTAACTGAAAGACACCGAAATGAGTATAATGAACTAATACTGAGTTTACTGAATTTTCCTGAGTTCTGTAATTGATTGAGTTCTACTGAGTTTTGTAACTCACAGAGAGTACTACTAAACATGATAGGACTAATACTATTTGTAATTAACACTGGCTCTAAAGTAAATAGCTAAATTATCTGGTATTAAATAACCCCAAGACTCGATAGCATGAAAAGAAAAGCATAACATGATCTTGAGATACACAATAATATACACTTTCCCATAATTCATTCATAAAGGTACTTCACCATATAGTTGTAAGGCATAAGCTTTTACATGATTGGGATCACATAATGACATGTCAAGTTTCCACTATCTACTTCACATAGGCATTTTAGCAAACTCTTGAGAAGCATGGAGTATTTAACATTATGATGGTCAAGACATGTAATAATGAATAAAACATTCAATTTCAAATTCAAGGGTTAAGCATGCATTCAGATAACTCACTGCATAACTATCTTAATTTCATGGAAACTTATAATTAAACATGCGTTGGATCCCAATTAATATCATAATCATGAATACATTCAATTCCAAACATGGAAATCATGAATCATAACTTTTTAAGTTTTAAAATGTATTGTTGGACTCTATGGGTGAAAGGGACCCATAGATGAGCACCTAACATACCTTGAAAAGTTAATTCTTGAAGGTGCTTGAAGAAATTCTTGAGTTTTGATCTTGATTCTTAAAGTTAGGGTTTGTTTTCTTAAGAGAGAATGACTTAGATTTGGAGAAAACTTGAATAATAATGATGTAACTAGGTTAATTTGGGGTAATTTACGTGTTAAAGGCTGATTTGGTTCATGGGAAAATACCCCACTACCCCTGGGAATGGTTTAAATCATTACTAAAAAATTCTCAATTTAGGCACCTGCGCGACTCAACACTATCATACCATTCCACTGGAAAATGACAACTGGGAATGTAGTTGGTGGCAGGACACGGTGGAATCATGTTGCAATACTGGATGGGACCTGAAAGCTTGGCATGACGCGGTACAATTGCGTTGCTTTACTGGAAAATTACTATTATAGATTGGGTCCTTGGTGTGACACGCCAATATTGTGGTACATCACTAGAAACTAAAACTTGCCATTTTGACATACTCCGCAATATGCTACTATCCTAAATAACGGTGCTTAACGACAGAAACTTAAAATAGCAATAACTTCTTACCTGGTTATCGGATTTAGGAAAATTTTATATTGTTGGAAAGTTAGTTCAATTTCCTATGCAATGACAATCTCTAAACTGAAAAATACTGAGTATTTTAGAAATTTTATATCAGATAACTCATGAACTGAGAGTTAAGTTAAGCTTGAGAAATACGGGGTACTACAGCTGAAATCTTCTTACTCTACAACAAGTGATCCACCCCAATTTCAAGGATTTAGAGGCAATTAATTTGGGCCAAAAAGTAACAGCCAAGGTTTAGTAGGGGGAACCAAGTGCATAGGAGCATAATCCAAGAAACACCTCTTAGACAACCTTGTAAATAATGTGGGAAATATCATTTAGGTGTATGCTGGTTTAGGACATATGCTTGTTATTGGTGTGGTATATCAGGCCATATTATGAAAAATTATCATCGAAGGAGAATGGGTGGTATGGTATAATCTACTGGATCATGTATTACACCATAATCATTGGTGCCTTCTTTAGGTAGGGGGAAAAGATGCCTATTTGTCCTGGTATAGGTGATAAAGGAGTAGCTTGTTCTAGCGGAGTCTAGAATTGTACTTATACTCAAGCGAGGTGACAAAATTTAGATGCTTCTTCTAATGTTGTTATAGGTGCATTGCAAATATTTTTACATAATGTATAGGCATTAAGTGACTGAAGATCTACTCTATCATATGTCACTCCATTAATTGTTGGACAGTTAAAACAATACCAAAATCACTAGTTAAGCCATTTGAAATGTATACATTGGTTGGAGAGTCTAATATAGCTAGAAGCGTTTATCATAATTACATACTAACTATTTATTGTCGTGACATATTGGCTGACCTTTTTGAGCTAGAAATGGTAGATTTTGATGTATAATAGGCATGGATTGGTTGGGTTCTTCTTATGCCATTGTGTATTGTTAAGCTAGGAAGGTACATTTCTATTCTCTAAAGTAGTCATCCCTTGAATGGAGGGGTAATATAGGGGAACCAAGGGTTAATTTTATTTCTTATATTAATGTAAAGAATATGATTTCCAAAGGGTAAGTATGTCATCTAGTGAAAGTGAAAGATATAGATGCAGTGCCACCAACTTTTCAATCTACTCTAGTAGTAAATGAATTTCTTGATGTATTTTCTTAAGATCTTCTAGCCTCTAGAATAAAAAGTAGAGTTTGGTATTTATGTGATTTAAGGTACTCAAACTATCTCCATTCCTCCTTATAAAATAGACCTAATAGAATTACGACAATTAAAGGATCAATTAAAAGACTTGTTAGAAAAGGAATTCATAAGGCCTAGAATGTCCCTTGGAGTGCACCAGTGTTATTTGTGTGTAAGAAAGATGGCTCGTTGAGAATATTTATTGATTATCGATAGCTGAATAAGGTAAAAATTAAGAAGAACATCACCTTCCAATAATTGATGATTTATTTGAACAGTCACAAGGTGCTAAGTATTTCTCAAATATTGGCTTGAGGTAGGGTTACCACCAAGTAAGGGTCAACGTGAAAGATATATCCAAGACAACTTTTTGAACAATGGTCACTTTGAGTTTTTAATTGTGTCATTTGAACTAAAAAATGCACCAACAACTTTATGGATATAAGGAGTAAAGTTTTCAATCCATTCTTGGTGTGTTAGTGATAGTATTTATAAATGATATACTGGTGTAATCAAGATCGAGAAAGGACCATGCTAATAATTTGTAGTTGGTGTTATAACTTTTTTGTGATCATAAGTTATTTGCAAAGTTTTCTAAGTAGGAGTTTTGATTAAAGTAAGTGGCATTCTTAGGGCATATTGTATCCAATGAAGGAATAAGGATTAATACTCAAAAGATAAAATTCGTAAAGAATTTTCCAAGGCCTGCAACATCTATGGAGGTTCGTAGCTTCACAGGGTTGGAAATTTATCATGAAAGGTTTGTTGAGGAATTTTCTTCAATTTCTATACCTTAAACTAGGCTAACACATAAAACAACCAAGTTTCAATGGAATGATGTCTGTAAAAGAAACTTCTAAGAATTGAAGAATAAGCTAACTTTCACACCTGTATTGGTACTTCCAGAAGGTACAGAGGGATATGCAATGTATCGTGATTCTTTGAGAGTGGTTACAAGATATGCATCTATGCAACATGGTAAGGGAATGTCATGACCAAAAAATTAAGGTTCATGATGACACTTCTCGTGGAAATCCTTGAAAAGTAAGCCTATCACCCGAACTGCTATGAAATGAAAGATTCAATACAAAAACCCAAGGAAAGACTCCTAGAGTAGAGTCTAACCACGCATATATATATAGTAAAAGAAGAAAATACATAGTCAATGATACCAAACCAAATCAGAAAACCCAGTGTCACCGTGTAAGAATATAACTCGTACAACTCGAGATCAAAATACATTAAGTATCAAAACTAGAACAACTTTGCCTTTAAATACAAATAAAGACATAGTCTAAATAATGATAGGTAGTAGACCACTCCAAACATATAAGATTAACTAATACCTCAAAAAGCTCCAAATATTGCCCAAATCAACCACTGTGAGGTGCACTCGCACCTTGATCTACACCAAAAGTTGTAGTAGGAGTGAGTACAATCCAAATATACTCAGTAGAAATCATAGGCCGACTGAGCAAACTAGAAAATAAAGCCTAAAAATACATTCTAAAGGCACGTCACCTGCAATCAGAAAATGCCCCAAATGTTAGACTACACTATATCTACTAACAGTTCTATAACACATACACCAAGACATACGAGAGATAAATACAAGAATATAGATATCACACATATGAATACGAAGGAAGAAGTACACATAGACATCTATCACATCAAGGAAAGATAATACATTAAATAAAATACATTGCAAATACAAATACAATAGAGATAATGATGTTAATGAAGATGATGATGATGCCCAAGGTTGTCGCACAAACTCCTTATACACCTACAGAGCTAAAGGTTCCAAATGTAGGACCCATAGAGGGTTTTTCAACCTGTATACAACTAATATCCAATATCAATATCTATAGCTCCTCTCCGACATATCTTTTGATAGAGGGTTTTTAAAATGTCATATTTTTTGTTAGAAAAAGTCAATCTTTACAGTATTTTCACTGTTGTACTAATGTTTCATGAAGAATATGATATGAGGATATAATTTTCACAATGACTTAAATGTGAAATTCCATATCCAATCAATATACCAACTAAGTGATCCAAAATCCACTCATTTATCCAACCATCCATGAATCCAACATGATTCATATGCCAGCAGAATGAAATATTAAAAGTCACCAATGATACCACATTAAGTTTTTTCATCAAACAAGATTACAACTAATTTCCATGTACACATGGGCAAAAAAGTCATATAGGACCCTACAAGATCACACAACAAATAATGATCCAAAATAGCCAAATAACATTAATATATGGGCCCTCATACGGGCACAACATAATAATATAGACATTTTCATGCTTAGTTCTCACACCCTTAACATGATTTTACATCAATATTAACTACCCAACTCAGTTTGAAGAAAGTTAAGCCATAACCTAACTCGAGTACCAAATATTGATCTATAGACTTCAATCCCAAGCCTTACTCCTACAAATGGGTTTGGAATAAACTAAGACAAAAAAATATAGAATCTATGCATCAAAATAAGCCCAATGATACCCATATTGCCTATTTTAAAGTTAGTGTCAAAATGGACCCCTGAAATAGATTTTTTAAAAAGGAAGGGCAAAACAAAAATTTTATTATTGAAACATGTTCCATAGACTCATTGGAGTCTTTATCTAAAAATTTTAGCAAAAACAAGGTCCAGATCATAGAAAAACTATTTTCAAACTTTACCTGTAAAAATCAAAAAATTGATGTTAAAATCGAGAATTGTAGTTGTTTTGAAAATGAAATTGAGATAAAACTGATAATTTTAATATTAGAAACTCACCTAAGTGAAAATAGGGTTTAATTTTTAGAAATACAATTTTTATGCCTTTTGGGTCAAAATTCTTAATTTTTCACTTTTAAATCTGCATTAAAATAAGTTTAAGTGATAAAATTGAGGGGAAGTAATTGAACAGGTGTTTTGGAGCTTATCCAAGCTTAGAAATGAAGAAAATTTCTCAAAATCATGAAATCCTAAGTTCCAAGTCTTAAAAATGGTAAAAAATAGTGAAACATGGGTATTTTTTGTACCCAGGTATCCCATACGCGATCACTGGGTCGCCTTAGCGACTACTGCTGAAGCAACCACTACACGCATATCCTATACCTCACATGAAGCATGTGTTGCATAGGCGAGTCCAAGAGCATGACCAAGATATCGCATAAGTGACACTTGGGTATGGTCTTCCTGTCACGTAAGCAACCAACTAGTCACGTATGTAGGTGATCAAGCTGGAGACATGGAGCATTCCAAGTCTCCGTGAACCCGTTGACATTCATTCAAAATCACGTAAACAGAAATGAACTATCGTACCCTATAAAATTTGATGCTCCAAACTTAATACAGATATCAGATTTTTGAAAAAATATCATTTTCACAAATTCGACCCTCAAAACCCAATTTCACAACTTTCCAAACTAAAGGTTGAAATGAGATATAACAGTCATAAAATCATACCAATCTTTTTACCACCCTAAAATTGATGTTTTCGATCTGCTGGCACAATCTATTTTTTAATCTGACTCACAGATCAATAAATGTTGACCAAAGTCAACTATAAGACATTTCAAGCCACCAAAAATCACAATATCATATAAATCAAATCAAAATATATCAAGAACCATGGCAGTTGTGCCCACACCCTAAAAATAACATAAAGTAACCATGGGGAGGGGTAGAATAGTGAAATCACAATGAACTAAATATTGTACATAAATTATCAAAAATTGAGTTGTTACACCATCCACCACTAAAAATCTAGTTCATCCTTAAACTAAAGCCAAGAGGGATACCTGAATCAACAAAGAGATGGGAATATGAACTACGCATATGTAATACCCCGTATTTCCCTAGCCTAGATTAACCCTCAATACATGGGTTATCCTAAATAAATTTTTTGGAGTACTCAATAATTTTCAAAATAAGCCTGCCATTGTGTAGGAAATTCAATTAGTTTTCTAACGATATAAAGTTTAACTTAATCTGACAATCGGGTAAGAAGTTATGGAGAGTTTAAGTTTCAGTCATTAAACATCATCATTCAGGCCAGTAGCGCATCGCGGAGTGTGATAAAATAGTAATTGCCAATTTCCAGTGTTTCTCCATAATATTGGTGCGTTGTCCATAGACCCAATTTACAATTGTCAATTTCTAGTGTACCAATGTGATTCCACCGCATCGAGGTGCCCTTATAGATCACAAACAATGTGGCAACGCAATACCACCGCGTCGCGACACCATCCAATTTCAAAGTTGTTATTTTTTAGTGGCCCGGCGTGATAGCGGTGCATCACGCCAGGGGTCCAGATAGAGATAATTTCTTGAAAAGTTAAAATTACGCCTAGGGTTAAAACAACCTTTCCCCATGATTTTATTCTATCCAAATATGAGATTTCACCCCTAAAAACGTGTAAAACCCCTCATTATCCACTTTTCCCCAAAGATCAAAAGGCATTTCTCTCTCAAGAAAACAAACCCTAGCTCTCAAAAATCAAGGTAAATCCCAAGAATTTGTACCACAACTCATCAAATTAAGGTATATTAGATGTTCATCCATGGATCCTTACCTTCCATGGAGCCCAAGAATCCTTTTTCAAAATACAAGATTTATAATTTATGATTTCCATGTTTGATTTAGATTGAATTTATGTTCATGATGTTGTTTGACTTTTTATCCACAATTTAGATTACAAGTTCCAAGAATTGATTCTAGTATGTGTTGATTACATGGTATTCATGATAAACCCTTCAATTTGCAAGTTGATAGTTGTAGCCATGTTAACCTTAAGTGTTTATGACTTACTGAACCAAGCATACTTCCCATATGTTTGATAAATTATCTATGAGAATGAAATAATGCCATTATAGCATGCTAACATGTTATCCCCATTCATGTACAAGTTAATGCATTATAAGTATTTGATGGAATGTCTCTATGAATGAATTATGACTAGGTGAACATTGTTATGTTATTAAAGATTATTCTTTTCTTTACTTTTCATGCTATTGAGTCCTAGGGGTATTTAATACCTAACAACTTAGCTATTTATTTAGAGCCAGTGTCAGTTACAAAATAGTATCAGTCTAGTCACGATTCGTAGTACTCTCAATTCATTAGAGAACTCAGTAGAATTCAGTTAGTTATAGAACTTAGGAAAACTTAGTAAATTTAGTCTATTTAAAAGTTCAGTGTCTTTCAGTTGGGAGTAGGATTTAGCATCAAGTGAACCCAAGAAAGGGGGCTCACCTGCCAGCAAAGGGAGTGATTATAAGAAGAAATCCTTGCATTCCAAAACTACATAACCAGCATAGGTTGAGACATTAAACCTGCCAGTTAAGCGTTTATGAGGTGCTCTACCTGCCAGTAGAGAGTACCATCATTCTTATTTAGAGAAGCTGCCAGTAGAGGGTTACTCTTAGGCCTGTCTTTACCCGTGGCACGGTACTGACACCGTTCTAATTGGGGATACAGATTGCACCCCAGCTCAGTTATCTTATCTTGTTTGGGGCATGTTGATTTGATGATTACCTCCCACAGATTAAGTTTCAATCTCAGTCTTCAGAATAAAACTTAGTTCAATTCTACAGAATCAGGACTGTCAGATACAGTCATTCAATTAATAATAATTTAGATATCAATGATCCCAGATTATCAATATATCCAGTTATTAGTTATTAGATTCAGTTCTAGTATACTTAGTCAAAGTAGGCACAGTATGTTTAGTAGTTACAGATCCTCCATGTATGTTAATCTAGCTCTTAAATATTATTCAGTTAGTTATTTTTCATGCATAAGAACCCATGCATTCAACGTTACCTTATTTAGCATACTAGTATATTCCCACGTACAGATCTCATAAAAATTTTTTTTTCTATGATGTTTCATATCATATGTTCGGACACTCAGGTTCCAAACCATGCTTAGCCAGATTCAGCCAGCAGTAGCAGATTTATAGTGAGTCCTCATCTATCGAGACTATGCTTTTCATTTAGTACTTCGTCAAAGTAGTATTTTTGTTGAAGGAGTTAGTTGGGGATTGTCCCATCAACTCCACTTTCAGACAGATTTAGTTAGAGGGTTTTTATACTAGATTTTTAGATAGAATTCAGTGTTACAGATGTTATATTTTATCAGTATTTTTGATATTTTGAATCTTATGGCATTTCAGCCCATTATTCCATATTTATTTCAGTATTATTGTTCAGTGCTCACGGTAGCTATCATTCATGGGTTAGCTTATGGTCCTTCAAGGTTGTAAGCACTATGTGACGACTAGGGGGTAGTCCCAAGTTGTTACAAACTTGGTATCAGAGCCTAAGGTTTAATAAATTCCTAAGGATTTTGAAAAGTCGTATCACGTAGGGTCTTGTACATGGGTATGTAGCTGCCACACTTATGGACAGGAGGCTATGAGATATTTTAAGAAAAATTTCTCTTCTTTCAGTATATATGCCATGCGAGTGAGCATGAATTCACATTAATATCTTAGTCTAATCCATTTCTTCCTTTTATTTATAGAACATGCCTCCCAAAAGGACAAATGAAAGAAGAACTGAAAACCAGTCAGGCCCACAGCCCATTTAGGTAAATCCCCTAGACGAACATGTCTGTTATGTAAAATTCAGAGTTGCATTCACTACTCTAGCCAATTTAGTAGTAGCTCAGAATAATCGGCCAGCTGCAGTTCCGGCCAACCCAGTGGCCAATACTACTGCAACTAGAATTCAAAACTTCACCAAGATGAATCCTCCTTCCTTCATGGGATCTAAGTCAAAATAGGATCTGCAGGAGTTCCTCAATAAGGTTCAAAGAGTCAAAAATATCATGGGAGTGACTTCTAGTAAGAGTGTTGAGTTAGCCGCCAATCGGCTACAAGATATAACCCATATGTCATTTAAGTAGTGGAGGATAGACAGGGGTATAGATTCAGAGCCCATAGATTGGGAAGAGTTTTCTACTTCCTTCCTAGATAGATTATTTCCCTTATAGATGAGAGAAGCCAAAATATTTATAACGCCCCAAATCTGGTACCCAGAATGCTATAGGATACCCATGACCCCGAAGGACCACAAGATAACCCATGACTGATATTTGTACCTAAACACTGCATAATATTTTGTATAAATATGGAAACATGTACTCAAAGGCCATAAGGTTCAAACTAGATAAACATCTGATAAAATAATGTCTAAAAGTGGTATAACAATACAAACACAAATCTAAAATAACTGTCTGACATGCTATAGTTTGAAAGGCTCTATACTATCTGAATAAGGAGTTGATGGGATATGTCCCCAACTAACTCCAACTACTGAAATAAACTAAAAGCTGAAACAATAATGAAATCATTATGTCCTCAAATGATAAGGACTCACTTCTAACTTTGACTGCTGATACTAGAATCTACTGCTGATCTGGAGCTCGTTCTTCTAAACCTATGGTATAAGACACCATAGCATGAATGGTCAGATCTTTGAATGTACTGGTACGCATGTAAAGTAGGCTAAATGCACGGGGTTCATAATGCATGAACAATAATAAATGTCTGACTAACATGAATGTGAGAATACATGCATAACTACGTAACTGTAACTGAGGTCGTATTAGGACTGAACACTGTAATACTTAATGTTGAAGGGCTGATACTATGCTACTTCTATATGAATAACTAAGTTTGACAATTCTAATTATGAAGAAATGGTCTGGTTGACTGTATCTGATAGTCCTGAAGCTGAAGACTGATTGCATATGTTCTAATAGCTGACATAACAGATAGTATAGGTGATTGTGTCTGACAGTCCTGAATCTGATGGAACTAGCTGAGTTTTGTATTGTATTTGAGTAACTAAATCTGAGATCAGTCCTATCTAGCGGTTGATCTCTAGGTATACTAATAATAAAAATAATTTTACTTTTTTTGAGATCGATCCTACCTAGCGGGTGATCTCTAAATCTGATTATACTTCTACTGATTGACTATAGTTGATATCAGTCCTATCTAACAGGTGATCCCATAGTCTATTTATAATGACAAGGATTGACTGTATCCGACAGTTCTAAATCTATATTACTGAGCTAAATTAACTATATTTGACAACCCTGATTTTTGTAACTAAAACTGTGGGATGTATTAATCTAACAGACATGCCCCAAACTAAGATAACTGGGGTCCAACCTATAATCCTAGCTAGAAGGGTGTTAGTACCACGCCACTGGTAAAGACAACGGTTATGGAGTCAGTCATAATCTAGCGGGTGACCCCTAGGATCAATCCTATACATATAAATGCTCTAACAGGTGATCCCTGAGTATGTCATTCCTATCTACCGAGTGACTTCTTATACCCACACTGGCTACGTAGTTCTAGAACTTAGGGATTGCTTCTAGGGATCTCAGTCCTATCTAGTGGGTGAGCCTCCATCCCTAGGATCACTCAGTGTTAATCCTACTCCCATCAGAAAGACACTAAACTGAATAACTAAATTAAACTGATTGACTGAGCTGAGCTGATTAACTGAACTGAACTGATACTAAGGGTATTTTTTAGCCGAGATAAACTAAATTTACTGAATTTTGTTGACTGATGGAATGTACTGATTTCTACGGACTGATGGAGAATACTGAAGTTACTGAGATTGACTGGGAATACCGAGGTTACTGACACTACTGAGTACTTAGATCACTGAGATTACTGAACTACTGAGATTATTGAGATTTCTGAGATTTCCTAAGACACATGACTGACTTAGTTCTATGGATCATAGATTGACTGGGAGTATCATGAAAACATGACATGGCTCTAGGCACACAGCTGAATGTTCAGTTACAAGTACCCCCAGGACTCAATGATAAGAAACTGGCATAGCATGGCTTACTCGAACAGATGACCAACAACACAATTCATAATTCATATATTAAAGCACTTCATCAAACATGTGATATGCGTAAGCTTGTACATACACGTGGACTTCATGATATCATACTAGCTGGGCATTATTCCTTTATCTATGCATTTAATCAAATATATGATAGGCATAGCATATGTAGACAACATTATACAACAATTAATCATCATGATTCATCTCTAATGTCATCATCCTAGGGTTTATTTATAGGTTCACATGAATATACATCTATACAAATCAATTCCACATAAAATTAATCACCCAACATGGATTTGAATTCAATTGATCCTTCTCAACATAAACAAAACAAGCCCAACATGAAATTCGTAAAGAAACCCTTCAACTTAAATATAGAAAAGAGATTCTTGGGATTCATAGAAGAAAGGATTCGATGAATGAACACTACGCATACCTTAGTTCTTAATTTTATGAAGATTGATAGAGAGATTCTTGAAATTTGACGTTGAATTCCCTTGGAATTGAACCTTCTATGAAAACCCTAAGGCTTGTTTCTTGAGAGTTTTTTTAGAGGAACTGAGTATAAGTTGTTGAATTATGGCCAAATCTCGTGTTATAAGGCTTATATAGGGTGGGAAATTAACCCTAGAACAAAAATCTTTTATTTTTGTGAAAATTTCTCAATTTTCATCCTTGGCGCGACGCACCACTATCGTGCCAAGTCACTGGAACTGGACAATTGGGAATCTGCATGGTGGCGCAACGTGAATCTATTGCATTTCCACTTTGTTTGAGACCTAGAAGTTTGGCCAGATGTGCCACTATGGCGGAGCAACACTGGAAATTGACAATTTCTATTACAGCTAGCTCCACAACGTGCTGAAGGCTCAAGTGATACACTGTCTCACTAAAAAGGCTCTAACTCTTCGCTCGGGTGTCGGATTTGGGAGAATTTGGTATCGATGGAAAGCACATGGAATTTCCCACATGAAAAAATGTGAAAACCTTGAAAATAACACATCTATAAAAGTGGATTCATCTTTCAAAGAAAGATTCTAACATTCTTTGAGAAAAATTTCATGCTAGAAAAAGTACAGGTATTACAATATCTCCTCCATGAGAACATTTATCCTCGAGTGAGGTTGAGTGAAAGGGGAGAAGATGAACTAACGTACATACTAAACATGAATAACTAAAACATGATTTCATAAATGACATGATTGAAGATCTGAATATAACATACTGAACATGCATATCTGATGCATGACCAATAAGTAGAATTCATGCATACCTGATGCATGAATGATAATTGAATCAAGAATACATGACTTAATATTCTAATGAACAGAGTTTCTCATAGTGATAATGCATGTCTAATGTATATTTACATAACTAAACTAGTAAATAAATGCATGACTGAATATACAAGAGTACTTAGTACCAAGTTTGTATTGGGGATTTGAGTATGAACTGAATACCAAGTTTGTAATGAAAACTGAACATGAAACTGTATATGACTAAGGAGAACTTTTATCTAAACCGAAAATGCTAATGAATCCGAGATCGTCTTACTAAACATGCATGAACAGAAATATGAGAACCTAACTATGTAAGTTTAAAAAAACTGTTACGTGATTGAAAAACACTAATGACCCCATGATTATGCTAGAAGTATACATGAACTGGAACCTAAGAACATGACTGAGGCTAAAACTTGATACATAAACTAAATTTTGTGAACTGAACTAAGCCTCTAAATACTTTGACCATATCTGAGGTTGGGACTTTGAGGGTCAACTTATGATTACCCTCTACTCTAAACAAGATTCCTTATGCGAAGAGAAAATTAATTTAAGATATAAGAGTGTTGAGGAAATAATGAGGTATCTCTCCCTTGGGACACTATGTCGCTCTAAGAACTCTCACCTTACTAAGATACTGGGGTGATGCATAGGGCATCCATAGAATGATTCATAAGTGAGAGTTTAACTTTGAGCCTATGCTCACTGCCATGACATGAATATTGAAAGAAGGGAAACTATTCCTAAAACATCTCATAGACTCCTGCACATAAGTGTGGCATACACACACACATATACAAGACTCTATTAGATGTGGATTTTCAGACTTCCTCGGACACTATTGAACAACCTGGCTCTGATACCAAGTTTGTAATGCCCCAAATCTGGTACCCAGAATGCTACATGGTGCGCATGACCCTAAAGGGCCATAAGCTAAGCCATGACTGATATTTGTACCTAAACACTGCATAATATTTTGTATAAAAATGGAAACATGTACTGAAAGGCAATAAGGTTCAAACTAGATAAACATCTAATAAAACAATGTCTAAAAGCGGTATAACAATACCAAAATAAATATGAAATAACAGTCTGACATGCTATAGTCTGAAAACCTCTATATTATCTGAATAAGGTGTTGATGGGAAATGTCCCTAACTAACTCCAACTACTGAAATAAACTGAAAATTAAAACAAGAATGAAATCATCATGTCCTAAAAAAATGAGGATTCATTTCAAACTCTGACTGCTGAGACTGGAATCTACTGCTGATATGGAGCTCGTTCTTCTAAAATATGGTATAAGATACCATAGAATGAATGCGTCAGTACTTTGAATATACGGGTATGCATGTGAGGTAGGCTAAATGTATGGGGTTCATAATGAATGACCAATAATAACTTATTGACTAACAAGAACGTCAGAAGACATGCATGACTACAAAACTGTAATTGAGATCGTGTTTGGACTGAACACTGTAATACTGAATTTTGAGGGACTGATATTATGCTACTTATACATAAATAATTGAGTCTGACAATTCTGATTATGACAAACTTGTTTGGTGGACTGTATTTGACAGTCTTGAAGCTGAAGACTAATTCATATGTTCTTATAACTAATATAACTAATAACATGAGTGACTGTGTCTGACAGTCCTAAATCTGATAAAACTGGCTGAGTTTTGTACTGTGTCTGAGTAACTGAATATGATATTAGTCATATCTAGTGGGTGATCACTAATTATACTGATAATAAAGGTGATTTAACTTAGTTTGAGATCAGTCCTACTTAGTGGGTTATTTTTAAATCTGATTATGCTGCTACTGATTGACCATATTTTATATATGTCCTATTTAATAGGTGATCCCGTAGACTATTTATAATTTTAAGGATTGACAGTATCTGACAATCCTAAATCTGTATTACTGAGCTGAATTGACTGTATCTGACAGTCCTGATTTCTGTAACTAAAACTATAGGATGTATTTATCTAACCGACACGCCTCAAACTAAGCTTACTGGGGTCCAACCTATAACCTTAGCTAGAATGGTGTCAGTACCGCGCCACTGGTAAAGACAACTACTGTGAAGTCAGTCCTAATCTAGAAGGTGACCCCTCGGATCAGTCCTATACATATAAATTCTCTAACGGGTGATCCCTAAGTATGTGAGTCCTATCTATCAGGTGAAATCTCACACCTAAGCTGGCTACATATTTCTAGAACTTAGGGATTGATTCTAGGGATCTTAGTCCTATCTAGTGGGTGAGCCCTCATCCCTAGGCTCGCTCGGTGCGGAATCCTACTTCCATCTAAAAGATACTAAACTGAATAACTAAACTAAATTGATTGACTAAGCTAAAGCTAATTAATAGAACTGAACTGATAATAGAGGTATTGTTTAGTGGAGCAAAACTAAATATACTGAGTTTTGTTGACTGGTGAAATATACTGAGTTCTGCGGACTTACTAAGAATACTAAAGTTACTGTGATTGACTAGGAATACTAAGGTTACTGAGATTACTAAACTACTGAGATTACTGAGATTTCAGAGATTTCCTGAGCCACATGACTCACTGAGATCTATGGATCATAGCTTGACTAAGAGTATCGTGAAAACATGACATGGCTCTAGTCACACAACTGAATGTTCGGGTACAAGTACCCTCAGGACTTAATGAGAAGAAACTAACATAGCATGTCTTACTTTAACACATGACCAACAACACAATTCATAATTCATACATTAAAGCACTTCATCAAACATGTGATATGCCTATGCTTGTACATACATGGGGATTTCATGATATCATACTAGTTGGGCATTGTTCCTTCATTTAGGCATTTAATCAAACAGATGGTAGGCATAACACATGTAGACAACATTATACAACAATTAATCATCATGATTCATCTCTTATTTCATCATCCAAGGGTTTATTTATAGGTTCACATGAATATACATCTATACAAATCAATTCCACATAAAATTGTTCACCCAACATGGATTTGAATTAAATTGATCATTCTTAACTTAAACAAAACAAATCCAACATGAAATTCATAAAGAAACCCATAAACTTAAACTAAGAAAAGAGATTCTTAGGCTTCATAGAAGACTGGAGTCCATGAATAAATACTACGCATACCTTAGTTCTTGATTCTATGAAGATTGATGGAGAGATTCTTGAAATTTGACATTGAATTTCCTTGGAATTGAACCTTCTATGAAAACCCTAGGGCTTGTTTCTTGAGAGTTTTTTAGAGTAATTGAGTATAAGTTGTTGACTTATGGCCAAATATTATGTTATAAGGCTTATATAGGGTGGGAAATTAACAATTTTAACCATAGGACACATCTTTAATTTTTGAGAAAATTTTTTGGTTTTCATCGTTGGCACGACACGCCACTATCGCGCTAATTCACTAGAACTAGACAATTGGGAATCTGGATGGTGGAGCGATATGGAGCTATCGAATTGCCACCTTTTTTGAGACTTGGAAGTTTGGTGCAATGCGCCACTATCTCTGAGTAACACTGTAAATTGACAATTGCTATTTGAGCTATCTCTGCGAAGTGTTGAAGGCTCAGGTGATACACTGTCTCACTAAAAAAGCTCTAACTCTTCGCCCGGGTGTAAGATTTGGGCGAATTTGGTATCAATGAAAAGCTTATGGAATTTATCACATAATAAAATGTGAAAATCTTGGAAATAAAAAATCTATAAAATTGGATTCATCTTTCAAAGAAAGCTTCTAACATTCTTGGGGAAAAATTTCAAGCTAGGAAAAGTATAGGTATTACAATATCTCCCCTTGAGAACACTCATCCTCGAATGAGGATGAGTGAGAGGGGAGATTATGAACTGATGTACATGCTGAACATGAATAATTGAAACATGATCTCATGACTGACGTACCTGAAGATCTGAATACAACATACTGAACATGCATATCTGATGCATGACTAATAAGCAGAATTCATGCATACCTAATGCATTACTGATAATTGACTCATGAATACCTGACTAAATTTTTTTTTAAACGGAGTTTCTCATAGTGAGAATACATGTCTAATGTATAATTACATAACTAAACTGGTATATGAATACATGACTAAACATGCAAGAGTACTTCGTACCAAGTTTGTAAAGGGGATCTGAGCATGAACTGAATACCATATTTGTAATGAACACTGCACATGAAACTGAGTAATACTGAGGAGAAATTTCCATCGATACCAATTTCATCAAAATCTAACATTGGATGAGTGAGTTATGGCCATTTTACTGAATGTTATCGGATCGCCCAGGTTTGACGGTCGACCTGGTGAACCGTCAGGTCCTTGGTGGACCATCAAGTGTCCCATCAAGCTAAGTCAGTAGCTCTTTTTTTGATATTTCATGTGATGGTCAAAGTGGTGGAACATCACAAAGTTGATGAACCGTCAAGGTGTCTGTTAGATCGAGGCAGAATGTCCCATTCCTGAGCCCCGAGTGACGAATGATATGGTGGACCGTCAATCCCTCTTATGGACCATCACTTTGACCGTCACTCTGAGGAAGAACATTCCAGTTTTAACACTCGAGTGACGAACGACCTAGTGGACCGTCAGCTAATCTGATGGACCATCAGATCGACCATCACAGGCCTCGATCTACAATTTCCAATTTTTTTTTCAAAAGCGCATCTTGGTCATTTCGCTCCATGTGGCATTATATATATATATATCTATGTAGAAAAGAAAAGATCATTTCTCTCAATTTGTCTCCAAATTTCTTTCAAGAATTCTCTAAAAACCTAAGGTTTCTTCCAAACCCAAAAATCAAATCATCTCCAAGAAATTCAATAAATCTCCCATAAATTTCTTCCAGTTGTTCAAAAACTAAGATCCTCAAGTCAAAGGAAACAAGCTTTTGGTCTAAAAGTGTGAGAAAGAATTTTCAAGCAAGTTTCTATATCTTTAAAATCAAAATCTAAGGTATGTGGAGTTTTAACAAGAACACTCTTTTCGTTCTTCTGCCTAAAGATTTAATTTCTACTAATGATCTACATGATCTTTTCAAGTGGGGTTACACCCAAATTTCTTTAGTTATGATTTATGATATTTGAGTTGAATAAGTTTGATATTTATGATTATTTCACCATCATGTTTCTTAAATTGAGAATTTATTCCATGAGTTGTATATTGTCATTATGTATTGATAATTTTTAAGAGATTTAAGTCAAGTGCCATGAGTTATGCCTTTCCATGAGAAATTTGACTATTGAATTTAAATATATATATTGAGATTGAAAGTCAATAGAAAGTCCTATGATGTTTCCCTGAAGTTTTTGATATTTTAAATGATTTGATAAGAAAATGTACTTGATGTAGAGAATGATTTTGCTAAGTGGAGTCGAGTTAGGAATCCACAAGATGTTTATGATTTATAGATTAAATATATATTTATGTTTTCGTGTTTTATGATAAACCCATGAGTTGATATTGATTAAGGTAGATTTTCTAATGAATTCTGAGCTGAGTCTGGGAGGAGTATTTAGCACCGAGTGAGAAATTTGATATTTTTCCAAAACTACGTGCCACCATAGGATTGATATTTATGATTGTGGGCCAATGTTCGAGTATGAGATTGTGATATTGAGATTGAGGTTGTACTCCCTAGCAAGAGTACAACACCCCTACCAATGTGGGGATCCCTCCATAGGAGGGAAAAAGGTTGGACTCCATGAGGCTCACATGGTTTAGTTATGTCGGTTATAAGAAACTCCCACGTCCATAATGATATAAATCTCTTGAGTTACCGAGTCACTCTGAGTCACGATTTAAAGAGTTTGAGTTGAGTTAAGTGATTGATGAGATTTATGAAAAATGTGTCATTACTGATGATTTATGGAAATAATGTTTCAGATAATTCAAGCGAAGATAGTTATTATTGTTAGCATGCATGATTTCTCATACATTTATGATATTATTTAAAATTCTGCATCCACCCCTACATAATCAGTACATTCCCAAGTACTGACCCTCATACTCTTTTGTATTCTATATTTCCTCGTGATATAGGTTAAGGTACTCAGTCTCAGCAGTGACAGTGATCTTTGAGTACCTTTCTCTACACTTCTACAGTTGGTGAGTACTCATGGTTCAAGGACCTATATTTCTAATTTTATCTTATCAATAGATGGTTATTTATTTTCAGTTCAGTACGAGACAGTTGGGGATCTATCCCAATGGCTCATCAGACTTTTATAGTAGAGGTTTTGTCAGGCTAGAGTACTAGTATGTACAAAACTTCAGTATTATGATTGTACAGAGCACTATTACTTTGTAACATAGTACATTCATGACATGGTTATTCCTCTATATCTTAGCATAATTTGTGTTATAATGAGTTCTGAAAGTGATGACATGATTAGAGGGTTAGCTTAGGGCCACGTGTTACCTTAAGCATCATGTGACATCTTGGGATGGGTTCTTGGGCTGTTAAAATTTAATAAATAAGAGTGTTGACGAAATAATAGGGTATCTCCCCCTTAGGACACTATGTCCCTCTAAGAATGCTCACCATACTAAGATATTGGGTGATGCATCGGGTATCCATGGAACAATTCATGACTGAGAGTTTAACTTTGAGCCTATGCTCACTGGCAGGACATGAATACTAAAAGAAGGGAAACTATTCCTAAATCATATCATAGCTTCTTGCACGTAAGTGTGGTGCACAACACACGTATGTACAAGACTTTACTAGATACGGCTTTTCAGACTTCCTAGGATACTATAGAACAATCTAGCTTTGATAGCAAGTTTGTAACATTCCAAATCTGGTACCCGAAATTCTACAGAGTGCCCATGACCTCGAAGGACTACAAGCTAACTCATGACTGATATTAGTACCTAAAAATTGTATAATATTTTGTATAAATACAGAAACATATACTAAAAATCCATAAGGTTTAAATTGGATAAACATTTGATAAAATAATTTCTGAAAGCGGAATAACAATACCAAAAAAATCTGAAATAGTTGTCTGACATGCTATAGTCTTAAAGCCTCTATATTGTCTGGATAAGGAGTTGATGGGACATGTCCCTAACTAACTCCAACTACTGAAATAAACAGAAAATTGAAACAATAATGAAATCATCATGTCCTCAAAAGATGAGGATTCACTTCTAACTCTGACTACTGAGACTGTAATCTACTGCTGATTTGAAGCTCGTGCTTCTAAAGCTATGATATAAAACACCTTAGCGTGAATGTGTCAGTACTTTGAATGTACTGGTATTCATGTAAGGTATGCTAAATGCATGGGGTTCATAATGCATGAACAATAATAACTAAATGACTTACATGAATGAGAGAATACATGTATGACTACGTAACTATAACTTAGCTCATGTTGGGACTGAACACTGTAATACTGAATAATGAGGGACTGATACTATACTACAGATACATGAATAACTGAGTCTAATAATTCTGAAGAAAATAATGGGTCATGATACTTTCTTTCCATTTTCTTTTCACATAGAAAATCCAGTTAAAGTAATGGGTCCTTATAGTTTACCCTCAAGTCCTAATCTTAGTCGTATGACCATCCCCCTGTCATGACACGTATCCAAGGAATTAATTTAGTTCATGTATCATAATTCAGACTTAGTCGTGTACCTATATTCTCGTTCATGCATATTCAGTCACATATTCATTAATCCATTCAGACATATATGTTCAGAATGTAAGTTCATTCTATCAGACCTATCACGTAATCATACTTCAGTTGTGCATGTCTAGTTCAAAATGTAGACTCAGTCTGTCTGTACTCTCTTAGCTTAACTAGCCACATTCGAGGATGAATGTTTCCAAGGGAAAGATATTGTGTTACCCCATATTTCCCTAGCCTAGATTAACCCTCAGTATATGGGTTATCCTAAATAAAATTTTTGGAACACTCAGTAATTTTCAGATTTGAGCCTGTCATTGTGTAGAACATTCAATTAGTTTTCCAACAATTTAAAATTTGCCTAAATCTTAGAACTGCATAAGAAGTTATGGCAATTTTATGTTTTAGTAGTTAAACATCGTCATTCAGTCCAGTAGCACGTCACGAAGTATGTTACAATAGAAATTGTCATTTTCCAGTGTTGCTCTACGATATTGGCACGGCGCGCCATTGACCCAATTCATAATTGTCAATTTTCAGAGTACCAACGCAATTCCACCACGTCGCGGTTCTCTTTCAGTTTACAAACAAAGTTTCAATGCGATAACACCGTGTTGAACCACCATAAAATTTTCTATTCATTATTTTCCAGTGGCCCAGCACAATAGCGACGCGTCACGCCAAGGGTCCAGATCAGGAAAATTTCTCAAAAAATTAAAGTTGCGCCCAGGATTAAAACAGTTTTTTTCCATGATTTTATTCTGTCCATATGTGGGATTTAATCCCTAAAAACGTGTAAAACCCTTCATTATTCACTTTTCCCCAAAAATCAAGAGGTATTTCTCTCTCAAGAGAACAAACACTAGCTCTCAAGAATCAAAGTCAATCCCAAGAATTTCTCCGATGACTTATCAAATTAAGGTATGTTAGATGTTCATCCATGGATCCTTACCTTCCATGGATCCCAAGAATTCTTTTTCAAAGTACAAGATTTATGATTTCCATGTTTGAATTAGATTGAATTTATGTTCATGATGTTGTTTGAGATTTAATACAAGATTTAGATTACAAGTTCCAAGAATTGATTCAAGTATGAGTTGAATTACATGGTATTCATGATAAACCCTTCAATTTTCAAGTTGATTATTGTAGCCATGTTAACCCTAAGTGTTTATGATTTTCTAAACCAATCATTCTTCCCATGTGTTTGATAAATTGTCTATGAGAATGAAATAATGTCGTTATAGCACACGGATGATAGGCGAATTTACACGCCTATATCAATATATTTTGCCCATATTTTAGTCTAGTTTTGAGAACAAATTATATATTTCATGCACTTTTAGTCCTTTTTCCTATAAATGAACTAACGAACGTGATTAGTAAAGTTTCAGGTATAAATGATGCAAAATACAGCATTTTATGGCTTACTTGACGCAAAAGAAAGCTCACAAAGGAAGGGAAGAAAGTCTACACGCCTAAGGACCAAAACTGCTGCATGGAAAATCTGTCCCGGGCTAAAACAACATTTCTGAAGACTTTGGGGACTTACAGACACAAAGCTGGATTTTGACAATGATACATTAACCTAGTACAATTGGGTTATGTATTTCAATAGTTTATTTGGATTAGGAGAATGTTACATTAACCTAGTACAAATGGGTTAAATATTTCCTTAGTTTAGTAGGATTTGGTTATTTATTTCATTAGCATAGTAGGAGTAGGATAGGAGTATTATAAATACCCTATCATGCTAGAGATTTTTAATGAAGTCCTCCCTTAGTGGAGAGACACATTCTACTTCTCAATTACAACTCTTGTAATCTTTCCATTACTCAACAATTAAATTCCACAACAAGAGAATCGTTACTTGCTAAGGAATCGCGCCTATCACCCAATCCACACGCCTATCACCTAATCCACACGCCATTACTCAACAATAACAATGCAAATCGTGATCTCCTTCGCATTCATGGGTAACTAAACCTCTCTGTTGGGGTTGTGGAAGCCGAATGAGATACTATCTATTGCTGTGAGTTTGTGAGTTCGTGACACGTATATTGCTCATATCATTATTCTCTTCATCTTAATCCACATTCTTTGCGGTTGCAAACGCAAGAATACGCCAGTCTAACATTTAACTTGTTCGAGAGAAAGGTTATTTGTCTGGAAAAGAGATAATGTAAAGGTAGTAGGACACCCTTTTCTATTAAAAAGCTAGTGTCGTAACTGGACTAACCTATTGGAGAATTCGTACCGTTAGACACGCTTTAAGCTCGAGAGAGTTAAAGTCAAATAGTCCTTGTTCAGGTCGAGAGACGCTTGGATTTACCATCAACTACAATTCTCTATAAGCACATGCATGTCACAATTCTATACACTAATAGTCAATAGAGACGTATACCTCAGAAGGTGGACATAATCCCAACGCTTCAATTCTCATTGTTTACAACCAACGTAACAATCTTTCTCTTTTTACTTTATTATTTTCAGCTTTTGTTTAAATTACTTGCACGACAAGAATTCCCCCCTTCTTACGAGACTTGCACCAAAAGTTTAGTAATTTTACTTACTTGTTGGCCAAGCTATTCCCTGTGGGATCGACACCCAACCCAGGTTGGGTTCTATATTTGCTAACGACCGCTTTACACTCTTACGAGAGCTGTAGATTGAGCGTTATAAAAAATTGGCGCCGTTGCCGGGGAATACGAGTGTCAATCAAGTTCGTGATAATTACTAGACCCTTTGGTCAAAGATTCTCGTACTTTTACTTTTAGTTGTTGTTTTTGTTTTATTCAGGTTTGTTCAGTGCATCAATGGATGCACAACGTGAAATTGAAAGGATATCTGCTCAAGTGCATCAACTGAATATTTATAACCCAGGCCGTGCAACAAATCCTGATGATGAGGACCTGGGCGATGAAGAGCTACTAAACCCACGACATACTACTGAGGTGGTGGCACGCATGCATAGGAGAGATCGTCAAGCGAGATTGAGGCATGATCGCCGAGCTATCCAAATTCCTTTTGATGACGATGAGGACGATCTGGACGGACCTGGTGCCACCGGAGCTATTATTCTTCCGCCATTGGCGCCCGAAGCCAAGTTCAACATCACAAGCACCATGATTCAGTTATTGCAACTCAAGGGATTATTTGGTGGACTAGCAGGCGATGATCCGAATATGCATCTCATCAACTTTATTTCTACATGCAAGTCTTTTGACAATCCTGGTGTTGGTCAGAATGCTATTCGATTACGTCTATTTCCATTGTCTCTGTCTGGGGAGGCAACACTATGGTTGAATGGGCTGACTCCTGATTCAATTACAAATTGGAGGCAATTGAGAGACGCTTTCCTAGAAAGATTCTTTCCGCCATCCAAAAGGGCTCAATTGAGAGATGAAATCAGCAGCTTTCGTCAGCTTCCCTCTGAAGCTCTTCATGAAACATGGGAGAGGTTCAAGACAAAGCTAGCGAGATGCCCAAACCATCACATGACTAATGTTCACCTCATGGAGATCTTGTATAGAGCCTTGAATTCAATAACTAAACCAGTGGTGGACAATGCAGCTGGAGGTTCTTTCATGGACCTCACCTTTGGTCAAGCAAGCAATATTCTAGATCACATGACAAAGCAAAGTAGAGCTTGGCATACCAGGGATTCTGAGGTAGCAAGCCCCACTTTATCTATTGGCATGTCTGCAGACCAAAGAAGAAGAGAAGAAGAACGTGAGCAAGACATGGCACACATGAAAACACAATTGGATCTTCTGACAAAGCACTTATTATCAGGGAAGACCGAAAAAGTGAAAGCTGTAGCGCTAAAAGGAAGAGACGAATCTGATTTTGAAGAGGAGGCCAACTATTTGAACAATCAGGGGGGTTTCCGTGGGAATGCCCAAGGAAACCAAGGTCGGAACTATTATGATAAATCAGGAAGCAAAGACCAAGGTAGTTGGAAAAAAAATAATGAAAAGAGTGGTTTTTACGTTCCCCCTAGTAGACGTGATACCACCACATCTAATCCTGGGAGTATGGAAGAAATGATGGCTAAGTTATTGAAAGGAGTGGAAGCAACGAGCGCGGGAGTTAAGGAGGTGATTGATGATTTGTCCTCCATGAAGAAACTAGTTGATTCTCATTCCACTTCTATCAAGAAAATAGAGCAGCAATTGAGCCAACTTTCAGCAGCATTCAATCAAAGAAAGGCTGGCACCTTACCGAGCGATACTGTGCAAAACCCAAAGAATGATGGGTCATGCATGGCCATCACTACTAGAAGTGGTAAGGTGCTGGAAACTTCAGCAAAAGGCAAGCAAGTGGTTGACGAAGTTGTGGACATGGACATTACACCTAATGTCGTTACAAAAGGACAAGAAGCCGCAACAACTACTCCCAACGTCAGGGATGTTTCACCTAGTGACGTGCAACCTGGAAAAGTGGAAAAATGGAAGCAAGAGGAGAAGAAAGCTGAGGAGAGAACACTTCCATACCCACCACCACCTTTTCCCCAAAGATTGAAGAAGGTGGCCGATGACACTAAATTCAGCAAATTTATGACTATGCTGAAGCAACTGACCATTAATGTTCCATTGGTAGAGGCACTTGAACAAATGCCTGGGTATGCAAAGTTTATGAAAGATCTTTTGACTAAAAAGAGGGCAGCAAGTTATGAGCTGAAGAATGATGTGCATCATTGTAGTGCAATTGCTACCCGATCGATAGTTCAGAAGAAGGCCGACCCCGGAGCTTTCACTATTCCTTGCACCGTCGGATCTTTGAACTTTGACAAAGCATTGTGTGACTTAGGAGCCAGCATCAAATTGATGCCATTATCAATCTACAAGAATTTGGGGCTACGAGATCCTACACCAACTAATATGAAGCTTGTTATGGCGGATAGGTCGGTAAAATGACCGGTCGGTATTCTATGCGATGTCTTGGTAAAGGTTTCTTCATTTATCTTTCCAGAAGACTTTGTCATCTTGGATTGTGAAGCAGATTAAGAGGTTCCCATAATCTTGGGACGTCCTTTCCTTGCCACGGGAAGTGTGCTCATAGATTTGAGAGCTAATGAGCTTTCATTCCGAATAAATAACGAAGTGGTTCGCTTTGATGTTTGCAAATCAATGAAGCAACCCAAAGATCTGAGTGTATTTTCTATGGCTGATGTTGTCTTTGATGACAAGAAAGAGTTACTTGCAAAAGAGCAAATTCTTGATGATCCTTTGGAGATTTTGCTCATGAAAGGAGAGAATGATGATGCTGAAATTTCTGAAGATGATATTTGTGCTCTATCGGGATTAGGGACATATCGCTATACTCCCAAGAAGATGGATCTTGATCTCAAAAATCGACCCACACCACCAGCTAAGCCATCTACTGAAGAACCACCCACGTTAGAACTGAAGGAGCTGCCAAGCCATTTGAAGTACGCATTCTTAGGAAGCGGAAACACTCTTCAAGTCATAGTGGCAGCCGATTTGGGTGAGCAACAAGTTGCAGCTCTTATTACAATCTTACACAAGTATATTAGAGCTATTGGATGGACCATTGCGGATATTATTGGTATTCCACCTGGGATTTGCACACATAAAATTCCGCTTCAAGAAAAATGCACACCCACCATTGAAAATCAAAGGTGATTAAACCCACCAATGCAAGAAGTGGTGAAGAAGGATATTATCAAGTGGTTAGACGCAGGAGTCGTATATCCTATCTCTGATAGTACATGGGTGTGTCCCGTGCAATGTGTTCCCAAGAAAGGAGGTAAGACGGTGGTCGCAAATGCAAAGAATGAGCTTATTCCACTCAGGCCCGTTACTGGATGGAGAGTATGCATGGACTACCACAAGCTGAATTCTTGGACGCTCAAGGATCACTTCCCCATGCCATTTATGGACCAAATGCTAGATCGATTAGCGGGGAAAGGATGGTTTTGCTTCTTGGATGGTTATTCAGGTTATAATCATATTTGTATTGCTCCCGAAGACCAAGAGAAGACAACGTTTACATGCCCATATGGTACGTTTGCCTTCAAACGCATGCCATTTGGCCTATGTAATGCCCCAGCCACCTTTCAACGTTGTATGATGTCTATTTTCTCTGATATGGTTGAAGACACTTTGGAGGTATTTATGGACGACTTTTCAGTTGTTGGTGAGTCCTTTGAAGCGTCCTTGGCAAACTTGAGCATGGCATTGCAAAGATGTGTAGAGTTTAACCTTGTGCTGAATTGGGAGAAGTGCCACTTCATGGTAAAAGAAGGAATCGTTCTTGGGCACAAGATCTCCGAAAGAGGAATAGAGGTTGATAACACAAAAATAGAGGTAATCAAGAAGCTACCACCTCCAATTTCGGTGAAGGGAGTTCGTAGTTTTCTTGGCCATGCTGGGTTTTATCGCAGATTCATCAAAGACATCTCCAAAATTTCTAGTCCATTGTGCAAACTATTGGAGAAAGATGCGAAGTTTGACTTTAATGACGATTGCTTAAAGCCATTCGAATGCCTTAAAGGAAAACTCATTGAGGCCCCTATCATGGTAGCACCAGATTGGACGCTCCCGTTCGAAGTTACGTGTGATGCTAGTGGTGTAGCCGTTGGTGCTGTTCTTGGACAGAGAAAGGAGAAACTATTTCATCCTATCTACTATGCGAGTAAGGTCCTAAATGAAGCCCAAAGGAACTACACTATTACTGAACAAGAGCTCCTAGCGGTTGTGTATGCGTTTGAGAAGTTTCGCGCCTATCTATTGGGTACTAAGGTAATCGTTCATACAGACCATGCAGCTCTTAGGTATCTAATGACAAAGAAGGATGCAAAACCAAGGTTGATTCGATGGGTGTTGCTGCTGCAAGAGTTTGATTTCGAAGTCAAAGATAGAAAAGGTTGCGAGAACCAAGTGGCTGATCACCTATCTAGACTTGAGAGTGATCAAGTGGCGCAACCTGAAATTCAGATTGATGATGCATTCCCTGACGAGGAGATATTAGCAACAACAATGGAGAAATTACCATGGTATGCCGACTTTGCAAATTTCGTGGTAAGTTATATGCTACCCGCCAATTTATCTTACCACCAAAGGAGGAAGTTTATGCATGACGTTCAGCACTACTATTGGGATGAGCCTTATTTGTTTCGAAGATGCGCTGATGGTATCATTCGACGATGTATATCCCATGTAGAAGTGCCTACTATATTGGAAGCATGCCACACTTCGCAAGTTGGAGGACATCATGCAGGCAATCGAATGGCAAGAAAAATATTGCAAAGTGGATATTATTGGCCTTCGATATTCAGAGATGCATATGACTATGTGAGGAGGTGTGACCAATGCCAACGGCAAGGTGCTATTTCAAAACACCATGAAAGACCCATGTCCAAAATTCTTGAGGTAGAACTCTTTGATGTGTGGGGTATTGATTTCATGGGACCATTAGTGAATTCGTTTGGAATGAAGTACATCTTGGTTGCTGTGGATTATGTTTCAAAATGGGTTGAAGCTGTAGCATTGGCTGACAACGAAGGAAAGCATGTTGTAGCGTTCTTAAAGAAGAATATCATCTCTCGCTTTGGAGTCCCTCGTACTATCATCAGTGATGGAGGATCTCACTTTTGCAACAAGCTGTTCAAATCTGTATTGGCCAAGTATGGTGTCAAGCAACACAAGGTAGCTATGCCTTATCATCCCCAAACTAGTGGACAAGTAGAGGTTTCCAATCGTGAGATCAAGCAAATCCTTGCAAAGACGGTTAATGCGAATCGGAAGGATTGGTCTCGAAAGCTAGATGATGCACTATGGGCGTATAGGACTGCAGTCAAGACACCCATTGGCATGTCTCCTTATCAACTAGTTTATGGAAAGGCTTGTCATCTACCCATTGAACTCGGGCACAAGGCATTGTGGGCATTGAAGCGATTGAACTTGAATTGGGAAGATGTGAAGAATCTGAGGTTGGAGCAGCTGAACGAACTAGATGAATTCCGTCTCCATGCATATGAACGATCGGATTTATACAAGGAGCGGATGAAGAAGTATCATGATCAGCGGATTATTCGACGTAATTTCCAAAAGGGTGACATGGTACTACTCTTCAACTCCAGATTTAAGCTCTTCCCAGGTAAGTTAAAATCGAAATGGTCTGGTCCATTTAAGGTTATCCAAGTCTACTCGTCTAGAGTAGTCGAATTGGAAGGCACTAAGGGTGTTGTCTTCAAAGTGAATGGCCAACGTGTTAAGCCATATATCAGTCCTCTTGACTCGATGAATGACATGGCCATCACTTATCTCGACGAAGTCTAAGTACTCGAGATTACTACGTCGAGCCACGACAATAAATAAGGCGCTAGATGGGAGGCAACCCATCGTTTTATTGTTTTATCGTTTTATCGTTTCGTTGTTTTAGTATTTTTTTTTGATAAAAGAAAATCCAAAAATAAGAGTCGTGCCACGACCAAAAACAAGGCGCTTGGTGGGAGGCAACCCATCATACTAATCGTTTTCATTTGTTTTGAGCAAATATAGGTGCAAGAAGTATTCAACGAGGAGATCGATTTCAATTGACGATTTGGACGCGTTGTATGGTAAAGTTGGTAAGTTAGGAACGGTGATGCATAAGGCTATGGATTGAGCCTTTTCCTCGACAAAATAGGCTTCGTGGAAGGCTAGGCTTTGGTACAACTAGGCCACGAATGATGCACAACCTATCCTATAGCCTAAGGTCTCGGAATCTATTGTGCTATACACTATGCGCCGCCTATTCCTAGATATGCTTTTGACTATGCGCCGCCTATGCTATGGCATTTGGTCTCAGTATCTCATATGCCATAGACTATGCGGCGCATATGTCTACAAATTCCATAGACTATGCGGCGCATATGTCCCATTATGCCATAGACAATGCGCCGCATATGTCGTTGATATGCCGAGTATTATGCGCCGCATATGTGGTGTTTTTTTCTCCAAATCCGATTGTAAATGGGTCATAACCCAAGCCATACTCTTCCTATATAAAGGGGACTTAGTTTTATAACACAACCACATTAGAAAAAACCCTAAGGGCGCCGCATAACCTTCCAAATCCTCTTAAAATTTTCTTCTTTTGCTCTTCCAATTCACAACACCATCTCCACAAGCTTCAAGCAAGTAAGTACTCGTATATTCTTCATTTATTTCTCGTAAGTACTACGTTGCTATGTTTATGATAAATTGCGAAAACATATATGATTGTTGGTGATGTTTATGTGTTTGGATTATTGTTACAAAATCATGTGAGTAAACATATACGTAGGGAATTCTTGGCTTGTTTCCGACTTGAAGTTGGTTTCAATAGCATTGTTATGATAATTGCTGAATTGACATGGCTATAAATATTGCTTAAGATTGTTGTTTGGATGCTTACATGGTAGACTATCCCGGTCATCGGGATAAGATTATAGTGCCTATCGACTTAGGAGGTTGTGCTTGTTATAAGTATAACGATTCCATGTGGTAACCCCTATGTCGTAGTGTTGCTATATCTACCATGAAAGTAGTCCAATGGCTGCAAATACGTGATGTAATGCTGATTTTCTTGTCAGAATACAATCCTAAAACGTATGTCGACGTAATCTGAAGTAATCGACTACTTTCACCTCACTGATTTGCGTAACAAAATTAAGTGTGGGGTGGTACCCCTAGTGCTTACATATAGATTGTACCAAGAGGGATTGTGCTGCAACTTACATTATTTCTAGTCTCAGGTACAATGGCACCTAAAGCAAGGCAAGGCAAGGAGAAGGCTACCACGTCCCAAAAGGGCAAGAAGAGAAGTCGAAAAGACCAAGGAGAATCATCCTCAGCACACCTACCACGCAGAATGTTCGGAATAAAATGGGTTCTTGAGGAAGAAGACAAAGCATGGTACAGCAGCAACAAAGAAAGAAAATATGTGAACGTCGACTTGATCAACAAGGAGACCTTAGCAAAGAAGGAGCCGCGAATGTTGGCAAAAATAATGGCTTTGAAGCTGGATTTCATCTTCCGCGACATGGGAGAGTGCAATCTTGACTTGACAAGAGAGTTTTATGCCAACTGGTCGCCGAACACAACAGGCAATGAAGTCAAAATTCGGGGCCAAGTGTTACAGCTCACCGCGGATTGGATCAACTCTTTTCTTGGCTTACCTTTGGTCGACACAGCACCATTCAAAGAACTATATAGCAGGCCTCCTTATAGAGCGATACGACACACGCTTTGTGGAAGTAGATCAATGGCAAGGTGGGGCAGACATAAAGAAACAGGTCGACACAACACCTTCCCCTATGCTCCACTAAATAGGGAAGCACGAATCTGGATGCGTATTGTCAACTCATGTCTTATTCCTGGGACTCAATACACCAAGATATCAAGAGATAGAGTGTGTTTGTTCTATTCTTTGATGAAAAACGTCCCTATCAACTTTGGGGCAATCATTCGCTCTACCATGAGGAAGGACAGACTCCACAAAAGGTCCCACTTCACATTTGGAAATTTGTTGACAGAAATCTTGCGGAAGGAGGATATCGAAGAGGAAACAGCTGACCACAAACTCCCACATAACCCAAAGAAGGTTGATCTCACCAAGGTCAAAGATGCTGAAACAACTCATGGTGTCAACCTTACTACTGCGGAGAGACATGCTCGTGATGAGAGTTTCTTCCGTCATCTCTATGGCATGACACGATTTACTATGATGAGTGGTAGACGTATTCCAACTGCTGAAGAGATCCAACAGCTGGACCACGACTACCCAATGAACATGCATGCACGGGAGATATATGGAGTGGGCGTATACTTTGAGGAACCTCTAGAGGATGATGTGCCGACTGATGACGATCGACGCTTGCCTGATTTTGACGAGGAGGAGAACTCTGACGATGACTCTTACGATGATTCAGACGAAGGGGGTATGACCCCCGACATTGAGGAAGAGTCCGACTAACCAGGTTCTTCGTATTTATTTTCCACTGAGGGCAGTGTCCCGTTTAAGTGTGGGGTGGTGGTATCGCATGCTATACTTCTCTATTTGCATCTATGTTTGTTTGCTTAGTTTTTTTAGTAGTAAATTTTTTTTTTAGCTTCGCATGAAATTATTTTGATAGGCAGCATGAGATTATAACAAGAGTATGTGCTACAATTGTGACTATTGAGACGTTTAGGCTCTAGTTGTGACTCATTATGTGATATTGTGTGGTTCAATTCCTTCACTTGTTGGGTTGAGATTCTATATTACTTCCAATCAAGTCGACCATGTGCCTTATGTGTGTGAGATTAATAGTATCTTCTATGTATGTGGCTGATGCTAGAACTTGCCTGGTATGTATGCAAAGCGAAAATAAGGAGTGTAAGTTAGGATATGATTTAGGCATTTCTTTGGCAACCTATATTTGTTTACCTTCAGTTTTACCTACCCATGGACATCATCCCTAGTTAAACCCTTTTGAGCCTTTAGCCTATTTCTTTGACAACCTTGTATGTAAGCCTAATCCATGTTTTTCAAGACCGTAATTTGATCCAAATTCCTAAGTTCTTTAAAGTGAAAAAAGTCATGTGACAACATAAGAGGAAATTGGGTAAGTATGATGCTTTAAATTGTAAATGGTGCTTGAATGTGTTACGGAAAAGAAAGTGCTATCATAAGAGGTATGTTGTGAAAAGAAAAAGGAAAAGAAAGCTGAGAAGTGAGTTGCCTTAAAATTGAAAAACAAAAGAGGAGAACAAGGGTGGTAGAATAAAAGAAAGAAGAAAGGTTGAAAGATATAAGTGTCAATGATACAATGTGATGTATTAAAGCGCTTAGGAGCTTAGTCACTATTCCTGGCCAAAATAGTCCTACCCGTCCCTTAGCCTACATTACAACCATCAAAAGACCTACTTGATCCTAATCTTAACATTCTGACATTTAGTAGAGTATTACACTAAGGGCAAGACTATGGTCATCAGTTTCTACATATGAATTCTTTGTGAGAGAGAGAGCAAGGATATTTTGATATCCATGTTTGAAAAATATGCTATACTTGTGAGTGATTATGGGTAATATATTGTGAGACACACATGGTTGATGAGTTTTGGATAGTTGTATATGATTCCTTGTGCCTTAACCTTTGCATGCGGGTTGACCACCATCACGAGTCTATGCTAGAGGCTAAACTGTTTCTACTAATGATCGGAAAGCTACTCTTTGTTGATAATTGTTGTGCTTGTCTTGAAGAATGTTTTCTGTTGTTGTTGTAAAAACCCTAAGTTGATGTTTAGAAGGACATGATATGTTGTTCGAGGACAAACAAAGCTCTAAGTGTGGGGTGTTGATGATAGGCGAATTTACACGCCTATATCAATATATTTTTCCCATATTTTAGCCTAGTTTTGAGAACAAATTATATATTTCATGCACTTTTAGTCCTTTTTCCTATAAATGAGCTAACGAACATGATTAGTAAAGTTTCAGGTATAAATGATGCAAAATACAGCATTTTATGGCTTACTTGACGCAAAAGAAAGCTCACAAAGGAAGGGAAGAAAGTCTACACGCCTAAGGACCAAAACTGCTGCATGAAAAATCTGTCCCAGGCTAAAACAGCATTTCTGAAGACTTTGGGGACTTACAGACACAAAGCTGGATTTTGACAATGATACATTAACCTAGTACAATTGGGTTATGTATTTCATTAGTTTATTTGGATTAGGAGAATGTTACATTAACCTAGTACAAATGGGTTAAGTATTTCCTTAGTTTAGTAGGATTTGGTTATTTATTTCATTAACATAGTAGGAGTAGGATAGGAGTATTATAAATACCCTATCATGCTTGAAATTTTTAATGAAGTCCTCCCTTAGTGGAGAGACACATTCTACTTCTCAATTACAACTCTTCTAATCTTTCCATTACTCAACAATTAAATTTCACAACAAGAGAATCGTTACTTGCTAAGGAATCGCGCCTATCACCCAATCCACACGCCTATCACCTAATCCACACGCCATTACTCAACAATAACAATGCAAATCGTGATCTCCTTCGCATTCATGGGTAACTAAACCTCTCTGTTGGGGTTGTGGAAGCCGAATGAGATACTATCTATTGCTGTGAGTTTGTGAGTTCGTGACACGTATATTGCTCATATCATTATTCTCTTCATCTTAATCCACATTCTTTGCAGTTGCAAACGCAAGAATACGCCAGTCTAACATTTAACTTGTTCGAGAGAAAGGTTATTTGTCTGGAAAAGAGATAATGTCCAGGTAGTAGGACACCCTTTCCTATTAAAAAGCTAGTGTCATAACTGGACTAACCTCTTGGAGAATTCGTACCGTTAGACACGCTTTAAGCTCGAGAGAGTTAAAGTCAAATAGTCCATGTTCAGGTCGAGAGACGCTTGGATTTACCATCGACTATAATTCTCTATAACCACATGCATGTCACAATTCTACACACTCATAGTCAATAGAGACGTATACCTCAGAAGGTGGACATAACCCCAACGCTTCAATTCTCATTGTTTACAACCAACGTAACAATCTTTCTCTTTTTACTTTATTATATTCAGCTTTTTTTACATTACTTGCACGACAAGAATTCCCCCCTTCTTACGAGACTTGCACCAAAAGTTTAGTAATTTTACTTACTTGTTGGCCAAGCTATTCCCTGTGGGATCGACACCCAACCCAGGTTGGGTTCTATATTTGCTAACGACCGCTTTACACTCCTACGAAAGCTGTAGATTGAGCGTTATCACATACTAATATGTAATCCCCATTCATATACAAGTTAATGCATTACAAGTGTTTGATGGAATGTCTCTATGAATGAATTATGACTAAGTAAAGATTGTTATGTTATTCAAGATTATGTTTTTCTTTAATTTTCATGCTATCAAGTCGTGGGGGTATTTCATACCCGACAACTTAGTTGTTTATTAAGAGCCAGTGTCAGTGACAGAATAGTATCAGTCATATTATGATCAGTAGTACTCTCAGTCCATTACAGAACTCAGTAGAATTCAGTCAGTTATAGAACATAGGAAAACTCAGTAATCTCAGTGAATTCAGTCCAGTTCAATCTAGTATAACAGTTCAGTGTCTTTTAGTTTGGAGTAGGATTCAGCCTCTAGTGAACCCAAGGATGGGGGCTCACCTTCCAAGGCGTGATCCTTAGAAGCAATCCTTATGTTCTAGAACTATGTAGCTAGCATAGGTTGAGAAACCAATCCTTCCAGTTGAGGGTTGATGAGGTGCTTTATCTTCCAGTAGAGGGTACCATCATTCTCATTTAGGGAACTTACCAGTAGAGGGTTACTCTTCAGCTTGTCTTTACCTTTTGCACGGTACTGACACCTTTCCAATTGGGGTAATAGATTGGACCCTATCTCAGTTATCTTATCTTATTTGGGGCATGTCGGTTAGATAATTACCTCGCACAGTTTTAGTTTCAGTCTTAGTCTTTAGAATAGAACTTAGTTCAGTTCTACAGAATTAGGACTATGAAATACAGTCACTCAGTTAACAGTAATTCCGATTATTAGTGATCCCAGATTATCAGTATATTCAGTTATCACTTATCAAATTCAGTTCCAGCATACTCAGTCATAGTAGGCATAGTATTTTTAGTTTTTACAGATCTTTCAAGTATGCTAATACAATTATTCAATTAGTTATTCTTTATGCATATGAACCCATGCATTTAGCCTTACCTTATTTATCATACAAGTACATTCCCACGTACTGATCGCATACTTATTTCTTGCCCTATGATGTTTAATATCACAGGTTCAGAAGCTCAGGTTCCTGATCGTGCTTAGCCAGATTCAACCAACAGTAGCAGATTTAGTAGTGAGTCCTCTTCTATCGAGGATATGATTTTATTTCAGTACTTCAGCTTAGCAGTATTTTTGTAGATAGAGTTTGTTGGGGGATTGTCCCATCAACTCCACTTTCAGGCAGATTCAATTAGAAGCTTTTCAGACAAGATTTTCAGATAGTATTCAATTTTATAGATGTTATATTTTATCAGTATTTTAGATGTTTTGAACCTTATCGAATTTCAGCCCATTATTCCACATTTATTTCAGTATTATTGTTCAGTGCTCACAGTAGGTGTCATTCATGGGTTAGTTTGTGGTCCTTTAGGGTCGTAAGCACCGTGTGATGACTAAGGGGTAGTCTCAGTTAGTTACAGCATATCAGACTCGACCATCTAATTAGCATCATCTATTAGTCGATGTCTTCACTAGACCTTAACCACAAGAATAACTCTAGAACACAACATTCTAATATCTCTGGCTAGGATGGAGATATGAACCTTTATAAAAGGCTACCTCTCATCCAACTGGACTGAATCCCAATGAAGGACATGAGACTCGAACGGAATGTAACATCGAAGCATGAAAAAATAGAAAACTGGATGAACAACTAAGAAATATGGGGGCAATGCCAACTCATAAACACATCACTAATTGTCTAAAGAATCACAAATAGGCCAATATACTAGGGTTTAAGCTTTCCACTCTTCCTAAAACTTATCACACCCTTCATGGGTGAAACTATAAGGAAAACACAATCACCAGCACCAAATCTCAAGGCACAAAGTCTATGGTCTGCATAACGATTCTACCTTCTGTGAGCCACTCAAACCCTATCCTAAATTATCCAAACTCTATACAAGGACTTAGGAAGAAATTATATACCCCGAGGTCTAATCTTAGAAACCTCAAACCAATTAACTAGAGGGAGACAAAGCCTACCACACAAAGCCTCAAAAGAAGAAATATCAATACTATAATGGTAGCTATTATTATATGTGAACTTCGCCAAAGCTATATGATGCTCCCACTGACCACCAAAATTCATCACACAAGCTCAGAGAATATCCTCTAAAACCTAAAAAGTCCACTTTAACCGCCATCAGTTAGGTCTAAAATGGTGTACTAAGATCAACATGAGTACCCAACTCATCATTTAGTCTTTTGAAAGTGAGATGTAAACACAAAAACTTAATTTAAGATAATTGAAACTGGCACACCATGAAGATGCACTATCTCATGAATATAGCTATGGGCCAAACTATTAGCACTAAAATTGACCTAAAGCCGAATGAAATAGCAAATTTGGTCAATCAATCCTCAATAACCCAAACACTATCAAGAATATGAGAATTATGAGGCAACCCAATCACAAAGTCCATAGTGATTCAATCCTAATTCTTCTAAAGAATGATAACATCTGAAGCAAAACATGAGGTCTCACATTCTCAGCCTTTACCTGCTGACAACAAACGCAACGAGCTACAAAATATGCTACAGCCTTCCCCATACCACCTCACCAGTAATGCTACCTCAAGTCAAGGTACATATTAGTCACTCTTGGACAGATAGAATACTTGGACAATAAGCATCCTCCAAAATCAATCTAATCCAATTACCCACTCTCGATACACAAACTTGGCCTCCAATACTCAAAACACCATTTCAATCAAGTGAGGCTTTCTTATCTTCATCACTCAATAACTTATTTGAAATCAACCTCTATCCAACATCATCAAATATATAAGCTAAAATTTTCTCCATCAAAGAAGACATAGTCTTCACGAATGCAAAACACACCCAGATGTCAAAATTTTAAATGTAAGCATCTGGTTAACTAAAGACTGAACCTCTAAGTGTAAAGTCCTCTCCTAGGTAAACATATGCACCAAGATACCCATGCTATTCAACTTCCAGCTCAAGGCATACATAACCACATTAGCCTTTCCCAAATTCTAGAGAATCAAGTCATTATCCTTAAGCAACTAAAGCCAATGATGCTTCCTCATTTTAATATCTCACTGGGTGAAGAAGTAATGAAGGCTATGATGATCCGAGAAAATATCATAATGGACTCCATACGCGTAGTGCCTCCACAACTTCAAAGAAAAACCCTTTGCGCACAACTCCAAATCATAGGTAGGATAATTCTTTTTATAAGGCTTCAACTAGAAAGAAACATATGCAATAAACTTACCCACCTATATAAAAATATGTTCTAACCTAGCCCATAAAGTATCACAAAATACATTAAAGCCTATACCCTTCTTGGGCAAATTCAAGGTAGGAGCTAACATCAATAATTCGTTATGATTCTGGAAGCCCACCTCACAAATGTTAGAACACTAAAAAGAAAGTTTATTCTAAGTCTACTTGGTCAATGGAGAAGAAATATAATAAAACCCCTCAATAAAATACCAATAATAACCTGCTAAATAAATAAAACTCAAAATCTCCATAGGAGAATTAGGCTTGGACCAATCATGAACTACTGCAATCTTGGCTGGATCAACCATAATACCATTTTTAGTCACCATATGGCCCAGAACAAGGTAGACTCCAACCAAAATTCTAACTTAGAGAACTTAGCATACAACTTCTCATCCCTCAATCTCTAAAGCACAATCCGCAAATGGTCTTCACGATCAGTCTCACTTTTGAAATAAACTAAGATATCATCTATAAATACAATCATAAAAGAGTCAAGATATGATCAAAATACCTAGTCCATTTTCTCCATGAATGCGGCGGGGGCATTGGTCAACCCAGAAGACATAAGCAAGAACTGTCAAACAAAGAGTTGTCCAAAGAGTTGTCTTAGGAATATCCTAGGCCCTAATCCTCAACTGGTGATACCTGAACCTCAAATCAATCTTTAAAAATATAGAACCACCCTAAAGTTTGTCAAATAAATCATCAATATGAGGAAGAGGATACTTATTCATTACCGTTACCATGTTCAACTATCAGTAATAAATACACATATGTATAGACACATCCTTCTTCTTCACAAACAAGATATATACAGCTTAAGGTGATACACTAGTTTGGATAAATCCCTCATCCAACAAATCTTGTAATTGATACTTCAATTCTTTCAACTCGATTAATTCCATCCTATATGGAGCAATAGCAATGGGCTTGGTGCCTGGCTCAAAATCAATGGCAAATTCAATGTAAAAATTTAGAGGCAATGTATAGTTAGACTCTGGCTCTTGTAGCAATATGTTTTATTGGGAAATTGTAAGATTAAAATGGTGATGTATGGTACTAGTAGCTAAAATTGTAGTTGAGAATTGTGATATTTAAGGGCTTTTAGTATAAGACCGTCAAAGTTTAAATTATTTTAGTTTTGACCTTATCATGCTTGAACCATTAATTTTTGGCTCAAATTATGTTCAGGGATATCAAAAAGGGTAACACGAAAGAGTTTTAAAATTTATGGATAGGTTTCAAGGTAGTTTTGGGTCACAGAGGCAGTAAGCCTTTGTGATAGCCCCGCAACACATAGGATAGACCTCCGTGATAAGGTCCGCAACAGGGACCTAGATAAAATATTAATTATTTTTATTTTCTTACTTGGGATGAGGATCTTTGGGTCCTTTACCCCTTGTACCGCCTTGGTCTCATTTTCTTGTGGTTTGTGCTAACATAATTTACTTTGTGACTCCATTAAACCCTTTTATTTTTATTCCTATACGTGTTTTTTTGAAAGGGAGTTCTAAATGGGAAATAAAATACTTTTTTCCATACTGTAAAGCTTCAAAATATTCCTATCCATCATTCAAGGATGAATGATTCCAAGGAGGACATAATGTAACACCCAACATTTTTGAGCTAGAATTTGAACCATTGTTTATACAAGTATAAACTTGAATCTAATTATTTCTCTATAAAAATAAGTGTCGTGATAATTATCCTGGTGTAAAAAGTACTTTTGAGGGGAAGATTGTTCATATTAAACACATTGAGTAGAGTGGAGTTAAGAACTTTCATTATCGACCAAATTTTAGAATTTAATTCTGCAAGGGTCAAATTTGAACATGTATAACTTCTAGATTATGTGGAATTTTGGGGCTCAAAACCAACCAAATAAAATAAAAATGTGTACTCTTTCCAAATCATCTGACTTTACTTTAATATGATATGCGAGCAAAAAGTTATGGGCATTTACATGAGAAACTACTGAGGATCCACGACGACAGTGCAGTGCGAAGCTTATTGCAGAGATTTCCTTCTGTGTTGAGCTGATGCTTTAAATTCAAGCGATATATGTTTTTTTACTTGGGGGAGGGGTATTTAAATCCTTACACTTGTAAATGACCCAAAATACAATATTAACCTATTTCTATCCAATTTCACAACACAACATCAATTATTTCACTCTTAAAAAAATCCTCTCTCTTATCCCCTTTTCAAGTCAAGCATAGGGTTTAAGGAGGTGGTCATTTAGGGTCCTAAGGGTGTTATCTTCTTCAAATTTCTTATAAATTAAGGCATGCATCTCTTTCCCTTAAACTAATATTTCTTTAATGGCATGAAATTGATTATTATTTATGGTTTTGATAATGGGTTTTGAACTATGGGTTGTGGGTTGTGCTTGTGTTTAGTTTAAATGTTTTTTCATAGTTTGTTAAGCAAAATTCATGCTTTATTAATGTTTATAAAAATTGTGTGATTCATAGGAATGATGATTTAATAGAGGGGCCATGGTTAATCCCTAATTTAATGATTTTGCCTTGGTATATGGTTTGGAAAGCATGTTCGTACAACATGTTTATGAAATTAACAATGAAAATGATTTTGTCACATAGTTTGACTATTATTTGAATCCTTTCGTAGCATAAATGTTAAATGGAACATGAATTGGTTTGGTTTGATTTTCAAATGTTTTTATAAAGGCCTTAGTGGCCATGGTTTTGGTTTAATTGAAAACTTTAAAGTCTAATTTAGTTTAATGGTTTTATATAGTATAAAGGGATAGACTTGTAGGCTCTAATTTTGGTGTGACAATACCAATGGTTAATCTATAATTAAAAAACTCCTTGGTAAATTTTTAGGAAGTTGTAAATGATTTTAATATATGCTTAAAGGGGCTTATGTAGCAAAGCAGTGGAAAGTGGAGGTCCCAGGGAGACCGATACTAGAAACTCATATCTGTCGATGTGAGGTTTGTTCATGGTGACTGTGTTCATGATTTCATACTTTATATTCTTGGGGATATACTAGTCATCTTAGGATTTCTTTAATCATGTGGCTAACATGCACTGGGGCCATTATTAATTGAACTGAACTCATATAGGCCATGGGTGACTTTGGGATACTAAAGCTACACAGTCTAGGTTAAAGTTTTATAATTTCATGCTAAGCCTTGATCCCTTTCCCATCATGTAATATATATATATATGTATATATATGTATATATATATGTGTGTATTTTGCATTAATGGTATGCATGAGAGTTGACTAGTTTTGAAGTATCATCTATGGCATTATTTGCTCCCTTATCCCTGAGTTACATGCTAGCACTCCAACTTCTAACCGTCTTCATACGTTATAACCCCACGCAATAAAGTACATGGCCATACTTCTACTCCTCCTGCATAATGACTAGGTAATTGTAGGACAGCTCGTGAGCCAAACTGAAGTAGTGATGTTTCGTACTTAGGAAGACCCTATTTCTTGTTTTGATTTTCTTATGTCATTTTCTTTTCGTTGTATAGTTTTGGCTATTATCAGGGGCATGTCCCGACACTTTATAGGTACTCAGTTTTTGGTTAGAGGCGTTGTTGGACAATTGTAGACTTGGGTATTATGGTTTTCATTTAGTATTAGTTTTGGTACGGTGGATATTTTTTGGATATTGATTTCATATAAACTTTTGAGTTTATTTTCATATCTTGCTTTATGTTGGAATTCATCCACTGCTAGGTGTTCACTGCTAGGTGTTCTTAGTTATATTAGAATAGGATCAGGATGCGGTCTCCGACCCTCAGTGGACTTGAGATGCCTATCCCGACCTAGCCATTGTTCAGGCATGATAAAAATCCTCTCCTTGCATTCTATTCCTATAGTTAATGAGTTTCTTAAAGTCTTTCCCATTGAACATCTAGAAATTCCTCCTAATAGGGAGATAGAATTTGGGATTTATCTTTTGCCTAATACTTATCCCATCTCCATTCCACCATATAGAATGGTTCTTAAAATACTGAAAAGTTAAAAGGAATGACTAAAAGACCTCCTTAATAAGGGTTTTATCTATCCTAGTATCGCTCCCTTATGTGCTCTTTTGATTTCTATGCAAAAAAAGGATGGGTCCCTTCGTATGTGCATAGACTATCACCAATTAAATAAAGTCACACTAAAAAATAAGTACCCTCATCCTAAAATTGATGATCTCTTTGACCAACTTCAGGGTGCTAAATGTTTCTCTAAAATAGATCTTCATTCAAGTTACCATCATTTAAAGATTAGGGAAGTTGATATTCCCAAGATTGTCTATTGTACCTATTATGGACATTATGAATTCTTAGAATTGTCATTTGGATTGACTAATGCTCCAGCTATTTTTATGGACCTTATGAATCAGGTGTTTAAATAGTTTCTGGATTTGTTCATATTTGAATTTATCGATGATATTAGGTGTACTCCAAAAGAAAGGATGATCTTGTTAATCACCTTTGAACTGTTTTACGAACACTTAAGGATCAGGAGTTGTATGCAAAATTTTCCAAGTGTGAATTTTTGTTCACTACTATAACTTTCCTCTGGTATGTTATTTCTAGTGAAGGGATTAGAGTGGATCCCCAAAAGATTAAGGTGGTGAAGACATTTCCTAGACTCACAACTCCAATCGACATTAGGAGCTTCTTGGGTCTGGCAAGCTATTATAGAAGAATTGTGGAAATGTTTTCATCTATAGCTTCTCCAATGAGAAGATTGACAGAGAAAAAAGATAAAGTTTCTATGGTCTGATGCTTTTGTAAGGGTAATTTTGTGAAATTGAAGAATCGCTTGGCTACTACCCTATCTTGACACTTTCTTAAGATATTGAGGGTTTTGTTGTGTGTTGTGATGCATCACAGAAGGTAATTAGTTGTGTAATAATGCATCATGAAAAGTTTGTAGCTTATACTTCCAAGAAACTTAAGGTTTATGAGAGAGATTATCCAACTCATGATCTTAAATTAGCATCCGTGGTATTTTTATTGAAAATTTTCCATCACTATTTATATGGAGTGCAAGTGGACATCTACTCGGATCACAAGAGCTTGCAATATGTATTGACCCAGAAAGAATTGATCCTCATATATATGAGGTAGCTCAAATTGCTAAAAAACTATGACATGAGTCTGCACTACCATCTAGGAAAAGCTAACATTGTTGTTGATGCTCTTAGTAGGTTGTCCATGGGTGTCTATCTCATGTTGAACAAAAAAAAAGAGATTTGTGGCTAAATTATGACTTTTGAACTCCAAGGATGGAGTATTATTGTCCATGAAGTGGCTAAGTCATTTCTTAGGGATGAAGTTAAAGAAAAACAGGTTCTCAATCCTATACTTATATAAATCAAGAAAGACATGAGTTGGCAAAAACTTATGGTTTTCTAAATTAGAGGAGATGGTGTGCTAAGGCATCAAGGGAAATTGTGTTTTCTCGGTGTAGATGGGTTACGAGAGAGGATTTTGATTGAATCCTATGTCTCCAGGTATACGATTTATCCTGGTTCAACAAAAATGTATCATAATTTAAAGTATATGTATTGGTGGAATACCATAAAGAGAGATATTGCTAATTTTTTTTGCCAAGTGTTTGAATTGTCAGCAAGTTAAGGTTGAACATTTGAGATCGGGTGGAACCTTCCAAAAGATAACCTTACTATGTGGAAGTCAGAGATAATTAACATGGATTTTGTTATGGGTCTTTTGCGGTGCTAAAACCAATAGAATTCTATTTTTGTCATTATTGATAAAATGACCAAGTCTGCTTATTGTTTGCCTGTAAGGATTAATTATTTAGAAGAAAATTATGAAAAGTTATACATTCAGGCGATATTTCAATTGCATGGGGTCCCGATATCTGTCATATTTGATTGAGGTATCCATTTTTCTTATCAGTTTTAGTGGTCTTTCTAGAAAGGGTTGGTGACTCAGGTAAACCTTAACGCTACTTTCCACCTTCAAATAGATGGTGAAGAAGAGTGTACTATTAAGACTTTAAAAGTTATGATAACGGACAATGTGATTTACTTTAAAGGTAGTTGGGTGGATCACTTTCCACTATTGAGTTTGTCTAAAATAACAATTATCATTCCAGCAATCAAATAGATCTTTTTTAGGACTTTTATGGTAGAATGTGTAGGCCTTTAATTTGATCGTATGAAATAGGTGAGACAAGTTTGTTTGGGCTTAATCTTCTGCATCAAGCAATGGAAAAATTCAAGGTTATTCGAGAAAGACTTAAGACCACTCAAAGCCTCCAATAGTCCTATACGGATGTGAAATAAAGAGAGCTAGAGTTTGAGGTTGGGTATTGGGTATTCTTGAAAGTCTCTCCTTTAAACTGAGTTATGAGGTTTCAAAAAAAGATAAAGTTGAACCTCTATTACATCAGCGCTTATTAGATTCTATAAAGAGTTGGAAATGTTACTTACAAATTGGACTTACCAGTGAGCTTAGCATCGATTCATCCTATATATCATGTGTCCATGCTAAAGAAATGTGTGGGTAATCCTTTCTTGATTTTTCCCTTTTCTTATATTGGTGTGAATGATTCCCTAACTTATACAGAAGTACCTATCAAAATTCTTCTAAGACAAGTTTTTTAGTTAAGGACTAAGAAGATAGCATTGGTAAAGTTGCTATAGAGGAACCATAGGGTAGATAAAGCTACGTGGGAATCAAAGGAGGACATGAAAGCTAGATATCCCTTCTTATGTCCATCTCTGGACGAGGTTACTTGAGATGCGAATCCTATATTTTCCCTAAATATATTTGATTTTATGTATTAGGTCCCTCCATTCTCTTCATTGCATCATTCTAAAAGTTTTATAAGTTCTTATTTGGGGGAGAATGATCCCAAGGGAGGGGGGATATTGTAACAACCCAAACGAATGTTAGAACTTTTGTGCACCTAATATTGTATAAATTTCAAGTGCATATAAAATCAAACTTCATGTCTTTGTTGAATTGGAAATGATTTAGACATGTCTTAAGGCCTCAAGTGACTCCAAACTCATAGCCAAGTTGAAACTTACCTTATCGACTTATTTCTCATAAAGTGTCTTTCTTTAGTCAACTTCAAACTCTCATAAGTCTTATATTATAAAGTATTTTTTTATCTCAAGACCCACCACATAATAAATACTTGAATTATCTTTCCAACCATCCATTTTCTACTTGATCTAATGTTAGAGTAAAACTTTATGGTGATTTTACTGAAGCTCTATCAAGCTATCAATCATCCATGACTCGTGAGTTAAACCAACGACCCATGGGTTCAAGTCATGAGTAGGATCCTGAAAGCTAAAAAATTGGTCAGATTTCCACGCCTCTAACGCACAACTCATGAGTTGAACCTATAGCCCATGGGTTCACGTCGTGAATCGAGTTATGAGGGCCATAAAACCTATCTATTTTCCTTGGATAGGACCCACGACTCGTGATTTAGACCCACAACCCATGGACTAAGCTGTGGGAACCTGTTTCTGGGAATTTTTTTTGGCGGTAAGCTTAGCATATTTTTGTCATTTTCCTTATGAGGTTCGACTCTTATATTATTAAAACCCCATTTTAACAATCACTTATGATCTTTTTCAAAAAGAATATGGATAGAAACTTTTCCTCCTCCCCCAAAACATTCTAAGAGGCAAGATCACCTAGGTTCAAGATTCGAGGCTCAAATTCAAGCTCTATTCATCTAAAAGGCATGTTGAACACTCCTTACTTTCAATATTTTTATTATTATTATTACTATTATTATAATTATGTCTCAATTGATTTGGTAATTATATGTTCTTTAATAATTGTTAGAAACTAGGGTTGAGGAGATTGTTGTGAAAATTCTTATATTGATTTCTCTTCTTATTCTATGGGTTTTCGAATCATTATTAATAGGTTTTGAGAGGTAATATATTTTGTGAAAATTATGAACTTGTAAACATGGATTCACGACTTTGAAGAATTTTGCATGATAAAAATATGGCCCTCAACCTGCTTTAAAACTTTGTTTTTCTTCATGGGAATTATGATTTTTACACTTTCTTTTGAATAAGGTATGAGATGAAATATAAAAGGCTAAATAACTTTTTTAAAACACTTGGAGGTTATGTTTATAAACCTTAAAGACGTAATTATGAGTCTAAAATAACTTATGAAAATGATATGGCATAATATGAATGGTTTGCAAGTCTTGGTATGATGATACCAATATGGGAATTCCTTAATTAAAGACTCCATGGATAAGAATTTGTGTAAAATGTTTTAATTACGCTTTGAAGAAAATTATTTAGTTTCATCAAGAAGCGTACATCCTCGTTACCAATGCCCAAAACCTATGTTTTGTCGACATAGGGATGTCATACCTTCATTAGATGACGAATGGTTCCTTTAACATGAGGATAGTATGGTGGATTTTGTATATGGGTTATTTTAGCCAAATCTAAGTACTTGCGGAAAATTGGACCGAGGCCCCGCCGATTAGGGGGTATCAAACCCACATAGCCCATGGGTTACAAGATGTCGGTTAAAAGCCACATATTTCAAGATTTAGTTTTAAATGGTTATGTCCTTATGTTCCATTTCCTTGATCTCTTACTTTATTATTATGAATGTTGAATTGAGTTATGATTTGATTTATGAAATGTTTATTTCCCTTTTCTTAGGTAGCATAAAAGTACTCATTGTACTGATTGTTCCTGGATGCTACATCATTTCATGGTGTAGGTTCGGAGGCACTTTCCCATGATTCTGTGCAGCACTAGGGTGTTTGTATTCTCTCTTGGACAGCCGTTGAAAAGCGGTGAGCCCTCCATCATCTGAAAGGCATTATTACATTTCATTTACATTTTTATTCTAATATTTTATGGTTTTGATGTAGTAGGTGGGACCATGTCCTGACTTGGGAGTTATTCTTAAAGTTAGAGGCTTCGTAGATAGGTGTTGGGTAATGGTTTGGATTTTGTTCTTAAGACATGTATATTACTTTATTTAAATATTGAACCTCTTTTCATATGGTACTGTTTCCGCAACTTTAGATATGACTATGCTTATGATATACTACTAAAGGGTCATCTCAGGCCTCCATTGATTTGGGATACACGTTATGGATAGGTCCATAATTCGGTGGCGATAGTATGAGATCGAGATAAATATGGGGTCTCAGATCATGGACAAGTAGCAGAACATTAACGATTAAAGAGGTCCCCAAGGGACCTCTTTTTCTTGATTATAGAGTTGTGTAATTGAGTGAGTGTTCTTGAAAGGCATAAAATTACCACAGGTAAGATGAGATAATGAACTGAGTATGCAAGGCATAAAGTTACCACAGGTAAGATGAGCTTAATGAAATCAGATATCAATATATGACTATATAGATAAGGATAAAAGACCATTTTTCCTTGCATTTGTTAAATCATGAACATTACATCCTTTACTTTATTTTTCTATAATTTATATACTTGTAAGGCATGTGATACAAATGACTAGTGATCAATGGTAAAACAGAATAACCCATGCTTGGCCTTCTAACCCCTAGGATATGGTCCTCATTAATGCACAAATTGGGATCGACCCATGCTAGGATTTCCTTTTACCTATGGAATACCACCCATAGTATTACGATCAACCCATGCTAGGTGTTCCTTCCACCCTTGGGATACCACACATCAATAAATAGATTCATCTTACTTCATTCTTTTATCTATAATACTATTGTTTATATAGTAATGATATAATTAAGTTTAGGAGTTTGTATAGTAGTAAGATACATGTGAATACATATTTAAGGCAGTAACAACGAAAGGGGGAGATAATGTAACATCAATGTATTATTTATGATGTTAAATGGCACAACAAACTACACTTGACTAAATGGAGAGTTTACTAAGATTGCTGCTAAAAGTACCATTCCCATGTTAGTTCTTGTAAGAATAAACAAGAAGATCTAATAATAAACACATATTCAAGTATTCTAACACACTAAGGAGTGGGAATAAGACCATTGGATAAATTGGAGATGGCACATTGCCCTTACCTATATTTTAGTAGGAAGAGCACTTAGGAAGTTTACCTTGTAACACATGTATTAGATTTCATTCCAAAGATCATAGAATCGAATAGCCTTACATATCTTATCGTATAACTCCTATATTACCCCAAATTATCCTCCTATCCCTCGGATTACTTATCTATATTAAAGTAAGTGGTAAAACTAATATTAGTAAGTAATTAATACATTTAGGCTACTTAACCTCATGCAAACAATAGACGGACAGTAAGCTAATAATTAGTTAATTCAAAGGCGTTCTTTCAACTCTTTTCACTTCCAAGTACATTCACATACAATACTAATTTTTATAAGGTTCCTCGAAATAACTTTGGCCATATTGCACCCTAAGAACATTATACAAAGTGGAGTGGATAGTAAACTTACACAATATTCAGTTTGGTGGTTATCCCAACACCCTGCATCTATGATTCAATACAAGTTAATTACATTATTCCGAAACTCAACCAAATTATCCTCAATATATAAACATAAGAAATTCCTAAAAAATCCCAAAATATCCTTTATCATAGCAACAAAATATTGAACTCATCATCCCTTAAGAGCTTAACAACAATATATACACAATTCTCTACCGAAACATGTATATAAGAAAGGGGCAAAATTGGGCAGTAGCCTCACCTTAGTTTATATGATATTTTATTCTCTTAACTTGTTACTTTTCAATATCTTGATTTCTTCACACATAAAACGCAAAAGAGGTAAAATCTCTTAATAACCAATAAAAATGAGTCTGCCAAACTTTAGAGGGTCGTCCTATGATTAAAACATGAAGAACATAATTCCTAGTCTTTTTCAAATAATATTATAATAGTTTCACCTACATTTATCTTGGAAGGAAGATAATGTCAAAAACCCTAAAGGTATTATACGACTAGTGCAGAGAGATCAAGAGAGAAAACTTGAAAGCTAATTTTTTCTAATTTGAAATGGGCTAAATAATTTGATCCTAACCCTTTTAAAAAGGACGTACTTTTGCCAACCTATTTTTTCACTTTTGGCCTTAAAACTCAAGTAGGTGATACACTTTCTTTTCCATTTAACTTGGTCCTTAATGGACTCAAACTAGTTGGGCCTTGGCTGCCCATTCTTTCATTTAGTTTGGGCCAAAATTAATTAAAGTAGGTGGTGGTGCACTTGTGTCACGGCCTAAAAATGAGTGTCATGATGGCACTTATTGCAGCGGACCTTGAAAAGTAAACCTATCACCCAAACTAATACAAAAAGAGGAAAAGATAGAAATATCCCAAGGTAAGGCTTTTAGAATGAAGTCGAACCATATAAGTAATCATAACAACGCGAAAAGCACTTATCCCAAGTATCTATCATTCCCAAAACCAGGTATCAATAGTTTAAGAACTACTAATACAATCCAAGAGTCAAATACATCAGAAAAATAACCACAAAGGAATAATATCTATCTCCAAATACTAATAAAGATATAACTACTATAGAAAGATAGAGGTGAACTTTGTACACATGAATGTCCAACTGCTACCTTGGAAGCTCCAACAATCGCTCGAGTCAAGCAAGCTGAGGTACACTCGAGCTAGGAGCCACTCTGAAAAGGTGTAGTAGGCCTGAGTATGGTCCACTTGTACTTAGTATGCATCATAGGCGAACCAAGCAAAGTAGTAAATAAAGCATACAAAACATACACTAAGGGAACATCACCCTCAATGAAAAAATGTTCCTTAACGGTTGCCCACACCGCTTGCACTAACAGTTTTAATAAATGGCATATATTGCAACATCACAACAAGATAGAACACAAGTATGCATTATATCACATATAAGTAGAACAAGAGGGAACATGCATATACAATATCATCAAATACAAGTAAAAAAAAATAAGAAAATTACAAAAAAGTCTAGTTAATATGGAAATACAATACAATGTAAACACAATAAAGTAAGTGCAATGTATATAATGATGATGATGATGATGATGATACATGAGGCCGTCGTACAACCTCCGGGATCATTGAACAATCCCCATATACCCCTATAGAGGAAAGCCTCCCAATGCAGGACCCATGGGAGTTTCGTCAACCCGTATACAATCCACATATAACATATCTTCATTCTAGAACTTCCCTCGGAAATGTTCTATCAAGTGTTGCTAGTGTTTCTCAGGTGTTGCACTGATGGTACCAATGTTTTATGAATGAGTATGATATGAAGATGTAATGCTCACAACCAATGGTACCACATTAAGCATTTTAAAAAGATAATACAACTATTAACATGTATTCAAGGATATCAATATCACTTAGGACCCCACACGGTCACACATGTCATATAATATCTCAATTTCGATAATTATATCATATATAGGTCCCTAGATGGAACAACACATAGATAGCCATTTTTCATGATTAGTTTTCACCCTTAACATGCATTTTGTATCATCATTTACTACCCAGACCAGTCTAAAAGAGTTAAGCCATACCTACCTCAAAAGCCAAAATCGGTCCGCTACACTTCGAACCAACGATCTTACTTTCCACGAACAATGTCAAACTCTATTAAAAACAATGAATATGAAATCAATGTGTCTAAACTAAATCAACTATATCCATATTGATTACTTATAGTTCATAGTCAAAATGAACCCCCAAAATGGATTTTCAAAAAAAAAGAGTAAAATTGGAACTTTAATTCAAAAATGTGTTCCCCATATTTTTAGGAACCTATAGCTCAAAATCCAAGTCACATCGAGTAAAAAACGAGGTTCAAATCAAACAAAAAAAACATTTTTGAGCTTTACCCTGTAAAAATTTTTAAATCAAGAATAAGGGTTGTTTTGAAGGTTGAATTAATGAAAAACTAGTAATTACAAGATAAAAATATTATTCAAGTGAAATGAAGTGAAATTGGGGTTTAAAGTCAAGCCCTAAGATTTTCGAGATTTTCATAAATTAAGACATCACGGAGAAAAAGGTGATTCTTAATTTAAATCCGTATAAAAACAAGAAATAGGGGTTAATCTTGCTTCCCAAGATCCCACAAGCTTAACAATTAAGCTCCCATACTATTTTAGGGTTTAACTCTCAAGCGGCAAGATGAGAAATGAGAAAAATGGACCAAAAACTATTTTAATTGTGCAGAAAATCTGCACTGGTAAGGAAAAAGTTGTTGTTTTTCTTATTTTAAGTCAATGCGGACTTTGATGGGTGCTCGGATTTGTTCGGAGTTCGATATTTGCAAACAAACTATGTAAGCATACTAAATTCGACGTGCCAAACGCGGAGATATCAAATTTCCAAACCAAGGGTCAAAATGAGATTTAAATGCCATAAAATCATACCAAACATGCTAAAACCCTAAAATCAATATTTGAGGTCTATTAGCAAAGTCAAATTTTTCATCCAAGGTCATTTCGATCAAATATGGGTCCCACATCCATATTTTTAATTTTCAACTTTCCGATCAATAGGTTGGAAAGAGCTCGGGTGCACTGGAACCCAAACCAAAGGTCAACCCAGCCTAAGATCGATATTCCAGAGCTACTGGCGCAGTCCGTTCAGCCATCCATTGCAGGAATCAAAAGATGTCCCCATAAGTCAAAAATAAGGCTCTTTAAGCCATCAAAAACTACAATATCGCATAAATGGTACAAAAATGCATCGAAAATCATGTAAATCACACCCACACTCTGAAATACTATAATGTAACTACAGAGGGGTAAAATAGTCAAATCATACAAAATTACAAATTTCACATATTTCATCAAATTTTTAGGTCGTTACATCATCCACCACTAAAAATCTAGTTCCTCCTCGAACTAAGGGAAGGAAATACCCGAATCAATGAAGTGATGACGTTAAGAACTATGTATATCTGACTCGACCACCCAAGTAGCCTTGTTTACAGGTTGATGTCGCCACTGAACCTTAACCACAGGGATAACTCTTGAGCGCAACCGCCTAACATCCCTAGCCAAAATGAAAACTTGCTCCTCAAAAAATGACAACCGCTTATCTAACTGAACCAACTCCCAATGAATTACATGAGACTCATTAATAATATAGTGACAAAGCATAAAAACATGAAAAACTAGATGAACAGCTGATAGATCAAAGGATAAAGCCAACTTATAAGTCACATCACTAACAGTACAAAGAATCTCAAATGGACCAATATACCTGGGGATAAGCTTGGCACTCCTCCCAAACCTCATCACACGCTTCATAAATAAAACTCGAAGGAAAACATGGTCACCAACAACAATTCTTAAGGTACGAAGTCTATGATCAGCATAGCACTTCTGCATACTATAAGCCACTCTAAGTCTATAGTGAATGACCCAAACTTTATCCAAGGAAGCACGAACCAAGTTCGTACCTTGAGGTTTCACCTCTGAAACATCACACCAACCCACTTGGGAGTGATAACGTCTATCATACAATACCTCAAAAGGAGTCATATCAATACTAGAATGGTAGATATTATTATAAGTAACCTTTGTTAAAGCCAAATGTTGCTTCCATGAGCCACCGAAATCCATCACGCATGCGCAGAGCATATCCTCAAAAACCTGGATAGTCCGCTCTAACTGGCCCTCAGTCTTGGTATGAAATACTATGGTAAGATCAACCCAGGTACCTAACTTATCCTGAAAAGTCTTCCAAAAGTTAGATATGAACATAGGACCTCGATAAAAAATAATGGACACTGACACACCATAAAGTCTCACAATTTCACGAATGTAGATACAAGCCATCCTTTCGGCACTGAATGAGACCTGAAGCAGAATAAAATAATCTAACTTTGTCAATTAGTCCACGATGACCCAAACACTATCAGAATCATGAGATATACGAGGCTAACTAATCACAAAGTCCATAGTGATTCATTTCCACTTCCACTCGGGAATGGGTAACCTCTGAAGCAATCTACCAGGTCTCATATGCTCCACCTTCATGAACTGACAACATAGGAAGCAAGCCACAAAATCTACTATATCTCACCTCATACCACCCTACCAGTAGTGCTGCCTCAAATCACGATACATCTTAATCACATCTAGATGAATAGAATATCTAGAACAATGGGTCTCCTCCAAGATCAATCTAATCTAATCACCACTCTCGGTAGACAAACTTAGCCCCCAATCCTTAAAACTCCATTTGAATCAAGTGAGGCTTCCTTAGTCTCTCCACTCAACATCTTATCTTGAATCAATATTAATCTAACATCATCAAATTGATAAGCTCGAACCTGCTCTATCAAAGTAGATCTAGTCTTTACAAATGCCAAAACATGCCCCGATGTCAAACTACCCATGCTAGTTAACTTCTAGCTCAAGTCATTTGCAAACACATTAGCCTTGCCCTAATGGTAGAGAATAGTCAAGTCATAATCCTTATGCAAAACAAGACAACGATGCTACCTCTTATTAATATCTTACTTTATGAAGAAGTAGTGAAGGCTATGATGATCTAAAAAGGTCTCATAATGGACTTAATACAAGTAGTGCCTCCATAACTTCAAGTAAAACACAACTGCACACAACTCTAAATCATGGGTTGGATAATTCCTCTCATGAGGCTTCATCTAATAAGATGGATACGTAATTACCTTATTCTCCTACATCAACACAAAACCTAACCCCAACACCTGAAGCATCACAAAAGATAGTAAAATCCACGCCTTTCTTAGGCAAAGTCAAGATAGGAGTTGAAGTCAATAAATCCATTAAGTTTTAAAATGTTGCCTCACATGCATCGAACAACTAAAAAGAAATCTTCTTATGGGTCAAATTGGTCAATGGATCTGCAATTGATAAAAAACCTTCAACAAAACACAGATAATAACCTGCCAATCCAACAAAACTTGAAATCTCAGTGGGCAAAGTAGGTCTAGCCAAATCATGAACCGTGATAATCTTAGCTGGGTCAACCATAATACCTTCCTTAGTCACCATATGACCTAAAAAGGAAAAAGACTCCAACCAAAACCTGTACTTAGAGTACTTAGCATACAACTTCTCATTCCTCAATCGCTGAAGCATAATCCACAAATGCTCCTCATTCTTAACCTTACTCTTGTAATAAAATAAGACATCATCTATAAATATAATAACAAAGAAACTAAGATATGATCAAAACACCCAGTTCATCAACTCCATGAGTGCGGCAGTGGCATTAGTCATCCTAAAAGACATGAACAAAAAGTCATAATGACCATATAGAGTCTAAAAAGTTGTCTTTGAAATATCTGAAGCTCTAATCATCAACTGGTGATAATCAGACCTCAAATCAATCCTTGAAAATACCATAGCACCCTAAAGTTGATCAAACAAATCATCAATGTAAGGAAGAGGATACTTAAGTTACCTTATTCAACTGTGGATAATCAACACACGATCGCATAAAACCATTCTTTTTATTCACAAACAAGACAGGCGTACCCTATGGTGAAACACCAGGTTAGATAAATTCCTTGTCTAACAACTCCTACAATTGATCCTTCAGTTGCTTCAACTCTATTGGGGCCATTCAATAAGAAGGAATAGAAATGGGCTTGGTGCCCGACTAAACATCAATAGCAAGATCAATATATTGATCTGGAGGCATATTAGATAAGTCCATAAGGAACACATCCATAAACTCAAGGACAACATGAACAAAATCTAAAGAAGGAAGTGATACAACACTGGTGTCAGGAAAATAATCCAAGTAATATAAACATTCCCTCTCTACCAATTTATGAGCCTAAACATAAGATATAATCCTCTTAGGACCCAAATAAAGTGAACCCTTCCAAGCTATCCTTGGTAAACCCGGCAAAGCTAAAGTCACGGTCTTGGCATAATAATTTAGGACTGCATAAGAAGAAGTCAACCAATCCATTCCCAAAATAATATCAAAATAGACCATGTCTAGCATAAGCAAGTTTACCAAATTTTCAAGCCTGGTAAAAGTCACAACACAAGGTTGATGCACCCAATCCACCACTAAAGAATCACTTATCGGGCTAGATACATGAATAGGCATGGAAAAAGGCTCACTAATAGAATCAAACCTGAAGTAAAATACACATACATATATAAGTAAGTCGATCTATGATTAAATAATATAGAGACAGGTCTAAAATAAATGGGAATGATACTTGTAATCATAACATCAGAAGCCTCAGCCACAGGTCTGGATGGTATAGCATAACATTGACCACGACCTCCAACTACCTGGGTGACCCCACCACTACCACCTAAGGCTCCACTATATTTACCTCTCGCACCTCTGGTAGAACCCCTGAACCTCATAGCTAAAAGATGAGTAGCCCAAATCACCCAACGGGGATAGTCCCTGGCCACATGGATAATCTCATCAGACATATAAAAACATCTACGGCCAGCCTCAATAGGAGAAGGTATAACTGGGCCCGAACAGCCATCCTAAACTACTGAACTAGAAGATCTACTAGTTGAACTCTATAAACTCATATGTACTGGCCTACTATGGTATCCTCGAGAACCTATAAAATCTCTAACTCGATAGGTCTGACTCCTGAACTCACAAAAATGTTATGCCTTCTTGGCGCATCCCTGAGATGCACTAGAATATCCTTTGTTATCTTAGAATGATCCACTATACTCTTGAAAGAAACCTCAAACACAATCGTCTCAGATTTAGCCAACTAAAGAGAAACATCCAAACCCTTCACAAACTTTTACACCTTCTCAGACTCGATGGAAATACTATCATAGGAATATTTGGATAGGGCATGGAAGCATGACTTATACTCAAAAACCTTCATGGAGCCCTGCTCTAAATGATCAAACTCATCCCGCATACAATCTCTCAACCTTAAAGGCATAAATCTCTCTAGAAAAGCCTCGACGAATTTATTCTAACTTATCTTAGGAGAATTACTAGGTCTATAACTAACAAGCGACCTTCACCAATCTATCTCCATATCTCTTAACTGATAAGATATAGTATAAGCCAGACTAATTACACAGAAAGAGTGAAACATAACTCAGAATACAAGGTATGAAAGAACTTCGCATGATAAAGAATAAAATAAGTAAAATTTCCTAAAGATATCCTATAGCCTCTTCAAGATAGATATGGACATCTACGTACCGATCCGTGAGACTCTATAAGACATCCCATTCTTACACCATTAAGACTAATGAAACCTGGCTGCTCTGATACTAATTTTCCATGACCTAAAAATGAGGGCCATGATAACACTTGTCAGAGAGTACCTTGACAATTAAACCTATCACCCAAACTGATACAAAAAAGGAAAAGACAGAAATATTCCAAGGTAAGGCTTTTAAAATTAAGCCAAACCATATACGTAGTCATAACAATGGAAAAAGAACTTATCCAAAATACCAATCATGCCCAAAACCATGTGTCAAAAGTGTAAGAACCACTAATACAATCCAAGAGTCAAAAAGATCAGAAAAATAGCCACAAAGGAATAATATTTGTCTTTGAATTCTAATAACGACATTACTATTATAGAAACATAGAGGTGAACTTCGGAAGCATGAATGTCTAACTGCTACCTTGGAAACTCCAGCAATTGCTCGAGTTAAGTAAGCTGAGGTGCACTTGAGCTAAGACCTGCACCAAAAAGGCATAGTAGGCATGAGTACGGCCCACTTATACTCAGTAGGTATCATAGGCTGACCAAGAAAAGTATTAAATAAAGCATATAAAATATACACTAAGGGCATGTCACCTGGAATCAAAAAATTTCCGGCAATGGTAGACCACATCGCTTAAACTAACAGTTCTAATATATCATATATATTGCAACATCATAACAAGATAGAATACAAGTATGAAATATATCACATACAAGTAGAATAATATGGAACATGCATATACAATATTAATAAATACAAGTAAAAAAAGATAAGACAATTACATAAATACCAAGTTAATATGGAAATAAAACACAATATAAACACAATAAAGTTAGTACAATGTATATAATGATGATGATAATGCATAAGGTCGTCGCATAACCTTTGGGATCTTCGCAGCAACCCCTTATACACAAAGGGAGACAAGCCTTCCAAAGCAGGACAAATGAGGGGTTTGTCAAAATCCATATATATCATAGCTTCTTTTCAGCACATCCCTCATAAAGGTGTTATCAGGCGTTACCACTATTTTTATGATGTTGCCATGATGGTACCAATGTTTCATGAATTAGTATGATATGAAGATGCAATGCTTAAAACTAATCACAATGAGTATTTACACATCCAAATAAATGATATATTTCCACAACCAACCACAATGATACATTTCCACAACCACGTGATCCAATATCCACTCATTATTTTCATTTCATTCATGAATTTGCACATGTCTCATATGCCAATTAAGTATTAATATAATCACAATACCCAAATGGTACCACATTAAGAATTTTAACAACACAATGAAATTATTCACATGTATCCAAGGCTATCATACAATAGGACCCCGCACTGTCATGCATATCACAGAATATCTCAATTTTGCTAATTATATCACATATAGGACCCCACATGGCACAACACATAGAAATCCATTTTTCATGATTAGTTCCCAGCGTTAACATACATTTTGAATAATCATTTACTACCCAGCCCAGTCTAAAAGAGTTAAGTAATAACCTATCTCAAAAACCAAAACCGATTTGCTATACTTCAAACCCACAACTTTACTTTCTGTGAATGATCTCGAACTCTACTAAAAATATTAAATATGAAATCTATGCATCAAAACAAAACCAACAACACCCATATTGACTACTTTTAGTATGGGGTCAAAATGAACACCTGGAATGAGCTTTAAAAAAAGAAGGGCAAAATTGGAACTTTAATTCAAAAACATGTTCCCCATATTTTTAGGAACCTATAGAGGAAAAAACAAGTCAAATCGAGTAAAAACGAGGTTTAAAGAGAAAGAAAAACCATTTTTAAGCTTTAGAGAGTAAAATCTTTGAAATTCAGGTTAAAATTAAGAATTGGAGTTGATTTAAAGGTTAAATTGATAAAAAAAAATTAGTAATTATAATATAAATATATTATTCAAGTGAAAAGAGGTGAAATTTGGGTTTATAATTAAGTCCTATGATTTTTGGAATTTTGAGAAATTAATCAAGAGAAAACTAAGAAAAGGGTGAATTCTTACCTTAAATCCGTAATAAAACCAAGAAATAGGTGTTAATCTAGCTTTCCAAGCTCTCACAAGCTTCAAGTTTAAGCTCTCATAATATTTTAGGGTTTAAATCTCAAGAGGCAACATGAAATATGAGCAAAATAGACCCAAAAACTATTTTTAATAGTGCAGAAAATCTGCACTGGTAAGGAAAAAGCTGTTGTTTTTCTTATTTTAAGTTCAATTCAGACTCCGGTGGAGTGTCCGAGATTCATTTGGAGTCTGATATATACAAATGAACTATGAAACCACACTAAATTTGATATTTTGAACACGATAGAGATATTGATAAGGGCCCCACCATTCTCTTTTGGGGACACTATTAGATAAGGTTCGCCCACAACTTGTCCTTACTAGTGATGCGGTATTGACACCCTTCCAATTAGGGTTACAGATTGGAACCGAACTCAGCCATAATGGCGTATCAGGGGCATATTAGTTAAATACTACCTCCCATAATTTTAGTATGAGTCTTAGTAAAAGAACTCAAATAGTTCTTCAGATTTAAGACTGTCAAATACAGTCGACTCAGATAGAGTAAGGAACTCAGATTGCTCCATCAGATTTAGGATTGTCAGATACCGTCACCCATGTTATCAGTTATATTTAGATACAAATATTTATGCTATCAGTTATATCAATTATTAGCATATCATGTCATCAGTATTCAGATTCATTAATCATGATATCAAAGTATCAGTTATAGTTATGTATTTTTGTATGCATTCTTTCATTTTTGTTAGACAGTTAGCTAGCATTATTCATGCATTTTAACCCTTGCATTAGCCTACATCACATGTATACTCAGTATATTTCATTGTACTTATGCATTTGTGATATGGTGCTTTCTTTTTATGTTACACCATGGGTTTAGAGACACGAGTTCAAGATCAGCAGTAGATTCCAATCTCAGTAGTCAGAATAGAAGTGATTACTTATCATTTTAGGACATGATTATTTCTCCACTATTTTATTGATTAGTTATTCGTTGGAGTTAGTTGGGGACATGTCCCATCAAATCCTTATTCAGATTATTCAGACAGTAGAGGCTTTCAGACTAGATGCAGACTATTATGTTTTAGACTTCAGTGTTTACAGTTTTTTTTTAGGTATTGTATTAACCATAGATGTTATTTCTTCCATCTTATGTTCAGTATTGAACATTATGGCCTTTTAGTGCATGTTTTTGCATTATTTAGTATTTTATGCAGTATATAAGTACAGATATTAGTCATGGGTTAGCTTGTGGTCCTTCGGGGTCATGATCATCGTGTAGCATTCCGGTTCAGCGAACTGAGGTGTTCCAAGATAAGAGGCATAGAGACTTAGAGTTTGAGGTTGGGGATAAGGTGTTACTAAAGGTATCTCCCTTGAAGGGTATAAAATGGTTTGTTAAAAAAGGGAAGCTCAGTCCCCTTATGTTGGTCCCTATGTGGTTTGGAGAAGGATTCAGAATGTGGCATATGAATTAGAGTTGCCTTCTAGTTTGATTTCCATATTTTCAATATTTCATGTCTCTATGTTGAAAAAGTATCTTGGTGATACTTCTTGGGAAGGATTGGGTATCTCGTATTCTTTATCTTATAAAGAGGTCCCAACTGATATATTGGATCAATAGGTACACTGATTACAGATCGAGTATGTATCCTCAATTAAGGTTCTATGGCGGAACCACAAGGTGGAAGAGGCTACATGGGAAGTAGAAGCAGACATAAAGTTTAAATATCCATATTTTTGTCTGCTCTGGATATTCATATGGAAGGTATGTGTTCTTGATCACATCATTATTTTCTTACTTAGTTAAGGGTTAGAATAAACCCTCGCATCTTTTTTTTCTAAATTGGTTGAAGGTTGTATTAATATTTGATAATGAAAATGAATTGTGCTTGTGTTTGGCCTACTTTTTATGTCATTCGGGGACAAATTATCCTAGTTGGGAACCATAGAAAATTTCCTAGATTTTTTCATTTATGAACAAGATACGACTAGGGGGTACAGGTCGTATCCTAGGGTACGGTTGGTAAGGTTTGGTCATACACTAACCAGTGATGGTTAGTGGGTTGGATTGGTTTTAAGAATGGATACGAATTGGATTGGTACTAGTTGTATGATGGTTGATGAGTCGTATAGTTGGGTTTTCCTTCACTTAATCTAAGACTTAGTAAGTTAACTTGGATCTGAGTATGAGTGGCTCACCATGGGTTGTGAGATAGGGTCTGAGTTGTACTGTCCCACTCCTAGGTTAAAGAGTGTCAACTCCTTTTGGTTTTGATATGGGTACGGGTTAAGGGTACTATTTGTATCCTTAGATTTGGTTTGGCTTAGATGTCATATGTTGAATAGTACGGGGGGTCTAAGGGAGGCCTAGGGTACAAGTAGCGGGTACCACTCATATTGGAGGGTATGATTGGTATGGTGGAGTCGTACCCACCTGCAGGGATTTTATGCAGTTAAGTTGGGGGTAATCTGTAGATTTCCCCTCTTAACCTAGTATGACCCCATGACTTATAACACATTTGGGGCACTATTTTACCCTATTACTCTAATCTAAAACACTTAGAAGTACTCTCTAATTCCCTCTAAGGCTCTTGGGTTAAGAAAAGTTAGGGTTTCCTCTAGAGCAGTAATTTGGGGCTTGTGTGGATGATTTCTCTCCATCATCTTCATAATTTAAGGCAAGATACTCCTCCCTCATTTTTCATTCCAACTAAAGACATGTTTTATACAATGTTTTCATGGAATGATTATTTTATGGTTTGGGGGTTTTCAAATATGTGTTGGGCTTCTGGTATTAAATGTTTGGTTATGGTTTTCCTATGTTTTATATTTATTTTTACATGGTTTAATGGTGGTTTGAATAATTGGTTGCATGGGAATGGTTAATTGGTAATTGGAATTGGTTTTGGGAACATTATGTCCCCAACATGTTTGATAAAATGCCTATGATAATGCTTTTACTATATTATTGGACTTTTAATGGAACTATTTCATGGTATGCTTTGGTAATAGAACCCTAATTGGTATGAATAGTTTAAATGGTTTGGAATAGCTAGATGGTAAGGTTTAGTGGTCTTGTTTATGGCCAGCTAATCTTCTTTGTAAGTTACAAGGAAATCCCCCAAGTAAACATGCTAATGAACATTTATGGGGCACACGGGATTCCCCAAGTTAACTTGATAGTGTAATCTATAGGTACATGGGAATCCCTTTACATAAAAAGGCTATCTAATGTCACTGTTTGCAAGCTATAATCGGTAAGACAATACCACTACTTATAGACTAGGTTTATAATAGCGGAATAAACGTTTGGTTGGATGGTAATAGTTTTAATTAGCCAATAATGGCAGGGTATGATAGCTAATCGTGAAAGTGCGCGTCTAATGGATGGACATTGGAAACTCATGTTTGAAGACATTAGGGGTTGATCATAGTGACCATATATGTTATAATGAGTTACATGGGAATCCCCTAAGTACACTGTACATATGTATCATAGGGAGAAAAGGGTACTCATAATCCCCTACTCTTATAGTATCTCCAGCTCATGAGGCTACATGCATCGGGCCTTGTTCAGGGGGTTTCTCTGGACCCATATAGCCCATGGGTGGTGCTAGGATGGTTAAGCTACACATATCCTGGTTAAAGATTTTTAATGTGTGATAAACATGGTTCCCTTTTCTTGGTGTGGTCATAGATGCATATATATATGTATTTTTGGATGCAAATGGTTGGTTTACATGGTTTTATTGGATGGAGTTATTTTATCCTTATCCTAGTACATGCTAGCGTTCACCAAGTAATCCATCCTCGGGCAGCTGTATCCCCATGTGATTTAAGCGTATTGGTGATCCGTTGTATGTTGTGCCTATCAAGCATATTGGTATTTCAGATTCTCTATTTTATGAAGAGGTCCCGATTGAGATCTTGGATTGTCAGGTTCGTCCGTTGCGGACCAAAGTTGTGGCCTCATTAAAGGTTCTATAGAGGAACCACATGGTGGAAGAGGCTACATGGGAAGCTAAAGTGGAGATGAAGTCCAAGTATCCATTCCTCTTTTCTATTCTAAGAATTCGTGCAAAAGGTATATGTTCTTCAGAGCGTCTTTGTTTTCAAACTTTGTTAAAGGAATGATTGATTCAGTGGTATTTTATTTTCTGTCTTAAAGGTAAGAATGGAGATGTTTTGGGGTGTAATAGTGCTTGTATTGCCTTGTTCCATCATTCTGGTATAAATGATCCAAGTTGAGTAGAATTGAAACACCCTGAGTTTGACCCTTAGAAATTTCTTGGGTTTTTAACTCTCTGTCCATCATACAACCCAAGCTTACCAGTCTTATGATGTGGGGTATGAATTAGTAGCCCAAGTCATATGATAATTAGAGTGTGGTTGTTTATTTACCATCCAAGGTTAGACTAGACTCCATACAAGTCATATAGAGTTGGTACAAGAAGAGTAGGGAAAATGATATGATTAACGGTGTCGAGCCCTTAAAATACTATTTAGGGTACGAGTTACGGTTACTACTCGTATGATGTGGTACGAGTGAGGTGCCCAAACCGTACCCACCTGCGCTCATTTTTCAGCTTTTAAGCTGAGGGTATTTTGGACATTTCCCCTCTTAACTTCTTTTGAACTCATGACTTAAAACACTATTGGGACTTCATTTACCCTATTATTCTCAATCAAAAATACTTTAAACACTCTCAAATCTCTCTTAAGATTTTATTTCAAGAAAGAGGTTAGGGTTTCCTCAAGATGATTCAATTAGGGACTTTTAAGAGAAAATATCTCCGTTATTTCAACTAAAGGCATGTTTTAATTAATGGTTTTCATGGTATAATTGTGATATTGTTTTGGTTTTTGAATTATCTGTTGGGGATTTTGGTTATTAATGGTTGGTTAATGTTTTCCCATTGTTTACTTATAGTTTTTCATGTTATATTTATGGTTTAGAACTGTGGTTTTATGGGAATGGTTAATTGATACTTGGTTTTGCTTTTGGTTTGTGAAATCATATGCCCTCAATATGTTTGTTAAAATGCCAATGAGAATGATTTTGTCACATAGTTTGACAATTCTTGAAATTCTTGCATTACATAATAAGGTAATGGAACTTAAAGTTGGTTTGGATGGTTTAAATGGTTAAATGGTAAGGCCTTGGTGGCCATGGCCTTGGATTAAATGAAAAACCTTGTGGGGTACAAGGGAATCCCCCAATTGATTTTAATAATGGAGACTACGGGGTACATGGGAATCCTTAAGTGTTCGAAAATGACTTTGCTTGCAAGCTATAGTAGGTATTACGATACCACTTCATAATGCCTTGGTTATAAATGCATGTAATTGGTGGTTTGGTTCTGTGCTAAAGGGTTTAATTGTGAAATAAAAATGGGTTATGATAGCTAACTTTAAAGGTTTGAGTCTAATGGACGGACATTGGAAACTCATGTTTGCCGATATACTTGCAGGGTACACATGAATCCCATATGTTATACTTGTATATATGTATCATGGAGGGTGAAGGGTACATGGGAATCTCCGACCCCTATGATATTTCTAGTTTGTCTGACTATGCACACTGGGGCCCGTTTAAGGGGTAACACTCGACCCGTATAGCCCGTGGGAGGTCTTACGATGGTTAAGCTACACAAACCCAGGTTAAAGGTTTTAAATGCATGATAAACCCGATTCCCTCTCCTGACCTGGAATATATATATATATATGTATGAATGTTCTTGCATATGGTTTTTTATTTATTTTTAAATATTCACCCATTAACCCGTCTTCGAGCACTATATCCCCATGTGATGTAGGAATCAACCATACTACTCCTCCTTTTCATTGACTGGATTAGGGGACAACTTATGTCAGATTGAAGTGGTGAGCTTCCGTATTCTGTAAACTCCATTTCATTTTATGGATTTCTCTACATACTTCTGTTATTTCTTGGACATGGGTTTTCGCAATGGTCGTGGGCATTTCCCGACCGTATCTTATTTTAATATCGGATAGAGGCTTTATGTGACTACTATGGGCAAGGTCGGCGTCAGTATTGGTGTCAGCCTTGGTATTTGTATTGGTATTAGGGCTGACACCATTGGGATGTATTTGATTTACGATTTTTCTATCCTATCCTATTATATGTTCGAAATGCATCCGACTTAAGGTGTAGGGCGGTAAGGGTTAAGTGTTGAGGGTGGGCTCCAGTCCCGGGTGGGGCTTGAGGCATCTGACACAACTAGGCCTTGGTTTGTGTCGTGTCATATAAAATCAACTCTAGCCTCAAAAAGCTTCAAATGTCACCCTAATCAATCACCGTGAGGTGCACTCTAACCAGGATCTGCACCAAAAGGGCTCAGTAGGAATGAGTACAGTCCACTTGTACTCAGTAGGAATGGTAGGCCAACTGAGCAATGTAAAAAATAAAGCATAAAAAATACACACTAAGGGCACATCACGTGCAATCAGAAAATGTCTCAAATGGTAACCCACACCATCCCCACTAACATTTCTATAACACATACACCATAGCAATACGAGAGATAAATACAAGTATATAGATATTACACATACGAATACGAAGAAAGAAGTGCACATAGACATGTATAATATCAAGGAAAGATAATACATCACAAAAAATACAAAGTAAATACAAATGTAATGGAGATAATAATGTTAATGATGATGATGATGATGATGATGGCAATGATAATGATCACCAAGGATGTCGCACAACCTCCTTATACACCTATATTTCTAAAGGTTCAGAATGTAGGACCCATGGAGAGTTCTTCAACCCGTATACAACCAATATCCAATATCAATATCCATATCTCCTCTCCGGCACATCTTTCTCCAGTTGGTTTTTAAGATGTCATATTTTCTGTCAAAAAAAGTCAGTGTTTCCAGTATTTACATAGTGGTACCAATGTATCATGAATGAATATGACATGAGGATGTAATTCTCACACCAACCAGAATGAGAAATTCCATATCCAATCAATATACCAACCAAGTGAGCCAAAATCCACTCATTTATCCAACCATCCATAAATCCAACATAATCCATATGCCAATAGAATGAAATACATTAAAAGTCACCATTGATACCACATTAGGATTTTTCATCAAACAAGATTACAACTAAATTCCACGTACATATGGCAGAAAAATTATATAGGACCCCACAAGATCACACATAGCAAATAATGTTCCAAAACTATGAAATAACATCAATATATTGGCCCCACATGGGAAAAACACAACAATACAACCATTTTGATTATTAGCTCCCACACCCTTAACATATTTTTGAACCAATATTAACTACCCAACCTAGTCTGAAGAAAGTTAAGCCATAAACTAACTCGAGTACCAAAAATCGATCAAAAAGACTTCAATCCAAAGCCTTTCTCCCACGAATGGATTTGGAATCAACTAAGATATTCAAATATAAAATATACGCATTGAAAGAAGCCCAACGATACCCATATTGACTATTTTTAAATCAGGGTCAAAATGGACCTTTGAAATGATTTTTTCAAAAAAGAAGGGCAAAACCATAATTTTATTATTGAAACATGTTCCGCAGACTCATAGGAGTCTTCAGCTGAAAACCCAAGAAAACACGAGGTCCAAATAAAAGAAAAACTACTTTCAAACTCTACTGGTAAAAATCCCCAAAATACATGTTAAAATCAAGAATTGTAGATGTTTTGAAGATGAAATTGTGAAAAAAGAGATAATTTTAAGATTAGAAACTCACCTAGGTGAAAATGGGATTTAAGTTTGAGAAATACAATTTTTTGGCCATACGGGCAAAAATTCCCAACTTTTCACTTTTAAATCCGCATTAAAATATGTTTTAAATAAAAAAATTGAGGGGAAGTAATTAAAATAAGGGTTTTGGAGCTTTCCCAAGCTTAAAAATGGAGAAAATCGTTCAAAATTGCAAAATCCTAAGCTCTAAGTCTCAAAAATGGTTTAAAATGGCAAAACATGGTTATTTATTACACCCAAGCATCGCATACGCAATCACAGGGTTGCTTAAGAGACTACCATTTAAGCAACCAAGCCATGCGTAGGTGATACCTCACCGGAAGGTAGGTTTTGCGTAAGCGAGTCTCAGAGCTTGACCAAGATATTGCGTAACAGACACTTGGGACTGGTCTTCCAGTAGTGTAAGTGACCAGCCAGTTGCAAATGCGGGTACACCAACACCAAATCTCAAGGCACGAAGTCTATGATCTGCATAGCGCTTCTTCCTACTCTCAGCCACTCAAAACCTATCCCGAATGATCAGAACTCTATACAAGGACTTAAGAAGCAAGTCCATACCCGGAGGTGTAATCTTAGAAACCGCAAGCTAATGACCTAGAGAGAGACAATTCCTACCATACAAAGACTAAAAAGGAGCAATATCAATACTAGAATGGTAGCTATTAATATATGCAAACTCCACCAAAGCTAAATGCTGCTCCTACTAACCACCAAAATCCATCACTCAAGCACGGAGCATATCCTCCAGAACCTGAATAGTCCACTAGAACTACTATCAGTCTGGGGTAAAATGTTGTACTATGGTAAACTTGAGTACCCAACTAATTCTTAAAGGTCTTTCAAAGGTGAGATGTGAACACTAAACCTTGACTTGAGATTATAGACACTGGCATACCATAAAGGCGCACTATCTCAGGAATATAGCTATGGGGTAACCTCTCAGCACTGAAAAAGACCTAAACATGAATGACATGAAAAATTTAGTCAATCGATCCATGATGACCCAAACACTATCAGGACCATGAGAAGTACAAGGTAACCCAATCACAAAGTTCATAGTAATCCATTCCCATTTCCACTCGGGAATGGTAACCTTTGAACCAAACTATAAGGTCTCAAATACTGAGCCTTCACCTACTGACAACAAAGGCAATCAGCTACAAAATCGACTACATCCTTCTTTATACCACCCCACCAGTAATACAGTCTCAAGTTACGATACATCTTAGTCACTCCCGAATGGATGGAATACCTTGAACAATGAGCGTCTTCCAAAATCAATCTAATCCAATCACCCACTCTCGATACACAAACTCTGCCTCCAATACTCAAAACAACATATAAATCAAGTGAGGCATCTTTATCTTCACCACTCAACACCTTATCTCGAATCAATCTTAGTCTAATATGATCAAACTAATGAGCTCAAATTTGCTCCATCAAAGAAGATCTAGTTTCCACGAATGAAAAACACACGCAAGTGTCAAAATATCAAGCCTAAACATCTGGTTAGCTAAAGACTGAACCTCTAAGGTTAAAATCCTCTCCTGGGTTAAAAGAGGCTCCAAGCTACCCATGCTAGTCGACTTTTGGCTCAAGGCATACACAACCATATTAGCCTTTTCCAAATTATAGAGAATCAAATCATTATCCTTAAGCAACTCAAGATAATAATGATTTTTTATATTAATATCTTACTGGGTGAATAAGTATTGAAGGCTACGATGATCCAAGAAAATCTCACAGCGGAATCCATAAAAGTAGTGTCCCTACAACTTCAAACAAAAAACCACCACGCACTACTCTAAATCATAGGTAGGATAATTCTTATCATGAGGCTTCAACTAGCGAGAAATGTACGCAATAACCTTACCCTCCTACATAAAATGGCACCTAACCTAACCTCTGAAGTATCACAAAAAATGATAAAGCCTATGCCCTCCTCGGGAAAAGTCAAGACATGAGTTGGCGTTACCAATTTCTTAACCTTTTGGAAGCCCTCTTTATAAACATCAGAACTCTTAAAAGAAATCTTCTTTTGAGTCAACTTGGTCAACGGAGCTACAATAGAAGAAAACCCCTCAACAAAACACCGGTAATAACCTGCTAAACCTACAAAACTCTGAATTACAATAGGAGAATTAGGCCTGGCCCAATCATAAATGGATGCAATCTTGGCTGGATCAACCATAATACCATCCTTAGTTACGACATGACCCAAGAACAAGGGAGACTCCATCCAAAACTCATACTTAGAGAACTTAGCATAAAACTTCTCATCCCTCAATCTTTAGAGCACAATCTGCAAATGCTCCTCATGATTAGCCTTACTCTGGGAATAAACTAATATATCATCTATAAATAAAATAATAAAGGAGTTGAGATACGATTAAAATACTCTGTTCATATACTCCATGAATATAGTTGGGGAATTGGTCAACCCATAGGACATGAACAGTAACTCATAATGACCATATCAAGTCTGTAAAGATATCTTAGGAATATCCTAGGCCCTAATCCTCAACTAGTGATACTCGAACCTCAAATTAATATTCAAAAACACCAAAGCACCCTGAAGCTAGTCAAACAAATCATCAATATGAGAAAAATGATACTTATTCTTAACCATCACCTTATTCAACTGTTGTTATTCTTCTTTACAAACAAGATAGGCACATCCCAATATGATAAAATAGGATAGATAAATCCCTCATCCAACAACTCTTACAATTGATTCTTCAATTCTTTCAACTCGGCTGAGGCCATCCTATAAAGAGAAATAGTAATGGGCTTGGTGCCTGGCTCAACATCAATGGCAAAGTCAATATAAAAATTCCGAGGTATATCAGGTAATTCTATAGGGAATACTTCTATGAACTCTTGGATAACATAAATAGAATCTAAGAAAGGAGATAAAACACCACTAGTATTGAAAATATAAGCCAAATAAGATAGACATCCCCTCTCAACCAAGTGACGAGCCTAAACATAAGATATAACTCTCTTAGGACCTAAAAAAATGCACCCTTCTACGATATCCTTGGCACACCCAGGGAAGATAAAGTCACGGTCTTAGCAAACAATCTTGGATAACATGATAAGGATCCAACCATTACATACCTAAGATAACATTGAAATAAACCATATCTAAGATAAAAAAATCTACTCAAGTCTCACACCCAATAAAAGTCACAATACAAGATTGGTACACCCGATCAACCCCTAAAAAATCTTCTATAGAGGGTTGATATACGAATAGACATGGTAAGAAGCTCACTAGTAGAATCAAAATCAAAAGCAAAGTATGCTAACACATCAGAGAAAGGCGATCCCATATCAAATAACAGAGATGCAGATTTGAAACAAACAAAAACGATACCTATGATAACAACATCGAAAGCCTTTTCCTCTGCCTTTGATCTGACAGGTATAGCATAACACAATCTACGACCACCAACTGCCTGAATGGCCTTACGACCATCACTGTCGGTACCACTATATCTTTCTCGTGAACTTTTAGTAGAACCTCTACCTCTCACAATTAAAATTAGAGTAGCTCTTAACACACGATATGGGTGATCCTTGGTCAAATAACCAGTCTCATCACACATATAAAAAACACTATGACTTGACTCAATAGAAAAATGTATAACATTGTCAAGATCTCTATCTAGAAATGATGAACTAAAAAAACCACTACCAAAACTCCACAAAGCTGCCTGCACTAGTATACCATGATACTTACAGAAGCCTCTAGAATCTTTACCTCGAGAAGTATGACTACTGAACTCACCCATATGACCACCTTCTTGGCGCCTCCTAGAGTTGTTCAAAAAATAACCTCAGTCATCTTATCCTGATCTATTATACTTATAAATAACACTCCAAACACAACCATCTAAGCCATATCTAACTAAAGAAAAACATCGAACCCCTTTATGATCTTCTGAATCTTCTTAGATTTGGTGGCAATGTTGGCACAATAATATTTAGACAAGGCATAAAAACGTGCCTCATACTCCAAAATAGTTATGGAGCTCTATTCCAGAAAATCAAACTTATATCTTAACTAATTCCTCAGACTATAAGGAATAAACCTCAAAAGCCTCAGTGAACTAGTCCTATGTTATCTTAGGAGAATTGAGAGGTCCACAACCAATAAGTGACATCCACCAATCTCTAGCAATATCTCTCAACTGGTAAGTAGTGTACACAACACCATGCAACTACAGTGAGCCCAGGTTATGTAACTTCTCACGATAGTTAATCAAGAACTCATAGGAATTCTCGCCCACAACACCACTGAACCTTGGAGGACCCAAATGAGTGAATCTCTCAAACCTCTTCTGATCCTCAAAGTCATAAATGTACTTATAATAAGAGATGACATGGTGAATCTAGCTGGATAAGATTCTACCTGAGGAGGTAACATAGATGAAGGCTAAACTTTTGATCTCAGATTACCATAATCAGATGTAGGCACTAAAAGAGGAATAACACAGTGTCTGTGGAGTCCTAAAAGCAAGAGTAGGTGCTACTGGAGCCCTTACTAAAATATGGAGGAGCATCATATGCAAGCTCTGGCAAAGATGAAGGTACAATACTCGAAACTAGAGGAACACCAAAAGAACCTAAAGAAGCACCCTTCAGACAAGTCAACAAGAGAACCAAAAATCCCCCCACGATAGGGGTAGAAAAACTTGGTGGAACCAAAATAGGCCCCACATCTCTAACATGCTCAACTCAAGGCTCGAGGGAAGTCCCCTAGAACTACTCCTAGATGAGGCAGATCCTTCTGCCTATCCACTACCTAGAGTCTGTCCATAACTCATAACTCACCTTTTAGACTAGGATCTCTCTTCGGATGAAGGCTCTATATCTCTAACATAATGAGATCTAGCTATCTCTATCTACATAGAAAAGAGTAAAGTAAGACTTAGAACACAAGAAATAAAGGAAATCCGCACCATATGAACACAAGATATGAAAAAAATCTGCACGATAAGGAAAAAGTAAGGGAAATTTCCTAAGGAAATCCTATATCCTCTCCAAGATACAGAAGTCTACGTACCGATATACGAGACTCTATTCGATAAATCATTCTTAAATCTTTAAGACCAATGAACCTGGCTATGATGATTCAAATTTGTCATGACCTAAAAACCAAAGGTCATGATTGCACTTGTCACGACAAGCCTTGACAAGTAATACTATCACCAAAACTAACATCAAATGAATAATTTAATATCAAAACCCAAGGATCCTAGAGAAGAGTTGAACCATATGCATATATAGTAATATAAGAAAATTCATATTCCATAATACCAAATAAAATCCTAAAATCGGGTGTCACTGTATAAGAACATAATTAGTACAACTCGATATCAAAATACATAAAATATCTAAAATGGAACAACACTATCTCTAAATATAAATATAGACATAGTCTAAATAATGAGAGGCATTATCTGTTGTGGCTGCATAAAATTAATTGCTACCTCAAAAATCTCTAAATGTAACCCGAATCAATCATCGTGAGGAACAGTCAAAACTGAATTTGTATTGAAAGGGTGTAGTGGGGGTGAGTATAGTCTATTTGTACTGAGTAGGTTTGATCGACTGACTAAGCAAAGTACAATATGAAGCTTACAAAATATACACTAAGGGAACATCATCTACACTCAGAAAATGTCAAAAATAGTAGCCCACACTATCTCCACTAATAGTTGTATAGTATTTAAATACACCATAGCAATACGAGAGAGAAATACAAGTATACAAATATCACACATATAAATATAAAGAAATAAGTACACGTAAACAGGTATCAAATCAAGAAAAGAAAATGCATCATAGAAAAATACAAAGTAAACACAAATGCAATGGAGATGAGGATGCTAATGATAATGATGATGATGATGCACGAGGGTGTCACACAACCTCCATATATACCTATAGAGCTAAAGCTTCCCTACATAGGACCCATAGGGGGTTTGTCAATCCATATCCAATACCAATATCCATGTCTCTACTCTAGCACATCCTTAGATAAAAGGTTTTTATGATGTCACATTTTCTATCAGAAAAAACCAGTGTTTCTAGTATTTCCACGATGGAACCAATGTTTCAAGAATGAATAAGATATCAGGATGTAATTCTCATAACCAATCAAAAAGAAAAATTCCATGTCCAACCAATATACCAACCATGCAAGCCAAAATCCACTCATTTATCCAACTATCTATGAATCCTATATGATTCATATGCCAATAGAATAAAATATATTAAAAGTCACTATTAATACCATAATAGGATTTTTCATCTAATAAGATTACAACTCAAATTATATGGTGACTCAGTTTTAACTCGAGGTAGGTTATAGCTTAACTTTCTATAAACTAGGACAAGAGAAAATGAGTTAAAAATAAGGTCCAAAATAAAGAAAAATTATTTTTAAACTTTACCTATAAAAATCCTCAAAATCCATGTTATAATCGACAATTGTAGTTGTTTTGAAAATGAAATTAAGATAAGAGTGATAATTTTAAGATAAGAAACTCATCAAAGTAAAGATGGGTTGAAATTGGGGTTCAAGTTGGAGACATAATTTTTTGGCCTTCTGGGCCAAAATTCAAAATTTTCTACTTTTAAATCCGCTTACCTAAGCTTATAAATAGAGAAAATTGCATAAAGTGATGAAACCCTAAGCTCCAAGTCTTAAAAATGGTTAAAATAGAGAAACATGGGTATTTATTATACCCAGGCATCAAATACGAGATCATCGGGTCACTTAAGAAACTACCGCTTAAGTGACTAGGTATCTCGTACGTAATATCTCACTTGATGGAAGGTGTCGCATAAGCAACCCTATCGTTGCATAAGAAAATCCTACTATCACAACAATGATGTCACGTAAGAGACATTTGGGCCTGGTTCATCAATTATGTAAGCGACCAACCTGTTGCGTATGTAGGTGCACCAGTTGAGTGGTGCACCCACTAGAGACTTTTAAGTATCAATATACACCTCAGGATTCATCCAGAATCTCCTGAATGCAAACAAACTATACTACTCTATAAAATTCGAGGCTTTGGACTCAATGGAAATATCAAATTTTTTTAAAAAATCATTTTCACAAAGTTGTCCCCAAAATCCAATTTCACAACTTTCTGAATCGGGGGTCAAAATAAGATATTAAAGCCATAAAACTGTACCAACCATGTTCCCATCCCAAAATCGACATTTCAGATATGCTGCCACTGTTCATTTTACCATCCGATGCATAGATAATAAATATTGACCGAAGGCAACTATAAGACATTTCAAGCCACCAAAAATCACAATATCACTTAAATCACACCGAACTGTATTGAGAACCATGCCAGTCACCCTCACATCCAAAAAATATCACAAAGCAACCACGAGAAGGGGTAGAATGGTCAAATCATATAAAATCAAATATTTCAGATAAATTACCAAAAAATGAGTTGTTATAGTAACAACCTATGCCTTAAGACAACTAACTTCACATTAGAAGAGTTATCCAATATATGATCTTGAGCTAGTATCAATTGTATTTGCTTTAAAGATATGACACCACTGTTTATATGGGGTTCATGTTGACATATATACTAACCATAAGAGTTTATAATAAATCTCAAGAAAAAGGATTTGAATCTAAAGGAACGAAGATGACTTGAGCTACTAAAGGACTATGACATTGACTTCTTGTATCATTCGAGAAAGGAAATTTAGTAGTAGATGCTTTAAGTAATAAGATGGTGAGAATCACTTATGGCTAGTTCATGGAAATAAAATCTACACCAACAAGCTCATTTGGGGATTTTCCTTCTTGAAACTCTAGGTGAGAGGGTTATTATGTATAATGTGATTGAATATTCATTTGTAGTTTAACAGAAATAGGTGTAATATACAGATCCTATTATATTATATCTTAAAGAAAATGTGGAGCAAGGTTTGATAATAGAACTTGAGCTTACACAAGAACGAGTACTCCAGTGTCAAAATAAATTTTTTGTACCTATTATTAATGGTTTAAGAATGACGATTACTAATGAAGAACACTATTAAAGATATTCTACGCATCTGGGGTCAATTAAAATGTATCATGACTTGACAAAATCATGTTAGTAAGCAGATATGAAAAGGAACATGAAGAATTTGTGGCTCAATGTTCTATTTGCCAATAATTTAAAGTAGAGCAACAAATACTGGGAGGTTATATGGAGCGTACAGAGCTCTCTATTTGGAAGTGGGACATGATCAACAAGGATTTTGTTACTTATTTACCTCACTCCTCCTACAAGTATTATTTCATATGGGAAATAGTTGATAGACTCACTAAATCAACACACTTTCTGTCAATTTAGACCACTTACACAGCTGAAGAGTATGCAAAATTGTATATTATAGAAATAGTTTGCCTACATTGAGTCCTAATCTTTGTTATATCTAATGGGAGATTAATTTTAAAAAAACTTTTGGAAATAATTTCAAAAGAGTTTAGGGACATAGATGAATTTAAGTATAACTTTTTTACCCTCAAACAGATGGTTAGGTAGAACATACAATCCAAACACTTGTTTATATGTTGCGATCTTGTGTACTGTACTTTGAAGGTAGTTGGTATGACCATTTCTCACATATTGTGTTTTTATACAACAATAGCTATCACTCAAGTATCAAAATAAAACCTTATAAAGCTTTATATGGAAGAAAGTATATATCACCAGTTAGGTGGTTTGAAGCGGATGAAAAGACCTCATTTGGTCTAGATCTTATTCATCAAGCTACAATAAAGGTTAAAGGTGGTACAAAAGTGACTAGAAATGGCTCAAAGTCAACATAAATTATATCCAGATGTTAGAAGAATGGGGATAGAGGCTGATATAGAAGAATGTGTATTCTTGAAGGTGTCACTAATTAAAGGGGTAATTAGATTTGGTAAAAATAGAGCAGTAAGCCTACTCTATATAGGGAATATAAGACTATTCTAAGATTTAGACCAGTCATATATGAGTTAGAGCTACCCCAATAACTTTAAATGGTTCATATGGTGTTCCAGGACTTTATACTTCATAGTGCATAGGAAATACATCTTGTATTACTCCTACAAAAGATGTACAAGTTATGAAAGATCTCACTTATGAAAAAGTACCTCTTTTTATTCAGGATCGACAAGTTTAGAGGTTAGAAAATAAAGAAGTAGCTTTCATAAAAGTACTATGGAGAAACCAGTAAGTAGAAGAAGTAAAATGGGAAGAAGAAGAAGCAATAAAATCCAAGTACCCTCATTTATTCCAATTTGTAGTGGGAGACAAAGTGCAGGGCTGAAGCATTAACAAGTAAGTTTAAGTTTATGTGCATTATTTAGTAAATAGTAGAACTTAACTTAGGCTTTAAACATGGGCTATTTGGTACGCTAACATTCAAGGATAAGTGTTCTTAAGAGGGGAGGACTTAACACCTCATATTCTACATTTATTAGTTCCACTCATTTGTCCTTCTATGTAGAATTATCTTAGAGGTGAGAGACCAAGTTTTATATAAGAGTATCGATGGTGTAAATAGGCTTGAAGATACTACCCATATACTTTAATTCGACTCAACTAAGTTAATGTTGATTCAACTATTTAAACTTGAGATCGTAAGGTGGTATTTAGGTCTAAAGCTTAAAATTACCAAGTGTTTGCATGTTTTGAATTAAAATAAAGGGATTAAGATATAGAAATGGAATAAAGTATTGAAGTGCTTGCTTGACTTATCAAAGCTAGTAGGTGAGTCACTTACTTGAGCTATATGGATCTAGTTAAAAAGGCCATGGCTAATGGGTCGAATTTAGGCATATGTTAATGGTTTCATTTGAGGCCAATATTAAAATAAAAATAAAATGAAAAAATCCCTAAAATCAAATATAACAAGGCCCGATGAAAATTAAGCACAAGCAAGAATAAAGAAAGTAGGTGCATCACCTACTTTGACTTATTGGCATACCTAAAGGAACAAGTAGGTGTATCATAAAATTTGACTTATTGACCAATCTAAAGGGTCAAGTAGGTGCATCGCCTACTATGACTCCTTTGAACTGCTTATTTCGCCAACTTGTAACGACCTAAAAATTTATGAAATATGTGAAATTTTTGATTGTGTGTGATTTAACTATTTAAACCATCTCTGAATTTATACTATTCTATTTATGGAGTGTGGGAGTGATTGGCATAGTTATCGATGCATTTTGATACCATTTATGTGATATTGTAGTTTTGATGGCTTCAAGAGCATTTGAAATATTGATTTTAGGCTAGGTAGACCTTTGGTTTGGGTCCTAGTGAACCCGAGATCATTTTGACCTATGAATCAGAAAGTTTAAAAATTGAAAATATAGGTGTGGGATCCACATGTGATCGAAACAACCTCGGATGAAAAATTCGACTTCGCCAATAGAACAAAAATGTAAATTTTAGGGTGTTATCAAGTTTGGTATGATTTTATGGATTTTAGATCTCATTTATACCCTCAGTTTGGAAAATTGTGATTTCAGGTTTTGGGGGGTCAATTTTGTGAAAACGATATTTTTTTGAAATCTAACAGTGCTTATCCAGCTCATCAACCCTCATCAGACAGTGTTGATGTCTCAACCTATGCCGGTTACATAGTTCTGGATGCGAGGATGACTTCTAAGGATCACACCCTCATCCGATAGTGTGTTTCCCCATTCTTTGGTTCACTCGGTGCTAATTCCTACTCCCATCTAAATGGACACTAAACTTGATTTAATGAAGTAAAAATGAGTTGAGTTAATAAGTTCCGTTGACCGATGGAATACTACTGATATCTGACAACTGACTAAGTCATGAGATCATGGAGATTTTTCCTGAGTCATAAGACTATCTGAAGTCTAAGGATTCATAGCTAGACTGAGAGTATCATGAAAACATGACATGGCTCTAGGTACACAATTAACTTCATACAACAATTAACTTTCGTGATTCAATTCCAATTTAATCATTCAAGCGTTTAGTCCTAGGGTTTCATGAATCTATACCGTTACAAATAAACCCATATCGAATTTAACACTCATTCATGAAATACAATTCAATTACACATTATCAACATGAACAAAAACAGCCCAATCATGAACTTCATAAGAAAATCCATAACTTGAATTTAGAAAAGGGATTCTTGGTCTTCATGGATGAAAGGATTACATGAATGAACACTATGTATACCTTAGTTTGTGATTTCGTGAAGATTGATGATGAAACTTTCTTGAATTTAAATCTCCAATAGATACCCTAGCTTGTTCTTGAGAGAAAATTGTATATTTTGGGTGACAAATAGCTAAATAACGTGTTATTGGGTTTAAATAAGGGTAGGAAATTACCCTTTTAACCCTACACACGTCATTTAATTCCAGTAAAATTTTCCCTAACTGGGCCCCTGGCGCAATGCGGCGTTATTGCGTCATGTCACTGGAAATTGACAATTGGGAAATTAAGGGATGGCACGACGTGGATCCATCGCGTTTCCCCTTCTTTCGTGACTTAGAACTTTGATGCGACACGGGGGAAATCGCACTGAGACACTAGAAAAAGGACAATTCTTAATTTGAGTGCTGGCGCGACGCGCCATAATTATGGACACCTACTGGAAATTTCCTAATTCCATTTCCTCTTGTGTTGCAGTGCGCCACTGACTAATATGGATCTTTTTTATGATGAAAACTTAATATAGTCATAACTTCTTACTCGGTTATCGAATTTAAGCGAATCATAAATCGATGGAAAGCTAATTGATTTTTTCACATGACAAAAAGAGAAAATCTTGAAAAATCCTCATGGAATAATTATCCTTCACTTTAGAAGCTAATACTAGGCAGTCTTGGGTTGAAATTTTCTAGAAATCTTTGGGGTGTTACAATATCTCCCTCTTAAGAACATTCATCCTCGAATGAAACTAACCGAGAGGGGAAACAATAAGCTGAACATGAACTGAACATGCATAATTGGAACATGATCTCATGACTGACAAGCTGAACATAACATACTGAGCATCCATATCTGATACATGTGTAACTGATTCATGAATGCATGAATGAATGTTCCGAGAAACTATGTTTTTCACAATGAGAATGCATTTCTGATGCATAATTATATAACTGAGATGATACATGAATGCATGATTGAATATGCAATGGTACTTGATTCCAAGTATATACTGGGAACATGAACAAGAAACTGAATACAAAGTTTTTGATGAACACTGATTATGAAACTGAGTAAGCTTAAGGAAAACTATTACCTTGAGCTTGATCTGAGTTGGTGGAGAAGAGGTGAGGATACTTGGCACATATGTCTGCTTCTGTTTCCCAAGTAGCTCCCTCGACGGACTGATTTCTCCAAAGAACTTTAACTAGAAGGACTTCTCTATTCCTCAATCTACAAGTCTGATAGTCTAAGATTTTGACTGGAATCTCTTCATAAGAGAGACTATTCTGAACATCAATGTTCTAAATAGGGAATACGACTGGTGGGTCACCTATACACTTATTGAGAAAAGATACATGGAAGACTGGATGAACTGAGGCTAGATATGAAGGTCATTCGAGCTCATAAGCTACCTTGCCGAAACGACTAAGAATCTTGAAGGGACCGACATATCGGGTACTGATCTTTCCCTTCTTGCCGAATCTCTTCACTCCCTTCATGGGAGATATATTTAGATAGACATAATCACCAACCTCAAACTCAAGATCTTTTCTTCAAACATCTGCATAAGACTTCTGTCGGCTCTGAGCAGCCGAGATCCTTTCTCCGATTAACTGGACTTTGATCTATGGCATCAAATACTGAGTTAGGACCTATGACTAAGGCCTCACTAAATTCAAACCAACAAATTGGAGATCTACATATCCTACCATATATAGCTTCGAATGGAGCCATCTGAATACTTTAATGATAGTTGTTGTTGTATGCAAACTCAATCAAAGGCAAGTGTTCATCCCAACTTCCCTTGAAATAAATTGCACATGACCTTAGCATATCTTCTAAAGTCCGAAAGGTCCTTTATGTTTGATCATTTGTCTAAGGATATAAGGCTATACTGAGATGAACTTGGGTACCGAGACTTTTTTGGAACACTTTCTAGAAATAAGAGGTAAATTGCATACCTCTGTCTGATATAATGGACAACAGAACACCGTGCAATCTGACCAACTCCTTGATATAGAGTTTGGCATAATCCTCAGCTGAATAAGAGGTATGACCTAGAAGGAAATTAGTTTATTTGGTCATTCTGTCTACAATGACCCAAACTGAATCATGCTGATGACGAGTTCGAGGTAAACCCATCACGAAGTCCATGTTCACAACTTCCCACTTCAAAGTAGGACTACTGAACTCCTGCATAGACCTACTAGGCTTTTGATACTCTATCTTAACATGTTGATACGTAGAGAACTTAGCCACAAACTCTGCAATGTCTTTCTTCATCCCACTCTACCAATAAATTTCTCATAAGTCGCGGTACATCTTTGTGGCCCCTGGATGAATAGAGTAGCGCGCACCATATGCTTCTACAAGAATTCACTGCCTCAAGTTGTCTACACCTGGAACATAAAAAAGACCCTAACAATGCAAAACAACATCTCCCCCTTGGGAGAAAACCTCTACTTTCAAATCCCGAACTAACTCTATCAACTTGACAAGGCTGGGATCTCTATCTTTCTTTTATTTCACCTTGGAAACTAGAGATGATTCTGAACCACTCTAAACATATACACCACCCTCTGAAGAATCAACTAAGCGAATGCCTAGTCTGGCAAGCTGATGGACTTCTTGCGTTAACTTCTTTTTACTATCCTCCACATAAGAAACACTACCTATGGATAGCCTACTGAGAGCGCCAGCCACTACGCTGGCCTTGCTCGGATGATAGAGGACACTCATGTCGTAGTATTTCAAGAGCCTTAACCAGCTTCTCTGACGAAGATTGTGATCCTTTTTAAAAAAGACATATTGAATACTCTTTTGATCTGTGAAGTCATCTACATGAACTCTGTAGAGATAATGCCTCCAAATCTTTAAGGTAATGACTTTGGCTGCTAACTCAAGATCATAAGTAGGATTATTCCTCTTATGGTGTTTAAGATATCTGGAGGTGTAGTCTACGACCTTACCATGCTGCATGAGAACAAAACACAAACCTACTCTGGATGTATGACAATACACCACGAGCCCATTTGAACCATCTGGAAGAGCTAAGACTGGGGCTGAGGTAAGTCGAGTCTTCAACTTTTGAAAACTCTTCTCGCAAGGGTTTGACCACTAAAACTTGACTTTCTTTTGAGTCAATCTGGACATAAGGGATGCAATAGATAAAAATCCTTCAACAAACTATCTGTAATAGCTAGACAAACCCAAGAAACTCCTGATATATGATGGAGAGATATGTCTTGGCCAGTGTTTTACTACTTCGATATTTTGAGGATCAACTCTATTGCCATCACCAAAAATAATGTGACCAAGTTATGCTACAGACCTTAGCCAAAATTTGCACTTACTAAATTTGGCGAATAGCTGATGATCTCTGAGAGTCTGAAGTATTATTCTGAGATGGTCTATATGATCTCGCTCAGTAAGGGAATAGACCATAATATCATCTATGAATACTATAACGAACATGTCCAACTACTAATTAAACACGTGGTTCATCAAGTTCATGAAAGTTGTTGGGGCATTGGTAAGACCAAATGACATGACTAAGAATTCAAAGTGACCATACAGAGTATGGAAAGCTATTTTTGGAACGTCACTTTCTCTAACTCTAAGCTGATGATAGCTGGATATGAGATCTTTCTTAGAGAAATAGTTGGCACCCTGAAGTTGGTCAAACAAGTTATCGATTCTGAGACGAGGATACTCGTTCTTGATCGTGACCTTATTAAGTTAATGGTAATTGATGCATATTCTAAGAGAACCGTTTTTCTTGCACACGAATATTACTGGAGTGTCCTATGGGGAAATGTTGGTCCTGATAAATCCCTTATCTAAGAGATCTTTCAACTGTTCTTTCAATTCTCTGAGTTTTGTTGGTTCCATTCTATATGGCGGAATAGAGATAGGCTGAATATCTAGAAGAAGATCAATGCCGAAGTCTATTCCCTTTTTGAGAAAAATTCTTGGAAGATATGTGGGAAAGACATCTGAATATTCATTCACTAGTGGGACTGATTCGAGGCTGGAAGTTTTGGAACTAGTGTCCTTAACTTGAACAAAATGATAGGCACATCCTTTAGATATCCTTTTCCTTACCCGAAGGTAGGAAACCAGCTGACCCCTGAAAGCGGATACACTACCCTTCCACTCAAGGACAGGTCCAATTGGAAACTAAAATAATACTATTCTATTTCTGCAGTTAATTGTGGAAGAGCAGGAATGAAACCAATCCATGCCGAGAATAACATCAAAATCAGTCATCTCTAATTTGACTAAGTCTCTGAAGTGACTTTCTAAAATATCATAATCGGGCAGTTCCTGTATACCCGTCGGGCTATGATGGTTTTTCCCATTGGGGTAGAGATTGAGAAGGGCTCTGCTCGAATTTTGGCACTAATTCCGAAATCAACTACTATATAGGGAATACAAAAATACAAAGAATCTCCTATACTGACTAATATGGCACAGTTTTACGACGGGAACTTGAAATAGTCATAACTTCTTACCCGGTTATCGGATTTAAGAGAATCATATATCGATGGAAAGCTTATTGAATTTTCCACATGAAAAAAGTGAAAATCTTGAAAGTTCCTCATGGAATAATTATCCTTCACTTTAGTATCTAATACTAGGCATTCTTGGGACTAAATTTGCTAGAATCTTTGGGTTATTACATAGCCACTTAGGACTTTTGGCAACTTTGGGCAGCATTAAGCCTATCCTAAATCACCTCGCCTTTTCCATAGCTTGTAAGCCAAATCTAGGACGAACATATCCACCTCAATAAGCTCAAACCACCCAATATGAGATCTACACCACCTAGCATACAATGCCTCGAAAGGGGTCATTCCAATACAAAAATGGTAACTATTATTATAAGAAAACTCTACAAAAGGTAGATACTCAACCCAATTACCACCATAATCAATCACACATGCCCAAAGCATACTCTCCAATGTCTAAATAGTCCTTACTGCTTGCCCATCCATATGCAGATGAAAAGTAGGACTCAGACTCACCTTAGTACCCAACCCAATCTGAAATGACCGCTAGAAGTGAGATAAAAATTGCATACCACTATCATAGATAAATGAAATAGGTACCCCATGCAACTTTACAATTTCTTGAAGATACAACCTCGTATAATCTTCAACCTAAAAATTAGTCCATACCGTTAACAAGTGAGTGGAATTTTACATGCTATCCATGATGACCCAAATCAAATCCAATTGGTTCCGAGATCAAGGAACACTAATAAAAAAATCCATATTGATTACCTCCTATTTCTATTTGACAACTCTATTTCCTGATACAACCCACAAGGCCTCATGTGCTCAACTTTGACTTTTTGGCACAATATACACTTGGCCAAAAAATCAGCCACATCCCTCTTCATACCATTCCACCAATACATTTTCTTGAGATCATGATACATTTTTGTCAAACTGGGATGAACAACATAGCGCGATTGATGCACCTTTGCCAAAACCCTTTGTGGAAAACCATAGACATCAGGAACATATAACATCCCTTGATACATCAGGTTACAATCCTTGCTAACCTCAAATACCATGACCTTTTTCCCACCAACATTACTCTTAATTTTCATCAAGATAATATCCATCATTTACTTCTCCTTGATATCTGAGCGAAGAAATTATCAAACCACTTCTTGTACCATCACATCTCCACTATTGGAGTCAGAGATGAACTCCAAGATTCACCATGGGGTGAATATCCTTCACCAATTCTTGTTTCTTCTTTTCTACATAAGCAAAACTCCCCATGGATAATCATCTAAGAGCATCAGTAACCATATTAGCTTTACCTAGGTGGTAGTGAATACTAATATCATAGTCCTTGAGAAGCTAACACTATCTTATCTGCCTGAGATTTAGCTCTTTTTGAGTGAACACATATTGTAGAAACTTATGATCAGAAAAGATGTCCACGTACACTCCATATAAATAATGCCGCCATATTTTAAAAGTAAATACCACCACTAAAAGCTCTAAATCATGAGTAGGATAATTCCTCTCATGCACCTTCAACTACCTACAATCATAGGCAATTAATTTTCCATGTTGCATTAAAATGCAACGAAATCCCACCCGGTATGCATCACAATAAACCACAAACCCCTCATTACCTTCAGGAAATGTCAAAATCGAAGATGAAGTTAGCTTATCCTTTAGCCTCTCAAAACTTCCCTCACAAGCATCCAACCAAGAAAACTTTACCTTTTCTGAGTTAACTTAGTCAATGAGGAAGCTAACATCGAGAACCCTTCAATGAACAGCCTATAATACCCAGCCAAACCCAAGAAGCACCGAATGTCGGTTGGAGTCGTGGGTCTAGGCCACCTTTTAACCATAGCCACCTTTGCAAATCCACCATGATCCCTTCAATAGAAATAATATGACCATGAAATGTTATAACGATCATCCAAAACTCACACTTGGAGAATTTAGCATACAACTGGTGCTACTTCAAGGTATACAACACCACACGGAGGTGATTGACATAATCCGCCTCACTCTTAGAAAAGACCAAGATGTCATCAATGAACACAATGACAAAAATATCTAGAAACTGCCTGAAAAAACTGTTCATCAAATCTATAAATATCATCAAGTCATTAGTTAAACCAAATGACATAACCAAGAACTCAAAGTGCCTATACCAATTATGGAAAGCCATCTTAGGGATATCATCCTCCCATATCTTAAGCTGATGATGCCCAGAATGAAGATCTATCTTAGAAAAGAATTTTTCACCTTGCAACTGATCAACCAAGTCATTTATCCTTGGGGGAGGATATTTGCTCTTAATCGTTACCATATTCAATTGTCAATAGTCAATGCACATCCAAAGGGAACCATCCTTTGCTTGCATGAATAACACCGGTGCACTCCAAGGGGACATGCTAGGATGGGTGAAACCCTTATCCAGAAGATCCTTAAGTTTCTTCTTTAATTCCCTCAACTCAGTCGTATCCATTCTATAAGGATGAAAAGATATTGGATGATTATCTGAAACTAAATCGATGCCAAACTCGATCTCCCTATCCGGAGGAACACCAAGAAGATTATATGGAAAGACTTCAGGAAACTCATTTACCACCGAAATCGAATAAAAAGAAGGACCTTTCGAGGAAGAATCTTTAACCCAGGCCAAATGATAGAGACACCCTACGAGTTACGGAATCACCACCCCCACTAAATAACTAGTTCTTCGTGGAACCTAAAGACAACCTTATGGGTCTGACAATCTAAGGACGCGTAGCAAGAGTGTAACTAATCCATCTCTAGAGTGATATCAAAATCCGCCATATCAAGTTCAAACAAATCCACCAAGGTCTACCTATTACCTACTACCAACAAATATCACACCCTCTATAAACTTTCTTAGCAATCATAGATCTCCTACCAGGGTAGAAACATAAAAAGGATCTGAAATAACCTCGAGATCAAAACCAAAATACAATACCACAAATAGGGTCATATAAGAGAGAGTGGAGCCCAAATCAAGTAAATAATACACATCATGAGAAAGGAGTTTTAAAGTACCTATCACGACATCAGGTGATGCCTCAGATTTCTATCGAGTATCAAGAGCATATAAGTTATTCTTACCTACGCCGGTACCAGAAGCAGAGACTAATGCAGAAGCATAACCTTTTTATGCAGGAGTAGAACATGAAACAACTGGAGCCTTACTCACAACCAAAGCACCCTTACCAACTAGACAGTTTCATAGTATATGGTTCGGCTGACCACATTTAAAATATTTATCCCTCCCCTCCTCATAGAAACCCATATACAAACTATCATAGACTCAACAAGAAGGGTGTTTATGGATGACAGAGCCCTACTTGCCTAAGATTGAGCACCCTGTGCCCAAAAATTATCATCACTGTGCTGATGCCTATCACCCGACAACTTTGGGTAAGAAGCACTAAATGTAAAGAAGGAACCAGAACTCCCCCACTTCATTTTTGGACACTTACCACAATCTCGACAACCTTGCTATTAGGCACCACCTTGTTTAGAAAACCTAAACTTCTTACCTTTTACCCAAACTCAGCCTACCTTCTCTTTTCTTTCTCTACTTATAGCATATGAACCACCAACCTAGAATTAACCATATCCTTTATCAGCAATGCTGTCTTACTTTCAAGTATCAAATCCTGAAATAGTCTAGAAGAAAACTTTCTCATCTTTTCCCTTATATAAGAAACCAATTTTAGAGCGTACCTTGAAAGCTACTGAAATTTTAAGGCATATTCCTTGACAGCCATCTTTCCTTGTCTTAGATTAACAAATTCCTCTGCCTTTACTTTCCTCAAATCCTAAGGAAAGAAATGGTCCTTAAAAGCAATAGATAAACTCTCCCACAAAGTCAACTACTAAACATTACCTCTCACCCTATCCCACTACTAGTACCATTGGTACGCCACTTCCCTAAGCTGGTAAGAAGCAAAATTCACTCCTTCTATATATTAATGGCCTGTATTACCCTAAATATTTTCCACATTTTATCCAAGAAACCCTGAGGATCATCCTTCACCTTCAGAACAATAAATGTAGAAGGATTTATCATCATAAACTGGCCAACCCTTGCAGCCTTAGCAGGTGAACACCAGATGCATCCTGCTCAGCCTAAGCAGCAATCAACTGAGCAATAACATGAATTGATTGGCAAAATTCTATTAGTTACCTCATTTAGAGAGGGACTAGAAGCAACAGGTGAAACTCTAGAAATATAAGGAACTGGAACCTTATACCGAGTATGAATCCCCTGAGTCGTATGTGTCCCTTCAATATTGTCCCAAGTAAAGATAGAAGGGTTACCGTGCATCTCGGATAGTCGAGGCATGATCTGAAAGCTGAACAAACTGGAATTAGAGAAGATTCCAGGACTTAGACTCCAATCTTGAAAATTAAATATTAAGAAAGCGAAACATTCCTAAATGCCTTATATCTTTTTCTTTATGAGTGTGGCACCTGACGCAACCTTAAAAGAAACTCTACTCGACACGGCTTATGGACTCCTAATTGACGAAGATCCTAAAGCTCTAATACAAACTTGACATGACCAAACTCGGGGCCTTGTCATAATGAGAATCTCAATTTCAACCAGGATAGAAGATCACCCCTGAAACCCAACCCAACCATCCAGCATATACCATGATTCAAATAAAATCCTAACATCTAACAAGATAGAGTATTTTATTTAATTTCCAGACTCTGGGATAAGTCTAAGACCATCACCAACCCAAACGAGTCCAACCCTTCAAGCCTTTACCAATAACCAATTATCAAACCAAACCATGAGCCAACAACCCAAATAATAACCAAGTTCCTTTCCATAACATAATATAAGAGGATGGAACAATCATAAAGACAGTTCACCGGTATCATCCCCAATAACAATGCCAATACTAATGCTGACACCAATAATGATCCCACTGATTCCAACCCATAGAAGTCACACAAGCCTCTAACAAAAATAAAAATAATATCCAATTAGGATATGTCCCCAACCATATCCAAAACCAATATCAATAAAATAAAGTAAGTATGTAAAGACAACCATGATATGAAATAGAGCCTTCTAGAATATGGAAGCTCACCACTTGAATCTATAAGCCGATCCCAAATTCGATCATAAGTACGATGAGTAGAATAGTTAGTTCCTGCATCGCATATGGATACAGCTACTGAAGGATGGGTTAGCGGGTAGACGCTAGCAAGTACTGAGGATAAGGTTAAAATAATGACATCTAGTAAAACCAAGCAAACCAACTATATAAACACAACCATACATATATATATATATATGCAACCATGTCGGTAATAGGAAATCAGGTTTAGCATCTATTTAAAATCATTAACCTTGGTATGTGGAGCTTAACTATCCTAGAATAACCCACGAGATATATAGGTTAAGGGTAAACCCCTGAACGAACCCCAATACATATAGCCACACAAATCAGAGATACCATAATAGTAGGGGATTCCCAAGTACCCTTTGCTCTCCATGATACATATGAATAGTGTACTTAGAGGATTTCCATGTACCTCATAGTATCATATATAGTCGCTATGATCAACACCTTATGTCAGAAAGCATGAGTTTCTAGGGTTTATCTATTTGACTCGTACTTTCACGGTTAGTTATCACACCTCGCCATTATTGCCTAATTAAAACCATTACTCATTAACCAAGCCTTTATTCCGTTATTATTTACCAAGGCTATAATTAGTGTATCGTCATACTGAGTATAGCTTGCAAGCAATGTTCTTAGCAGACCTTTTTATGTAAAGGGATTCCCATGTACCCATAGATTACACTATAAAGTAAACTTGGGGGAATCCCGTATACCCCACAAGTGTTCATTAGCATGTTTACTTAGGGGATTCCTTGGTAGCCCATAACAAAGATTAATTAACCATCACCATGACCACCAAACCTTACCATTTAGCTATTCCAAACCATTTAAACCATTAATACCAATTAGGGTTCCATTACCGAACCATCTCATGCAATAGTTCCATCAAAAGTCCAATAACATAGTAAAAGCATTATCATACATATTTTATCAAACATGTTGGGGCATAATATTCCCAAAACCAATTCCAATTACCAATTAACCATTCCCATTCAACCGATTAACCAAACCACCAATAAATAATGTAAAACCATAATTAAAATAGGAGAAACCACAACCAAACATTTACTATCAAAACCCCCCAAAATATATTTGAAAACCCCAAAACCATACAATAATCATGCCATGAAAACATTGTATAAAACATACCTTTAGTTGAAACTAAAAATGAGGGATGATTATCATGCCTTAGATTATGAAGATAATAGAGATAAATCACCCAAATAAGCCCCAAATTTCTCCTCTAAATAAAACCCTAGCCTTTCTTTACCCAAGAGATTTAGAGAGAATTCAAGAGTGTTTCTAAGTGTTTTAGATTAGAGTAATAGGTTAAAATAAACTCCCAAGTGTCCTATAAGTCATTATGTCATATAGGTTAAGAGGGGAAATGTCCAGATTACCCCCAACTTAACTACATAAAATCCCCGTAGGTGGGTACGACTCCACCATACCAGTTGTACCCTCCAATATGAGTAGTACCCATCACTCATACCCAAGACTTCCTTTTGACCCACTCACTATTCAATATACGACATGCAAGCCAAACTATATCTAAGTGTATGACTAGCACCCTTAACCCATACCCATAAAAGAACCAAGAAGAGTTGACACTGTCCAACATATGAGTGGGATAATATGACTCGTACCTTATCTCATGACCCATGGTAAGCCCCTCATTCTCAGATCCAAGTTACGTTACTAAGTCTTATATTAAGTGAAGGAAAACCCAACCACACGACCCATCGACCACTATACAACTCATACCAATACAAGTCGTACCCATTCTAGTAATCAATCCATCCTACCAACCATCACTGGTTAGTGTACGACCAAACCTTTCAAACTATACCCTAGCATACAGATTGTACCCCCGAGTCGTATCATCTCCGGAAACCAAAATTCCTAGAAATATTTTATGGGTCCTGAAACCCGGGTGTTTCACCATCCCACCTCAAAACCAAGTATGGACCAACATACCAGGGAATTAACTTCCTCTTTCAACTAAACTGTATCAGTCCCTTTATGGGAGACACACCCTATCTCTGACCTCATATTCCAAGTCTTTTAGCCTCATGTCTACATATTACTTTTAATGACTTTGGGTATCTTTAAGCATATCCCCAATCACTTTCTCCTTCTCCATAGCTTGGTGAACTGAATTCGAGCCAAAAATCTCCACATCACCAGCCTCAAACTACCAAATAGGAGATCTACACCTTCTACCATAAAACACCTCAAATGGAGACACCCCAATTCTAGGGTAGCAGCTATTATTATATGCAAACTCTACCAGAGGTAAGTACTCAACCAAAATTCCACCATGGTCAATCATTTATGATCGAAACATATCCTCTAATGTATGAATAGTCCTTTCTACTTGCCCATCGAACTGGAAGTGAAGCGTAGTACTCAGACTAACCTTAGTCCCCAATCCTTTCTAAAATAACTGCCAGAAGTGATATGTAAATAGTATACCACGTTAAGAGATGATAGAAACAAGTACCCCATGCATCTTCACAGTCTCTTAGAGGTACAACTTTGCATAATACTTAGTCGATAGTTATTCCTCATAGGAAAAAAGTAAGATGACTTTGTCATCCTATCCATGATCACCCAAACAAAATCAAATTTATTCTGAAACCAACGAATATTGGTAATGAAATCAATATTGATTACTTCCCACTTCTATTCTGGCAACTTAATTTCTTGCTACAATCCTTCGGGCCTCATGTTATCAACTTTCACTTGTTGACACACCATACATTTGACCATAAAATTACCCACATCCTACCTTATATTGTTCTACCAATACATCTCCTTCAGGTCATGATACATTCTTATTGAACCAGGGTGCCTAATATAGCATGATTTATGCACTTTATCCAAGATCTTTTTACACAAACCATCTATATCTAGAACACATAATATCGCTTGGTAGCGAAAAGTACCATCTCTACTAAATCTCAAAATCTAACACCTTTTGTCCAAATACATCATCCTTGATTTTTAACAAGATAGGATCTAACATCTGTTTCTCCTTAATTTCAGTACCAAGGGACGACCGCGCCGCTTTCTGCACTAATGCATCACCATTCTCGAAGTCCAAGAGAAGAACAACAAGATTAGTCAAATGGTGAATATCCTTAACTAATTCTTTCTTTTCTTTATCCATATGAGATAGACTTCCTATGGATAACTGCTAAGAGCATCAAAAACTATGTTAACTTTACCTAGTTGGTAGTGCAGACTCATATAATAGTCCTTAAGGAGCTCAAGCCATCTACTTTTCCTGAGATTAATCTCTTTTAGAGTAAATACATATAGTAGGCTCTTATAATCTAAAAGTATATCCATATGCACTCCATATAAATAATGATGCTAGATTTCCAATGCAAACACCATAGCTAATAAATCCAAGTCATGAGTCGGGTAATTTCTCTCATGCACCTTTAATTGTCTAGAGGCATAAGTTATTATCTTTTTATACTGCATCAAAACACAACCAATCCTAACATGGGATGCATCAAAGTAGACCCATCTGTACCTTCAGGAAAAGTCAAGACTAGAGCCAAAATTAGATTATCCTCAACTTCTCAGGATTCCCTTCACAATCATAAGACCATAAGAACTTTACCTTCTTCTGAGTCAACATAGCCAAAGGGGCAACTATAGTTTAAAAACTCTCCACAAACCTCATATACTAGCCAGTCAAACCCAAGAATCTTTGAATGTCAAGTGGAGTCATGGGTCTAGGATACTTCTTTACCGCTGCAACTTTTTATGGATCCACCATGATCCCTTTACTATAAATGATATGGCCCAAAAAAGTGACAGTGTTAATCCATAATTCACATTTTGAAAACATGGCATACAAGTACTGCTCCTTCAAGGTATGCACCATAATGCGGAGGTGATTCACATGATCCACCTTGTTCTTCGAATACACCAAAATGTCATGTATAAAAACAATGACAAACAGATCTTAAAACTGACGAAAGACCCTATTCATCAAATCCATGAATGCCACCAAGGCATTGGTCAACCCAAAAGACATAACAAAAAACTCAAAGTGCACATATCAAGTTTGGAAGGAAGTCGTAAGGATAGCCACCTCTCTAATCTTTAGCCTATGATACCCAGATCAAAGATCGATCTTTGAGAAAAACTTATCACCCTGCAACTAATCAAAAGAATCATCAATCCTTTGAAGAGGATACTTATTCTTTAGCATCACCTTATTCAACTACCGCTAATTAATAAACACTAAAAAAAAAACATCTTTCTTAAACATGAATAACATCGGTGCACCCCATAGGGAATCACTAGGATGGATGAAACCATTATCTAAAAGATCCTTGAGTTACTCATTAAGATCCTTCAACTCAACCGGAGCCATCCTATACAGGGGAACAGAAATTGGAAGAGTGTTTGAAGCAAGATCGATACCAAACTCAACCTCCATATTAAGAGGAACACCAGGAAGGTCACCAGAAAAGACCATGGGAAATTCATTAACCACCAAGATAGAATGAAAAGAAGGACTATCTGAGTTAAAATCTTTAACCCAGACCAGATGATAGACACCCCTTAGAGATCAATCTCCGAGCTCTAAGATAAGATAAGAACTCCCTTTTGAGAGCAAGGTAACCACCCTCTCACTCAATAACTAGTTTACTAGGGAATTTAAAAACAACCTTACAGATCGGACAGTCTAAATAAGAATCGTATGAGTACAACTAATTCGTCTCCAATATGACATCAAAATCCACCATATCTAATTCAAATAGATCGACCAAAGTTTAATTACTACCAACAGACAACACACAACCCCTATAGACTCTTCTAGCAATCATAGAGTCACCTATCGGGGTGAAATAGAAAAAAAGTCTAAAACACACTCTAGACCAAAACCAAAATGCACAATCTCAAATAGGATTACATAAGAGAGAGAGGAGCCAGGATTAAGTAAAAAATACACACCTCAAGAAAAGAGTTTCAATTTACCAGTCACGATATCAGTTCATGCCTTGGACTCTTGTCATGTAGTGAGAGCATAAAGATGGTTCTAACCAATGGAAAAACTAGATGGTGCAGCCTTTGGTGCCGATACCAATGCCAAGACTGACACCAATACAGAAACCACCCATGCCCATACTAGTCATACAAATCTACTATCCTATAGTAGAATAATATCCAATTGGGACATGCCCCCGACTATAGCCAAAAACAATGTCTAAGAAATAACAAGAGTATGTAGAGAAATCCATAACATGAAATAGAGTATTCCAGAGTATAAAAGCTCACCACTTCAATCTGATACAAGCTATCCCTGAATCCAGTCAATGAAAAGGAGGAGGACTATGGTTGATTCCTGCATCTCATGGGAATACAGCTCCCAAAGATGGGTTAGCGGGTGAATGCTAGCATAAACTCAAGAGTAATGATAAAATAATACCAATATTTAAAACCAAGTAAATAACCATATGCAAGCATATTCATACATATATATATTTTATACTAGGAGAAGGAACCGTGTTTAGCATCTATTTAAAACCTTTGACCTTAGTTTGTGTAGCTTAACCATCCTAAGACCACTCATTGCCTATATGGGCCCAGTGTTTGCCCTTGAACGGGCCTTTGTATGTGTAGCCGCATGAATCAGAGATATCATAGGGGTCAAGGATTCTCGTGTACCCTTCAGCCTCCATGATACATATATACATATATAACTTAGTGGATTCCTGTGTACCCCATAAGTATATGGTCTCCATGACCAAACCTTATGTCGGATAATATGAGTTTACAATGTCCGTCCACCAGACTCGCACCTTTACGACTAGCTATAACAACCCAATTTTAATGCCCAATTAAAACCTTTAACACATCACTAAACTACCAATTCCATGTATTAATAACCAAGGCATTATAAAGTTGTATCATCGTAACGACTATAGCTTTCAAGAAATGTCATTTACCAACATTTATGGATTCCCATGTACCCCATAGTTTCCATTATTAAAATCAGTTAGGGGATTATCGTGTGCCCCCTCTCCCCCCCCAAGGTATTTCGTTTAAGAGAAGTTCATGGGCACCAAGGCCTTACCATTTAACTATTTAAACTATCTAAACTGACTTTATGTTCCATTATGCAATGCAAGAATTTCAAGAAGAGACAAACTATGTGACAAAATAATTCTCAATAGTATTTTAACATACATTTGAAGGGCACATGATTTCCAAAACTAAAACCAAGTATCAATTAACCATTCCCATAAAAAACACAAGTCCAAACCATAAATATAAAATGAAAAACAATAAGTAAACCATGGGAAAACATTAACCAACCATTAATAACAAATACCCCTAACACATAATTCAAAACCCAAAACAATATCACAATTATGCCATGAAAACAATTAATTAAAACATTCTTTAGTTGAACTAACAAGGGAGGTGTAACATGTCTTAGATACTAAAGAAGATGGAGAGATTTTCTCTTAAAAGCTCTTAATTGAATCATCTTGACAAAACCCTAGCCTCTTTCTTGAACCAAAAGCTTGAGAGAGATTTCAGAGTGTTTAAAGTGTTTTTGATTTAGAATAATAGGGTAAATGAATTCCTAATAGTGTTTTAAGTTGTGGGGTCAGAAGAAGTTCAGAGTAGGAAATGTCCAAAATACCCTCACTTTAAAAGATGTAAAATAAATGCCGGTGGATATCGTTTGGGCACCTCACTCATACCCCATCATATGAGTAGTACCCCTAACTCATACCCTATATAGTAAATCAAGGGATTGACACTATTAATCATTCAATTTGACCTACTCTTCTCGTACTAACTCTATATGACTCAAATAGAGTCTAGTCGTACCTTGGATAGTGAAGAAACTACCATACTGTGATTATCATATGACCTAGGCTACTAAGTCATACCCATATCATACGACTAGTAAGCTTGAGTCATATAATAAGAGTTCAAAACCCAGGAAATTTTGTAGGGTCAAACTCAGGGTGTTTCATCATATGTCTGAAGTAGACTATTGCCTCTTGTTATTTAGACAATGTCTTTATTTGTATTCTAAGATAGAGTTGTTCCAGTTTGGATTCATAATGTATTTTTATCTCAAGTTGTACTAGTTATGTTCTTACACTGTGACACTAGGTTTTGGAATTTGATTTGACATCATTGACTAAGTATTTTCTTCTTTTACTATATATGTGTGTGTTTAAACTCTGTTTTAGGAGTCTTGCCTTTGGTTTTCTTATTAAATCTTTCATTTTATATCAGTTCGGATGATACGCTTTCTTGTCAAGGCTTTCAACGATAAGTGCCATCATGACCCTTGGTATTTTGTCATTAAATTACCTTACCATGTATCATAAATTCACATCTAGTACCCAATCTCAAAGAATAAGATACATTGCATATCCCTATGTACCTTCTAGATGTACCAAAACAATGATTTGGCCACTATTTCGACTTGAACACTAGACATTATCCGTACAAATTACCCACTCCAATATTTTATAAGTCATCAACTTAAGATCTTTAACACATTATATCAAACCTATTAATTCACTCTTACTAATCTTGTATCACTCACTCGGGCTAACATCCTTATCACTATAATCAATATCTTAAGTTCAAACTTAGTGTCTAGTAATAAGCATGTGCCACTAATAAAATATCCCACATATTATACTAGTCCATAAAATAGAGAAATCAAACTAAATTCCTTATTTAACTTAACTATAGCCCACAAGCACATTTTTTCACAACTCTACTACTACACCTTAAAATTTAATACATATCTTCTCACCTACTAAAATAACTTGCAACAACTAGATAACAATCAAGGGACCCTTAGTTTATTAAAACCACCTAATAAGGATATTCGATCTTAATCACATTACCTAATCCATTATGGTATATAGAATATTCACCTCCTTACATTACATTTGCTTACCCATGAATACACACCAACTATTTTTAAGATTTTATAAACACCACGGATTCCCCTTTTTCTAAGATCTCCCCAAGTGAACGCTTAATTCATAAGTTATTAGTTTACCAATCCTTCCATTCACAACCTATGATTTATTTTATTACTACAATATCTAGTCCTCATGAGTTATTTCACTGACCACTCTCTTTTACTGACTACTATAAGAGCATATCACTTAACCAACGCCATAAGGGCATACAAACCCCAACACTCATTTAAAGGTCATGCAATTACAACTATCTCTTTATCACTAAAAGTTACCATCACTTTGACTCCTAAATGTAATACTTCATATCACTAACCTTGGGATCACCTTACTATTCACATATCATAACACCATAATTTATACTAGCTCTAGGATAGAAATATTATCCCAATATTTGGATACAAATCTTTCTCTTTAAATGAGACATTTGCAATATGGTTCTTGAAAAGGACAAATTACACATCTTACCTAGGCCGAACAAGCACAATTTAGGAATTTTAAGGTACACACTTGAATCAATACACCTTGATGCACTAATGGACTACTTTCAAGTCCTTGTGCTATCTTACAACTTTTGATAACTTATTCAGAAAAGACCACACTTTAGGAAGCTAAACCTTTGTACTTGTATCACCTCAACAATGAGACATAGAGCATGAATTAGAGTAAGCAACAAAAGTTGGATAACTTTCATATGGAAAACACCATTGCATGATCTAGAGTATGAAAGAATGGGAAATATTTCCTAAATGTCTCATTGCCTCTCACTTATAAGTGTGGCATGCTACACACTTTGTCATGACCAAAACTAGGGCCTAGTCATGATGGGTATCTCAACTCCAACAAGGATCGAATACCACCCCCTTTTCCTAGTCAAATAAAATAGAATATATGCATAGCAGTAGAATTCCAAACGTAAAACAAGATTGATATGTACGACTCAAAAGAAGTCTAAGAATCCAAAAACCAATTCCAAGTCTACAGTAATCCACAAAGCATCTAGACATAACAAAAATCAATATAAGACAAGACATGTACCAATAGATAGCAAAAAATAAACAAAATGGTAGTTTATAACACAAAAGAAATATGACTTTAAAATGATAACTTTTCTGGAGAATGGAAGCTCACTTTTTCAATGTTGGCAACCGACAACCCTGAAATCTATATCTACACAGGAAGAGAAGAAGGGCCTTCGTACCTTAAATCACGTGGGAATACAACAACTAAAGATGGTTAGAGGTAGGAGTACTGGCATGTAACTTAGGAAAGAGATAAAATAATGCTATGATCAAATCAGTTCAAAACTAGTGCACACAATCAAATACATATATATTGATAAAATATTATGATAGGGAACAAGGCTTTGCATGAAATTAAAACATCATCCTTGACTATATAGCTAAACAATCATAGTAATAGCCATGAACTATATAGGCCTAAGTTCTCACCCCTGGTCGACCCCAAGTGCGTGTTGTCTTACGAATCAAAGAATAATCATAATATATATGAATGAGGGACTCAAACCTCCCGATTATATACTAAGGTGACTTAAGCATCCGATCATGTAATATGAGGGACTTGAACTACACTATCATAAAATATGTGGGACTCAAACCACTCGATCATTTTAATAACTGCATCAGCAAATGCGATTTCCAATATGATCCCTTCAGTACCTCTACTTTCACGGCCTTGCTACACCAACTATAGGTTACAAGCTCGTATCGTCACACCAACTATAGGTTACAAACACATATAGTTTAAAAAAAATCCAACCATCCACTGAAGGGACTCAAACCCATTTAGACAATGGGACTCCAAATTTCTAAGTACTAGTAAAATATCCTGGGTTTTGACCCTTAAAGAATTTTCAAGAATTCTATTCTCCAAACTTAATATGACTCATGGGTATGAGCCATATGCTGGGGTATGAGTTGTATTGTCCTGTTATAAGCTGATTAGTTGGTGGGATAGTTTTTTTTACTTAAATAGTTATGACTTAGGGGTATGAGTCATAGGGATTGGTACAATTCATATCAAGGACTCGTATGGTGGAAGGTGTTTGATCGTCCTGGTATTTCATTCTGCCAGGGATACGGGTTATGGGTATGGATCAAATGTTATGGTTATAACTTGGTTGGATTAGTTATATAATGGACAGTATTTGATCTAAGGTTTAAGTCTTGGATACGAGTGGTGGGTACCAACCTTATAGAAGGGTACAACTCATATGGGTCAGTCGTATCCCTGTGATGGGATTTTGTATAACTTAAGTGGGGGTATTTTGGATATTTTCCTACTTACCCTAATTAAGATCCACGACTTCTAATATACTTCGGAGGATATTTACCCTATTATTTTTTTCATTAATACTTAGAAACTATTCCAAAACAATCTATAATTCTCTTAAGATCTTTTGGGGAAAGAAGGCTAGGGTTTCATCTTATGGATTACTTTAGGGCTTGTCTTGGTAATTTACTTCCATTAATTATTCGATATAAGGAATGATTTTCTTCCATCATTATAATTTCAACAAAATTCATAGTTTATTTAATTGATTTCATGGTTTTACTATTTCATGATTATGGTTTTCAACTATTATTTGGGGGTTTGATATTGAATACTTGGTTATGGTTTCCTATGATTTTAATTATGCTTTTATATGAATTAATGGTGGTTTTGTACAATTGGATTTCATGGTAATGGTGTAATGGTCTTTGGAATTATTTTTTGTTATATTATGCCCCAAGGTGTTCGATAAAATACTTATAAAGATATGTTCATTACATTGACTTCTTTTAATATAACTCTTCCATGCTTTAAGCTTAATAAAATATTTATACATGGTTTAAATAGTTTGAAAATGCTAAAGGCCAAATTGTTATGCTTGTAGTGAACATGGAAGTCTTCTAAGTGGATTTAATATGGTAATTAGACGGGCACCTAAGGTCTCCTTAACCTAAATAGTTTGGCTATGGATATTACTTCTAAGTATGGGGTGGTATAACAATACCACCAATATTGTCCTTGGTTAATAAATAGATAATTGTTTGGTTATTTGAAAACTAGTTTTAACTGGGCATTGATGGTGGACGTCTAGCAGAGCCATGGATGGTGGTGGTTTCGGGGGGACTAAAAACCGAAAACTCATATTTTTCAATATAAGAGGTCTTGATTTACCACATGTGTGTTTGTCACATTTTATATTACGGATTTACTAGTCAACCCATGGGATATTTTCTTGTCGTTCTACTACATGCACTAGGGCCCTTTCACCAGAGGTAGCTGAACCCATATGGTCATGGGTGGTTTAGGACGGCCAAGCTACACAGCCTAGGTATAAAGGTTTCCCTTTTCCAGAACTTATATATGTATGGTTGTATCCATTATGGATGGCTTTATTTGGTTTTATAACTGCCATTATTTTATCCTTATTATCAGATTTATGCTAGCGGTCACTTGCTAACCCTATCTATTTGCAATTATATACCCACACTATGTAGGAATAAATATTTTACTCCTCCTATATAGTATGCGGATTTAGTATCAGCATTTATATTGAAGTGGTGAGCTTTCATTCTTTTGGGAGGCATTATTTTATGTTATAGATTTTTGTAGACACTTTTCTTTTAATTTGGATATTGGTTTTGGACATAGTAGGGGGCATGTCCCAACCAGATATGTTTACTCTTTTAGATAGAGTCTTTATGGTACTTCTGAGAGTTGGTATGGGTAGGATCGATATTAGTATCAACCTTGTCTTTGGAATAGGCTTGTGGCCTGACACCATATCATAGGACTATTCCATAAAATTACATTTTAAGATTAATCATAGTATGTTTTGGTATTCTTTCTGGTTTATAGACTATGATTTAGTTTGGTATGGTTGGGTAGTTATGCGGTTTAGTTGGACTCAATTGGTTCAATCATGGTTGTGACCCTATCCCAAAGTGTTTATAAGAACAATAATTCTATCTTGCTATATGTTCGAAATTTAGCCCACCTAAGGCTGGTTATAGGTGGTTAGGTTGGGTAACAAGAGGCGCTCCTTAGTCCTGGTTAGACTTGGGATTCCCATTACGACTAGGCCCGGTGTTGGGTCATGTCAAGTTGGTATCAGAGCCTAGATTCATGGTCAAATGGTAGGTCTACAAAGCCACGTCGATTAGAGTCTCTTTTAGGGGTGTGAAGCATGCAACACGCATAAGAGAGAGGCTGCCAAACATTTAGGAATGTTTCACTTTCTTGGTATTCGATCTTCAAACTTGAGTTCTAAATCTTGGAATCTCCTCTAATCCTTGTTTGTTCAACTTTCAGATTATGCCTCCTAGATCTGAAACATAAGCAGATTCTTTAATCCCATCTAGGGATAATGCTAAAAGGGTATATCCTATGTCTGGAACATATCTTTGATCTCATGGTCCTATTACTGGTGGTAATGGAGTTCCTCCTATTCCATCTAGTTCTGCTCAGGTCCCTTGGGGTAATGTGATAAATGCAAAATTTCATTAGTCTATCCATGTTATTACCTAATTAGTTGATGCTCAGGCTGAATGGGGTGAGCTGGTTCTTTGTCTACTAAGGCCACAAAGGTTGATTAATTTATAAATATGGGTCCTCTAACTTTTTTTATAGTGAACGTAGAGGAGGATACACAGGGCTTATTAGATGAGATAAAAAAGATCTTTTGGGTGATGCAGGCAACTAATATAGAGGGGGTTATCTTTGTAGCTTATAAGCTCAAGGATGTTGCTTATCATTGGTATGATAAGTAGGATAGATATAGAGGTAATATGGAAGAGGAAGGGTTGTGGGAGGCGTTTTCTAATGCCTTCTTTGATTGATTCTTTCCTAAAGAGTTGAAGAAAGCTAAGATAGAGGATTTTATGAACCTCTAAAAGGGGAGGATGTCAGTAAAGGAATATGCTTTGAATTTCCATCATCTATCAAGGTATGCTCCATATTTGGTGGCTGATATGAGGTTGAGAATAAGGAATTTTGCTTCTGGGTTAATAGAGATTTGATTTTAGAGAGCAAGACTGCCTTACTTATATGCACCAAGTCAAGGATGATAAGAGGAAGTAGGTGGAGTTTAGGGATAGACAGAGAAAGAAGGATAGGTTCTCTAATCAGGGAGGTGCTCAGTCTCAGGGTGGTAGAGATAGCGGAAAGTAGCAGAAAAAATAGGGGATTTATGGATCCTTTTCTGCTAGTGCTGCTTATTAGTCGAGAGACAGGCATCATTAAGGTGGTAACAATTCTCAAGTATAGGTTTCCCAATCTCAGGTGAGCGGAGGTCAGCCAGTTTTTTTATATCCTCCTTGTCAATTCTATAGTCGTCCTCATTGATGTTATTGTGAGAAAATAAATGACCAATTCTTTAAGTGTGGACAGACAGGCCAGCGGCTCAGGGATTGTCTGGTCAACAAAGTTGCTATAGTGGTAAATAAGATTCTTGTGGATTCATATTCTATTCCTATACCTGGTAGGGTGGCATCTACTTGTGCTACTGCTCCTGGTTCTAGTGTTGTTCAGAATAAGTTGTATGTTTTGGCATCCCGACAAGAATTCAAGGCATCAACTAATGTCATTACTGGTACGCTATAGATTTTCTCTCATGATGTATATATTTTGCTTGATCCATGGGACACTCTTTCTTATGTGACTCCATATGTGGCTATGTCTTTTGGTTTCGATCCAAAAGCTATCTCAGTTTCTTTTTCTATTTCTACCTCAATAGGTGACTCGGTTATTACTAAGAGAGTCTATAGGAAGTGTGTGGTATCTGTTGGTAGCAAGAAGACTTTGGTAGATCCATTTGAGTTGGATACGGTATATTTTTATGTAACTCTAGGTATAGATTGGTTGCATTCTTGTTATGCGCCTGTAGATTGTCGGACCTATAGGGTTATCTTTAAATTCCATGGTGAACTAATCATAAAATGGAAAGGTAGTTCCTTCGCTCCTAGGGGGAGGTTTATTTCTTATGTTAGTGCTTGGAGGTTTATCTCCAAGGGTTGTCTTTATGACTTGGTATAGGTTACAGATTCTAACTCGAAAGAATCTTTTGTGTTTTCGGTCTCTATGGTTAATGAGTTTCTAAAGTTCTTTCTGGATGATCTTCCTAGTGTTCCTCCATATAGGAAAATAGAGTTTTGTATTGATTTACTTTTTGACACTTGTCCAATATCTATTCCTCCATATACAATGGCTCCGGCTGAGTTAAGGGAACTCAAGGGGAAACTTAAGGATCTTTTGGATAAGGGGTTTATTCATCCTAGTGTTTTTTCATAAGGTGCACCGGTGTTGTTTGTGTGCAAAAAGGATGGTTCCCTCCAGATGTGCATTGACTACAGGTAGTTGAACAAGGTAACGATCAAGAAAAAGTATCCTATCTCGAGGATAGATGATTTGTTTGATCAATTATAGGGTGCCAAGTTCTTCTCTAAGATAGATCTTCGATCTGGGTACCATCATTTTAAGATTAGAGAGGTGGATATCTCTAAGACATCTTTTCATACTCGATATAGGAATTTTGAGTTCTTATTATTTCATTTGGATTGACCAATGATCTGGAAGTATTTATGGACTTGATGAATACGGTGATCAGGCAGTAGTTGGATCTCTACATTATTGTATTTATTGATTTCATTCTAGTTTATTTAAAGAGTGAGGTGGATCATGCTAATCACCTCTATATAATGCTGCAAACCATAAAGGAACAACAATTGTATGTCAAGTTCTCTAAATATGAGTTTTTGCTAAATGTTGTGACTTTATTAAGTTATATTATTTCTAGTGAAGGGATCATGGTAGATCTGCAGAAGGTCATTGTGGTGAAGAGGTGGCCTAGGCCCACGACCCTATTCGTTGTTCAAAGTTTCTTGGGTTTAGCTAGGTATTATAGGCAGTTTATGGAAAGGTTTTTCTTCAATAGAATCTCCTTTGACTAAGTTGACTCAGAAGAAGGTTAAGTTTTCTTTGTCAGATGCTTGTGAAGGTTATTTTGAGAAGTTGAAGGATAAGTTTACTTCAACTCCAATCCTGACTTTGCCGGAAGGCAATAATAGTTTTTGTGGTTTATTACAATGTATCTCAGGTAAGGACTGGTTGTGTTTTGATACAGTATGGGAAGGTGATTCCCTATGCTTCCAGGCAGTTGAAGGTACAAAAAAGGAATTATCCTACTCATGATTTAGAGTTTTTGGTTATTGTGTTTGCTTTGAAAATATGGTGGCTTTATTTGTATGGTATTCACATGGATATCTTTTCTGATCATAAGAGTCTTTAGTATGTGTTCACTCATAAAGAGCTTAATCTCAGGCATACCAGATGTCTTGATCTTCTCAAAGATTATAATATGAGTCTTTACTTCTACCCAGGTAAGGCTAATATGGTTGCTGATACTCTAACAGGTTATCCATAGGAAGTTTAACTCATGTGGAGGAAGGCAAGTGGGAATTGGTGAAGGATATTCACCGTTTATCAAATCTTAAAGTTCATCTCTTGGACTATGAGGATGGTGGTGTAATGGTGCAAGAAGTGGTTCAATCATGTCTTAGTGCGGAGATTGAGGAGAAGCAAGTGCTAGATTCTGTCTTGATAAGAATCAATGGTGATATTTGTGAGAAAAATATAGTGGTGTTTGAGATCAATGGTGATGGTACTTTACGGTACCAAGGAAGTTTTTGTGTACCTTATGTTGATGGGCTGCAGCAAAGGGTTTGGCTGAGGTGCATGAGGCACGCTATGTTATTCATCTCGGCTCGACTAAGATGTATCATAATCTTAAGAGGATCTACTGGTGTAATGGCATAAAGAGAGATGTGGATGATTTCGAGGACAAGTGTATGGTGTGTCAACAGGTTAAGGTTAAGCACATAAGGCCAGAAGGATTATATCAAGAAATTGATTTTCCTAAATAAAAGTGTGATATGTTAAGTATAGACTTTTTTACTGGTCTTCCTCGGTCTTGGAATTAGTAGATTTGATTTGGCTGATCGTTGATAGGATGACCAAGTCAGCATATTTCTTACAAGTGCGGACTACCTTTTCAGCGAAGGATTATGTGAGGTTGTATCTTCAGGAGATTGTGAAGTTGCAGAGGGTGCCTGTTTTGATTATTTCTGATTGTGATATGCAATTTACGTCTCACTTCTGGTGGGCTTTCCAGAAAGGGTTGGGGTCTAAGTTTAGTCTGATTACTTCTTTTCGTCCACATAGGATAGGCAAGCGGAGAGAATTATTTATACATTGGAGGATATGCTTTGGGCCTGTGTGTTTGACTATGGTAGCAATTGGGTTAAGCATCTACCTTTTGTGGAGTTTTCTTACAAAAATATCTATCATTCGAGCGTTGGTACGGATCCTTTCATGGAATTATATGGTAGGAGGTGTAGATCTCCTACTATGTGGTTTGAGCTTAAGGAGGTGGACACATTTGGTCCAAATTTAGTCTATCAATAAATGTAGAAGGTTAAGATGATTTGTATAGGCTTAAAGCTGCCCAAAGTTGCGACAAGTCCTATACGAATGTTAGGCATAGAGACTTGGAGTATGAGGTCGGGGATAGAGTGTTCCTTAAGATGTCTCCCATGAAGGGAGTAGTGTGGTTTGGCAATAAGGGGAAATTCAGTCCTTGGTTCATTGGTCCTCATGTGATTTTGCGAAGATTTGCCAATATTGCTTATGAGTTAGAGTTTCCATCTAGCTTAAGTTTGCTTCATCCGGTCTTTCATGTTTCCATGTTGAGGAAGTGTCTTGATAATCCTTCTTTGGCTATTCCATTAGAAGGATTGGGTATTTTGGATTCTCTGTCTTATGAAAAGGTCCCAATTGAGATATTCGATAGGCAAGTTCATTGGTTGTGGACCAAGGATGTGGCTTCGGTTAAGGTTCTATAGCAGGACCATAAGGTGGAAGAAGCCACTTGGGAAGTAGAAGAGGACATGAACTCCAAGTATCTGCATCTGTTTTATGCTCCTGGGATTCATGTAGAAGGTATATTTTCTTGAATACATCTTTATTTTCTGAGTTTGTTAAAGAAAATATTTACATCTTTACCTCTTAATTTTCAAACTTTGATAAAGGGATGATTTATAATGAAAATAAATCTGTCTATGGTTACCGCTACCTTGTCTGTCATTCGGGGATGAATATTCCTAGTGTGGTAGACGGAAACATCCTGGGTTTTGACCCTTAGAATATTTCCTGGAATTCCATTCTCCGAACTCGTATGGTGGAAGGTGTTTGATCCTCCTAGTATTTCATTCTGCTAGGGATACGAGTTATGGGTACGGATCGTATGTTGTGGTTACGACTTGGTTTGTTGAGTCATATACTGGATAGTGTTTGATCCAAGGGTTGAGGCTTGGATACGAGTGATAGGTACCAACCATATAAAAGGGTACAACTCATATGGCTCAGTCATATCCCTGTGATGGGATTTTTGCAACTTAAATGGAGGTATTTTGGACATTTCCCTACTTACCCTAATTAGGACCCACGACTTGTAATATACTTTGGAAGCTATTTACCCTATTATTCTATTCATTAATACTTAAAAACTATTCAAAAACATTCCATAATTCTCTCAAGAGCTTTTGGGGCAAGAAGGCTAGGGTTTTATCTTGCGGATTGCTTTGGGGCTTGTCATCGTGATTTCCATCAATCAATTCTTTGGTATAAGGCATGATTCTCTTCCCTCATTTTACTTTCAACTAAAGACATGGTTTATATTATTGATTTCATGGTTTTACTATTTCATGATTATTGTTTTCAACTATTATTTAGGAGTTTTGATATTGAAACCTTGGTTATGGTTTCCTATGGTTTTAATTATTCTTTTATATGCATTAAAAGTGATTTTGGAAAATATGATTGCATGGTAATGGTTTAATGGTCTTTAGAATTGGTTTTGGTTATATTATGACCCCAAGGTCTTCGATAAAATGGTTATAAAGATATGTTCATTGCATTGACTTCTTTTAATGGAACTCTTGCTTGTTTTAAACTTGATAAAGGATTTATACATAGTTTAAATGGTTTGAAAAGGGTAAAGGACAAATGGTTTTGCTTTTTGAGAACAAGGAATTTTGCCAAGTTGATTCAATATGGTAATTGGAAGGGCACCTAAGGTCCAGTAAGCAAAATGGTTTAACTATGGATATTTCTTGCAAGTAAAGGGTGGTATGACGATACCACTAATATTATACTTGGTTAATAAATGGATAATGGTTTGTTATTTGGAAACTAGTTTTAATTGGGCATTAATGGTGGGATGTGTAGCAAAGCAGTGGAAGGTGACTGTCACGTGGCGGACCAAAAACCAAATACTTATATTTGCTGATATGAGGGGTCTTGATGATTGTGTGCGTGTATCAAATTTTATGTTTGGGGATGTACTACTCATCCCATGAGATACTTCTTGGCCATTTCGCTCATGCACTGGGGCCCTTTAAGCAGGGGGGGATGAACCCATATGGCCCATGGGTGGTTTATGATGGCCAAGCTACATAGTCCAAGTATAAAGGTTTTAAATACATACTGTAATGACCCGAGACTACCCCCTAGTCGTCATACGGCGCTTACAACCCCAAAGGACAAAGATCTAACCCATGAATAATATCTGTTGTGACCACTAAATGATAATACTGAAATTAATGGAAAAAATGGGCTGAAATACCATAAGGTTCAAAACATATTAAATAATTATAAAATATAGTCTGAAAAGCCTCTAACTGAATCTGTCTGAATGTGGAGTTGATGGGACAATCTCCTAACTAACTCCGTCTACTAAAATACTGCTAAGCTGAAGTACTGAAATAAAAGCATATCCTCAATAGATGAAGACTCACTGCTAAATCTGCTTCTGTTGGCTGAGTCTGGCTAAGTGCAGTCAGGAACCTGAACGTCCGAACCAATGATATGAAACATCATAATACAGGAAAGAATACGTCAGTATGTGGGAATATACTGGTATGCTAGATAAGGTAAGGCTAAATGCAAGGGTTCATATTCATGAACAATAACTGACTAAATGATATAGAGTAACTAAATATAAGAGTACATGTATACTATAACTGAACTTTTCTGAAACTAAGTACTGAGTTTTCAATACTGTATAATGGATATCTAAAATAATTGATAACTGAATTACTGATACGGATTGACTCTGTCTGACATTCCTTATTCTGCATAGTTGAACTGAGTTCTAAACTGAAGACTAAAATTGAAACTGTGGTAAGTAATCATCTAACAGACATGCCCCAAAACTAAACCAATAGGGGTCCAACCTGTAAACCCAGTTGGAACGGTGCTAATACCATACCACAGGTACTAATACTAGAAAACTAAGATGCCAAGCCTAACTGATGCGTGACACCTGGGCAGAGACAAGCCTAATCTGACAGGTGACTCCTAATCCTGTACTGGCTACATAGTTCTGGATTATAGGGATTGCTACTAACGACTATGCCTATCTGATGGGGAAGTCATCATCCCTGCTCTCGCTTGGTGCTGAATCTTATACCCAACTAAAAGATACTGAATTGAGTATACTAGACTAGACTAGACTGGACTAAAACTGAGTTTACTGAGTTTTCCAAAGTTCTATAGTTGACTGAGTTCTACGAAGTTCTATAATAGACTGAGAGTACTGATCGTGGCATGACTGATACAATTCTATAACTGACACTGGCTCTAGGTAAACAGCTAAATTGTTGGGTATTAAATACCCCCAGGACTCGATAGCATGAAAAGCAAAGCAAAGAATAATCTTGAATAATATAACAATGTTCACTCAGTCATAATTCATTCATAGAGACATTTCATCAAATACCTGTAGGGCATAAGCTTGTACATGATTAAGATCTTATAATAACATCTCATGATTCCTCTATCTACTTCCCATAGGCATTTTAGCACATACTTGGGAAGCATGAATATTTCACATGATAATGGTCATCATATAAACATCATGAATATAATACTTAATTGCAAATTCAAGGGTTTAGCATGTAATTCATATAATTCCCACTAAATACTATTCTATTTTTCATGAATCTTATCATAATCATGGATTGAAAACCAAATCAACATCGTAGATGCATTAATCACTTTATAAATTTAAGGGTCTATTAAGATAATCACATATTTGTTATACGTGCTATTTAATTTCATGAAACTTGCATTTAAATCATGGATTGGAACCCAACTAATATTATAAACATGAATTCAATCAAACTTAAACATGAAAATCATAAATGCATCATCTTTGTACCTTGAAAAAGGATTCTTGCAATTCATGAGGTAAAGGAACCCATGAATCAACATCTAACATACCTGAGAAGAAGAGTTCTTGAAGGTTCTTGGAGAGATTCTTGAGAATTGACCTTGATTCTTGAACTAGGGTTTTTGCCTCTTGAGAAAGAATGATTTAATTTGGGGAAAAACTGAATAAATAATGGTGTTTCTAGGTTTATTAGGGTTGAATTTCGTGTAAAGGGTGACTAGGGATATGGAAAAAGACTCAAATACCCCTGGAACGATTTAAAAACTCAGAATTTAAAACTAGAAATTAACTGAAAAATTTCGATCTGGGCCCTTGGCACGATGTGATGCTATCGCGTCTGTTACTGGAAAGTGGACAAATGGGAATTGGACCATCAATGCGATGTGGTGGAATTGCTTTACCCCTTGGATGTGACTTGGAAGTTTACCGCGATGCGGTGGGATCGGATTGGTGTACTGGAAACTAACAAATGTGAAACTAAGTTGTGGCTCGGCACGCCAACATCGCGGTACCTCACTGGAAACTGACAATTGGTAAATAGGATAGTGGTGCTATGCGGTGGTATCACATTGTCTCACTTTAAAATGACAAATTCCATTTGAACTGCCTCCACGATACGCTAGAGTACCAAGTGGTACACTGTCTTACTAAAATGGCTCTAACTTTTTGCCCGAGTGTCGGATTTGGGTGAATTTGGGATTGATGGAAATCTTATTCAATTTTCCACACCTTAAGAAGTCAAAATATTAAAAACTACATATGTATAAAAGTGTATTCATCTTTAAATCAAGTCTTTAACTTTTTTTTGATAAATTTAAGCTAGGTAAAAGTACTAGGTGTTACACATACTAAACCCGGTTTCCTTTCCTGGCACGTATTTATGAATGGTTGTATGCATGATGGATGGTTTTACTTGGTGTTATAACTGGAATTATTTTATTCTTATCCTAAGATTAATGTTAGTTGTCACTCACTAACCCCATCTACTGGCAGCTATATACCCACTGTAACGACCCGAGACTACCCCCTAGTCATCATATGGTGCTTAGGACCAGAAATGATCCCAAGCCAACTATTGTACTGGCATATTGTTAAGCTTCTAATTTAAATATTTATAAAATGACTGAGTTTAGTATGTATAAATATAATCATGATGAAACTGGGAAACATATAATACTAATACAATTTCACATTCTGATAAAACTGAATAATAGAATTGAAATTACATGATTGACATTAACTGACATCTGTGAAGCCTCTCCTAAACTGACTATTGATAGCTAGGATGCAAATCCAACTACTACTAATAGATACATATTATTAAGAAAGTAAAGCACATAAATAACAACTAACTAAATCCCCCGAAGTAGGAGGACTCATCATCTGTTGGCTGGAATTTTCAACTATCTAATCATGGTATATGAACTACAACTGAACTGATACCTACATTATTAAACAATGTAGCACATAGACATATATATGAATCAGTACTTTTGGAATGTACTAAGAATATGGGGTTCAATGCATGAGTAAATCAATTTCTCAATGTTCATATGGACTTGTAAAAAGAATGCATGCTAAGTATAAATGACTCACATTGGCTTGAATAACTGAAAGCTAAAAATCATCAATCCTGAATGATAAAGCATACTGCATAAATCTTGTGAGCCATAACACTTAGTTCTAAAAGCCGTACTTTTACTCTTTCTACTAGTGGAATTGAAGTTAAGTCTGTTTTCAAATCATGCAGGCTAAGTGTAAAAGGACTCACCTTTGTATCTCTAAACTAAAAGCTAAAATGTCATGGCTAATGACTTATGCAAAATAATAACAACAACAAAACTAGTGTATTCTCACACACAGAGTCTGGGGAGGGTAAGATGTATGTAGTCCATACCACTACCTCTGGAGAATTAGCAAGGTTGTTTCCGATAGACCCGCAGCTCCAGACAATAAGTAATAAGCAAATTCATAGTAAAAACAAGAAACAAGATCGAACAATAGAAATAATACACCCATAAAGTAATACCCTATGCTAACGAACAAAATACACCCCCAACCTCATACCCCCACCCTGACGCTCACCTAATTACTAACTATGACCCTCCCACATGCACTAGCCTTCTATCCTAATTTACATCCTCCAAACTTTCCTACCTAAGGTAATGTCCTCAGTAAGATGTATTGCTACCTGTCACATCTAATCACCTCTTTCCAATATTTATTTAGCCTACTTCTACCTCGACTAAAACCATCCAAAGCTAACCTCTTACATCTACGAACTGGGGCATCTGTGCCCCTCTTCATCATATGCCCAAACTATTTTAATCAAACTTCCAATATCTTGTTCTTCATCGAAGCCACACCAACCCTCTCTCGAAAACTCTCATTCCTAACCCTATCACCCCTAGTAAGCCTATACATCCAACACAATATCCATATTTTTGCCACCTTAAGTTTTTGAATATGGGATTTCTTGACTGGCCAACACTCTGCTCCATACAGCATAGACAGGCGAACTGCCACTCTATAGAATTTTCCTTCAAGTTTGGGCGGCACCTTCTTATCATACAATACTCGTAAGGCCACTTCATCCATCCTGACCCAATACAGTGGGAGATATCCTCATCAATCTCACTATTCCCCTAAATCATCGACCTAATGTACTTAAAACTATCCCTCTTACACAAAAACTAGGAACCCAACATTACTACCACCTTATCATCCTATCTCAAGTCATTAAACTTGTATTCCATATACTCAGTCTTTCTCCTACTTAGCCTGAACCCTTTTGACTCAAGGGTTTGTCTCCAAACCTCTAATTTATCATTTACACCTCCCCGTAACTCATTAATCAATACTACATCATCTGGAAAAAGCACACACCAAGGCACCTCTCCTTGAGTACACTGTGTCAACACATCCATCACTAAAGAAAATAGAAACGGGCTAAGATTCAATCCCTGATGCAACCCTGTTAAGATAGGAAAATGCGCTGAATCTCCTCCCGCCCTCCTCACCTAATTCTTTGCTCCATTATACATGTCTTTAATTGATCTGATGGATCCCATTGGGACCCTACCCACCTCCAAGTATCTCTAGAGAACCTCTCTAGGGACTTTGTTATATGTCTTCTCCAAGTCGATAAACACTATGTGAAGGTCCTTCTTTCTTTTCCTATACTGCTCCACCAGTCTCCACACCAGGTGAATTGCCTCTGTCGTCAAGTGCTCGGGCATAAATCCAAATTAATTCTCTGAAATAAACAGTATCCTCCTCAACCTCCGCTCGACCACTCTCTCTTAAATTTTCAGAGTGTGACTCAACAACTTAATACCTCTATAGTTATTACAACTTTGGTTATTACCCTTGTTCTTACATAAAGGAATGGTAATCCATCTCCTAGACCAGGGTATTTTTACAGTCTTAAAGATCTCATTAAACAACTTAGTCAACCACCTTAAACCAGCCCCACTAGTATACTTCTAAAAATCCACAAGAATCTCATCAGGCCCCATTGCCCTACCCATTCGCATCTTGTGAATAGCCTCCCAGACCTCCTCCACCTTAAAACACCTACAATGGCTAAAATCATGACACCCTTCAGAGTGCTCTAGCTCCCCTAACACAATGTCACTGTCACCCTCATCATTCATGAGTCTATGAAAATATAACTGCTATTTTATCTTAATATGCACATCCTCCACCAGCACACTACCATCCTCTCCCTTAATATACTTCACTTGATCAAGGTTAGACCCTTCTTCTTCAAAGCCTTTATAAGACTATCCAGCCATTTTTCCCTGTCTCTCTTCTCTAACCCTGCATACAAGCTCTCAAATGTTGTCATCTTAGTAGTCATAACTACTAACTTGGCCTCTCTCCTAGCTAACTTATACTCCCCCTGTTTAGCCACTTATCCTCTTTATCCTTACTCTCAACCAACTTAGTATACGCCCCCTTCTTAGTCTTTACTTTCTTCTTAACATCTCCCTTCCACCACCAGTCCCTTAGCACTGACCAGCCCAGCCCCTCGAGACACCCAACACCTCTTTAGTAGTTACCTTAATGCACCCAGCTACCCTATCCTACATACTATCCATGTCCCCCTACACTCCCAAACCCTCATTTCCACTACCTTCTTCCCTATCTCCAATACACACACCGATGTTAAGCCTCTTTACTTAATTCTAGGTTAGCCCTCCCTACCCCATCTCTTCTTATCCTTCTTTAAACACAGGTCCATCACTAGAAGCCTATGCTGGGTCAAAAGGTACTCACTCAGAATGACCTTACAATCCTTACACAGCACTCTATCCACCTTTCTAAGTAGTAGAAAATCAATTTAGGTCTTGGCTTTTATGCTTTAAAAGCTGACCAGGTGATCCTCCTTCTTTGGAAAGCTTAAATTCATTACCATTAACCCAAAAGCCATCACAAAATCCAAGAGAGAAACTCCCTCATCATTCCTCTCTGCAAAACCATAACCACCATGCACATCTCCATAGCCTTCAGTAACACCCCGATGTGCCCATTAAAATCCCCTGCTACAATGATCTTCTCAGAGCTAGGAACGCCTCTAACTACCTCATCCAAAGACCTCCAAAACTGCTTCTTTTGCTCTCCATCAAATTCCACATGCAGCACATAAAGACTACACACATTCAAAGTAGACCCTCTAATAACAAACTTAATAGTCATCAATCTATCATTAATCCTCTTAACCTTTACTACTTGCCCTCAAAGATCTCTATCTACTAAGATACCTACTCCATTCCTACGTCTCTCACTTCCCAAGTACCATAGCTTGTATCCATCCACATCCTTAGCCTTATATCCTACCACTTGTGTAAAACAATATCTAAATAAAATCATGAGCCTTTACACTTAGTTTCTAAAGTCTTTTATGCTATTCCTTACTCTTTTCTATAGGATATAGGGAGGTTCTTCTAACTTATATACACCATGTGATCTAACACGGAGTCCAACGTCTAGTTTCCTTATAGAAAAACCTCACATTGGGGAGAGGTGTCATACTCTTGCCAAGGAGTATAACCTAATCTAAGTGATCACATCTGTAACTTTCATCCAGATAGAAATAGAATAATATGATAATATATACCTATATTAGCTTGAAGTTCTGGGACATATGAACATACCCAACTCAGTGCTAAATACTACTCCTTTTAATCTATGTGCTCATTTTGTAGGAAATCCACTTTTAAAGATAGTATAAAGGTTTCTTATGAAAACTTCTTATGAATCTATTTACTATAAACTATAGGTAAAACTTTAAGGCGGATTCCACATCTAAGCTGAGATCAAAAGATCTAATCTTTGTTCAAAATCTGAATATAACGAATCATGGGATGCTTAAAAGCATAATCTTCTTGAAATAACAATATTCAAACTAGGGCTTATGGCCCATGCATCTATTTCATGTCAAACCATCATAAAGTTCATGCTAAATAATGAAAATCTTGATAATTCAATTCTAAATCTGGAAATTAATTGCATATGCATAAAAATACAAAAGTAGACATGCAATTCAGCATCTAAATCAATTGTAATCTCATAATCTTCAAATAGTAAAGAGTGGGTATAAACCCTAGAATGAAATTTATATAATTTCACATAAAATTCAACTTTAAAACTAATTTTAGGCACAAGGATGAAAGGATTATCCTTGTTAAAAATCCCACATGCCTTAATTGATGAATAATTAAAGAAGCTTGAACTTTGAGTTCCTATTTGTGCTCTTAAAGATTGATTCTTGAAGTTCTTGAATTGGGAATCTGGAATTTTGGGTTATCATGGAAAAAGAATAGCGGAATTTGGGTTTCTTGAGGATTTTAAACTGAAGCTCTAGGGTTTCTTGGAGAAGAATCTTGTGTATAATGAGCGTATTAGGCTTAAATAGGTTTAATCTAGTGTTTTTCATGATTTGGGGGATTGGGAAATGGCTAGATTGCCCTTTAAAATTTTTGACTTGAAACAAGAAATCTTGATTTTCCATCCCACCGCGATGCGGTGCCATCGGGGTGGCTTACTGGAAAAAGAGATAATTTCTATTTTGGGCTCTAGCGCAATACAGCATAATCGCGTTGCATCATTGAAAAAGGATGAGTACCTTTTTTCACTCCACCACAACACGGTGACTATATATTTGAGAATTTTGGCGCGACATTAGCAAAATCGCGGTAAGCTACTGGAAAGGGACGAATAAGATTTTTTGCTTTATCGTGATGCAGCTTAATCGCGGTGCTTCACTGAAAAATATACAAATGAGACTCTTCACTTGACCGCGATGCGGAGGTATCGCGGTGCCCTACTGTTTCTCACTAAAAGTGCCATAACTTCTCAATCGAGTATCAGGTTTAGACAAAATTGGTATCATTGGAAAGTTGATTCAATTATCTAGAATTTGGTGGGTATGGAGTTAGAAAATTCTACACGTATCGAGAGTTATTTAATTTTAAAGTTTACCCTTGACACACTAGGAATTATACAGGACTATGAAAAGTGTGGGGTATTACACCCACGCTATGTAGGAATCAGCCATTCTACTCATCCTGTTTAGTACGCGGATTCGGTATCAGCATTTGGACAGAAGTGGTGAGTTTCCATCATTTAGAGAGGCATCATTTCATGTCATGGATTTCTTTAGGCACTTTTTTTTAATTTGGATATTAGTTTTGTCCATGGTTGAGGGCATGTCCCAACCAAATCCATTTACTCTTTTGGACAGAGGATTTATGGTACTTGTGGGGGTTGGTATGGGCAGAATCAGTATTGGTGTCGGCCTTGGCATTGGAATAGGCTGGTGGGCTAACACCACATCACAGGATTTCTCACTGTTTCATCATTTTACATTTTGGGATTAATCATATTATTTTTTTGGTATTCTCTGTGGTTTATGGCCTATGGTTTGGTTTGGTACGGTGGAAGGTTGGTGCAGTACTGTTGGACTCGATTGGGTCGGTCATGGTTGTGACCCTATCCTAGAGACTTAATGAGAACAATAATTCTATCTTGTTGTATGTTTAAAATTCAGCCACCTAAGTCTGGTTATAGGTGGTAGGGTTGGGAAATAGGGGGCGGTCCCCGGTCCTAATTGAACTTGAGATGCCCATTACGACAAGGCTTGGGGTTAGGTCATGTCAACTAGCCAATACAACTCTAACTCAGTCAACCAAAAGGAATCCAAAGTTCCAAGGAGGAACCAAATCATCTAGCCAAAGAGACTCTAACACAATCAGCCAATAGGTCTCCAAAGTTTTCAATTTAAGACCAATTTTATGTTCCATTATTCTTTTATGCAATGCAGATTCCAAAAATAGTCTAGTGTATATATACACTCACAATCAAATCCAATTTCACAAGATTAGATTGAGTTTATCATCAATTCATTTGTCAAAGTGCAAATAATTTGGGCAAACCATGACCCTTTAGTTTACTCTCCATGCCCATGCACCCTACGAGTTCAAAATCATCAATAAAGCATGAATAATTTCATATAAACAGTAGGAAAAGCAATTACATCAACAATTCTTCAAAATTCCTCAACTAGAATTCAAAATCATTAATAAAATCACATGGATACAATTATAAACACATACTTTTGATAAAAATAAGATTTGGGGAAGAGTAACATGCCTTTTGACGGAATCAATTCGGATAAAAGCGTGAATCCACAACTTTGAAGCTTGAACCCTGGCTTGGAATTGATATGAACACTTGAATCTATTTCCCATACCCTTGATGATGGAATTGGTGAGGAATAATGGAGAATAAACTAGAATTAGATGCCTTGGAAGTTGAATTTTTGGAGAAGAACCCTTAATTAGTGTTCTTGAGGATTTGGGAGAAGAAGGATTATGTATTTGGTGTGTTTTGGGGTTTTGGGATGATGACTTCATGGTACTATTAGCTATAGGATAGTTTAGGATGTAAATGACACATTTACCCTCAGAAAACTGAAGCTAAACGATGGTTTTAGAGTTTATGAGCATAGGTCCATGCCACGACAAAATCGCAGAGCACAAGGTCCGTACCATGGTAAAATTGCTGACCCTCACTAGTTCCTAACGAAAATGGTCATAACTTTTAGTTCAGGTATTGGATTAAGGATAAATTGGATGTGTTGGAAAGAAGACTCAATTATATTTTATTTGGAGGGTATTAAGCCCAAAAATTCCATATATTTCAGAAATTATAGACGTTCAAATATGACCCTGATAGAATGGAATACAAAAATTTAGTGGATAATGAAAGTTTTTAACTCTACTTCACTCTAAGTGTTTTCGTTGAATATTATTCACCTCGAAAGAACTTTAAACACTAAGTAAATGGTCATGACACTTATATTCATAGAAAGATAATTGGATTAAAGTTTATATAAGTAGAAACAATGGTTTGAATTCAAGCCCAAAATGCGGGGTGTTATATTATCTTCCACTTGGAATCATTCGTACTCAAATAATGGATAGGAATCTTTTGAAGCTTTAGAAGTATGGAAAAAAGTATGTAACTTCACATTAAGAATTCTCCCTAAATAAAACACAAATAGGAATCAAAATAAAAGGGCCCCATGTCATCACCAAGTAAATTATGTAAGCACGAATCATGAGACAACAAGACTAAGGTCGTACAAGGGGTAAAAGACCCAAAGCCCCTCACCCCAAGTGAGAAGATCAAAACTGGACAAATTTTACACCTCGGCATGGCACACTGCCTATCATAGAGGCTAACCTCCATGCCACGCCACTTATCAAAAATAGTATCCTCCGTAACACGGTGTTATCACAAAGGCTGATAACGCCCAAACTATAGCTCTCGTAAAAAAGTGTAAGCGGTCGATGTCAAATATAGAACCCAACTGGGTTGGGTGTCGAATCCCACAGGAAATACTTGGTCACTAAGTGTTGCAATAATTAGTAGACTGTTGGTAGAAACTTCTATGGAAAAGGGGGGATTTTGGGTTTGGCATGAATTAATAATATCAAAGTAAAAACGGAATGCTTTGTTTAGTAAGATTTAATCACAGAGAATAGTAAGTTAGGGTTATGTCCACCTTATGAGTTCTACGTATCTATTAACTATGAGTAATGCAGAATTTAGACATGCATGCACTTATAGAGATTCGTATTCTAATGGTAAATCCTAGTGTCTCTCAACCATCCAGGATTATTTCACTTTAACTCTCTCGAGCTTAATGTGTATAACTAACGGTACAAACTCTCCAAGAGGTTAATCCGATTAAGGCACTAACGTGTAAACAGAGGTTGGTAGCCCTATTTCCTTGTCACACTCTCTTTTCCAACTATGTAACTTTTCTCTCGAACAAGTTAATGCTATACTGGCGCATTCTATATGTTTGCAACCACAATAATTCAATTAAAATGAAAAGAGTAATGATATAAGTAGCATACACATCAAGAATTCACAAACTCATAGTAATAGATAGTATCTCATAAGATTTCCATAACCCTAACATAGAAGTTTAGCTACTCATGATTACAACAGAAATCAACGAAGACATCATCATCATACCAAAACTATCACAATCTCACAATGGAGATGAATTGGCATCACTATGAGAATGACGTGATTTTCTCTCTAGTCGTTGGTGTAGCATTTTTCTTTGTGTTAAAACTACAGAATCTGTAACATGAATTAGGAGCAAAAGTCGAATGAATAATAACTCCCTCCATGCTGAAAAATTCAGCAAATAAGGTTTTTATAACATCCTTGTCCTAGTCCTTCTAGGTTACTACTGCACCCCTAAGTATTAAGAAATACTGATTTTGCCCGGGACAGATTTTTCATGCATAACATTCAGTCTACAAGATTCCAAAAGTTGTCTTCCTTCTTACGTGAAGTTTTCCTTTGCTGCTCAAAGGTCCACAAAGTGCTGAAATCTTCATCGTTAATACCTGAAAAACATGCTAATCACATAGGTTAGCTCACTTACAGGAAAATGGACTAAAAGTGCAGGAATTATATATTTTGTCCTCAAAACTTGGTTAAAATATGGGTAAATTATGGTTCTTTAGGCGTGTAAATACACCAAACATCACCACCCCACACTTAAAGCTTTGTTCGTCCTCGAACAAAATATTACGTCCATGCAAACATCTAACTAGAATATCACAACAGCAACACAAAATATTCAACAAGACATGCACGGCAATTACTAACAAAGAGTAGTTTTCTTTATCACTACTAGAAACAATTCAACCTCCAACATAGACTCGTGATGATGGTTAATTCGTATCCACCAGTTAAGGCACAAAGAATCATACAAAACTACCCAAAACTCATCAACCATGTGTGTCTCACACAAGATATCACCCATAATCAATCACACGTTTTGCATTTTTAGAACCATGGGTACATGATTCTCCTTGCTCTCACTCTCACAAAGAATTCATATGTTGCAACTGATGACCATAGGCTTGCCCTTAGTGTAATGCTCTACTAATATCAGAGTGCTAAGCTTAGGATCAAATAGGTCTTTACAGGTTGTAATGTAGGCTAAGGGACAGGTACGACTATTTTGGCCAGAAATAGTGACTAAGCTCCCTAAGCGCTTTAATACATCACATTATGCCATTTACACTATCTTTTAAACAACCCCTCTTCTTTCTTTTCATCTACCACCCCTTTCACCTATTTTGTTATTCATTTATAAACACAACTATCTTTTTATTTTTTTCTACTTTTTTTTCTTTTTGATTTATTTATTTATTTATTTTCTTTTTTTTTTATAAAACACCTCTATAATAGCCACTCTTTTTCACAACAATTTCAAGTACCAATATACGCTGAGGCATCACTCTCACTCAATTTCCTCTTATTTTGTCACATGACTCTACAATTTAAAGCGCTTAGGAATTTGGATCAAATTATGGTCTTGAAAAAATGGATTAGGCTACATATGAGTTTGTCAAAGAAAATAGCTAAAGGCTCAAAGGGGGCTAACTAGGATAATGTACACGGGTAGGTAAAAAGAAGGTAAATAATTACGGGCTGCCAAAGAAATGCCTAAATCATCTCCTAAACTCACACTCTTTATTTCGCTTTACACACACACCAGGCAAGTTCTAGCATCAGTCACAACACAGAATATACTATAACCTCACACACAAAAGGCACATGGTCAACTTTATTGGGAGCAGTATAGACTCTTGACCCAACAGATAAAGGAATCAAACCACACAATTATCACACAGTGAGTCACACTTGGAGCCTAAACGTCTCAATAGTAATGATTTTAGCACAAACTCTTGTCATAATACCATGCCGCCTATCAGAACAATTTCATGCAAAATCTAAAAAAAAACTAAAAATCTAAAAGTTTAACTACACACGAGAATAAATGCAGGCAAACAAACAAGAATACAGCATAAAAATACCAGTACCCCACACTTAGATAGGACACACTGCCCTCAGTAGAAAATAAATAAGGAAAACCTGGATTTGTCGGACTCCTCCTCTATGTCTGGGGTCATACCCCCTACATCGGAATCATTATCGGAGTTGTCGTCATCAAAATTATCTTCCACGTCTGAGTCTGGCAGTCGGCGGTCATCGTCAGTCGGTACATCATCATCGAGAGGTTACTCAAAATGTACACCTACTCCACACATAGCCCGTGCATGCTTATTCATCGGGTAGTCATAATCCAACTGCTGCAGCTCTGCATCAGTTGGAATACGACCCCCACTCATCATGGTAAACCTCATCATGCCATATAAATGGCGGAAGAAGCTTTCGTCGCGAGCATATCTTTCTGTAGTGGTCAGGTTGATGCCATGCCCAGTTTCAGGATCTTTAACCTTCGTAAGATCAGCCTTCTTCGGGTTCTGTGGAAGCTTATGATCTACAGGTTCCTCTTCAATGTGATCCTTCCTCTATATCGCAGTCAACAAATTGCCAAAGCTGAAATGGGATCTCTTGTGCAGCGTAGCCTTACGCATTGACGACCGTATAACCGCACCAATGTTGATGGGAATATTAGTCATCAGAGCGTACACCAGGCATACTCTATCACGTATGATCTTTGTGTACTATGTCCTAGGAATGAGGCATGAGTTTACTATCCTCAACCATATACAAGCTTCTCTATTTAGGGAAGCATACGGGAAGGTATTGTGCCGACCGGTATCCTTGTGACGATTCCAATGTGCCATTGATCTAGTTCCGCACAGTGTGTGTCTGATTGCCCTGTACGGAGGTCTGTGATAAAGCTCCTTGAGTGGTGATGGATCTATAGATGGAAAACCCAGAAAAGTGTTGAAAAACTCCACATTCAGTTGCAAGACTTGGCCCCGAATCTTCACTTCACTTCCGGTAGTCTTTGGGGACCAATTGGCATAGAACTCTCACGTTAGATCAAGATTGCATTCTCCCATATCTCAGAAAATGAAATCAAGATGTAGCGCCATGATTTTAGCCAAAATGCGAGGTTCTCTCTTTGCTAGACTCTCCTTTTGTATCAACTCCACGTGAACATATTTTTTCACTTTGTTGTTCTTGTACCACTCCTTTTCTTCCTCCTCTAGGACCTACTTTAACCCGAAAGTGCATCGAGGTATTTGTAGCGAGGAGGATTCAGCTTGCTCTTTCTTCCCATTTTTTGACCTTTTTCTGAGGTGGACGTTTTTCCTTTTCCTTGTCGTCCTTTTGGTTCCATTCTACCTGAGATTAAAATAGATTTATATTAGCTCATCTCGAAAGATTTAATCGACAAACAAATAATAGTGGCACCACCCCACACTTAATTTGTTGGTACAAACTAATTAAGTGAGTGATGTCGATTACTCAGACTTCATCGACATACAGATAGGCGATATGTTCCAACAACATGTTTAGTACAGTCATACTTTCATGTCATCTTAACTATCCTTTCCAACTCTATTTCATGTAATCTTGACTATACTTTCATGTTTGGCTTGATGCACTTTTTGAACAAGACTACTATATAGAGATCGTAACAAGTTATTGCAGAGAAATAATCACAACATCTCATGCTTGTATTCAATCATGATCTTTATCTCGATGAACGAGTCATTCAAACATTCAAACTTTCAATTTTGAAGATTCTGCAATTAACTTCACTATGTCAATTCCGCCAAAGTATGACAGTGTATCAAAATTAAATACAAGTCGGGACCAAGTCAAGAACACCCACAAGTATTCTTTCACTCAACTAGATGTATCATAACAAATCAACCACATTTTAATCATCAACACCACTTTAATATCTAAAAAATCATTATAAACGTAGCATCTCAACAACTACGGAATATAAAAGAATAACTTACTTTGTGGTAGTTCGGGAAGATGATCTTGCAAGACTAGATGAGAAAAAAGAAAAGTTTTGAGAGAAATTGGAAAGTTGGGCGGCGCCTATCTTGAGCAAACAATGAGATTTTGTTCTAAGATTAAGGGTCTATTTATAGATCAAGGCTTGGGTCGGGTTTGACCCATGTAAAATCGGGTTAGGAGACCAAAAGAATAAGTAGGCGGCTCCTAATGCTTTGCCTATGCTTGGCATAGGCGGAACCTAATGTTTTGCCTAGTTGGGCATAGGAGGCGCCTATGGTATGGCCTAGTTGGGCATAGGCGGCGCCTATGCTATGGCATTGTTGATTCAGAGAGCAAAGGCAATGGCATAGGCGGGGCCTAATGCTTTGCCTAGTTGAGCATAGGCAGCCTTGTCGATTCATAGAACATAGGCCATAGCATAGGCCTTGCCTTGTCCGTTGCCTAGATTTACATAGGCCTTGCCTTGTTCGTTGCCTATATTCGCATAGGCATTGCCTTGTCTATTACCTTTGCTCCTTCATTCCTAACTTAGCACCTTTAACATGGCTTTCTTTCAAATCAAAATTTGAGATTAATCCCCTCCTTTGTACGTCTTGCACCTACACTTAATTAAAAATAATAAAAATGATTAAAACGATGGGTTGCCTCCCACCAAGCGCCTTAGTTTTGGTCGTGGCTCGACTCTTCTTTTTGGATTTTTATTTAACAAAATCAAACTCCTAGTAAAACAAAACAATTAAAAACGATGGGTTGCCTCCCATGTAGCGCTTGATTTATTATCGCGGCATGACATAGCTATCTCGATTACTTAGACTTCATCGAGATATATGGTGCATCATTTTCGGAGTGGATTCAAACGATGCTGATGCTTAATTGTGGACATACAATCTTCTTCGAGATGAATCTTGTGCATACATATCCCATGAGGGATACCAATTATATCATCAATGGTCCAATCAATGGTTCTCTTATACCTCTTCTGAATAGAGATGAGAGCCTCTACTTGTTGCTCACCTAAATCGGCCGCAACAATCACCGAAAGTGTATCTCCACTTCCCAAGAACGCATACCTTAGATGACTAGGGAGCTCTTGCAATTCTAGCACTGGTGGCTCTGCAATGGAATTCTTCACTGTTGGTGAAGATCGATTCTTAAGATCAAGGTCCAGCTTCTTAGGAGCATGAGAATAGGAACCTATTCCTGTTAGAGCACAAACGGTTTCTTCATATTCAACCTTCTCGCGCTCAAAATTCAACAGCACAGCAGACAATGGCTCAACAGTAAGCTGCTTCTCTACAGATAATTCTTTCTCATCCTCATAATAAACATTAGCTATAGAGAACACATCCATATCTCTAGGGTGCTTTATCGATTTGCATACATCAAAATGGACCACTTCGTCATTCAGCCGAAATAAAAGCTCATTAGCTCTTAAATCAATAAGCACACTTCCAGTTGCAAGGAAAGGGCGTCCCAAGATTATGGGAACTTCAAAATCCACCTCGCAATCCAAAATAACAAAGTCTGCAGGAAAAATGAATGTAGAAACCTTCACCAATACATCATATAAGATACCAACAGATCATTTTACCGACCTATCTGCCATCACGAGCCGTATATTGGTTGGTGTAGGATCACCCAACCCCAACTTTCTATAAATAGATAGCGGCATCAAATTGATGCTAGCTCCCAAATCGCACAATGCCTTAGCAAAATTCATAGATCCAACCGTGCAAGGAATAGTGAAAGCACCAGGATCTGCCTTCTTCTGTACTAAAGACCTCGTGGCAATTGCACTGTAATGATGAACATTATTTGCCAGCTCATAGCTTACTGCCTGCTTCTTTGTCAAAAGGTCCTTCATGAATTTAGCATACCCAGGCATCTGTTCCAGCGCCTCCACCAAAGGAACATTAACAGTCAGCTGCTTCAACATAGTCATGAATTTACTGAACCTGGTGTCATCAGCTTTCTTCTTCAGTCTCTAAGGAAAAGGTGGTGGTGGAAAGAGAATAGTTTTCTCCACCACATCCTTTTTATCTTGCTTCCAATTATCAACCTTTTTAGGAGTGTCATCAGCCTTTTTCTTTAGTCTCTGAGGAAAAGGTGGTGGTGGAAGGGGAATAGTTTTCTCATGAACGCTCTCATTCTATTTTTTAGCTTCTACAAAATCATCATAATTTGCATCAATAACATTCTCCTCTGTATTATCAACCACCTGCTTGCCTTTGGACGGATTTTTCAGCACTTTACCACTCCTGGTAGTAATAGCCATACATGATCCATCATTCCTTGGATTTTGCACGGTGTCGCTAGGTACGGTGCCGGCCATTCGTTGGTTGAATGCCGCCGATAGTTGACTCATTTGATGTTCCAGCTATTTTATTGCAGTAGAATGGGAGTCAACCAATTGCTTCATTGAGGACAAGTCATTTACTACCTCAGTTACTCCCGTGTTGGTTTCCTCCACTCCTTTCAACAGCTTAGCCATCATATCTTCCATGGACATCTTCCCAGAGCCAGACGCCAGAGCCTCACGATTTCCAGGACGAACGTACAAACCACTCCTGTCAGTCTTATTCTTCCAACTCCCTTGATCACGGTCCTTGTATCCTGAATTATCATAATGGTTCCGACCTTGGTTTCCTTGGGCATTGCCTCAAAAAACCCCTGATTATTTAAGTAGTTAGCTTCTTCCTCAAAATCGGATTCATCTCTTCCCTGTGACACTACAGCTTTGACTTTTTCGGTCTTCCCTAATAATAAATGCTTGGTAAGAAGATCCATCTGCATTTTCATGTAAGCCATATCCTGGTCATGTTCCTCTTTTCTTCGCCTCTGTTCTGCCGTCATGCTAATAGATATAGTAGAGCTTGCTACCTCAGAATCCCTGGTATGCCAAGCTCTACTCTGCTTTGTCATACGATCTAGCATACCACTTGCCTCATTAAATGTAAGGTCCATGAATGACCTACCCGCAGCATTATCAATCACTGGCTTAGTCACTGAATTCAAAGCCCTGTATAATATCTCCATCAAGTGGACATTGGTCATATGATGATTTGGGCACCTCATAAGCTTCTTCTTGAACCTTTCCCATGTTTCTTAGAGAGCTTCAGTTGGAAGATTTCAAAAATTGCTGATCTCATCTCTTAATTGTGCTCTCTAGGATGGCGGATAGAATCTTTCTAGGAAAGCGTCTTTCAGTTGCCTCCAATTAGTGATAGAGTCAGGAGTTAGCCCGTTCAACTATAGAATTGCCTCTCCAGATAGATACAATGTAAATAAGCACAGCCAGATCGCATTCTGTCCAACCCCTGGATTGTCAAAAGCCTTGCATGTTGAGATAAAATTAATCAGATGCATATTCGGATCGTCTCCTGCAAGTCCACCAAACAACCCTTTGAGTTGCAATAGCTGAATCATGGTGCTAGTGATATTGAACCTGGCTCCAGGAGCCAAGGGCGGAGAAATAATAGCCCCTGTGGAACCAGCTCCGTCCAGATCGTCATCATTATCATCAAAAGGAGCCTGCACAGCTCAGCGTTCAGGTCTCATTCTAGCTTGACGATCTCTCTTGTGTACAGGTGCTGCCACCTTATCTGTACGCCTAGGATTTAGTAACTCATCATAACCTAGGTCCCCATCATCAGGATTTGTTGCATGACCTGGGTTATCAATATTCTATCGATGCACTTGAGCGGCTGCCAATGCAGCTAATCTAGCCTGCTCCTGTTGAGCAGCCCTACTTTCAATGTCTCATTGTGCATCCATTCTGCCAATAAGTTATGGTTCAGGATTTATGGGCAATAATGGCTGACCAGAACTTCGAGTATTTGGCATGCACTCAACAGAACCTGAATAAAACAAAAACAACAGACAAGAAGTAATATTCGAGAATCTTTGAACAAAGGGTCTAGTAACTATCACAAACTGAGTGGACAACCGTATTCCCCGGCAACGGCGCCAAAATTTGATAACGCCCAAACTACAGCTCTCGTAAGAAAGTGTAAGCGGTCGATGTCAAATATAGAACCCAACTGGGTTGGGTGTCGAATCCCACAGGGAATACTTGGTCACTAAGTGTTGCAATTATTAGTAGACTATTGGTCGAAAATTCTATGGAAAAAGGGGGATTTTGGGTTTGGCGTGAATTAATAATATCAAAGTAAAAACGGAATGCTTTGTTTAGTAAGATTTAATCACAGAGAATAGTAAATTAGGGTTATGTCCACCTTATGAGTTCTACGTATCTATTAACTATGAGTAATGCGGAATTTAGACATGCATGCACTTATAGAGATTCGTATTCTAATGGTAAATCCTAGTGTCTCTCAACCATCCAGGATTATTTCACTTTAACTCTCTCGAGCTTAAAGTGTATAAATAACGATACAAACTCTCCAAGAGGTTAATTCGGTTAAGGCACTAACGTGTAAATAGGGGTTGGTAGCCCTATTTCCTTGTCACACTCTCTTTTCCAAACATGTAACTTTTCTCTCGAACAAGTTAATGCTATACTGGCGTATTCTAAATGTTTGCAACCACAAGAATTCAATTAAAACGAAAAGAGTAATGATATAAGTAGTATACACATCAAGAATTCACAAACTCATAGTAATAGATAGTATCTCATAAGATTTCCATAACCCTAACAGAGAAGTTTAGCTACTCATGATTACAATGGAAATCAACGAAGACATCATCATCATACCAAAACTATCACAATCTCACGATGGAGATGAATTGGCGTCACTATGAGAATGACGTGATTTCCTCTCTAGTCGTTGGTGTAGCGTTTTTCTCTGTGTTAAAACTACAGAATCTGTAACGTGAATTAGGAGAAAAAGACGAATGAATAATAACTCCCTCCATGCTGAAAAATTCAGCAAATAAGGTTTTTATAACATCCTTGTCCTAGTCCTACTAGGTTACTGCTGCACCCCTAAGTATTAAGAAATACTGATTTTGCCCGGGACAGATTTTCCATGCATCACATTCAGTCCACAAGATTCCAAAAGCTTCTTACGTGAAGTTTTCCGTTGCTGCTCAAAGTGATGAAATCTTCATCGTTAATACCTGAAAAACATGTTAATCACATAGGTTAGCTCACTTACAGGAAAATGGACTAAAAGTGCAGGAATTATATATTTTGTCCTCAAAACTTAGCTAAAATATGGGTAAGTTATGGTGATTTAGGCGTGTAAATACACCCAACATCAGAGGCTCACTTCCGTAGAATCAAAATATAACTCTGAAACACTTCCAAAGATTTTGAAACTTTTCTAAGACCCCCTATTAACATCCCTAATGAAAATGAGCTACATGAATCATGATCATAGTAACATAAGGATCGAAATTTTTCTAGGAATCCTTTACTTGATTAAGGTTGATACAAGACACGAAATAAGATTTAGAAGGATGTAAGAATAGAAGAACTACCCCACTTCCAATGATACGTCTAATAACCCTCAATGTAGTAATACTCCTCAACTATGAATTCCGCTATGAATACCATACTTCACTATTTCAATCTTACAATTTCCCCACAAAACACATCACTAAAAGAGCTTGAATCTAACTATACATTGCTGCCATTATAAATCCTAATCCTTTATTAAAAGGTACTAACTTAAGTTGTAGGGCTCTATCCCTTATGTCCATCGAAGAATACTACTTCATCCTATCACTATAGTCAAACAACATCATGTCTTATCAAGAATATTGGCCACATAACACAATAATTTGTGCATCTACAAATCACAACATTCTAACCTATCTTTACTACACCCACTTTATGGATTTCCCCACAAAAAACCCAGCAACTTCTATCACTTTTATAAGGATTTTCACAATATATTCCCTACCTAAATATCTCACATTAAAAAAACACTTTTATCTCACTCTTCCTGCTTCATTTATAACCTTATTTCAAATAGCCACATCAAAAAAAATTACAATAAAGATCATTCACTCTCTTATCTAAAACATTGCTATGCTTCCATAACCATTATCATACTAACACAAGGAGCGTAACTGAGGGACTGGAGTATGAGCTTCAAAAAAAGAGTGATTATTTTAAATTATAACATATATTTGTTGTACTACCCAAGGTGGGGTCTATGACGTAAGATATGATCTAATAAGTACGAAGGGCTTCACATATCAAAACACTTCGATCATAATTAGAGGGACGAAACATGGACATAGATTGTATAGAGAACTAGAAACATAGGCATAGATACCATTTAAATATGTAGGATATTGGTAGAATGTCCTCTTAAATTTAAATAGGAGAAATTTGCTAGAGTAAGAATAGACTTATCATGACTCATCCTTGAAACTCACCACTATGAGAAATTAAAGATTTGCATTATCTCCCTATTAGCTCAAGGGTCACAATCCCAATATTAAAAGTATATCCTCTCATTAAATCTATATGCACAACACTCCGCACAAGGAGGGTAGCACTATACCCAAGAACACAAACTTTCCTCGATGGCTTTAATATGAAAATACTAAATTGTTTCTAGGACACCTCATTCAGGAATACTGATCTTAACTTCCTCTAACCTCCAAAGTCATTGCCTCATAGCTAACACCTTCATGGGCATAGACGTCCATGCTTCTAAACACTTAACACTCCATTTTAAACTCTTAGAATACTAGCATTACACCTCTAATATCATAACCACCTAACTTAAAAAAATTATAAAATTATACCAAGAGTTCACATAGCCTATATATTTCTCCCTCAATTCAGCTATACATAACACCATATAACAGCTCCCTAGACTTCTCTATACTTAGGAATTTAAACACATAAGCTAGGTACACATGATACTCAAAACTCAAAATCGAGTACACTTTATTCCTATAACATAGGGATCTTATCAATCCAATGATACAGCCACCATTTCTACTTTAATAATAGACCTCATCCATATATCATAATTGCCCTCTCCAATATTTCATAAGTCATCAACCTAAGATCTTTCACATATTATATCAAACCTACTAATTAACTCCTACAAATCTGGCATCACACTTTCAGGCTAACATCCTTATCACCATAATCAACATCTAAAGTTCAAACTTAGTGTCTCGTAACAATTATGTACCACCAATGAAATATCCCGCATAATATACTAGTCCATCAAATAGAGAAATCAACCTATTTCCTTATTTAATTTAACTATAGCCCACAAGCACCTTTTTTCACAATGCTATTACTACACCTTAAAATTTACTACATATCTTATCACCTAGTAAAATAACTTGCAACTATTAGATAAAAATTGAGGGACCCATAGTGTATCAAAGCCACCTAATAAGGATAGTCTATCTTAAAGTTATTACCTAATCTATTATGGTCTATGGAATATTCACCTCATTATATTACATTCTCTTACCCATGAATACACCCCAACTATATTCAAAAGTCTATAAACACCACTAAATCCCCTTTTTCTAAGATCTCCCAAAGTGAATGCTAAATTCATAAATTATTAGTCGACCAATCCTTTCATTCACAACCTATGATTTATTTGGCCACTACCATATCTAGTCCTCATGAGCTCCTTTATTATTTCAACTAAAGATGCAAATATTGTAACTAACCATTATCTTTTACAAATTACCATAACAGCATATTACTTAACCAACGCCATAAGGGCATACCAACCCCAACACTCACTTAACTACTATCTCATTTTTGCTAAAATTTACCCTCATTTCGACTCCTAAACATATGACTTTGTATCACTAACCTTGGGATCACCATACTATTCACATGTCATAACACCCCAATTTATACTACCTCTAGTACAGAAATACTATCCCAACATTCGAATAAAAATCTTTCCCACTAAATGAGATATATGTAAAAAGGTTCTTGAAAGAGACAAATTACACATCTTACCTTGGGATGACAGGAACGATTCATGAAGTTAGAGGTACACACTTGAATCAATACACCTTAATGCACTAATGGACTCCTTTCAAGTTTTTGCTTCATTTTACGACGTTTGATAACTCATTAAGAAAAGACCGCACTGCCAGAAAGCTAAGCCTTTGCACTTTTATCACCTCGACAATGAGACATAGAGCATGAATTAGAGAAACAAAGAAAGTTGGATTACTTTTTTATGGACAACACCATTTTACGATCTAGAGTATGAAAGAATAAGAAACATTTCCTAAAAGTCTTATAACCTCTCACTTATAAGTATGGAATGCTATATACCCATAAAAGAGACTCTAGATGACACGGCTTTGTGGACACCTAATTGACCATGAACCTAGGCTTTGATACCAACTTTTGCATGACCCAAACTAGGACCTGCCGTGATGGGTATCTGAAGTCCAATAAGGATCGGAGATCACTACCTTTGCCTTGTCAAATGAAACACAATATATGTATAGCAGTGTAATTCCAAACATAAAACAAGATAAATAAGTATGACTTAAAATAAGACTAAGAATCCCAATACCAATCCCACGTCCACAATAATCCATAAAGCTCCTAGAAAGAACCAAAATCAATCTAAGTCAAGAAATGCCTACGACGATATCCAAAAAGAAACCAAATAGTAGTCTATGACAAAAAAGAAACATAACTTTAAAATGATAACCCTGTTAGAGAATGGAATCTCACCACTTTAAAGATGACAGCAGGCAACCTAAAAATCTATCACTGCGCAGAAAGAGGAGAAGTGCCTTTGAACCCTGTATCACATAGGGATACAGCGTCCAAAGATGGTTAGTGGGATGTGATCTAGTTTGTAACAAAGGGAATGGTTAAACTAATACCATGATCAAATCAGTTCAAAATTATTAAAAATGAGTGCACACAATCATATACATAATTATCGATAAAATGTTGGGATAGGGAACAAGGCTTAGCATAAAAGTAAAACATCAACCTGGATTATATAGTTTAACCATCATAGTAGTGCCCACGGGCTAAATAGGCCCTAGTTCTCACCTCCTGGTCGGGCCTCAGTGCAAGTAGTCGCACGAACTAAAGGATAATCATAATATATATATGCATGGGGGACTCAAACCTCCCAATTATATACTGATGTGACTTAAGCACCTAATCATGTAATATGAGAGAATCGAACCACCCAATCATATAATATATGGGACTCAAACCACTCGGTCATTTAGACCTCAGCATCGTCAAACGTGGATTCTAGTATTGATCCCTTTTGGACCTCCACTTTCATGGCCTTACTATATATTCCCTTTTAAACCCAATTAAAGCATTTAGCACATAACCCATTCAATCATTCAAGGAGATATTCATTAAGGAATTATTAAGTGGTATCATAATACTGACTATATCTTACAAGTGCATGTCATTTAGCCAAACCCAACCAACTACCAAAGGCACTCTAACCTAATTATCCAATGGGACTCCAAAGTTCCAAGTAGGAACTAAACTGTTAGCTAATGGGACTCTAACCCAGTCAACCAAAAGGAATCCAAAGTTCCAAGTAAGAACCAAATCATCTATTCCAAGGGACTCTAACCTAATCAACCAATAGGTCTCCAAAGTTTTCAATTTAAGACCAATTAGATGTTTTATTAATATTTTATACAATGCCAGGTTTCAAAAATAGTCCAGTGTATGTATATATATACTCACAATCGTAGCAAATTTCACAAGATTTGGTTGAGGTTAGCATTATTCATTTGTCAAAGTCCACATAATTGGGGAAAACCATAACCCATTAGTTTATTCATCATACCCATAGACCTTACGAGTTTAAAATCATCAATAAAACGTGAATAATTTCATATAAACTGTGGGAAAAGCAATTACATCAACAATGCTTCAAAATCCTACAATCAACATTCAAAATCATTAATAAATTACATGGATACAATTACAAACACATGCTTTTGATAAAATTAAGATTTGGGGAAGATTAACATGCCTTTTGATCGAAGTAATTCAGAAAAAGCGTGAATCCACAACTTTGAGGCTTGAACCCTATCTTGGAATTGATATGAACACTTGATTCTATTTCCCATACCCTTTATGATAGAATTTGTAAGGAATCATCGAGAAGAAACATAAATTAGAAACCTTGGAAGTTGAAGTTTCCGAGAAGAACCCTTAATTGATGTTCTTGAAGATTAGGGGGAAGAGGGATTATGTATTTGGCATGTTTTGGGGTTATGGGATAATGACTTTACATTACTATCAGTTATAGGATAGATTAGGATGTATAAGACCCATTTAACCTTGAAAATTAAAGAGAAATATGGGTTTTAGCTTTTCTGAACATTGGTCCATGTCACGGAAAAATCGCGTAGTACAAGGTCCATGCCATGGTAAAATCGTGGACCCTTACTGGTACCTCACAAAAATACTCATAAATTTTTGCTCAAGTATTATATTAAGGAAAAATTAGATGCATTGGAAAGAGGACTCAATTATCTTTATTTTGGTGGGTCTTAAGCCCTAAAGTTTTATATATTCTAAAAGATAAACATCTTTAAATTTCACCCTCTATTTCTTATCCATGTTGCTATTCATAGAAATAATACAATCTCCAACCAAGTATTATATAATCTATCCATATTTTGATGAACTATATCTTCCATTGTAGCTACTACATTAGGATCATATCTAGCCAAAAAGTTAAACTAGATTATGTACTCCTCATGCTTAAATTCCCTTGGGAAAGATTTGAAAACCTATCAGCACAGGACTCTTGAATCTCATATAGATGGTAATGATCACGAAATTCCTCTTTGAACTCTTTCCAACTATCTAATGGTTCACCTCTACCCTAGATCATTTCCAATATTTTTACCATAATATAGGCTTCTTTTTTTCAATCTACAAGCTGCTAGCTCAACTAGCTCTTCACCATATACATGAATGACATCCAAATCTCTTTGTATTTGATTAATAAAGTCTTATGGATCTTAATTAGGATCTGACTCAACGATTGTGGGAGTATCCAATTTAAGGAAAGCCCATGTTCCTAGACTAGCTACCCTATCTGCACATCTAGTACTTGTAGTTAGATAAGTAATGTCACCTAAATTTACACCTATTTAGAAGTATCAAGTGGCCGATGTCAACATATAGTAACCCAACTAGGTTAGGGTCTAAACCAGAAGGAATATGTGGAACTATCTCTCAAACTTGTTGAAATCAATGGGCCGTGCAAAAAAGTAAATGGGGGGATTTTTTTTTATCAATAAAAATGTAACAAGACTTGAATTCTTTTTGTTGTAATCAATCATAAACAACCACTTGTCTTGTTTTCCCCTTGCTTCTAACTTCGTAGGTTTATCGTGCTTAATCCAACCATCACACTGTTGTTGCACATGTAGAATTTGACAAGTTGTGTATCACCAATAGCCTTTTAATATAGTTTGGTGAATCTCACTCATCTCCTCTTGGTCTCAGAGTGTCGCATTACTAACCCTTGTCTTAGACCCCAGTTCAACTATCTCTTCTCGGTCTCAAGTTGATTAGATGAAGATAATTAGCTTAAGTAAATGAAGATGATTAGCTTATATTGATAATTAACTTTAAATTACTATTGTGATTTCTTTTTACAAATATCTACCTATATCTTGGTTTTGAAGTTAATATAGGCAGGATCCTAACATTTCCAACCGTTAAGAAATTAGTAAGAGCGAAGAAAACCACAATACATGATGCAACAATGATTTAGAAAGATTGTACACTTCCCCTACTTTGTCAATCTGTTAGGGTTCCCACAACCCAAACTAAGAGAATTTAGTCGCTCATCATTGTGCAATAATTAATGGAATTCATATTTGAAAGAACTAAATAAATCTCACAATAATTTACGATAATAACCCAAAGTCACAATTTAATGAATCAACCAAAATCAAGAATACAACAATCCCAAGATCAAAAGCTAATCTCAGAATCAATTATATATTTGTGAATGATAAAAGTGAATAAACTAAATAAAAAATGTCAAAAGGGTATTCATAGATTACATGGAAACCCTAGGAAACCTTTCCAAAACAAAAGATGAAAACTAGAGTCGGTGGCTATCTACGGATCCATTTACGGGACTTAGGTGGATGCACGTAGGTTCCAGACTCCTAAAACTCTTGCACGAATCTATGAACTTCATCTTTTGGAACTATTACTGGCATCTACCGACCATAGGTGGCACCTATGTTATGTAGGTAGTATGTACGGGTTGTAGGTACCCACGTATGATTTTTCTATAGTTTAGTCCCCAAAACATGGTTTCCTACAATACACTATGCAAAACACATCATATCTAACAAAACGACCTAAGTAACAACATATTTTTTAAGATTTAAGCATCGAAAGTTCTATGAAACCATAGAACATTAACACTCTCAAGTGAATGTAAAAGTCCCATAATCTAAATGGCATACTCTTGAATGTAAAAGTCCCACAAGGGTAAATGAAAAATATTTTTTACTACTCATCAGGAGCAATAGAGATCTGATTGTAACTTGAATACCCATCAAGAAAATAGTACCAACCCCAGCCTACTAATTTACCAAGAATCTAATTCATAAACGTAAAGGGAAATGTCCTTTTGAGTCTAAATGTTCAGCTTTCTATAGTCCATACATACTCTTCATCCAGAAATAGGTCTTATGGGCACAAGTTCATTCTTCTCATTTGGGACCACAGTGATCCCACCCTTTTTAGGAACACATTAAAAGAGGCTAACGCACTTCCTGTCTCCAATTGGGTAGACCACTCTAGTATCTACCTATTTGATAATTTGTTTCTTCACTACCTCTTGCATAGTTGAATTCAGCCTACGTTGGAGCTTAATGTTGGGAATACTATCCAGTTTAAGTTGTATTTTTCAGTGCAAATACTAGGTGGAATCCCCACAATGTGTACAATAGTCTATCCAGTGGACCTCTTGAACCTCTTTAACAATAATATCAATACTTCAACCTAGGTCTCCAATAGGTTAGCAACAATAATGACATGCAAGGTATTCTCGGCCCCTAAAAAGGCATAATGCAAATAAGATGGGAGGGCCTTTAATTCCAAAGATAGTAGCTCCTCATTGATGGTCGAGCTGGAGGAGTAGTTCTGTTATTCAAATCAAGATCAAGCTTATTGGATTATAATTATAAGAATGTCTCCGATGTAATTCATGTACATCTCATCATATTTATCTATGCCATAACAGACAAAAATAATAATGATCATTACGAGCGCCTCAACCCAAGCCTTTTTTCAATGGGCACAGTCACCACATCATTATCAATAATATCAATCACAAACATTACTCTCGTATTCTTTGGTTACCACATAGACTGGCATATATTAAAAGTGACTTGTATATTATTTAGTTTAAAATTCATCTGTCCCATTTCCATGTCAACCAAGGCCTATCCCATTGATAGGAAAGGCCCACCTAAGATAATAGAGACTATAAAGTCCATCTCACAGTCAAGGATTACAAAGTCATTTGGGAAAATAAAAGTCACAACCTTCACTAACACATCACACAAAATATTCCAATTGGTTTCTTTACAGGTCGGTCAACAATCAATAACCTCATGGATGTGGGTTTAGGTTCCCCCAACCCCAACTGCCTGAACACTACCAACAACATTAGATTGATGCTAGCTCCCAAGTCATATAAAGCTTGAGAGAAGTTAAATGACCCAATGGTACGTAGAATAGTAAATTCACCAGGGTCCTTTTACTTATCAAACAACGATCAGGATACAATGAAACTGCAATGACGAACATTATCGGTTGGCTCAAAACCCACCCTCCACTTTCTAGTAACCAAATCCTTTATGAATTTAGCATCGCCTGGCATTTTCAACAATGCCTCTATAATAATAATATTAATAAATAGCTCTATCAGTATCGATAAGAACTTCTGATACTTCTTTTCTTCTTGTTTCTTATTCAATCTCAAAGAAAAAGAAGGATGAGAGCATGGAATGATCTTCAACACTTTGATCAACACCTATCGATGGTTTTGATGACTCAACATTAGTCACCAACTTCTCTAACTCTACTTCAGGTGTCTCATCAATATCAACACTATCATTCCTTCGCTTATCAACCACATACATGGGGGGATCAATATTTTCCTTACTACTTCGAGTGGTGATAGCTAGAAAATGACTGTCATTTTAAGTATTCTACATTATATTGGTTGGAAGGTTCCTGACTGCCTCTAATTCAAGGTTGCAGACATCATCCCAAGATGTTTCTCTAATTGTTTTACTATAGTAACATACAATTCTACCTTCTGGGTCAAACCTAAAATGTTTGTCTTAATCTCCTTAAGGCAATTTTCCTAACTTTCCTAACCCTTTACTAGATTAGACAACATAGCCTCCATCCTTGACTCAGTATGGCAGCTTCCTAGTAGAACATATACACTACCCTTCTCTTTGTCTCTATCTTAGCTCCAATCTTTGTACCTATCCCTATAGTAGTTCTGACCTTGGTTTCCTTGCCCCTTAGCTTAGAAACCAGCCAACTCTCTATTTAGATATTTTTCCTCTTCTTTTAAATTAGAATCGTATAATCTAAAGGCCTTACCTTATGAGTCAACTACATTTACCTTTTCAAAATTTATCATCACAAATTTCTTTGTCAACAACCCAACCTCCACCCATAGTTGAGTAACCTCTTATGCCACTGTGTTATCAACAACTCTATGCTCATTGAAAGCACCAATAGCATAAGTGTCAGTGCCTCTCTTGGCTTCTCAAGTATGCCACCCTCGGTTAGTGAGAGAGATATGATCTAATATCTTTGATGCTGCCTCACACCATAAGCATATGAATATTGCACCAATAATAGTTTTTGTTATAGCTCTGGAACTGGTATTAAGGGCTCAATAAAAGATCTCAAGTAAAATATACCTAAAAACCCTATGGTTAGGCACCATCATCAATTTCTTCTTAAACCGAAAGCATACCTTATGCATTGACTCATAATGCAACTGCCTGAAATTATAGATCTTATTTTTTAATTATATATTCTGGATGGAGGAAAGAAATAGTCTAAAAACTTTCTCTATAACTCGTTCAAAGTAGTAATAGACCTACAAGAAAGTTCCCCTAACCATAACAAAGCTTCACCAGTTAGAGAAAATAGGAATAGCCTTATTCTGAGAGCTTACTAATCCACCCTAGGTATAGTTTATAATGAGAAAATCCCAATAAAATTAATAACATCAATGTTTTCATCGTCCGCCAGCAAGCCCAAAAACACTTTCTTCAGATTCAACAGCTGGACCATAGCACTAGTGATATCAATCTTCATATTCAGTGGAAATATAAGAGGAATGATAGCTCCTATGTCAGAAGTATCAACGTATCCTAATTCCTCTTCAAGATCATCATATACTATCCAGTACCGATAGGCTGAGAGTACATGAGCTCTACCCCTTTTACCTCTATCAAGTTCTGCTCAACAATCAATTATCGGTATCTACCTTTATAGCTCTGCCTCCTAGGCTACATGAAAGGCAGCCTCATTATCCTGTGTTTTATTTACTACAACAAATAATTGCTTAGTAGTCTAATTTGCAGTCTCCTAAATTACACCCGATGGAGGGGAAGGTAAATCATTTGGGTTATCCCTAACCCCTACAAGATCTCCTTATCATCTATATCCTGACATCCTCTGATTCGGCTAAACAATTCTCTCTGGCTCAAGATAAAGAGGGGTTAAGAGATAGTCTTGACACTAGTACTAGGAATACACTGACGTATCCCTCAAGAAGAACAAAAACATAAACTCAAAACCTTCAACAACTTCAATCAATAACTCTATAACTGTATTCCCTGAAATAGCACCAAAAGTTTGATGTCGCCTAAAAATACATGGTAACGGCCTGGATCTGGTACCCAAAATGCTACACGATGCTCATGACCTTGAAGGACCACAAGCTAACCCATAACTGATATTTGTACCTGTATACTATATAATATACTGTATGATTATGAAAACATGAACTAAAAGGCCACAAGGCTCAAGGCTGTAACATAACTAATAAAGATATAACATCTGAATGGGGTATGAAATACCCAAAACAAAACTAAAATAACATGATAGTCTAAACAATGATAGTCTAGAAAGCCTCTAACTAACTGAACTGTCTGAATAAGAAGTTGATGGGACGTGTCCCTAACTAACTCCAACTAATAAATTACTTAATCAGATAATAAATAAATGATCATGTCCTCAAGAGATGACGACTCACTGCTAACTCTGACTATTGAGACTGGAATGCTACTAATGCTCTGGAGCTCATGCTTCTGAACCTATGGTATAAGACAACATAGCATAAATGCCTCAGTACTTTGAATGTACTGGTATGTATAGATGGTAGGCTGAATACATGGGGTTCATATGCATAAATAATATTGGCTAACAGACTAATATGATGTGAGAATGCATGCATGAATACGTAGTAACTATATCTGAGATCGTGATAACATAAATTTACTGATAACTAACATGACTGATAACTGAATCTGATGACTGATATAACTGATGTCATGAGTGACTATATCTAACAGTCCTGGATCTGATGGAACTAGATGAGTTCTGTACTGTATCTGAGTTGACTGTATCTAACAGTCATGAATTTTGTAGAACTATCTGAGTTCTATCATTGAGACTGAATTACTATATCTGATATTCCTTATTGTGTAAGTGAAACTGTGGGAAGAAGTTGTCTAACTGACATATCCCTAGTACGCCATTATGGCTGAGTTGGGGTCCAATCTGTAATCTCAATTGGAAGGGTGTCAATACCACACCACTAGTAAGGATAAGCTGTAATTGACCCTCATCTGACAGTGTCCCAAAAAGAATGGTGGGGCCCTCATCTGGCAGTGCTTATCCACCTCATTAACCCTCATCTGACAGTGTTGATGTCTCAACCTTTACTGGATACAGAGTTCTAGAATGCAAGCATGACTTCTAAGAATCACACCCTCATCTGACAGTGTGTGTTCCCATCCTTGGGTTTACTCGGTGCTAATTTCTACTCCCATCTGAATAAACACTGAATATGGATTACTGAACTAAACTGGACTAAATTACTAAGTTCTATTGACTGATGGAATAGTACTGAGATTACTGTATTACTGAGTTTTCCTGAGTCACGTGACTTACTGAGTTCTATGGATCATGGCTTGACCGAGGATATCGTTAACACATGACACTAAAGCTAGACACACAGTTATATTTTTTTGGGTACAAGTACCCCCAGGACTCGAGGGAAGGAAACTGACAAGGCATGACATTCTTGAATACATGAATAACATCAACAATATATAATCCATTGACTAAGACATTTCATCAAAAACTAGACATACATAACTTATACATGAATGGGGATTTCATAATATCATACTAGTATGGCATTTTTCCTTCACATAGGTATTTAATCAAACATGTGGGGAGAATGCTTTGGTTATACAATCTTCAACGCATGTAATAATCAAGGATAGATCAATCAACTTGTAAATTGAAGGGGTTTTATCATGATTATAATGCAAATCATCACATACTAGGGTCAATCATTTGAATATGTAATTTAAAACATGAACCAAAACCACACAACATCATGAACATAAATTTCAATTTGAATCATGAACATTCACAAATACCCAAATCTTGGATTTTAAAAAGAGATTCTTAAGCTTCATGGGTGAAAGAGACCCATAAATCAACACATGACATACCTTAGTTCTTGATTTAGGAAAGATTGAAGGAGAGACTTTCTTGAAATTGAATCCCCAATTAAAACCCTAGCTTATTTTGGAGAGAAAATTGAGAGAAACTAGTATATTTTGGGTTCCAAATAGCTGAATCTCATGTTAAAGGGCTTAAATAGGGGTGGAAAATTGATCCTTTTAACCCTGGACACATCTTTTAATTTCAGTAAAATTTTCCCGAATTGGACACTTTTGAGGGATGCCATGACGTGGAGCCATCGCGTGGACGCTTAATTTGCAACCTAGAAGTTTGGAGTGATGTGCCACTATTGCGGACCCCTACTGGGAATTGACAATTGCCATTTTATCTTGAGGCGTGGCGTTCCACTACCTAATATGGCATTATTTTACGATGAAAACTTGAAATAGTCTTAACTTCTTATCCAGTTATCAGATTTAGGCGAATTTTATATCGATGGAAATCTTGTTAAATTTACCACATGACAAAAAATAAAAATGTTGAAAATTCCTCAAGGAATAAACATCATTTAATTTAGAAGATAACACTTGACATTCTTGGGACAAAAAAATTAGTTAGGAAACTTTGGGGTATTGCAATACCTCCCCATTGGAAATATTTGTCCTCAAATGATACTGACTGAGAGAGGAGAAACTATAAGCCAAAGTACATACTAAACATGAACAATGAAACATGACTGTCATAACTGAAATTTCAGAGATTCATACTGAGCATGCATATCTGATGCATTATTTCATGACTGAGCTGATACATGAATGCATGACTGAGAGTACTGATAAGCTGATCACATATATCTGATGCATGAATACTTGATAAAACTGATTACAAGACTGAGATTTTTAATAACTAAGTCTTCTCACAAGGAAAATTCATGTCTAATACCTGAATACTTGACTAATCTGATGCATGAACACATAATTAAATATGCAATGGTACTTAGTACCTAGTTTAAAAGTGGAATCCTGAGCATGAGGCTGATATCAAGTTGTAACAGAAATCTGGTCATGAAAATTGAAAAGCTTAAGAAGAACTATTACCTTGAGCTAGATCTGAGTTAATGGAGAAGAGGTGAGGCTACTTGGTACGCATGTTTGCTTCTGCTTCCCAAGTAGCTCCCTCAATGGACTGATTCTTCCAAAGAACTTTGACTAGAGGGACTTCTTTGTTCCTCGGTCTACGAGTCTGATAGTTTAGAATTTTGACTGGAATCTCTTCATAAGAAAGGTTGTTCTGAATATCTATGCTCTGAATAGGGACTACAACTGTTGGGTCACCTATGCACTTCTTGAGCAAAGATACATGGAAGACTGCATGAACTAAGGCTAGAGCTAAAGGTAATTCGAGCTCATAAGCTACCTTACCGAAGAGATTGAGAATTTTAAAGGACCAAAATATCAGGGACTGAGCTTTCACTTCTGGCCGAACCTCTTCACTCCCTTTATAGGAGATATCTTTAGATAGAAATAGTCACCAATCCTGAACACGAGATCCTTTCTACGCATATTTGCATAAGACTTCTATCTTCTCTAAGCAGCCCAAAGTCTTTTTCTGATCAACTGGACTTTCTCTAAGGCATCGAATACAAAGTCAAGCCATATAACGGAGGCCTCACTAACCCCGAACCAACTAATTAGAGATCTGTACCTTTTACCATAGAGATCTTCAAATGAAGCCATTCGAATACTGGAATGATAGCTATTATTGTATGCAAACTCAATCAAAGGCAAGTGGTCATCCCAACTACCCTTGAAATCAATTGTACACGCCCTTAGCATATCTTCTAGGGTCTGAATTATACTTTTTACGTGACCATCTGTCTGAGGATGAAAGGGTGTACTAAGATAAATTTAGGTACCAAGACCCTTTTGGAATAATTTCCAGAAATGAGAGGTGAACTGGGTACCTCTATCTAAGATAATAGATAACAGAACACCATTCAATCTGACCAACTCTCTGATGTAGAGTTTAGTGTAATCCTTGATTGAATAAGAGGTATGAACTGGAAGAAAATGAGTTAACTTGGTCATTCTATCTATAACGTCCCAGACTTAATCATGCTAAAGACGAGTTTGAGGCAAACCCGTCATGAATTCCATATTTATTTCTTCTCACTTCCAACTAGGGATAATGAACTATAACATAGGTCTACTAGGCTTCTGATGCTCTATCTTAATCTGCTGACATGTAGAGCACTTAGCCACAAACTCTGCAATATCCCTCTTCATCCCACTCTACCAATAGATCTCCCGCAATTCATGGTACATCTTTATGGCCCTTGGATACTAGAGTAGCATGCACCATGGAGTTCAGCAAGAATTCACTGCCTTAAGTCATCTACAGCTATAATATACAGACGACCCTGACAATGTGGAACATTATCTCTCTATTAGGAGAAAACCTCTACTTCCTAATCTTTAACTGACTCTTTCTACTTGACTAAACTGGGATCTTTATCTTGCTATTCTTTTACCTCATAAACTAGAGATGATTCTGAACTACTCTGAACCCATATATCACCCTCCTATGTATCAACTAAGCAAATGCCTAGTCTGGCAAGCTGATGGAATTCTTGAGCTACCTTATTCTTACTATCCTTAATATGAGAAACACTACCCATAGACAGTCTACTGAGAGCATCGGCCACTACATTGTCCTTGCCCGAATGATAAAGGACACTCATGTCATAATATTTCAAGAGCTCTAACCACCTTGTCTGATAAAGATTGAGATCTTTCTGAGAAAAGACATATTGAAGGCTCTTATGATATGTGAACACATCTACATGAACTCCGTATAGATAATGCCTTCAATTTTTTAAGGAAAATACTACGGCTGCTAACACAATATCATGAGTAGGATAATTCTTCTCATGGGATTTAAGCTATGTTTAGGTGTAGGCTATGATCTTACCATACTGAATAAGGACACAACCCAAACTTACTCTGGATTCATCATAGTACACTACAAAACCATCTGAACCATCTGAAATTGCTAGGACTGGAGCTGAGGTGAGTCGAGTCTTCAACTCGTGAAAACTCTTCTCACAAGGATCTGACCACTAAAACTTGACTTTCTTCTGAGTCAATCTAGAAATAGGGGATGCAATAGAAGAAAATCCCTCAACAAACCACCTATAATCGCCAGCCAAACCCAATAAACTCCTGATATCTGATAGAGAGACAGGTCTAGGCCAGTTTCTTACCACTTCAGTTTTTTAAGGATCTACTCTAATGCCATTTCCTGAAATTATATGGCAAAGGAATGCTACTAACCTTAGCCAAAATTATCACTTACTGAATTTGGAAAACAACTGATGATCTCTAAGAGTCTGAAGTAGATTCTGAGATGGTCTGTATGATCACGTTCACTGCAAGAATAGACAAAAATTTCATCTATAAATACTATGAAAAACATGTCTAATTACTGCTTGAACACATGGTTCATTAATTCCATGAAAGCTTCTTGGGGATTGGTAAGACCAATGGACATGACTAGGAATTCGAACTGACCATACCGAGTATGAAAGGCTATTTTTGGAATGTCACATTCTCTGAATCTGGGCTGATGATAGCCAGATCTGAAGTTTATCTTAGAGGCACCCTAAAGTTGGTAAAACAAGTCATCGATTCTGGGAAGTGGATACTTGTTCTTGACTGTGACTTTATTGAGTTGACGTAATCTTGCATATTCTCAGAGAACTATTTTTCATTCGCATGAATAAGACTAGTGCACCCCACAGGGACACACTGGGTCTGTGAATCCCTTATTTAAGAGATCCATCAACTATTCTTTCAGTTCTCTAAGTTCTGCTAGTGCCATTCTGTATGGCGGAAAAGATATAGGCTAAGTATCTGGAAGAAGATTGATGCAAAAGTCTATTTCCCTTTCGAGAGGAATCCCTGGAAGATCTTTAGAAAAGACATTTGAATATTCATTCATGACTGGACTGAATTAAGACTGTGAGTTTTAGAACTAGTGTCCTTAACTCAAACAAGATGGTAGATACATCCTTTAGATATCATTTTCTATGCTCGAAAGTCGGAAACAAGTTGACCTCTGAAAGTGGATACACTACCCTTCCACTCTAGGACGAGTTCATTCAAATACTAGAACTGAACTATTCTATTTCTATAGTCGACTGTGGCATAGCAGGAATAAAGCCAATCCATGTCGACAATGACATCAAAATTAGTCATCTCTAATTTGACTATGTCTACTGAAGTGACTTTCTAAAATATCATAACTGGGTAGTTCTTATATACCTTCCAGGCTACGATAGTTTTAACCACTGGAGTAGAGACTGAGAAGGGCTCTAAAAGAATTTCTAGACTGACTTCGAAATCAAATGCTATATAAGGAGTAACAAAATACAAAGAGGCCCCTGGATCTTGCAAAGCATAAACATGCACATGAAAGATCTATGGCATACCAGTAACCACATCAAGAGAATTTTCCTGATCTTGCCGGGACTATAGAGTATAGAGTTTGTTTGGATGTTGCCTACTAATAGCACTGAAAATGGCACCTTGCTGAGTTGGGAGACCAGACTGAGTTGAGGAATGGTTCTGTTGACCCAGATAAACTATCTGGGGACGATATCTGACTCTATGACCTGGCTTGCCACATCCAAAATAAACATCGCTACCAGCTCTGCAAGTACCCTTGTGGTTCTTACCATAAGTCTGACAAAGAGGATTAGTTTGGGCATTGCTAACACTGCCCTGAAACTTAGAGCCCGGTGCCCTATCTTTATTACCATCCCTGAACTTAGGGGTTGGAGTACTAGTTGACAAAGGAGATGGAACTGACGGCTTAGGATAAAAATAAGAATTGTTTCCTCCTTCTAATATAGGCTGAGCAAAGTTGAAACTACCTGTCTTTGATCTCTTATTTTGCTTCTCCCTCATATTAACCTTTTGATCTTCTATTTGCTGAGCATGAGTCATAAGCCTGGATAAAGTCATGTCACTATTCAAAATCATAGACCTACACTCGTTGACCATACTATCATTCACCCCAGAAACAAACTTACTCATCTTGGCCCTATTTCTGCAACCACATGAGGGGCATATCTGGCCAATTGAGTAAACTTAAAAGAATACTCTTTCACTGTCATGTTTCTTTGCCTGAGGTTGATGAATTTTAACACCTTGTCTTCTCTAAGATCTAAGGGAAAGAACCTCTCTAAGAATATAGTGACAAACTCCTCTCATTCTAAAGGCCCTATATCAACTGACCTTTCTGACTTTTACTATTTGTACTAAGTGTGAGCAACATCCTGCAACTGATATGCAGCTAGCTCTACACTCCCAACATCTGACACCCCCATAATGTCTGTAACCTTCTAAACCTGATTGATGAATTCCTGAGTGTCCTAATCTGACTCAGACCCGAGAAAGGATGGAGGATTCATTCGAGTAAACTCCCAAATCCTGGCTGCAGCTGAATTGGCCACTAGATTGGCCGGAATAATGGCTGGTCATTCATTTTGAGCAGCAATTGACTGAGCAAGAGTAATGAATATAACTCTAAACTCTGCATGAGAAACATGTTCGCCCAAAGGTTCTTCGGGCTGAGGGGCTAACTGATTTCATTTCTTCTTTTAGGAGGCATGTTCTATAGAAGAAAGGGACGAATGGATTAGACTGAGAGATTGACTTGAGATTATGCTCACTAGCATGAAATGAATACTGAAAGAAGGGAACGTATTCCTAAAATATCTTATAGCCTCCTGCATATAAATGTGGCGCACAACACACCCATGCACAAGACTCTACTAGATGTGGCTTTTAGACTTCCTAGGACTCTATTGAACCTTAGTCTCTGATAACAAATTTGTAATGCCCCGAATCTGGTACCCGGAATGCTACACAGTGCTCATGACCCCAAAGGACCACAAGCTAACCCATGATTGATATCTGTACCTGTATACTGCATAATATGCAATGTGATTGTGGAAACGCGAACTAGAAAGTCATAAGGTTCAAGACTGTAACATAGCTAATAACGATATTACATCTGAATAGGGTATGAAATACAAAAAACATAACTGAAATAACATGATAGTCTAGAAAGCCTCTAACTTACTGAACTGTCTGAATGGGGAGTTGATGGGACATGTCCCCAACTAACTCTAACTAATAAATTACTTATTGAGATAATACATAAATGATCATATCCTCGAGATATGAGGACTCACTGCTAACTCTGACTGCTGAGACTGGAATTGCTACAGATGCTTTGAAGCTTATGCTTCTGAACCTATGGTATAAGACACCATAGCGCAAATGCGTTAGTACTTTGAATATACTGGTATGCATGGAAGGTATGATAAATGCATGCATGAACAATACTGGCTAACTGACTAATAAAAATGTGAGAATGCATGCATGAATACAAAGTAACTATTTTTGAGATCATGATAACATGAATTTACTTCACATAGGCATTTAATCAAACATGTGGGGATCATGCTTTGGTTATACAATCATCAACACATGTAATAATCAAGGATACATCAATCAACATGTAAATTTAAGGGGGTTTATCATGATTATTATGCAAATCATCACATACTAGGGTCAATCATTGGAATATGTAATTTAAAACATGAATCAAAACCACACTATATCATGAACATGAATTTCAATTCAATTTAAATCATGAACATTCACAAATACCTAAATATTGGATTTTGAAAAGAGATTCTTAAGATTTATGGGTGAGAGAGACCCATGAATCAACACATAACATATCTTAGTTCTTGATTTAGCGAAGATTGACAGAGAGACTTTCTTGATATTGAATCCACAATTGAAACCCTAGCTTGTTCTAGAGAGAAAATTGAGAGAAACTAGTATATTTTGGGTTCTAAATAGCTGAATCTCGTGTTAAAGGACTTAAATAGGGGTGGAAAATGGAATCTTTTAATCCTGGACACATCTTTTAATTTCAGTGAAATTTTCCTGAATTGGAACCCTAGCGCGATGCGATACTATCGCGTCGTGTCACTTGAATTTGACAACAGGAAAATTGAGGGATGGCGCAATGCGAAGCCATCGCGTTGTCACATAATTTGTGACCTAGAAGTTTGGCGCGACGCGCCACTATTGCAGACCCCTACTGGAATTTTAAAATTTCCATTTTGTCCTGTGGCACGGTGCGCCACTGACTAATATGGTGCTGTTTTACAATAGGAACTTGAAATAGTCATAACTCTTTACCCAATTATCAGATTTAGGCAAATTTTATATTGATGGAAAGCTTATTGAATTTCCCACATGTAAAAAGTGAAAATCTTGAAAATTTATCATGGAATAAACATTATTCAATTTAGAATCTAACACTTGACATTCTTGGGATAAAAAAAATTAGTTAGGAAACTTTGGGGTATTACATATACCTCCTTAAAAGTATCAAGCAGTCGATGTGAAGATATAGTAACCTAAATAATTTAAGTTCAAACCCACAGGGAATACATGGAACTATCTCTTAAACGTGCTAAAATCAACAGGCAGTGTAGAAAAGTAAATAGAGGAAGATATTTTGATCAGTAAAAAGTAACCAAACATGGATTCGTTTAGTTGTAATAAATCAGAAATGAACATTAGGCTTGTTTTCCCCTAGTTTCTAACTCCATAGGTTTATCGTGCATAATCGAACGATCATACTTCAATTGTCCATATAGAATCTGACAAGTTGTGTATCACCAACAGCTTCTCAACACACTTTGGTGAATCTCTCTTATCTCCTTTTTATCTCAGAGTGTTGCATTACAAAACCTTATCTTGGACCCCAATTCAACTATCTCCTCTTGGCCTCAAATTGATTAGATAAAGATATTTAGCTTAATTAGACGAAAATGACTAGATTATATCAATAATTAACTTTAAATTATTGTTGTGATCTCTTTTCCCAATATCTATGTAACACCCCGTACTTAATTACGTGCATTAGCCATGGTTATATGTGTTGGAGTATATGTATTGATCATAAGTTAGGTATATATGAGTTTAAGTATGAGTATTGATTACTTTGAGATAGTTTCAAGTGTATAGTTTGATTATATGTGTATAGGAATCGACTTTATTTATACCGGAATTTGCCCGTTGATGTTTTCATACGAAGGTTATTGAATAAGCTTTCTAACAATATAAAGATTTCCAAAAACGGATAAGTTTCGGATATAATCGAGAACGTTCAAAACTATAAAATGGTGGACGGGATATTGTGAATAGTAAATGTGCAGGAAAATTTCCTGCACACAAACTACTGAGGCCTGCCAGTTTTTTGGGTCAACTTTGAACGATCATAACTCCCTTAATATAATGAACTGGGAGAGCTACGACCTATCAAAAGAAAGATCTTTCAGTCTTCTTTCCAATTCAATTGGTTTCATCCAAATCCAACATCTGAGTAAGGATTCATACTCGTTTTACTTCAGCCTCTCAAAAAAGATATTTAGGGTCAACTTCAAACGATCATAACTCCTTGTACAGGACTAACTGGGTGGAATACTTTATACGAAATGAAAGCCCTTTGAATTATCTTTCCAACTATACCAATTTTACCCAAATCCAATATCATAGAAAAGAGTTATGGTTGATTTACTTTAGCCTACCAAAACAGTCCACCATGGACAGATTCGGATTTACTTAAAATTTTAAGGGCAATATGGTCATTTTCCATCACCTCATGGACGAAAATTGGTCATTCTATACATATACTTAACCTCATATCCATCATTCATCATCCAATTATTGAAGAATAAGAAACCCTAGCCTAATTTCAACTCCAATTATCTTGTGATTCAACCTTAGAAAGTCCAAATTGATTCCGTAGTTGTGTTCACCGTCTCGAGGGCTTCGAGAAGCACCCCTTATTTGTGCCAACAGGACTTCGAAATCAAAAGGGCCATTTTATGGTAAGGATGTAAATTATGTTGGTGTTATTTATATGGATATGTATATATATGCTTGTGAGCATAAGAAGTATGTTATTTGATTGTTGTTGAAAGATGATTGGAAATGATGTTGGATTATTCTTGTGCATGGTTGGATTATGTTGAATTGTGAAGGGATTTTGTGTGATGATGTGGTATTGAAATGATGATTATATATATATATATATATATATATATATACACTCATAAACCTGTTGTTCAACTTGGTTTTTGGAATGCTTTGCAAATATTGATGGTATGGAATTATGGAAGAGAATTGTGGTGTTGGGTTGCTAATACTAGATGTCAAACATTTCATTGTAGATAAGTGATTTGTAAAGGCTGGAAGTTGTGTTGAATTGGTATCCGAATCTACAACGAGGTATGTAAAGCATACTCTAACGATGTTCTTTGGCATGAAAACACCAATGTTCCATCAAGTAAAATTCCGAGGTTGTCCAAAAACATGTATTGTTCTACATTACCAACGAAGTTGTTTCCATTCTATAAAGTGCCAAAATGTTTCATTGATATACCAAAAGGCTCCTATTTCATTGTTGTGCTATTGATGATTCTGAAACACATTGTTGATGTACCAATGAGTCTTTATTACATCGTTATTGTATAGAAGGTCTATTACTTGGTTCCTATTGATGTATCATTACTCCAAAGGTACTATATTCGCATGAACACTAATGTAATAATCTCAAAAGCTTTTGAACTAAGTTATTGGAAAGATCTCTTATGTGTGTTACTTGATATACGTGTGGGTGGTATCCCAGGGGCATAAGCCTAGCATAGGTCGATCCCTATTTATGTGTTTATGGGTGGTATCCCAGGGGCGTAAACCTAGCATAGGTCGATCCCAGTTGATATGTAATAGGGGTAGCCTAATGGTCACAGTACGGTACAGTATTGATTATTGTTAGGTGGTTGAAGGTTCGGGAGGAGGAGGTAATGGCGAATGATAATTGTAAAGAATGAAATGAACAAATGTATACCGTTCCACAAATGTGTTTGAATTCAAGAACCCAATTCAGATTAATGATAATGTACATGATCCTAAAAGTGTTTATGAAGTTTGGTTCACTTCTATTATGATTTATTCACTTGCGTCTGATTTTCTTGATCCCCCATATCACATATGATTATTTACAGCTTTACATACTCAGTACATATTTTGTACTGACGTCCCTCACGGGGGACCTGCATTTCATGCTGCAGGCACAGGTGCTTCAGCTCATTCATAGCATAGATAGGAGCCAGGTCATACAGCTATTGTTGGTGAGCTCCAGTTTGCTTTGGAGCATTCCGAGTCGGTTCCTTATGTTTTGTTATTGTACAGGAGTCATATGTGGGCGGGGGTTTGTCCCGACCCTAGTTATGTCATGTATATCCTAGAGGCTTTTTAGACATAAGGAAGGGTAAAGTCATGGAAGTTTATATAGTGATGTTATACTTTTATATGTGGTGGCCCCGACGGCCAAGTATTATATATATATATATATATATTTGTGCATGTTGTGCTGATACAGGTAATTAGACCCTTCTATATGCAGTAAAGTGCTATCCAAATTTTTGGTGACATGTAAATGAAAGTACAGGTATTTGAACGGGTTCTCCCAGGCCTTCTCGGCTTTGGGTGCCAGTCCGGCCCGATGGGATTTTGGGACATGACAAAAGTGGTATCAGAGAGGTTCGTCCTAGTGAGTCTACAAAGCCGTGTCTATGTAGAGTCTTGTTTATCGGTTTGTTATACACCACATCTATAAATAGGAGGCTATGGACATTTAGGAATTGTTTCTTTTCTTCATGTCTTAGATCGTGCGATAGAGCTTATACTGTATATGAAGTCATAGTTAACCACTGAATCAGTTTGTTTCTCTTATTATAGTAATGATGTCGATTATCAGAAGCAAGAATACCCGTAAGCAAGTAGATGTGGATGCCGGAGAGGGGACTAGTAAGTCACCCACTATACCAGCTAATCAAAGTGAGGCTCCAGCTGAGCATGCATCAAAAACTTCCCCTAGTCCAAAAGAAATAAGGGGGAGCAGAACTATATCCCCAGAGCCACCTATTAATGTTGTTGATCAAGATCTTTGAAATGCAGTGCAACTTTTGACTCGTATAGTTGTTGGGCAAGTCCAAGAGCAAGCTATTCCTGCCGCGGGTTCTAGCGGTACTGATAGGGCGGCTAGTCTTCGGATGCAAGATTTTCTTAAGATGGATCCGCCTACTTTTACCGGATCTGATCTTAATGAAGATCTGCAGGACTTTATTGATCAGATCCAAAGGGCCCTAGAGGTGATGAATGTAACGGGCAGAGAGACAGTGGAGTTAGCCGCGTATAGATTCAAAGGTGAGGCTATATATTGGTATGAAGACTGGAAACGGTCAAGGGGCATTGATGCACCCCCAGCTACTTGGAAAGAGTTCAAAGAGGCATTTATTGATCATTATCTTCCATATGCGACTCGTCAGGCCCGTGCGGATCAGTTCTTAAATCTTAGAAAGGGTCATACAAGTGTGAGGGAGTATAGTCTTAGATTTAATTCTTTGTCCAGATATGCTCCTAATGTTGTAGCTACTATGGATGACAGAGTTCATCGGTATATGGATGGATTGGATCCGTATTTGGTTAGGGATTGTACTATTGCTGCACTAAATAAAGACATAGATATAGCTAGGATCCAAGCATTTGCACAGAAAATGGAAGATCAGAGGCAAAGAAAAAGAACACAGAAATTTGAAAGCGGATCTTCTAAGAGGGCCAGATCTACAGGGGGCAGTTTATGGTGCCAAAGGAAGGTTTTAGACCTCAATCTTCGTCTAGACCACCTAGGCCATTATTTTCTTATTCTGCAGCTAGTGCTCCACCACAGCATTAGGGGTTTAGAGGTTGTCAATTTGGGCAAAGAAGTGAGGGTCATAGTTCGCGATCAGTGGGTTATCATGGGCAAGGGAACATGAGCCAATCGAGACATTCTCGAGAGCTATGTAATCGATGCAGAAAGCATCATATGGGCGTATGTCGAATGGGAACAAATGTTTGTTTTTGGTGCGGTATGATGGGGCATATGATGAAAGAATGCCCACGAAAGGGTGCAGGTGGCGTAGCACGACCTTCGGGATCAGTTGTTGCATCATCGTCACCGGTATCTTATTCTGGTAGGGGTGCACAACCTGCGGGTCACGCTATAAATAAAAAAAGAGTCGCCAGTTCCAGCGGGACTCAGAATCGCACTTATGCTTTAGCGGATCAACAGAATCTAGAGGCTTCCCCATATGTGGTTACGGGTACGTTATCCATATTTTCATTTGATGTATATGCTCAAATTGATCTCGGTTCTACATTATCATATGTTACTTCTTTGGCTGCTAGAAAGTTCAAAAGAACCCCCAAATTGTTAGATAAGCCGTTGGAAGTGTCTACCCCAGTTGGGGAATCTATTATTGCTAGAAGAGTTTATAAAGATTGTGTAGTAACTGTGTGTGGTCGAGACAAGATGGCCAATCTTGTGGAACTAGAAATGGTAGATTTTGATGTTATAATGGGTATGGATTGGTTGGCGTCTTGTTATGCCAAAATTGACTGTTGTACGAAAAAGATGGATTTACATTTTCCTAATGAAGCAGTTATTGAATGGCAAGGTAAGATTGGCGCACCAAGAGGTAGATTTATTTCTTATTTCAAAGCGAGAAAAATGATTTCCAAGGGATACATATATCATTTAGTTAGAGTAAGGGATACAGAAGCGGAGCCACCAACTCTTCACGTTGTTCCGGTGGTAAATGAAGTTCCTAATGTATTTCCTGAAGATCTTCCAAGTTTGCCTCCTGAACGAGAAGTAAAGTTTGGTATTGATGTAATACCAGGCACCCAACCAATCTACATTCCTCCGTATAGAATGGCCCCAGCAGAATTACGAGAATTGAAAGAGCAATTGAAAGATTTGCTAGAGAAGAGATTCATAAGGCTTAGTATGTCCCCCTGGGGAGCACCAGTGTTATTTGTGCGCAAAAAGGATGGCTCGCTGAGGATATGTATTGATTATCGGCAATTAAATAAGGTGACTATTAAGAATAAATATCCTCTCCCAAGAATTGATGATTTATTTGATCAGTTACAGGGCGCCAAGTGCTTTTCTAAGATTGATTTGAGGTCAGGTTACCACCAAGTGAGGGTCAAAGAGAAGGATATACCCAAGACAGCTTTCCGAACACGTTATGGTCATTAAGAGTTTCTAGTTATGTCATTTGGTCTAACAAATGCACCCACAGATTTCATAGATTTGATGAATAGGGTGTTTAAGCCATTCCTGGATGTATTTGTGATAGTTTTTATAGATGATATTCTTGTTTATTCTAAATCAGAAGAGGACCATGCCAATCACTTACGACAGGCATTGCAGACTCTTCGTGATTGTAAGCTTTATACAAAGTTCTCTAAATGTGAGTTTTGGTTAAAGTCGGTGGCATTTTTGGGTCATATTGTATCTAGTGAAGGGATAAAGGTTGATGCTCAAAGGATAAAAGCTGTAAAGAACTGGCCAAGGCCCACAATGCCTATGGAGATTCATAGTTTTCTTGGGTTGGCTGGTTATTATAGAAGGTTTGTTAAAGACTTTTCTTCCATTTCAGCACCCTTAACCAAGCTAACCCATAAAGCATCCAAATTCCAATGGAATGATGCATGTGAGAAGAGTTTTCAAGATTTAAAGAACAAGTTTATTTCTACACTCGTGTTGGTACTTCCAGAAGGCACCGAAGGGTATACAGTGTATTGTGATGCTTCCAGAATTGGTTTAGGATGTGTATTGATGCAGCATGGTAAGGTAATAACATATGCTTCTAGACAATTGCGTCCACATGAGAAAAATTATCCTACACACGATCTTGAGTTGGCAGCAGTTATTTTTTCTTTAAAGATATGGCACCACTACTTATATGGGGTTTATGTTGATATATATACTGACCATAAGAGCTTGCAATATATTTTTAATCAAAAGGATCTAAATTTAAGGCAGCAGAGATGGCTTGAACTTTTAAAGGACTACGATGTTGATATCTTTTACCATCTAGGGAAAACAAATGTGGTAGCTAATGCGTTAAGTCGTAAGGCTATGATGGCACCTATAGAAAGGCAAGGGATGGTTAAAGATCTTCACCAGTTAGCTAGTTTGGGAGTTTGCCTTCTTGAAACTCCGAATAAAGAGCTTATCATACATAATGCTGCGGAATCTTCATTAGTAGCTGAAGTGAAAGAGAAGCAATATGCAGATCCTATTTTATTACAGCTTAAGGAGAACGTTTAGAGTGGTGCGACCAAGGCATTTGAGCTTAAGCGAGAAGGAGTACTTCGGTGCCAAAACCGATTGTGTGTGCCGGATGTAGACGGGCTAAGAAAGAAGATTATGATAGAGGCACATTTTTCAAGGTATTCCATTCATCCAGGATCAACCAAAATATATCAAGATTTGAAAGATATGTATTGGTGGAATGACATGAAGAAGAGCATTGCAGAATTTGTAGTTGAATGTCCAAATTGTCAAAGAGTTAAAGTTGAGCACCAAAAACCCGGAGGTTATATGCAATGTATTGATCTTCCAATTTGGAAGTGGGACATGATCAACATGGATTTTGTTACAGGTTTGCCTCGTACAGCTTGGAAATTTGATTCTATATGGGTGATTGTGGATAGGCTTACTAAATCTGCATATTTCTTACCCATTAAGACCACTTACACAGTTGAAGAATATTCGAAGCTGTATGTTAAAGAAATAGTCCGATTACATGGAGTGCCAACTTCTATTATATCGGATCGGGGAACTCAATTTACCGCAAACTTTAGGCAGTCTTTCCAACGGAGTTTGGGAACACAAGTGAATCTGAGTACAGCTTTTCACCCTCAGACGGATGGACAAGCAGAGCGCACCATTCAAACACTTGAAGATATGCTACGAGCATGTGTTATAGATTTTAAAGGCAGCTGGGATGATCATTTACCTCTTATTGAGTTTGCCTACAATAATAGCTATCATTCAAGTATCAAAATGGCACCATATGAAGCTTTATATGGGAGAAAGTGTAGATCACCAATAGGATGGTTCGAAGCGGGTGAAACTCTTTTGTTTGGACCGGATCTTGTGTATCAAGCCATAGAAAAATTCAAGGTGATTCAGCAACGGTTGAAAACAGCCCAAAGTCGACACAAGTCATATACGGATAGTAGAAGAAGAGGGCTAGAGTTTTCGTTAGGCGATTGGGTATTTTTGAAGGTAACGCCAATGAAAGGGGTGATGAGATTTGGCAAGAAAGAAAAGTTGAGTCCACGATATATAGGCCCATATAAGATTATTTGAAGATGTGGGTAAGTTGCTTATGAATTAGAGCTACCCCAGGAACTCTCATCAGTGCATCCAGTATTTCATGTATCGATGCTTCGAAAGTGCATCGGAGATCCGTCCCTTTTTACTTCTACTGAAGATGTGCAAGTAACAGAAGATCTTACCTATGAGGATATGCCTATTGCTATATTAGATCATCAAGTTAATAAGATGAGAAATAAAGAAGTAGCATAGGTGAAAGTACTTTGGAGAAATCAACAAAGGGAAGAGATTACATGGGAAGCGGAGGAAGCAATGAAATCAAAATACCCTTATTTGTTCAAAGGTGAAAAAGAAGTGCAAGTAGTGGAACTGGGACACTAACAAGTAAGTTTTTACATATGCATAATATCTATATGATGGCGTGAATATCAATTATGAATTCGAACTTGTTTCGGATAAATAACTACATTTCACATTCGAGGATGAATGTCCTTAAGGGGGGAAGGATGTAACACCCCGTACTTAATTACGTGCATTAGCCATGGTTATATGTGTTGGAGTATAAGTATTGATTATAAGATAGGTATATATGAGTTTAAGTATGAGCATTGATTACTTTGAGATGGTTTCAAGTGTATAGTTTGATTATATGTGTATAGGAATCGACTTTATTTATATCGGAATTTGCCCGTCGATGTTTCCATACAAAGGTTATTGAATAAGCTTTCTAACGATATAAAGATTTCCAAAAACGGATAAGTTTCGGATATAATCGAGCACGTTCGAAACTATAAAACGGTGGCCGGGATATTGTGAATAGTAAATGTGCAGGAAAATTTCCTGCACACAACCTACTGAGGTCTGCCAGTTTTTTAGGTCAACTTTGAATGATCCTAACTCCCTTAATATAATGAACTGGGAGAGCTACGACCTATCAAAAGAAATATCTTTGAGTCTTCTTTGCAATGCAATTGGTTTCATCCAAATCCAACATCTGAGTAAGGATTTATACTCATTTTACTTCAGCTTCTCAAAACAGATTTTTAGGGTCAACTTCAAATGATCATAACTCCTTGTACAGGACAAACTGGGTGGCCTACTTTATATGAAATGAAATCCCTTTGAATTATATTTCCAACGATACCAATTTCACCCAAATCCAATATCGTAGCAAAGAGTTATGGTCGATTTACTTTAGCCTATCAAAATAGTCCACCATGAACAGATTCGGATTTACTTAAAATTTTAAGGGCAATATGATCATTTTCCATCACCTCATGGACGAAAATTGGTCATTATATATATATACTTAGCCTCATATCCATCATTCATCATCCAATTATTGAAGAATAAGGAACCCTAGCCTAATTTTAACTCCAATTATCTTGTGATTCAACCTTAGAAAGTCTAAATTGATTCCGTAGTTGTGTTCACCGTCTCGAGGGCTTCGAGAAGCACCCCTTATTTGTGCCAACAGGACTTCGAAATCAAAAGGGTCATTTTATGGTAAGGATGTAAATTAAGTTGGTGTTATTTATATGGATATGTATATATATGCTTGTGAGCATAAGAAGTATGTTATTTGATTGTTGTTGAAAGATGATTGGAAATGATTTTGGATTATTCTTGTGCATGGTTGAATTATGTTGAATTGTGAAGGGATTTGGTGTGATGATGTGGTATTGAAATGATGATTATATATATATATATATATATATATATATATATATATATATATATATATATATATATATATATATATATATATATATATATATATATATATATATATATAAACCTGTTGTTCAAGTTAGTTTTTGGAATGCTTTGCAAATATTGGTTGTATGGAAATATGGAAGAGAATTGTGGTGTTGGGTTGCTAATACTAGATGCCAAACATTTCATTGTAGATAAGTGATTTGTAAAGGCGGGAAGTTGTGTTGAATTGGTATCTGAATCTACAACGAGGTATGTAAAGCATACTCTAACGATGTTCTTTGGCATGAAAACACCAATGTTCCATCAAGTAAAATTCCGAGGTTGTCCAAAAACATGTATTGTTCTACATTACCAACGAAGTCTTTTCCATTCTATAAAGTGTCAAAATGTTTCATTGATATACCAAAAGGCTCCTATTTCATTGTTGTGCTATTGATGATTCTGAAACACATTGTTGATGTACCAATGAGTCTTTATTACATCGTTATTGCATAGAAGGTCTATTACTTGGTTCCTATTGATGTATCATTGCTCCAAAGGTACTATATTCGCATGAACACTAATGTAATAATCTCAAAAGCTTTTGAACTAAGTTATTGGAAAGATCTCTTATGTGTGTTACTTGATATACGTGTGGGTGGTATCCCAGGGGCATAAGCCTAGCATGGGTCGATCCCTATTTATGTGTTTATGGGTGGTATCCCAGGGGCGTAAGCCTAGCATAGGTCGATCCCAGTTGATATGTACTGGGGGCAGCCTAATGGTCACAGTACGGTACAGTATTGATTATTGTTAGGTGGTTGGATGTTCGGGAGGAGGAGGTAATGGCGAATGATAATTGTAAAGAATGAAATGAATGAATGTATACCGTTCTACAAATGTGTTTGAATTCAAGAACCCAATTCAGATTAATGATAATGTACATGATCCTAAAAGTGTTTATGAAGTGTGGTTCACTTCTATTATGATTTATTCACTTGCGTCTGATTTTCTTGATCCCCCATATCACATATGATTATTTACAGCTTTACATACTCAGTACATATTTCGTACTGACGTCCCTCACGGGGGACCTGCATTTCATGCTGCAGGCACAGGTGCTTCAGCTCATTCACAGCATAGATAGGAGCCAGGTCATACAGCTATTGTTAGTGAGCTCCAGTTTGCTTCAGAGCTTTCCGAGTCAGTTCCTTATGTTTTGTTATTGTACAGGAGTTATGTGTGGGCGGGGGTTTGTCCCGACCCTAGTTATGTCATGTATATCCTAGAGGCTTTGTAGACATAAGGAAGGGTAAGGTCATGGAAGTTTATATAGTGATGTTATATTTTTATATGTGGTGGCCCCGACGGCCAAGTATTATATATATATATATATATATATATATATATATATTTGTGCGTGTTGTGTTGATACAGGTAATTAGACCCTTCTATATGCAACGAAGTGCTGTCCAAATTTTTGGTGATATGTAAGTGAAAGTAAAGGTATTTGAACGGGTTCTCTCCGGCCTTCTCATCTTTGGGTGCCAGTCCGGCCCGATGGGATTTTGGGGCGTGACAAGTTATCTCCTTCTCGGGCTTGTAGTTAATACAGAAAGGATCCTAACATTTGAAACTTCTAAGAAAACTAGAGAAAATAAAACCACAATACATCCTACAATAATTATTTAGAAAGATTGCACACATCCCCTACTTCGTTAATTCAGCGGGGTTCGCACAACCTTAGCTAAGGGAATTTTGCTACTTATCGTTGTTCAACAATCAATGAAATTCATAATTGAAAGCATTAAATCAATCTCACAATAATTTATGATGAAAACCCAAAGTCTTAAATTAATGAATCAACCAAAATCAAGAACACAACAATCCCGAGATCAAAAGATAATCTCAAAATCAAATATATATGTTTTTGAATAATAAGAGTACGAAAACTAATTAAAACGGGTCAAAAGAGTATTTATAAATTAAATGGAAACCCTACGAGACCTTTCCAAAACAAAAGAGGAATACTGGAGTCTGTGTCCACCTACAGAACCACTTACGGGTCGTAGGATGCACCTATAGGTCATTGGGGCTAGTCGCTCAAAACTCCTATAGGACTCTCTAAACTTCATCATTTGGAATTTATACTAGTACCTATGGGACATAGGTTTCTATCAATGGTAGCAGGGTCAAGCTTTTCAACTTCTGAATCTCTATTTCTCAGCTCTCTAACACTTGTTCTGACACCTACACCATATAGGTAGTACCTACGGGCCATAAGTCCCCACGTAGATGGTCTAAAACTGAAGTTTTCACTTCTTTTCTCCAAATTAGTTCCTAAAATTTCTTTTCCTACAAAACATAATACAAAACACATTATATCTAACAAAACAACCTCAGTAACTGCATATTTTTGTAGTTTTGATCATTGGAAGTGATATGACACCATAGCACATCAACTAGTTTGTCCTTGACCTTTTCCAACAACTATACAAGTTAATGACATCCCTCAAGTCTTGAACAGCAACATTAATAGATAGTTATGGGGTTATTTTTCTCTTCCTTACCTCTTTTGGAGATGGAGGAGTAGAAGAAGTACGAGATGCAAATTCACTTTGATTAGCTTGTCTAGGTGGTCATTTGTTAGTCCTTTCTCCAGCAGCCACATCTACGTGCTTACTTTTATTCTTACTCATTCTTGTAAGCCACATTTAGTTGCTTACTTTTAATCTTACTTTTTCTTGTAATTGATATGTTCACTATATTGAGAAATAAAAATATTTTAAAGGTTAAATAAAATCCAACCTACAACATTGGTTTTATCACACAAAATAAAAATGAAGAAAAAGAAACAACCCCTAAATATCTCATAGCCTCTTATTTATAGTTATGATGCAAAACACACCCACAAGAAGGACTCTAGATATACATGGCATTGTAGACTTCCTACGGTGGACTGATCTGACACCACTTTTGTCACACCTCAAATCTCATTGAGATGGGCATGCACTCGATGCCCTACAAATTCAAGAAAACAAACGTATAGACTTATTATCCAACTAAATAATTATGACAGTAGTGAAGATTTTACAAATGCACAGAAGTTGTAGTGATGATAAAATACTAACATAGAGATAGGGTCAAAACATATATACATGATTTGGCTATTGAGGCCACAACTGTTAAGGAACTAAACACAACTTCACTTTGAACATTATCTAAAAATCCTCTATAAGATCGATAAATTTGTCTAGGTTGGTACATGTTATTCCTCACCCTTAACTACTATAAAATACAAAATTATATACCAAATACTCGATAAAGCTCTGAATGAACCTGAAGCTCACCAACCATAGCTGAGTGTCTTATGCTCTTACTGAGGAGGTCTACTACGTGGGAGTACCTACAGTATCAAACACGATATCCCCCATGAGGGATTTTAGTACAAAAGAATGTACTAAGTAGTAAGGCATAAAGTGACCATAGGAAAGACAAAAGCTCAATGAAATTTGATATCAATATGTGACCATATAGATAAAGATAAAAGACAAACTTTGCTTGCATTTGCGGAATCATGTATATTATATCTTTTACTTTCATTTATTCTTCTTTACTTTATATTCTTAAAAAGCATATGATAAAATGACCAGTTGATCAGTGGTAAAAGAGTATGACCTATGATAGGTATTTTCACCTATAGGATACAGTCCTCATAAATACATAAATCGAGATCGATCCATGCTAGGATTTCCTTTTACCCCTGGGATACCACCTATAATATTGGGATTGACTCATACTAGATGTTCCTTCCACCCCGAGGATACCACCCATCAATAAATAGATTCATCTTACTTTATTTTTTTAATCAAAAATACCATTATTTTGGTGGTCATGACATTATTGAGTTTAGGGCATTGGAACAGTAGTAAGAGATATGTTAATATGTATTTAAGGTAGAAAAATGACATATGGAGCAAATGTAACATCAATATATTATTGAGGAGCTTAAATGACACAACAAACTTCTCTTGACTAAACGGAAAGTTTACTAAGATTTTTATCTAAAGTACCATTCTCATACTAGTTCTTAGAAGAAAAACCAAGCATCTCTAATAATAAAAACATATTGAAGTATTCTAACACACTAAGGAGTGGGAAAAAGATCATTGGCTAAATTGAATATGGAACACCGTGACTATCTATCTTTTACTAGGATGAGAACTTAGAAAGCTAACTTTGTAACACATGTATTAGATTTCATTCCAAAGAACATTGAATTGAATACCCTTACATACTTTGTTGTATAACTCCAGTATTACCCCAAATTAACCTTATGGCCTTTGGATTATTTATCTATGATAAAATAAATGGTAAAACTAGTATTAGCAGCTAATAACATATTTAGGCCACTTAACCTCACCAAAACAATAGCCGGGCAGTAAGCCCGTCATTAATTAATTCAAGGTTGTTCTTTCAACCCTTTCTCCTCCAATTACATTCACATACCTGTAAAAAGTTTATGAAGACCCCCAAAACAACTTTGGCTTCATTGCACACTTAAACTTACACAATATTAAGTTCGTTGGTATATCACCACACCCTCTGTCTATGCTTCAATACAAGTTAGTTACATTATTTCCTAACCCCAACGAACCTATCCCTAATATATACACATAAAATAGTTCCTAAAATATCCTCAAACATCCTTTATCATCGCAACCAAATATTGAACTCATCATTCATTGAGCTCTTAAAAATAATATATAAACAATTCTCTACCAAATCATGTACATAGGAAGGCATCAAAAATGGGTTGAATCCTTACATTATTTTTGTGATGGCTTATTCTCCTGACTTGTATATCTTCAATATCTTTATTCCATCACACACAAACCAAAGAAGAACAGAATAATCTCTTAATAACCAAGAAAAATGAGACTGCCAAACTTATATAGGGTTGTTCTATGATTTAAACATGAAGAGGATAATTCCTATAGTCTTCTTAATATAAACTAATAATTTGTTCACTTACCTTTATCTTGGATTGAGGAGAAATATCCAAAAAAAACTAATAGAATTATAGGGCTATTTAGAGAGAGCAGGAGTGAAATACTAGAAAGTTGATTTTTGTCTAAGTTAAATGGACCAAATCATCTAATCCTATTTCTCTAAAAGGGACCTGCTTTGTCCGACCTATTTCTAATTTTTGATTTAAAATATCAAGTGGGTGATTCAACTTTTTTTTCATTTAACTTGGGCCATGATGGACTCAAACTTATTAGGCCTTGGCTACACATTCTTTTACTTATTTTGGGCTAGAATTAATTCAAGTAGATGGTGGTGTAATGGCCCAATAAGCTGGTCAAAGGATTCTTAGTAGGTGATTTACCTACATGTTCCTTTCGGTTGGTCAATAAGTCAAAGTACGTGATACACCTACTTGGTTATATTAAGTTGTTCGAAAGGTCAAAGTAGGTGATGCATCAAAGTAGGTAATGCACCTACTTCCTTTATTCTTGCTTGGTCAGAATTAAATTGAGCCTTGGTAGATTTAGGTGTTGGATATTGTTTCATCTTATTTTTATTGTAATCATTTTGGTATTTAAAAGAGTTCATTAATATATGCCTAAATCTAACCCATTAGCCATGGCCTTTTTAACTAGATCCATATAGCTCAAGTAAGTGACTCACCTACTAGCTTTATTGTGTTAAGCTAGCACATCAATACTTTATTCCATTTCTATATCTTAATCCATTTATTCTTACTTAAAACTTATATAAACTCGGTCACTTTGAGGTTTAGACTCAAATAGCACCTTACAATCCCAAGTTTAAATAGTTGCATCAACGTTAACTTAGTTATGCCATATTAAAATGTATAGGCAGTATCTTTTAACCTATTTACACCATCAATACTGTCATAAGAAACTTGGTCTATAGACTATAAAATAAGGCTACATCAAATAAAATTTAAGTGGAATTAATAAATGCAAAATATGGGGTGGTACACTTATGTTGAGATGTAAAGGGAGCTAGATGAAGAGAAGAAGAAATGCCACTTCTGGGACTGCATGTTGGAAAGGATGTGGAAGTTGTGCAACTTATGTTAACTTGCACCTTCCCTGATAAGGTGTTCACTAATCTAAGTGTTGAGGATGTCGACGAGTTCTCATTCCTCAGTGGTGTAGATGAGGAAGGTGCAGATGTCGCCAGCTTTGGGGATGATACCACCAGCTAGACATTTTTCCCTGGTTATGTGTCAAATAAGATAAGTTGTGGCTTAAGTAATAGAAATGAAGACACTCTCAGGATTGCACTTGATCCTTATGTCCACTAATTTACTCAGAGGCCAACCATCGAGCCACGCATGCTCAACAATCATATTCTAGAGTTAAATATCACAAACAAGTTAACATATACCACCATCAACAACTATACACTAAACATATATTTAGCACTTCACTGGCTCATCACAAGTAATTAAAATCATATCAAATACACATCACAATCCACTTTTTGGGTCCTTCTTGACTTTTATTTGGATTTTTCCCCAAACTTTCCATGTTAAAAGATATCAAGTGGGACCAACTATTCCCAATTATGAATATTAAGATTTCAATTAGAGTCGGCTAGGCACCAACTGGAAATAAATCGAGGATACAACATTGAGATAGCATGATATAAAAGGAGAAAGTGAGATATATTCGTAGATACCTTGTAGCTTCCAACAGATCTAATAAGGATATCAATGCATCAATCCATAGGACTCTACTTTACATTTTCTCTTATACTAGGAGATCAGTAACCTCGGATCTGATATCATCTTTGTCATGACCCAACCCATCAGATCGTGTTAGCACCTACCTATAACTACCTTAGATAGGAGAACCATAATAATCCTACTACTCAGCCTAATGCAAAATTTACTACAGTATAAACTTAAGTATAATAATATTCACCATTGAAATTTAAACAAAGTTGAACTACGTTTACTCATTTAAATCCTTCGAAAGATTATCTCATTACATCAAAATGAAAAGAAAATATGGAAAATAACTACTGGTGACTCGCCAAAATCTAGTCTAAATCGGTATAAGAGCACTAGACAAGAAGTAGGGACATCTATGAAGGATGAAGATGGTAGGAGATGTTGTTGAGTAATCAGCATTGGTGCTATAGAAACTCAAACTAACTTGCACCATGGCAATATCCCTAAGTAGAGGCATAGTAAGTGTAGCATCAGTACAACCACACGTATTGGTAAGCATCAACTAGCATTATAAACAAATAAAATCAGTAATAAATATGGAAAAATCACAAAATCACATTAAGTTTCGATTCTAACCCACCAATGGTAAAATTGCACATATAGTTTAGCATCTCTATGATCTTCTTGTCATTTAACATTTTTATGTCTTTTTCCTTTGATTGGTATTTTTTATATGTTTTTTCTTTGACTTATATTTCATATATCTTTGTCCTTTGACGTATATTTTGAGCATCATTATCCTTTGACTAATATTTCGTGTATCTATAATCCCTAAATCTTACATGTACCCCAGTCAAACAACACTAAGTCTGAATAACTGAATTGAGATTATATCTGAAACTGTGGGAGGTATCATTTAACTGATATTCCCCAATTTGAGCTAATCGGGGTTCAACCTGTAACCCCATTGGAAGGGTGTTAATACCATGCCACGGGTACTAACGATTGATGCGTAGATCCACTAAACTGATATAATGTCCAAAGGACTAAGGGTGTTAAGCCAGACTGACGGGTGACCCAGCGAGATAGTCAAGCCTAATCTGACGGGTGATGTCTCATACCCTACACTGACTATGTAGTTTTAGAGTATAGGGACTACTACAAACAAATCTGCCTATCTTACGGGGAAGCTGCCATCCCTATACTCGCTCGGTGCTAAATCCTATTCCCAACTGACACTGAAATACTAGACTTTTCTGAGTTTAACAGACTGATATTTGACTATTCTGAAGTGCTCATAGTATATTCTGAAAACTGTTCTTTAATGTACTGAGACTTGACTAAATAAACAGCTATGGATTTTGGGTATTCAATACCCCCAGGACTCAAAACAATTATAGTAAAATGACTCTAAAACTTGGAGATCAAAACATGAAGGATCTTAATAAATAAATCACTCTTATAGGCATTTTATCACACACTTATAGTTCATGGTTTAAAACAATCAAAATAATGTCATGGAACTTAGAAAAATAGCATAAATTCAACATAATAGATCTAAATCATGGTTTGATTTAATAAATAATAATATTAAAACATGGAGGATTGAATAATAACAATAATTTCATGGTAACATGGTATAAATTCATAGTTCATGGGGATTCATGGGTGAAATCACAATTTAAAACATAATAACTTGAAAGATTATAACTTGGTGAATAAAATGGGTTACTTGGTCTCCATGGATGAAAGAAATCCATGGATGAACATCCAACATACCTTAATTGATGGATTTCTTGAAGTTCTTTAGGATTGACCTTGAATTTGAGAGCTAGGGTTCTTGATTGGGAGAGAATCTTCTTTGGTTTGGGGGGAAAATTTATTAAAATAATGAAATAATGGGTTAACTAGGGTGAATTTCATGTTAAAGGATGACTGGGATGAAGGGAAAAAGACTATAATGCCCTCAGATTTAAAACTCGAAATTACTAAAAAGTTCTCGATTTTGTGAGCTGGCGCGACACAGCGCTATTGCATCATACACTGGAATTGGACAAATGGGATCTTAGGGCTTGGAGCGATGTGGAGGAATCTCAATGCCCTTTTTATTCTGAAACTCACCCTTGACGCGATGCATCATTATCATGACAAGATACTGAAAAAAAAATTGGGATTTTGGCTGATGATGTGATATGGTGGTTCCGTGAAGCTTCACTAGGAATTGACAATTGTCATTTATGCTAGCTCCGCGATGCGCTAAGGGTTAAAATGATGGTGTTTAATGATTGAAACTTAAAATTGCCAAAACTTCTTACCCGGTTATCGGATTTCGGTGAATTTTATATCGTTGGAAAGCTAATTGAATTTCCTACACAATGAAAGGCTCTAAATTGATAAATAATGAGTGTTTCAAAATTTTTATTTATGAATACTCATGTGTTTGGACTTAGATTATGCTAGGGAAATATGGAGAATTACAATATCTCCCTCTTGGGATCATTCATCCTAGAATGAAACTAGTTAAGCTGAGGAAACTGATGGACTAATCTTACACACTGAACATACCTATCTGATGCATGGAATATATGACTAAACTAATTTATGAATACATGACTGACATGAACATGATGTGCAACTGAACCTGAGCATGATAGAGGAAAATCTTAAGAAGATTTGGTACCTTATACTTAATTTGGATTCGCAGAGAAAAGTTGAGGGCACTTGGTCCTCATATCTGCCTATGTTTCCCAAGTGGCTCCCTCAACGGACTGATTCTGCCAAAGAACTTTGACTAGTGGAACATCATTGCTCCTTAGTCTTCGAACTTGATGATCAAGAATTTTGACTGGAACTTCCTCAAATGAAAGATTGTTCTGAATATCTGTACTTTCTAAGGAAACAACTACCGCTGGATCACCAATACACTTTTTTAACAACGAGACATAGAACACTGGGTGTACTGAGGCTAAATCTGAAGGCAACTCAATCTCGTAAGCTACCTTTTCGAAATGACTGAGAATTCTGAAGGGACCGACATATCGGGGACTGAGTTTCCCTTTCTTGCTGAATCTCTTCACTCCTTTCATGGGAGAGATTTTCAAGTATACAAAATCACCAACCTAAAACTCGAGATCCTTTCTCCTCACATCAGCTTATAATTTCTATCAGCTCTGGGTAGCCCTAAGTCTTTCTCTGATCAACTGAACCTTCTCTATCACATCAAACACCAAGTCAGGCCCTACTACGATAGCCTCACCTACTTTTAACCAACCAATAGGAGATTTATATATCCTACCATAGAGAGCTTCATAAGGAGCCATCTGGATACTGGAATGATAGTTTTTATTGTATGCAAATTCAATCAAATAAAAATGGTCATCCCAACTACCTTTGAAATCAACAATGCATGCTTTTAGCATATCTTCTAGTGTCTGAATGGTCCTTTCTGCTTGACCATTTGTTTGAGGTTGGAAGGTTGTACTGAGATAGACTTGGGTACTAAGACCCTGTTGGAATGCTTTCCAGAAATAAGAGGTAAACTGGGTACCTCTATCTGAGATGATAGATAAGGGAACACCATACAACCTAACCAACTCTCTGATATAGAGTTTGGCATAGTGCTCAGTTGAATAAGAGGTATGAGCTGGAAAGAAATGAGCTAGTTTTGATTATGGGTTCAAGGTAAACTTGTCACAAAATCCATGTTCACTTCCTCTCACTTCAAAGTGGGAATACTGAACCCCTAAACGGACCCACTAGGTTTCTGTTGCTCAATCTTAACTTGTTGTCATATAGAGCACTTCGCTACAAACTTTGCAATATCTTTCTTCATCCCGCTCCACCAATAGATCTCTCACAAATTGTGGTATATCTTATTAGCCCCTTGATGAATAGAGTAACGTGCACCATGTACTTCTGCAAGAATTCATTGCCTTAAATCACCTATACCAGGCATACATAATCTGCCCTGATAATGCAAAACTCTATCTCTTCCTTGGAGGAAAACCTCTACTTTCTATTTTCTAACTAATTTTTTTAACTTAATTAGATTGGAATCACTATCCTATTTTTCCTGCACCTTAGAAACTAGTGATGATTCTGAGCTACTCTGCACCTACACACTACCCTCTACTGAGCCGCTAAGCAGACACCTAGTCGGGCAAGATGATGGACTTCCTGAGCTAACTTTTCCTTACTATCCTAAACATTAGCAACACTACCCATAGGCAATCTACTGAGAGCATCATCCACTACATTGGACTTGGCCAGACGATATAGGATACTCATGTCATAATCTTTCAATAACTCTAACCACCTTATCTAACGCAGATTCAAATCTTTCTAAGAGAACACACATTGAAGGCTTTTGTGATTTGTGAACACATTTACATGCACCCCATACAAGTAATGCCTTCAAATCTTTAAGGCAAACACTACGGTTGCTAACTCAAGATCATGAGTAAGGTAATTCTTCTTATGGGGTTTAAGTTATCTAGAGGCATAGGATATGACCTTACCTCTCTGTATGAGGACACAACCTAAGCCTACTCTGGATGTATCATAGTACACACCAAAACTATCTGAACCTTCTGGTAGAATTAAGACTGGGGATGAGGTAAGGCAAGTCTTCAACTCCTAAAAACTCTTCTCATAGGAATCTTACCACTAAAACTTAACTTTCTTCTGGGTCATCTGTACATGGGGGATGTAATGGAACAAAACCCTTCAACAAACTGACGGTAATAGCCAGCTAAACCCAAGAAACTCCTGATATCTGATGGAAAGATGGGTCTAGGCCAGTTTCTCACCACTTTAGTCTTTTGAGGATCAACTTTAATGCCATCACCGAAAATGATATGGCCAAGGAAAGCTACTGATCTTAGCCAGAATTCACACTTACTAAATTTAGAGAACAACTGATGAGCTCTAAGAGTTTAAAATACTATTCTGAGGTGGTCTGCATAATCATTTTCACTATGAGAGTAAACAAGAATATCATCAATAAAGACTATAACGAACATGTCCAAGTACTATTTGAACACTCGATTTATCATGTCCAAGAAGGTTGTTGGAGCATTGGTAAGACCAAAGGACATGACTAAAAATTCATAGTGACCATACCGGGTTCGGAAAATTATTTTCAGAATGCCATATTCTCTGACCCTGAGCTGATGATAGCCCTATCTGAGGTCTATCTTTGAAAAATAGTTGGCACCCTAAAGTTGATCAAATATGTTATTAATTCTAGGAAGTAGATATTTATTCTTGACTGTGACTTTGTTCCACTGACGGTAGTCTATGCACATTCTGAGAGAACCGTCTTTCTTACGCATGAATAGAATAGGTGCGACCCAAGAAGAGATGTTGGGTCTAATAAATCCCTTATCTAGGAGATCCTTTAACTTTTCTTTTAACTCCTTGAGTTCTACTTGGGACATTTGGTATGGCAGAATGGATATAGGCTGAGTATCTGGGAGAAGGTCGATTTCGAAGTCAATTTCCCTTTTAGGAGGAACTCCGGGCAAATCTTTAGGAAATACATCTAAGAATTCATTTACTACTGGAACTGACTTAAGAGTTGGAGTTTCTGAGGTAGAGTCTTTGAATCTCACAAAATGGTAAATATGCCCCTTCGATATCATCTTTCTCCCGCTAAGGTACGAAATCAACTGACCTTTAAGAGTTGTAGTACTATCCCTCCATTCAAGGACTGGTTAATTTGGAAAATGAAAATGAACTATTCTGTTTCTATAATCAACTAAGGCATAGCATCAGTGGATCAATCCTTGTCAAGAATGATGTTAAAATTCGTCATCTCTAACTCTATGAGATCAACTAGGTAACTTTCTAAGATATTATAATCGGATAGTTACTATATACCTTTCTGGCTATAATGGAAATGCCTACTGGGGTAGATACTGAAAAATGCTCTATTAGTGTTTTGGGACTGACTCTGAAGTTGATGGCTATAGATGGAGTTACAAAAAATAGAGAAGTTCCAGGGTCTAGTAAAGCATAAACATGTAAGTAAAAGACCTACAACGTACCAGTAACTATGTCAGGAGAATTTTTCTGATCTTGGAAGGACTGAAGAGCATATAATCTATTCGGATGTTGACCACTGGTAGCACTGGAAGTGGCACCCTGCTGAGTTGGGCGAATGGACGGAACTGACGACTGATGGGACTGGACCTGTTAGCGCACATCCCTATTTTTTTTAGCAACTACCCGGCACTCTCGAATCTAATAGCCTGGTTTGTCACAGCCAAAGCATTTATCACTACCCACTCTACGCTTACCCTGATGATGTCTGCCATATTTCTAACATAGAGGATTTGTACGAGCACTGCTAACACTGACCTAGGACTTAGATCCTGGTGCCTTATCCCTATAGTTATTTCTAGATTTGGGTACTAGAGCACTGGCTGAAAAGGGTGTTGGGGCTGAAGGCCTCTGATGAAACTGGGGATGGTTACCACCTTCTAGCTTTGGTTGACTGAAATTAAAACTACCCATCCTAGCTCTCTTATTTCCTTTCTCCCTCTCCTTAACCTTTTACTCCTTAATTTGTTGAGCATGGACCATCAGCCTAGACAAGTCTATCTCACTAATAAGCATTGTTGTCCTGTACTCCTTGACCACACTATCAGATACACCAGACACAAACTTACTCATCTTAGACCTGTTATCAGCTACCACATGAGGATCATACCTATCTAACTAAGTAAACTTGAGGGAATACTCCCTCATACTCATGCTGCCTTGCCTCAAGTTAATGAACTCTAACACTTTTGCCTTCCTCAACTCTAATGGGAAGAATCTGTCTAAGAAAGATGTGGCAAACTCTTCCCATTCTATAGGCCCTACATCTACACCCTTATTAACCTTCCACTGCTTAAACCAAGTATGGTCTACATCTTACAATTAATATGTAGCTAACTTAGCACTCGGACTAGACGTCACCCCATAACACCTGTTACCTTCTAAACCATATCTAAGAATTTCTATGGATCCTCTTCAGACTTGGATCCCGTGAAAGAAAGAGCATTCATCTGGATGAAATCTCAAATTCTAGGCACAGCAGTATTGGCCACTAGGTTGGTCAGAATAGAAGTTGGCCATTCAATTTACTGTTGTTACTATATTGGCTAGAGTAGTGAATGCAGCTCTGAATTCTACGTGAGAGACATGCTCATCCAGAGGATCTGCCTGGATGGGCTGAGGGGCTGGATGAGTTCCTGTTCTTCTTTTTTTCTTCTTGGGAGACATGTTCTGTAAATGAAAAGAATAAGTGGATTTGTTAGAGAATTGAACTTAAGCTCATGTTCACCCGCACGACATGAATACTGAAAGAAGGAAAACTTTTTCCTTAACGCCTTGTAACCTCTCATCCATAAGTATGGCACGCCACATACCCATGAACAAGACTCTACTCGATGCAGTTTTTAGACTTCCTAGGATACTTTAAAACCTTAGGTTATGATACCAAATTTGTAATGACCGGAGACTACCCCCTAGTTGTCACACAGAACTTATAGTCCCGAAGGATCACAAGCTAACCCATGAGCTGGTACCTGTCATGAGCATTGAATAATATAATCATAAATATGGAAGAATACTAAAATGCCAAAAGGTTTTAATAATGAAACGACTACTGAATTATGAAACTAGCATAATACAAAAATCTGAATAATCTAAATAGCTAACTGTAGTGTCTAAAAAGTCTCTAAACTGAATACTATGAGTTAAGGGGATAGGCCCCCAACTAACTCTACTAACTACTTAGATAAAGACATAAAGTAGTATAATTTGTCCTTGAATAATGAGGATTCAGCAATGCTACTGTACTGCTGATGATCTGAGGGACTAAGTATGATCTGGGAACTAAGCGTCAGCACCTATGATATAATACATCATAGCACAAAAGAAAAGGTATGCGATCAAAACTTTGAATATACTAGTATGCAAAATGAGGTAGTTTATATGCATAGTTCATGAACAGAACTAATAATTAACTAGATATGCATGTAAAGCATGGAATCTATAGATATTGAAAATGCATGAAAGTTTGTAACTACTGAGAATGCATTACCGAGCATATAACATAAATTGAGTAAAATCTGTAAACTAAAATATTGAAATAACTGAAATCTGTATGCTTTGGTCAAACAACACTAAGTCTGAATAACTGAACTAAGACTATATCTGAGACTGTGGGAGGTATCATCTAATCGACATTCCCCAATTTGAGCTAATCGGGGTCCAACCTATAACCCTAGTTGGAAGGGTCTTAATATCGTACCATATGTACTAACAATTGTTGTGTGGATCTACGAAACTGATATAATATCCAAAGGACTAAGGGTGTCAAACTTGACTGATGGGTGACCCCTGCGAGATAGTCAAGCCTAATCTGATGGGTGACTTTCCATACCCTATGCTGACTACGTAGTTCTAGAGTATAGGTACTCCTATTAATGAATCTGCCTATCTTACGGGGAAGCTGCCATCACTACACTCGCTCAATGATAAATCCTACTCCCAACTGAAAGACACTAAAATACTAGACTGTTCTAAGTTTAACGGACTGATATTTGACTATTCTGAGGGGCTCATAGTATATTCTAAAGACTGTTCTATAATGTATTGAGACTAGACTAAATAAACATCTATGGATTTTGGTATTCAATACCCCCAGGACTCAAAACAATTATAGTAAAATGACACTAAAACTTGGAGATCAAAACATGAAGGCTCTTAATAAATAAATCACTCTTGTAGGCATTTTATCAAACACTTGTAGTTCATGGTTTAAAACAATCATAAGAATTTCATGGAACTTGGAAAAATAGCATGAATTCAACATAATAGATCGAAATCATGGTTTAATTCAATAAATAATAATATTAAAACATGGAGGATTGAATAATAACAATAATTTCATGGTATAAAATCATAGTTCATGGAGATTCATGGATGAAATCACAATTTAAAATATAATAACTTGAAAAGATTATAACTTGGTTATTAAAATGGGTTACTTGGGCTCCATGGATGAAAGGAATCCATGGATGAACATCTAACATACCTTAATTGATGGATTTCTTAAAGTTCTTGAGGATTGACCTTGAATTTGAGAGCTGGGATTCTTGATTGGGAGAGAATCTTCTTTGATTTGGGGGAAAAGTAATTAAAATAATGAAATAATGGACTAATTAGGGTGAATTTCATGGTAAGGCTGACTGGGGTGAAGGGAAAAAGACTGTAATGCTCTCAGATTTAAAACTCGGAATTACTAAAAAAATTTGAATTTTATGAGCTGGTGCGACGCAGTGCTATCGTGTTATGTCACTGGAATTGGACAACTGGGAGCTGAGGGATTGGCGTGATGCAGAGGAATTGCGGTGCCCTTTTGATTCTGAAATTCACCCTTAGCGTGACATGCCATTATCACGATAAGACACTGCAAAAGGACAATTGAGATTTTAGCTGACAGGGTGATGCGATGGTTTCACGGAGCTTCACTGGAAATTGACAATCGTCATTTATGATGGCTCCACGACACGCTAAGGGTTAAAATGACGGTGTTTAACGACTGAAACTTAAAATCGCCATAACTTCTACCCTATTATCGGATTTCAGTGAATTTTATATCATTGGAATGCTAATTGAATTTCCTACGCAATGATAGGTTCTAAACTGAAAAATAATGAGTGGTTTGAAATTTTTATTTACAAATACTCACATGTTGGGACTTAGATTATGCTATAAAAATACAGGGTGTTACGGCGTATGTATGAAGGCAAATGAAATGTAAATACATTCCGGTCATATGAAAGGATACATGTATACAAGATGCACACACCATCTCTTACGTTCTCATCCTCATCATCAACATCATAATATGTTGGCATAGTAGACAACCCATTATCACATTATATCCTATAGTACTAATATGGTACTCGACCCAATCATTTATCATATCATATCATATCATACTAATGAGGTACCCGACCCATTGTCTCAGCGGTCTTAACATAATGTAATAGATGTGTGCAAGAAATCAATAAATCATAAATCTTGCAAAAGATTATCACAAGTGTCAACCTAAAACTTATCATGGTTTAATTCATCCTACTATTACATCAATTGTCGAATTAATTTATTCAATGACCTTAGTCATCACAGAAACTTCATAATCACGACTTACCAAGCAGACCAATAGGACTGCTATTACCCGAGTTTACATTATTTCACCCATTCCTCTAACCATACCTTAACCTTGAGATTTCACATTACCTTTTAAAGATGAAAAACATTAATCATGACTGCATGACAAGCAATGCTAACACTGTAACTCGACTAACCTCAATACATTTTTACCCACTATCTCATCTTCTAAACTCTGAAAACATTCATCCATGACTACCCAGACGTTAGGACAATATAAGTTCCCCTAATGCAATTTAGACCTTTAAGAATATATGTACTAGTAGAGTCACCTTTAATTTCTATTTAACCATTTAAGATTATTTTATTCAACTTTCCACCATACCCAGTCTTAGGTAAAAATAAGTTATTCATCTCCTCCCTATATTCCTACCCTAAATTTATCCAAGCAAACATTAACAGCAGATATTATAACTAATCCTAATCTAGCCTTTCTAGATTCTAACATGTCCATCCTTCTAACTCTATGCCCGAAGGCCTAATGCATGATACTCTTTTCATTACTATTAATGTTAAATGCATCTAGACCAAGTCTAGTTTCTACAAAATAAATCTTATCTTACCTCTTAGACAAAACATACTGCTATAGAGATGAGACCCCAACCTGAAGTAAGCCTTTGTATCATCCCTGCCAAAGATATTGGCAAGCCACACAATGATAATTATAGAGAAGAAGCTTAATTCCATCACAATCCCACAAGTTTGCTACATTAGGTAGGCTATCTTCAAGCCTTGGACAATATATACATGATGAGATATGTACTAAACCAGATCATCTAAAATAATCTAACTCTTGATAGAGCATGAAACAGGACTGATCTAGTCACTAAATCCAACTCCCCTGCTCAAATTGCCAAGTGAGATCTAAGGAACATCTTCAGTTTAGGAGGCTCAAACTATCTAGACCTCCAACTAAAAAGTCTGGGATGACCAGGCGCACCAGGTACTTCAAAAGAAGAAGTTCGATGAATTATAGAAAAAACAACAGATGCTTCATCTACTAAAATTTGACACTTTAAAAGAAAGCCTCCTTTGATTAAAAATTTAAAGGACTCATTCCAACTCTTTGTGGAGATAGCAAATGACACAAGCATCTATCTAAGCAAAAAGGACGATCTTGAATTGATCTTCTCGCTGGAGGAAGAACTAACTAAGGACAATCTCTTCTAATTATACATATATGAAAAGCTAGGTAAAAATTATGCAGATGATCTTTACCCGATATCAAGTAAAGAAGAGGACACCATCCACATGCCCACAGAAAAGTTGACAGCTAGTTAGAATCTTATGTTAAACTTATTAGGGATACTATCTTCCAGAATAGTAGACTAGCCCCGAATCTATTTAACCAGTATGAATATCCTTTTAATCCATCCATCCTCCTAGAAAGGATAACTTTCTATGAGCTATAAGTGTTTAAAAAATATGAAGGGTCTATCCTAAATCCATTAGAGTACAGCCGAAATTACCATTCTTCTGTGTGTTCATAGAAGTAGCTAGTGATTTCCCATAAGAACTTATATGGTTATTCGGGTACTTATGACACCAATACGACATCCTCATGGAGTTCAAGTGTGATGTTTTCAAGAACTTTGATCAAATCCAATCAGCTCTTAGAAGGCTTATATTGTGGTTAAAGCCACAATAATATTAGGTTTGACACTTCAAAGACCTACAATACAATAGTGTTCATGTTACACCATCCAGCAAAAATCACAAACTATAAGATCCAAGCTCAGCCAGAAATTCCACTCTGCTAGAAAATTCCCCTATTAATCTTATTCTTATAAGATGAATACTATAAAGCATTGTGATTTATCTTCCGACAAAATCTGTGTATTCCAAAATAAATATGAGTGAAAGAATAGAAAAAGTGAAACTACACCAACGACCATCCCCATTAGGATGTGGTCCGACAAGAAGTAAAGGAATATCAACATCTATATAAAATCTAAGGGATTAATTCACTAATGCCATAAAAAGCATATTCCTGAATGTTCCATCATAGGAATAAGAATGAAATCTAGAAGGTTTGTCTAATAGGAAGGATTACTTCACCAGGTCATTGAAACAAAACTTGGAAGACCAAGAATGCCTCAAGAAAAAACACGACATCTACTAGTGGATGAAGAAAGAATATGTCATATCATCATCAACCCCATCAAGCACTGTATGAAAATATGATGCCATATGACATGTGTAAGAAATTACCTCTCACTACAAGCTCCATGGAATTACTTTCCAAGGTTTACCACCAAACCATTGCAAAAAGTCTTGCCTACAAGATGCTTACCCATCTACTTGGTAGACACCTACAAGAAGCTTACCCACCTAATTTCAAGGGCTTTACAACTTGATTATCTACCTACTTGCAAGTTGGAAATAAGATTCTCATTCAACTACTTGCATATGATGTCACATGCCAACAGCAAGTTTAATTTTTATTTTATTAAGATCTATGACATGTTTGTAGGGCCTAGTTTAAATAAAGTAAGATTTATATATCTTATAGAAGTAGGTGCCTAGATAGGAATTTACTATTTTTAGAATGGTGGGATATGTATGATAATGTATTTTATTTTATTTATTTGTATTAGGGCTTTTTTCTCCTATAAAAGGAAGCATAGGTTTTTATTTAGATATTATAAAATTCTCCACCTATCAAAATATCCAACTAAAAAATCTCTTGTAAAGTTTATTATTGTAAATAAAAAGTTTGTTGGCTAAGGTCTCTCCATTGGTCTTCTCTTCCAAAAGAATGGCTACTTCGATCCTTTAGGTCGGAATAGTGGACTAAGGAAACACTTAGGCAAGTATTCTTCTGTGATTTAAACATGGATTTCTAAGTTATTTCTATGATTATGAAATGAAATTGGCTTATTCCACGCAATATATTTCCAATTTTCTTTTTACTTTATCAAAATATGTAAATTCAAAGTTGGGTACACTTTGTTCTGTGGACTGTTAAGGGTGCTAGAGGCCATAGATAGATGCAAAAATCCCATGAATGCCATATATGGAATAATTGTGTTACTATGAATACCAATAATTTATTGTATTTTAACACTAGCAAAGTTAACTCATCTGTAGAGGGTTAAGAAGTCTGTGTTTTGTAGCAAACTGTCTCTTAGGCTACTTGGACGTGTAGCCTCAGTTATAAGAAAGCTATTATGGTATTGATAAAAGATTTTATTTCATATGGTGTGTCACCTACATGGACGTGGAACTACCTTTCATGTTGGAAATTTAGAGGTTTGATGTTATTGTCTAGCTAATATTGCCTTGGGTATCTTGTCGTGCCCTGTTCTTCCTATCATACTAGTATTAGAGTAAGGTCACTCCCAAAGAGAGGGAGGATGCAAGTATTTTAATAAGATCTCTTACCGTTGTAGTTGAAGTCAACATTACATTTCCAGTATTTACTTAGTTTCAATCTTTAGCCTTAAATCCATCCAGAGTCTTTAACTTTTTTATTACTACCAAAGCCTTGTAAATATTTATGTCATAGTTACTTTCCATAGATTTTAGAACAAATTGTGTGTTGAATCCTTTTCTTAGATATTTAGCACAAATATATTGAGTCTTTATATCTAGAAAACAACAAAAATATGTTGATCTTAGAGTCTTTACCATCTTCCTCGTCTATGTCTAGTATGTGTAAGTCTTTAGAAAATTTCACTATGTCTCCTACTCTTTGTAAAACCCTATCATGCAAATGTGATTACCTATATAAAGTTGATGTGTTGTCACCAAAGCAAGATATATCTTTCAAATATCTACCTCTGTTAAATCCATACATAGTCTTGGTGATAAAGGCGTGCAGTCTATGGTTGTAGATCTATTCTTTCACCTAAGAAAGGCCAGATAAAGTGAAGGAATATTTTGTTTCGAT